>OX637391.1:33644700-34844700 GCA_951799425.1 Ilex aquifolium
CTCTGATTGCTTAAACTTTTATATGAGATGGTGTTCAACCACTAGGAGTGTTAATTGAGCTGAACTTTGCGAGTTTTAGCCGGAGCCCGACGAGCTTGTTTTTCTAAACGAGTCTAAAAAATTGTTCAAGTTCGGCTTGTTTAGAACACAAACTGAGTTCGAGCTCAATCCCGAGTCGAGCCAAGTCTGAGTAGCTCTACTATTTTACATATAAACAAGCTGAGCTTAAGTCGAGTCTTTTAAATTGTTCAAACTTAGTTTGTTTAAAACACGAGTCGAACTCGAGTAACTCGTCTCGATTAACAACCTTATCAACAAAATTATGGGAATAAAATATGATAATAGCATTACCATTATTAAGTAGTCATCATTTCAAATGTTTAATTTGTAGTAAATAAAATGCATTCACCTTACCATGGAATGTATACTAATTAGCAAAGCTACTCCTTCGCTACCTGATAAGGACGAAATTCTACGTATGGGCCGCCATAACCAAAGAGCCCAAGGGGAAAGGCCCAGCGATGCCAGTGGACCTAAAAGCCCCAGTCCAGCTCAGCCATGTGTCATCTCAAGAAGGAAGTTCAGCCCAATGCCTGTCTTAAAGCCCCTTCGCCATGCCACGTGCCCTAAGGACAAGGGGACCACTTCTGACACCCATAACAAACACGCACTCCCTGATATTGGGCTTGTTGGTGCGCGTAACCGGTTAGAGACGGCGGGGGTAGTGGCATCGCCTGGCAAGGACGATTGCAAGACAGAAGAGGATCCACGAATCAACAGAAAGGGAAAAAGAGTCGCAGGAAACCCTAGGGGTCGCCACCCATATAAATAGAACACTGTTCCGTTATAGAGGGAGGATGATCTCTTCCCTTGGCTCTATCAGGCACTCAACACACTTGAATACTATAAAGGCCCCGAACCTGTTATACTGTTGTAATTGCCATAAACTTGGATAATATAGCTCCAAGGAGCAAATAACTCCCTTCTAATGGATGTAGCCTTAGTCTCTCGACTGAGGTGAACCACTTACATTGCGCTCTTGTCTTCCTCGCATTGTTTTATTCATTCTACTGCCCCCACATATTCACTCTGAGGTAAAAAGTTCACACAGTGGACTTGGGCCCTTATTTCCGAGAACCCATCAGTTGGCGCCGTCTGTGGGAACGATTTTCATCGTTTTCATTCAAATTCTCTTATATCCTTGATTACTTTGATGGTTTCGACCCGGAATATGAGTAAATCTCACGCCCATCCCCAAGTCCACCAGAACTTACATGAGAACGTCCCGGCCCCCGAAATGGACGTCGAGGATCACCCCCCAGCGGTGAACCTCCCTCCGCTCAATGAACTGGAAGCCTACCATCGAACCACGATGCAACTGATAAAGCAGAACCAGGAGCTGATGGCATGGATACAGACACATCAGCTTCCTCGGTTCCCACCAGCACGCCAGAAGCCTCATTCGCCCCCGGCAGAACATGACGCCCCTCCTCAGAAGCGCCAAGCCCCGCCTAATGAAGTCACGGAGCTCCATGAACACAACCATTCTGGGGAGAACCACCAGAGGAGACTCCCAGAAGAACACGATGAAGATGAGGCCCACAGTCGGACAAGAGCCGCCCACCGAGAAGACAGACCCCACCCCCCGCTGGACGCCATGGATCACTTGTTGGAGCAAAGACTTCGCGAGCTCCAATGAGAGGTAGGTAACATGAAAGAGGCAGTTAAAGGAAAGGTCCCCGATACTATGGACGCTCTAGTCCAGCAAACCGAGTCACCATTTGCTCCCGAGGTCCTCCACTTTCCTCTCCCACAAAAGTTCTATATGCCATCGGTGGAGGCGTTCAATGGAACTAAGGACCCGGTTGACCACTTGAACTCCTATAAAAATCAGATGGAACTTCAAGGATACCCAGATCCAATTCGTTGCCGAGCTTTTGCAGTCACCCTTAAGGGGTCGGCGATAGCCTGGTTTAACAGGCTGCAACTAGCATCAATTTCCTTCTTCAGAGAACTCTCTATACAATTTGTATCCCATTTTATTGGAGCGAGAACATATAGGAAGCCTTTCTATCACCTACTGAGTGTCAAACAGGGGCCTAGCGAATCCCTCCGAAGCTATGTGCAATGCTTCAACTAAGAGTGTTTGAAGGTGGAAAGTGTGGACAACAAGTTCGCGTTGACCACTTTCATGTCTAGGCTCGGAGTATAATCTAAGGACCTCCTATTCTCGATAGCAAAAAACCCTCAAGCCACTATAGCAGAAGTGCTGGCGAAAGCCAAAAAGTACATCAACGGCGACGAGGCCCTCCGCCTGAAAGGGGGCTCAACGCCGGCAGAAGGAGACGAGCCGCAGTCCCAGGAAGGAGAGAAAACATGAGCGGTCCCCGAGAAGAGACTGCTCACCGAGGAGAGGAAGAGAGCCTTCTCCTAAGAGGAGAGGCAACGTCCGAGATCGCTTGGGACCCCGCCACAGGAACTACAGCCTCGATACACCCCCTCACGACTTACACCTTTAGTCACCTACATCGCTCAGGTCCTCCACGAGGTCCAAAACGAGATGTTCATCCGGTAGCCACCTAGGATGAAGTCCGATCACAGGAAGAGAAATGCCTCCAAGTACTGTGAGTTCCATAAGGACACGGGCCATGAAACAAACGACTGCATTCACCTTAAGAGGGAGATCAAACATTTAATTTAGAGGGGACACCTGCGCCACTACGTGGCGGGGGAAGGAAGAGCGCATAACGACCAAGGACGGGATGCCCGAGCAGCCGCTGCGCCTCCTCAACAACACCAGCAAGCTCTTGGTGAAGTTCGAGTCATCTCGGGAGGATTCACTAGAGGAGGCGAATCCAGCTCAGCACGGAGGGCATACGCTAGGAGGGCCAGGTCAGAAGATTTCCTCGAAGTCCAGGCCATCCGAAAGGCACCCCACCGCCAAGTGGAGATTACATTTTTCAATGTGAATCTCGAAGGATGCCAGCACCTGCATGACGAACCCCTGGTCATAAAGGCAATTATCGCAAACAAAACCATACATCAGGTGCTCGTCGACAACGGGAGCTCAGCAGACATCATTTTCTTATCGGCCTTTAATCAGCTCGACATAAAGAGATCGAGGCTCAAACCCATGAAAACTCATCTTTTGGGCTTCTCGGGTGAAAGAGTCTTGCCGGTTGGCTCTATCCAACTCGTCCTCACCATAGGAGACTAACCTTGTCAGGTGACAACCCCTGTCCGTTTCTTAGTGGTGGATGCCCCTTCTGCGTACAACGTCCTGTTGGGGAGACCGTCTCTCAATTCCATCAAAGCAATACCCTCGGCGTATCATTTGGTGATGAAGTTCCCCACTGAGAATGGGGTCGACATGGTCAAGGGAAACCAACGCCTCACCAGAGAATGTTACGTGGCATCAATGAGGTGGAAGGAGGTAGAGTCAGTCCAACTGGAGGGTTTAGACATGAGAGACGAATTGGAGACACAACCTACCCCCACAGAATAGCTGGAGTCAGTACAGTTGGATGAGTACCCAGAGCACGTGGTCTTTGTTGGCTCCATGCTGCTCCCGCTCATCAAGGAAAAACTTATCTCATTTTTTAAGGAGAACGCTGACGTTTTCTCCTGGAAACAGAAGGATATGGAAGGAATAGACCCCGCAGTGATCGTACACCGACTTAGCGTTGATCCAAACTGTAAAGCTGTGAGACAGAAGAGGAGAAGCTTCGTGCCGGACAGGTAAAAATCTGTTAATGAGGAGGTGGCTAAGCTTTTACGAGCCGAAGCCGTCAGGGAGGTCGATTACCCTACCTGGTTAGCTAACGTTGTGCTCGTGAAGAAGGTGAATGGCAAATGGTGGCTTTGCATCGACTTCATTGATTGGAATAGGGCATGCCCCAAGGATAGTTTCCCTTTACCACGGATCGACCTAATAGTCGACGCCACAGCTGGCCACGAGCTCCTCAGCTTTATGGATGCCTTTTTAGGGTATAACCAAATTAGGATGGATTCGAACGACCAAGAAAAACCTTCGTTCATCACAGAATAGAGGATCTTCTATTATCAGGTTATGCCTTTCAGACTGAAAAATCCCGGGGCCACCTATCAAAGGTTGGTCAACAGAATGTTCTGTGAGAAGCTCGGCTCGACTATGGAAGTATACATAGATGACATGCTCATAAAGTCGTTAAAAGTCGAGTCTCATATTCAACACATCGGAGAGTAGTTCGAAATTATGCGGCAGTATCGGATGAAGCTAAATCCGACAAAGTGTGTGTTTGGAGTATCGGTAGGAAAGTTCTTGGGATTCATAGTCAACAGCAGGGGTATCGAGGTGAACCCCGAGAAGGTGAAGGCCATCCTTGAAATGAAACCCTCCACCAGCACTCGAGAGATACAACCCCTAACCGGAAGAATAGCGGCGCTCAATCGATTTGTTTTGCGCTCTAGCGACAAGTACCAGCCATTCTTCAAGGTCCTAAAGGCGGCCTTCCAGTGGGATGAAAAATGCGAAGAAGCTTTCCAGGCCCTCAAGACCTATTTGGCTTTGCCACCAGTATTGGTAAGTCCTTAGGAAGGAGAGGTCCTGACCCTTTACCTGGCCGTATCAGACTTCTCAGTCAGTGCCGCCCTTGTGAAAGACAAGGAGAGAGCCTAACAACCAGTCTACTTCTGCAGCAAAGCCCTCCGAGGAGCCGAAGAAAGATACCCAAAAATGGAGAAGCTCGTGCTAGCCCTCTTAGTAGCAGTTCGGAGGTTGAGACCGTACTTCCAGTCGCACATCATTGAGGTCCCAACGGACCAGCTGATGACACAGGTCCTGCACAAGCCGGAAGCGTCTAGAAGGCTGGTCAAATAGGCAGTGGAGCTTAGCGAATTTGATATCAAGTTCAAGCCCAGGACCGCGATTAAGGGACAAGTCCTGGCAGACTTCCTTGCCGAGTTTACCTCTTCACCTGAAAAGGACACAGAGGACCAAGACAGTGTCCCTGACGTGCCTACCTGGAAACTGTATGTGGATGGAGCTTCAAACGCCCAGGGAAGCAGGGCCGGACTCATCCTGACCTCACCAGAGAGATATGACCTATAATATGCCTTGAGATTTAAATTTCATGCGTCCAACAATGAGATAGAGTATGAGGCCCTGATAGCTGGCTTGAACCTGGCCTTGTCGATGGATGCGTAGCAGATCATGGTCCATAGCGACTCGCAACTGGTGGTGAGGCACGTCGAAGAAGAATACGCCGCCAGGGACGAAAAAATGGCACTCTACGTGATAAAAAGTGTGTAGCCTGTTGAAGAAGTTCATCTTGGCTGAGCTGGTCCAAGTCCCTTGAGTAGCCAATGCCCGGGCTGACGCCCTGGCCAAGTTAGCAACCGCCACCGACCGCGACTTACAGGGACAGACACCCGTCGAAGTCCTAGCCGAGCCCAGCGTACAGCTCGATGAGGAACCAGCCGAAGAAAACCAAGCCATGCTAGTCGAAGAGAGTGATTCGTGGTTGGTTCCCATTGTGTCCTTCCTACAAGACGGAACACTCCCAAACGACCCGAAGGATGCATCAAAGCTGAAGGCTAGAGCGACGAGATTCACGCTAGTCCAAGGTAACCTATACAAAAGAGATTTTTCTTTTCCATTAATGAAGTGTGTGTCTAGAATGGAGGCAGATTATATTCTAAGAGAAATCCACGAAGGCATGTGTGGAAACCATATTGGCGCAAGGACCTTGGCGAGCAAGGAACTACGACAAGGTTACTTTTGGCCGACTATGTCCAGGGATGCCAAGGAAATAGTGAAGAAGTGCCAAGCTTGTCAGATCCACGGCAACCTGCCACACTGCCCATCCGAGCAACTCACACCCGTGGTTAGCCCTTGGCCTTTCCAATAATGGGGTTTGGATATCCTGGGGCCCCTACCAGTTGGGGTCAGACAATGCAAATTGGTAGTGGTCGCAGTGGATTATTTCACTAAGTGTGCCAAAGTCGAGCCGTTGGATAGGATCACTATAGAAAGTTAAAAACTTTGTCTGGAAGTCTATAATCTGCCGATTCGGCATCCCCAGGGCGCTGGTTTCAAATAATGGGAAGCAGTTCGACAATTCAACGTTTACGGGTTTTTACGCCGAGTTGGGGATCAAAAACTACTTCTCGACACCTGCACACCCGCAATCCAATGGGCAGGCTGAGGTCACCATCAGAATCATCAAGCTTGCGCTAAAGACTAGGTTGGAAGCATCTAAGTCTCAATGGGTAGATCACCTCCCGGTGGTATTATGGGCATATCGAACAACTATTCGAACTGCGACCGGGGAGACTCCTTTCAGCCTTGCATATGGGACAGAGACGATGACCCCTGTCGAGGTTGGCGTGCCCTCCGCGAGAGCTGAATTCTTCGACCCAGAGCAGAACGAGAGGTCCTTGTTGGTCAACCTCGATCTCCTGGATGAAAAAAGGGATGAAGCGTTGCAGTGGATATTCTCTTACCAGAGGAGCACGACCAGATTTTATAACAAGCGGGTGAGGAGAAGAAGTTTCAAACCAGGCGACTTGGTGCTGAAAAAACTACTCCCGGCCAGGAAGGACCCGACCCATGGCAAACTTGGGCCCAACTGGGAAGGGCCATACATTGTGAAGAGGATAATCCGACCTGGGAACTATGAGTTACAAACAGAGGAAGGAAGAGGTTTGCAACACTCTTGGAACGCGGATCACCTGAAGCGTTACCACCAATAGAATTTTCGAAAAAAACTTTGTAAATGATAAGAGGGAGAGCTATTGTAAAACCCCGCTTTTTGGATCAATGAAAATTTTAAAGTTCTCATAAAACAAAGAGTTTGCACCAATTTTAGCCTACGAGCTCGTGAGCTCAGGACGACTAGGCTTTTCAGCCTAAGAGGTCGTAAGCTCGGAACTGCTAGACTTTTCAGCCTAAGAGCTCTTAAGCTTGGAATTGTTAGGCTTTTCAGCCTAAGAGCTCGTAAGCTCGGGATGACTAGGCTTTTCAGCCTAAGAGCTCGTAAGCTCAGAATTGCTAGGCTTTTCAGCCTAAGAGTTCATAAGCTCCGGACGACTAGACTTTTCAGCCTAAGAGCTCGTAAGCTTGGGACGACTAGGCTTTTCAGCCTAAGGGCTCGTAAGCTCGAATCTATTAGGCTTTTCAACTCGGGAATCTACTAGGCTTTTCAGCCTAAGAGCTTTTCAACTCGGGGATCTAGTAGGCTTTTCAGCATAAGAGCTTTTCAGCTTGAAAGATTTTTTCAGCTCCGAAAAAAGGGACCATTAGGATTTTCAACCTAATTGCTTCTCAACTCGATACCACTAGGCTTTTCAGCCTAAGAGTTCTTGCATCTCTCTGCAATCTACTTAGACTTCTTAACTTATCGTAAAAAAAAAAGAGAAGGGAGAAAGAAGAAGAGAGAAACAATCACGACATAATCAAAGGTTGTCATTGCAGCAGAAACAGGAAAGTTCACAATTTTGGTCATAGAAACATCCTTTCCACAGATCAAACGAAGAAACACCTTTTCCACTAATCAAAAAAGAAACATCATAAACCCCCCTGTCCTAAGTCCTCCCGAGCAGCCCCTTTTAACTTGCGATCCCCCTTCTCCAATTGGGCATTCACAACTTTAAGGTCGACGTTCTCCTCCATCAGGGCGTCTCTCTCTCCTTCGACCTCAACAAGCCGTTTCTTGAGGGTTTCCACCTCAACATTTAAAGATCTTTTCTCATCAGAAGTTGGCAACTGAGATTCCGACTCGGTCATTGGCCGTTTCCTACTGGAAGTAGCTTCCTCTGGCTCAGCAAAAGAGATGTCCGACTCATAGAAGGAGGAGGGTGCAAACCTGATTTGGCTCGAGTTTCCCCCTATCCCCAACCGGATAAGGTTCTGAGGGGTAACAAGGGCAGAGTAGGGGATTGGCTGGGCCTCCTCCACTAGGCTGACGTTAAATGCCTCTCTTGGGGTGAGGCTGGGGGTACCTGCAACAGCGCAATGCCAACACAAACAGAGTCAACACAATATTTACAAGTGAAGATTGACTAACCAGAGATCAGTAAGGTGTTTATATACGTACCTCTATCACAAAAGCTCCTCCAAGAACGGGGAACCCAAACGTGCCAATTCTGCTTCTCAGTAGACTCTCATGAGTCTCCAGAGACAAAAAATAAGCGTTGAGTCCACCCCTCAGGGGAGCTGGGAATACCAGAGATCAGGGGGCAGAAAAATCATCTCCAAGTGAAAGTACTGAAACTAGGAGGAAAGTCAAATGAGAGTTCAAAAAAATAGAAGAATTTGACGATAGTAGGAAAGTCGTTAAAACCTTGAAGACGCCAGAAAATGAAGAAGCTGACCAGGGTGGCCCACCCCTCGGGGGAGAGGCGAGAGGGGCACAACCCATGGTAGGAAAGAACCCAAGAAAAGTCTTGATGGATGGGGAGCCGAAGGCCATACTCGAATGAGCCCTCAAAGAAGGAAATTTCCCCCTGATAGAAGATGCTGCAAGGCTCATCCGGTGTAGGGACCCTGATCGCCAGGTCCTCCAGAAAGTCATATCGCCTCTTCGCCTCATCTATGTCTGCGACAACGAGCAGTGAAGGAAGAAGGAAAATAGAATACCAAGAACCGTTCAACGTCTCCCGAGCGCGTTGTTTGAACAACAGAGAAGGAGAAGGGGCCATGAATCTTAGAAGGATGGAATAATAAACGAAGGAAAGGTGCAAAGGGATTCGAAGTAAGGAGTTCGAAGTAACAGGAAATGATAAGGAGACCCTTGAAGAACAATGAGAATGTGAGGAGTTCGAAGTACTTGAAATAAATAGCATGCAAAAACAACAGATGACTGTTGAGATTCTGCAACCATGATAGCATTAAATGATAACGGCGCAAGGTTGGTGGAAGTTGTTGAGCGGCCAATCGGTTCATTTAAAAATCTATAACCTATGTCTGTACACTTCATCCAGAAACGAACAGTCGCAAAAAAAGTTTCCATAAAATCCCACATGTACAGCTGAGCTGACCCGACCAAGGGAGCCCAATCCGAGGCAAGGCTACTCGGATCATATAGAGTAGGCCGGGAGGAAGAGGCAGCACAAATGAAAACCTTACTCCAAACAGGTCAAGACCACTTTCGAGTAGGGGGCAAGGGAACATGCAGTCGACAACACATCATCAAAAAAAGAAAGCTTCATTGCCGAAAGAAAAATATTTACAAGTGTCAAAAGTTGCATTCAAAAAAAAAAAACTTGGTCTTCAAAAACTAGGCTTCAAAGGGATGGAGGCAGGGCTGCATCAGGAGGACCACCTCCGGAAGAACTAGCTGGGGGACGATCAAACCGCTACACAAATTGCTCGAGATCTAGATCAGGAAACTTCTCAATCGCCTGATCGGCAAAGTTGAAAAAGCCATCCACAAAAGCCCAGGCCGCCTCTAACCTGGCTTTCTCAATTGCTTTGCGCTGCTCCTCAACCAAGCGACGCTCAGCAGTCAAGGCGTTGTTTAGATCAGCAATTACGGCCTTGGACTCTTTCAGTTATTCCGCCAGCACTGTCTTGGCTAGGTCAGAATGGAGCAGATCGTCAACCTGGGCATCATAGTCTTCCCGCGAGCGAGCTAGCTCTTCCCGAAGAGAAACCTCGGAGGTGGTACTAGCAATCAGCTGCCGGAAGACTTGAGCCCACTGGCCAAGGGTATTCTCCAGCTCATTCTTAGTAGCTAGACCCCAGTTCAGGAGCTTGGTATTCTGTCGACGAACATCCCGAAGCTCAGCCGCCCTCTGATGAACGTCATACTTCAGGTAATAAATCTCCTTCCCAAATACACAAACGTGCGTCGCCGCCTGAGGACAAAAAATAATAAATCACAACGCCACATAAAGTAAAAAAACAAGGAAAAGTAAAGGGAAGGGCAGATCTTACCTCAAGAAGGGCGTGGAACGCTTCTCAACTCCGAGCTCGGAAAGGGAGTTCAACGGAACGCCGCAGGTCAGCCTGTGGGATCAAGTCCACTAGTGCGTGGCTGCTCAGGCCCACATCACTGAGCAAGCTTCCCTCGAGTTCGACGACCGGGGTGGAAGGAGAGCGATCTGAGCTAGGCCCCACAGCTCTAACAGAAGATTAACCCCGTCGAAGTGGCCCTCCCATCGGGTTAACCACAACCCTGCCCACTGTGGCTTCCCCGACACCAGTTTCCAGTACCGACACCTGCACCTCCTCAGCCGTTGGCACAGGCTCAGACACCAGCACCCCAACAGCAGCAGACAAAACTTCGGGCGCAGGAGTGGAGCTTGGCGTTGGTAAAGCCTCGCCAACAATAGGAGGAACCTCGGTCTCAGCACCTACACCTAAGGCTGAATTTGAGCCGCACTCCCCCAGTTTAGCCCTCTTCGTTGGGGGCTCTGCAATCCTAGCTCGTTTCCTCTGGCCCACATGCTCCACAATCGCATCACGATGGGTAACCAGGTACAAAGGAACTGGATAAGCAAAGAGACAAGGTAGTGAGTTCTACAAACACACTAAAAACAAGACGACAAGGCAAGAACAGTAAATCACTCACGACTACTCGGCACAGAGGCGAGCTCGGGGTACATCAGCTCGATATAGGAAAATGAAAAATTAGCCCAGACTTGGTTGACCCGAGACAACTCCTCGCCAGATAAAGGTGGGAGCTCACCTACATCGTCAAAAGCAAATAAACACTGTTATGGGGAGAGAAGAGAAAAGAACGACAATGAGCGTATCAGAAACAAGCCAGTAAAGAAAAACTCACCTAGGTTCCTACGTTGTCCCCAAGCCGTGAGAACCCTAACCGACACCGAAACATGGAACCCAAACTCCCATCCATCTCCAGCGACAAAGAAGTATCTCCTCCTCCACCCTTTTGGCTCCGGGGGAAGGTCCAAGATGGGAATTTCTCCCCCCCCCCGCCTGGGGACGAAGTGATAGAACTCAGACACTTCTTCGGGGCAGAAGAAGTGAAGAAATTCAGCCATAGTGGCCCTGGAATTAGGAAAAATCTTTTTCCATACCGCCGTAAATGCCAGCAAGATCGCCCAACCAGATGGGGAAGCATGGCGGGACAGAAGCTGAAAAGTGTAGAACCCCTCGGAGGAAAGGGGAAAGAGGAAACCAAAGCCCCAACAGGAAAGGGGCCTCGAATAAGCAGACCTCGCCTTTAACCAAACTATAGAATCGGCGCTAATAAGCATGGCGAACAACCGCCCTAAGAAGGAACTCGAAACATCTGGCGATGGTTTGAACCTTTACCGCATTAATTTCACTAGCTTCCACATCGGGGAAGACTCGCTCCATAACGTTGTACGAAAAGGAAGGGGTTCTGGCCATGAAACAGAAAACAAATGGATTTTTCTAAAGCACCGTGGAGGAAGAGATATTACGTAAGGAATAAGGAGTAAGAAATTTTTGGCGCCCAAAGTAAGGCCATCATTCTCCAAGAGTGGCCTATTTATAGGCTCAGCAGACGTGCGCCCGTCGCTTTCGCCAGGCGCAGTTAATACACGTCATTCGCATTTAAAGAGGGGGGACACGTGGCTCTTTCGGGGCTTTTTGGACACTGTTTTTGAGGAGCCACTAACCCCACTGACGGCGCACGTTCTCAACCGAATGAAACTGTCAAGTCTGGGGTACACGAAAAGAAATGAGAAAATTCCAAAATAACCTTTGAAAATTTGAACAAGGCTGTTCGGCGTTGGGCAAGCTCGGGAAAATAAGCTATTGAAGTCATCTCAGGTTACGAATCGAGTCAGCCCAGACAACCTCTTTTTCACTACTGCCAAGGGTTACCCAAACGTAACTCGGCTTCCATGTAACAATGAGTTCTGCAGCAACATAGCTCGAAATAGACATGTCTACCTATTGGCACTGACATAATGGCAGGACAAATCGCAACACAATCTTAGAAGAAAAAGGCATGCCAACTCAAGTACATTACCATTAAAAGAGGAAAAAGGTATGACAAGTCAAGTATGCTGCCATTGGAAAAGGAAGAAGGAGGTACAAAAGCACGAGTCGTCAACATATTACAAAATAAAGAGAAAAGAAGCTGCTACGAGCCATTTTCAATGCACAGATCCCTCACCACCATCGACACCTCCACCAACCGTCTCTACCTGAGCATTGGGCTCCTCGGTCACAACTATCTCAGTTGTAGACCCCTTCTTGGCATCAGATGTCCCAGTCTCCTCAGCCACCTAAGCGGCCTTAAACCCGAGCAGTGGCACGAAGGAAGTGTAGAAACCCCTTCACAAAGGCAGAGGCGCTTTTTTTCAGAAGCTCCGACACCTTAGCCTCCAAATCGGCATCTTTAGCTTTAAGCTTGGCTTCTTTGGTTTTTATCTGAGAATACTTGATCTTGATGAGGTCTTTATGGCGGGCGCCCAGCTCATCTTGAATCCTCTTCAGCTCAAAAGTCTCAGCTGACAGAATCTTCACTTTCTCCTCGGCAACCTCTTTGCCCGCCACCATGGCATCAAAAGATTCCTTGCCCTTCAAGAGCTCCTGCTCATGGTGAAAGTCTATCATCTTCATGCAGGCGAGAGACTGGAAAGGAAGAGGATTCGATCAGCGCAGAGAATAACGGGAAGAATATTTTGAGAAAAAGACGCAAGTAAAGACAAGAGGTACCTTGGCCAAGCCTTGGATGGCATGCCAAATTTTCCTCTTCATGGGAACCTACATGGCCATCCTGGGGTCTGACGTGGAGACCAGTTCGGATAAAGCGGACACAGCGGCCTCAGGATCGACAAGGAAGTCGCTCCCTTAGGTCTTGGACTTGGAGGGAACGGATTTCTCCTTCCCGCTTTTCTGATGTACATATTGAGGAGGAACGTGAGAGGCCACCAAAGCCCCGGGTTGTCCCGCTGAGGAGTCCTCAGGAGGAGAATTGCTCTTAAGGAGCTCAAGGGCTAATAAAGACGGGGCCACACCTTCAGGGGGCAAGGTCCTCGTGCTTTTGCTCCGAGGAGATAGACACTGGCCCATAAGCCAATGCCTCCTTGGACGGCGGCTATAAACCTTTCACCAGCTTCCTTTTCTTCCTCGTCTTATCAGTATCTGAGAAAAACGCCATGATTAGATCTTGGTCCATGGGGTCAGGCTGGGGGGCTGGCGATGACGTTACTTCCACAGCAGGATCAACGGGTGGCCCGAGCTCGAACTTGGCAAGATTCTTGTTGGTCACCAGGTCAAAGAAGGATTGCAACCCAAAGGCCTCGGCACTAGCAACTCTGGCAGCCTTCTTCGCGTTAAGGGCCAGACAGAAACCTGCAGGACGGATCAAAAGTTAGCAAAACCTAAAAATACGAACAAAAAAGAAAGCACAACCCATTAATCGGTCTTACTAGTATTCCTTGGAACCCCCCAAAACCTGGGGATGCGAGGAACATCGCCGGGCACCCCTGACAGCTCCCAGGAATCACCCTTAACGAAGAAAAACCTTGGTTTCCACCTCTTGTTGGAGGAGGGGAGCCCGGAAATTAGGTTCTTCGTCTTGACCCTTTTTGCGAAATATGAAAAGCCCAAAGAAGGGGAAGACTTGAGTTGGAAGAAGGAGGCAAATTCCCAAATGGTGGGTGAGAGTCGTTCCCACTCTCAAACCAGTGGACGAGGAATCCAATTAGAAGGCCCCATCCATTTGGAGAGAGTCGAGCTAGATAAACGGTGTAAAAACCAAGGACATTTCAGATAAAATGATGGATAGGGAATCAGAGACCAGCCCGAAATGCTGACTTGAAGAAACAGGTCAACTCGGGAATGGAGGAATTACACCTCTCATGCTCTTTAGGAGAATGCAAGGTTACGTAGTCCAGAAAATGATACTCCTGCCTCAGTTCCCCCAAGTCCTCGTCATTAAGACAACTGGGAGTCCCCTCAGCACAACAAGCCAGGTCGGTTTGGTCGCGACGATTTTTCTTTCTAGGTCGAGGAGGCAGAACCGACTTAGATTTCCTCTTCTTCGGCTGATCGGAGGGAATAGAAAGTAAAACAGGGGCCCGAGCCTCTGTTAAAGGAACCAAGGTCGAAACCTCAAGGGCAGACCCCGAAGCCCCCTCACCAGCAGTAAGAGAACGACCATTGGAAGAAGCCGTGTTTTCCTCTCCAACCTCCTCATCGACCCTATCCTCGAACTCTGACTTAGAAGAAGAAACGACAAACTTCCCCATTGGTGGTTCAGGTCATAAACTAGAATGTAGAGAAGGCAAATGCAAGGCACAGTCTGTCAAGAACAAAGGACTCAGGCACCAAGCCCTAAAAAAAGATACCTTTAACAAGGAAGAGTGGTCTACAAATTGCGAAAGGAAAGAGAGATGGTCGGAGTGATTCCTAAAGTAACTAAACCTCCAGATCAAGAAACGGAACCCAAAGCCCCACCAGGGAGGATTGAAGGGATCCAGGTCGAGCAAAAGAAGGAGGCAAGGGAACGTACCTAGTAGAACGCTAGAAGCAAAAAGGAACCAGAAACGTAGAAGCCCCAAATCGCCGTAGAGCCTGGAACAAGACGCCTTAGAAGTCAAAGGAGAAGAAGGTACGAAAGGGGATTATTTGAAAGTGCAAAGTGGGAAAGATGAAGAGATTTGTCCCTCTTTTATATGTAGCATTTAAGTTGTGACAGACAAGTGACAGGACATGTGAGAAAAACCGTACCAGTGGACTCACCCGCAGGCGACACCTGCCCACAGCCGTCTCGTCACAGCCGGCGAAAGATTACCCCGCACAGCCCAGGTCAGAATTGGTCATCAAGTACAACCACCGCACAGGGAGACCATGTAGGATTCAGAAAAGACAATTTTAACCCCAGGTCAGAGGTTGATGTCTGTAAGACCCCGTATTAAAAATGAAATAAGGATACTATTATCTTAAGAGTTCTCCTAAGATGAATAAAATGATGGTAGAAACTTAGAATCATTGTTGAAAGATTGATCATGAAATTTGAGTTTCGGACGAATTGACTTTTGAGTCAAACTTAGTTTTAAATATGTTTAACCTTGAGAACAGTGATTAAGTAAGTTTCTAAATATTTTTAGGTCAATATAAGGTCTCCAATGAATCCGGGAGGTCCGAAAAATTTGGAATAGCCGTTTAGCACATATAGCGGTTCGGAAGGATAAAATAGTAATTTTAGTGTTTCGGGTGTAAATTTACTTTAGTTTTGAGATAAATCATAAAACTAAATGTTTTTAGGTTAAAATAACATTAAAAATGAATCTGGAACGTCGAAAAACCTTAGGATAGTCATATGGATCAAATTTAGAATGTGTAGTGGCAAAACTGTAATTTTGAAGAAAACCCAAATCAGCCATGAACAGTAAAAAAACGGGACTGCTGTGTTTAAAACACAGATTCAGCCCCTTTACTCCCATTCTTTTCACTCCACTCTCACCCCAAACCTCTTAGCACCCTAGGAGAAGATAGAGGAAAGGAGGAAAGGGAGAAAAGAGGTCTCTAGAGCTTGGGTTTTGGTTTGGAACTTGGATTCAAGATAGGGGTTTCTCTCACTCTTGTTCATTGAGGCTATGACTATATATATATGTTTTTGACTCTAAATCTTAGATATGTGTTAGGAAATCTTTGATTTTTGATATTCTTGCAAATATTATCATGTTTAAAACAAGGCTATGATTAGATTGCCATGAAACCTCAAATTTCTTGTTTTGAAAACCCTTGTTCTCATGAGAGGTGGACTTTTCTCTCAATATTCATTTGTTCTTGATTTCTAAAACTTTAGGGTTTTGTGTTGAGTAATAAATGATGTTGTTGTGATCTCTTGTATTTTTCCTTAATTGGTCATTGGAATTGTTACATGATAAATTTGAGGATTTTTGAGATATGCTTGTAAAATGAGAAATTGTGGATTTTGTATTTATTTGGAATTGTTGGTGAATTGAGAATATTTGGGTTTCCTCATTTGTATGGTTGTTGTGATGGACTTGGATTGTCATCGAGAGATGTTGTAGAGTGTTAGAGGTTAGTCTATCCCAGTGGGAGTGAGATGGTTTCCTAACACTTGTAGTGGATTGTCATTTGGTAATGCGACAACTATCGTTCACAGGAGTTCGAACAAGGGATAGTATACTTTCCCTGGGAAGGGACTCGTCACTGCCATTGGGATGGTAGATGCCATTTCCTAAAGTGTTTGTGATTGTGATGGTGATTGGTGGACTAGGTATAATCGTTGGGTAGATTCATGAGAAGCAATCAACATACATGGTACGGGGATGAACCAATATACATGGGATGATGGGTTGGATCGTCTTGGCGGGTGCATTGGTATGGGACAATGCATCGGAAAGCGCCCTTCCTAAATGGCTTAAAGTTGGAAATGGTACATTTTTATGAAATTTACCTTAACCTTTCACTTGATTATTGTTACGGCTTAAACTTGAGATCTATTTAAAATGTCTTGTTTTTCCTTCAAAATTGATATATGTTATTTACGAAATGAGACCGACCGGTTCTTATCTGTTTTCTAAACCTTGTTCGAGTTTGTGGAGGATTTTTTTACAGAGCTTCGTGCTCACCCCCTACAGTTAAACATTTTACAGATTATGGGCCGGAGGAGGAGCTCGGTGCTAACGAGCCGGGCCATGGAGAAGCTTCATTAGAGGGGTACTTGGATCCCGAGTGGGACATCTAGAGATGTCGTTTATTTTTGTGCTAGACTAGGAACGATTATGTACAATCATGTAAAGTCTAGTATTTTGTTTATTTCGCTGCAAAGTTCAAATGTAATTCTTTTGATGTAGTAGCCATGGTTTGGGCTTATTCTTTTGGATAATGTTGTAAATATTTTATGGATCAATGGACCCAGTGTGGTAAATGTAGTATAATTGCACAGGTTGTGTTTTGGGTAGAGCTCCCCGAACAAAGGAGACTCTGCCCGAATTTTGTTAAATTAAGGAACCCCGGTTATTTATGGATTTTATTAGTTGCTCTCATGGTATGAATGGTGTTAGAAGGTAATGTCTTCCAAGGTGGTTTTTGGGGCGTTACAATGTCATCCTCGTGACCTAGGGTTGGGGGGCAACTGATAAGGACGGAATTCTACGTATGGGCCGCCATAACCAAAGAGCCCAAGGGGAAAGGCCCAGCAATGCCAATGGACCTAAAAGCCCCAGTCCAGCTCAGCCATGTGTCATCCCAAGAAGGAAGTTCAGCCCAATGCCTGTCTTAAAGCCTCTTCGCCATGCCACGTGCCCCAAGGACAAGGGGACCACTTCTGACACCCATAACATACACGCACTCCCTGATACTGGGCTTGTTGGTGTGTGTAACCGGTCAGAGACAGCGGGGGTAGTGGCATCGCCTAACTAGGACGACTGCAAGACAGAAGAGGGTCCACAGAATCAAAATAAATGGAAAAAGAGTCGTAGGAAACCCTTGGGGTCACCACCCATATAAATAGAACACTGTTCCGTCTTAGGGGGAGGATGATCTCTTCCCTTGGCTCTATCAGGCACTCAACACACTTGAATACTATAAAGGCCCCGAACCTGTTATACCATTGTAATCCCCATAAGCTTGGATAATATACCTCCAAGGAGCAAAGAACTCCCTTCCAGTGGATGTAGCCTTAGTCTCTCGACTGAGGTGAACCACTTACATTGCACTCTTGTCTTCCTCGCACTGTTTTATTCATTTTACTGCCCCCACATATTCACTCTGAGATAAAAAATTCACACAGTGAATTTGGGCCATTATTTCCGAGACACTACCAATGCTATCCCCTCCTTTGCCATCATTTAACATCGAATGCAACTCATGAATTCACTCATTGTTATGCCAACAAAACCATTGCTTTAGACTTAAATTTTAAATTATGATTAATATTTTGTGCATTTCTATAATATATACCTGATTAAAATTCTAGGTCCCCGTAAAAGTCTAAATGACACAAAAAAAACTCTCACAAAAAGTTCATGGAAAAAAACCTAAGGCTAGGCCCAAAAGTAAAAATAAAAAAATAAAAAAGTTTTGTTATGTAAATTACGCAGAATGGAAAACCACCACTAACCCACCCGCTCCTCACCAAGTTTTGAGCACTTAAATAACACATTTTCTAATTGAGGTATTGAATTCTATATAAAGGTTAGATAGTTTTTTGGAATGCATGCATCGATTGCAATATATTATTAAACATTGCCTATAATAGTTGTTTCTTAGAAATAAAATTCTACCTAAGATCAATTAGGTCATTGTGTTGATATCAAATGTATTGTTATTAATTGATTCTACAAATAATGTTATTAATTTTATATCAGTGCACGTATGGTTTGGTTCTATCATACACAACAATCAACGTAGCAAGTTGATCATTCAGATATGTCATATTCTTAAGTGCAAATTGGATTCATGTTTTTACCACGTAAACCACTAATATAAGTTTTCAGGGATAATTTAACATTAAAAATTTAATAACAAACACGAATATGCCTCACATAATGTAAACGACATAACCATCGATAAATCATTTATCAACATCATCGTCTATTAATTACATAAGAAGCCCCATTCTCAATAATTTCACAACAGTGGATCAAATGACAAATTTTTTCAAAGATATGACCAAAGTTTATAACAATCTATTAATATCAATGGGTTTTTGGTCCAATGGTACTCTTTACCTTATGAAAGTTTTGCTTTCTTGAGGCCAAAGGTTCAAGTCTCCTTCTCCCCTCTCCCTCCCCCTCCCAAAAAAAAAAAAAAGTTAAAAAAATAAATAAATAACAATCTGCTAACAAATGTTTACATCAATAGCATTCATATATGTAAACCCCCAAATAAAATCAAGCAATCAAAATATCTCACACAATCAAATCAAAGGAACAAAATGCAAGGAAAAAAAAGAAGAAGAAGTAACTAGAAGAAAACGCAAAACCAACCATCACTGAGGAACAACGAGAAAGCATAGAATGCTATATTCGACCAAAACGAGTCATAAAACATAAAATAAGGACAACAATATAATTCCAGCAATAGACAATGACTTCAGTAAAATTGTTTCTCTTACTTTACCCTACAATGTTATTGAAATGCACTAACAGGACACAGTATGATTTTTTTTGTTATCATTTTATTTAAAAAAAAACATATATTTTTGGAATTCAATAGAATTTCCTTTAACAAATTGTAGAAATAGGGAAATGAAATGGGAACGGCAAGTACAGGAGGAAGATGAAAAAAAAAATACCATGAAAAAAAAAACCGTTAAAAACTCACTTTGCAGAGGAGGAAAACAAACTTTAGTTGTCGGGAAAATTTTAGCTACACTTTTTTAAGTTTATCATATTTTCAAATACACATATTCTATTTTTTGAATCTTCATTGACACTTCAATTAGATTAAAAGTGTTAACTTGAATGCAATTTTATTAAATTGCCCATGATATATTTTAGAAAAAACTTCATCCACACCTCCTTTAGATAAACATATCTTCAACGAAACCCCCTCTATTTTTAAATTCTTTTACGTATTAAAATTCGAGTTAATTAAAACTTGATTCGACTTAATTAAAATTTATTTTTTACTTATTAAAATTCGAGTCGATTAAAAATTATATTTGTTTATGTATTAAAATTTAAGCCGACTAAAATTCTATTCGAGCCGATAAAAATTCATTTTTAATCAGCTTGAATCAAATTTTAATCAACTCGCTTTGAATTTTAATCAGTCCAAATTTTGATACATAAAAAAATATAAATTTTAATCGACTTAAATTTTAATATGTAAAAAATAAATTTTAATGAACTTGAATTGAATTTTAATTGACACAAATTTTAATAAGAAAAAAATATAAATTTTAATCGAGGCTAACAACTCAAGTAAAACTCAAATCAGCTCTAATTTTAATACGTAAAAAAAGAATTTTAATAGGCTCGAATTTTAATACGTAAAAAAATAAAATTTAATCAGCTCAAATCGAATTTTAATGGTCTCAAATTTTAATATATAGAAAAATAAATTTTAATCAACTCAAATTTTAATATAATTTTTTTTTAATAGACTAGAATTTTAATCGATGTAAAAAGATTGTTTAGAATTTATGTAGGGGTAATTTTAGTATTTTGAAATTTTTTTTTTTTTTTGGTTAGAAATTGTGGTTTAATAGTAAGGAGTGTCAGTGACATTTAAAAATAAACTAGAAGAAATGTCAGTGATGTTTTGAATAATAAAGAGTGTACTCTTGAAGATATGATAAACTAGAAGATGTCTCACGAAAATTTTTCCTTATTTTTCTAATCCTATCAGACATTTTTGATGGTGGTTTGAATAACACTGAACATGGGGTTCATTTTACTCTTTCATGTGGGCACAGGTTTCTAATCCACTCCAAAAAAAAATATTTGCCAAACATGAGATTTGTGGTCCTCGGTTCATTTTACCCAATCCCACCTAGATATCCCCCAATCCGACCAACCAAACGGGTCCGTGAGGTGCTTAGGTGTTTAACACATTGTTTTCCTTATTACATCATTGTCATTATCCAAAATTTTTATGTAAATTTTTTTATCACACCCTTGTAAGGTCATAAATATTATACTTTAGAGCCACAACATATGTAAAATGCTATGAAATTAATGCCCAAGTCTTACAACTGTAGTCAAAAAGATTTTCACCGGTTATGCAATTTTTTCACAATGGCACAATCCAACATGGGTATGACGAGAGTGGAAATTTAGCAAGGGCATCATAAACTATGGATTCAGATCCATTTCATTACCTCTTCTCTTCAATTTCTATCAATAGTGTATTGGATAAGTGACAAGTGGACTTTTTTTTTAGTTCAACGGACAAGATCTAAGTTTACCAAACAGAATAGTTAACTCAGTTTAACTATACTAAAATGGAGATGCAAACACAATAAATGGAAAGGTTTATTGTAATTTAAAGCATAATAAATGGTTATGCAGTAGAATTCGGAATGGTTTTATCGATAGAAAAATTCTTAACAATACCTAAAAGTCAAAACTTATGTTAACACGTCTTTCTTCCTTGCCAACGTATTCATAACAGTTGCATCTTATTACTGGTTGAAGCTTTATTGGACATAAAAATCATTTATCTTAGCATCAAATAATTTTAATTTATTTGTCGAAATGTCGTTTTGACAAATAAGTAAATAGTTGATGAATATTATGTACTGTGTGTAGGTTTTTATATTCATGTATATGATATACACACATGTACAGAGAGGGCAAAGAACATGATGTACATAACTAAAAAAAATTCACTTGTCACTTATCCAGAACACTATTGATGGGAATTGAAAGGAAAGGATAATAGAGATGATCTGAATCCATAAACTATTAGAAGAATGGAAATGGGAAGATTGCAACAATTTGAAATGCATGATTGTGGATATGAGATGCATTCCTCTGCGAGCCCAACAAATATCTCGAAAAGTGAGTTTTCAGCCTAAACACTGAAGAATAAAATACGATATACAAAATCTTATATAAAAACACTAACACTGAATAAATTGAAACCAAAGTTGATACAACATTGATCTGAATTTATTTCATTCATCATGTGGTATTGTTTGAGGTTCATCTCATGAAAAAAAAACTGAAATCCAACCTCATTCCTAATCAAAGAACTTCAATATAAACTTTAGCATCACATGAAATGATTTCAATCTGATCTCTAGCAACCCAATCCTATAGACTATCATAAGAAGCATTTTATTTGCCTTTTTGGCATATGGAAGGATCAATCGAGTCAAAGAACCCACAAGTTAGCTGACTCTAAACATGGAAGAATACAGAACAACTCGATACTCTACAAACTGAACAAACTATTGAACAACTTGAACACGAAGTAATGCACAATACAGCATCTAAGAAACCTAATACACATGTTGCATTTTGTCGTAATTAAAAAAAGGCTCTGACAAAATCATGTGTAACACTGACCAATAATATTTGATGGTTTCTGATGGTGTGGTCTATGCGATTGAGTGGTTGAGCTCGGGATTCAGAAAGGGGGAAATGGACTTGAGATTCGTTAGGAACGATAATGGAGATTCATTGGGATGTCCAGTCAAAGCTACTAGACTTGTAGTGGTGAACAGTCAATCACGTGACAATAACAATCAGTGGAAATCAATAGATAGGAGATTTATAATGGTTCACCAGCTCGGAACCTTGACTAGTCCACTCTAATGAAGTCTTTTGCTCTTGGAGGAGTTTGCTATTATTTGGGGAAGAAGATTACAAAACTATAGAGAGTTGATTCTCAGATCTCCAATCCTTTTCAAAGCAAGGGATTGATCCCTATTTATAACACGTAGGAGCTTCGCGTGATCAATGTGATTCTCGCGTAACCGCCGTGATCCTTGCGTAATGGCCGTGATCTTTATGTAATCAACGTGATCTCCTTGGGGTTGTTACGACCCATAAGGGGGAATATTTGCCGTTAGAAGCTACATTCCCTGACGTAATGTGGCCTTCTAAAAAGTGTAAGTTGTCGCTACTATAATGTGCACGAGGTGATGATTCCCGATTTCCGTCCCCCGAGTTGTTAATCATTAGTTGGTTGGTCTCAGCTAAGAGGTCCAAGTTGGAAGACCTGAGCTAAGGTAACGGTTTGGGGAGCTAGGGAGCGAGAGGTAAGCTCATTCACCCTGTCTTTAGCTGCCTTGACTGGAATCCAGATTCCGACATCTTTGAGCGGGCCTCAATTCGTGGGCAATCTCCTGATCTACTATTGCTCAAGGTCGGACTTGAGTAATTTTTGGTATCATCAGTTTCTATTACTTTTTCATTTTATTTAACATCTAAATGACGTTGACTAAAACATCATATGTGAATCACCCAACATCAAGGGTCGTTTGGTAAGTTTCACTTCAGAATTAAATTATTTTGGTAAAACCAATCCAAACCCATACAATTGGATTTGTGGTATAAATTTGGATAAAAATATTATATATTTTTACCATATTCCATGTTTGTGAAGGGTTTAAATAGGAATAAAAAAATTATGTGGACCCAGAAATGTGACATCAAATCAAATGTCACTTTAACAATATTACCTTTCCTTCAATGAAGTGTTTGATTTAATGTAAAAGTACATTAGTAATTTTAATTCTAGTTCCAATCCACCCGTTTGAATACCACATTCTAGGTACCTTTCAAAAACCTCATGTACATTTGTTATTTGTAATGATAATTGTGGACTCTAATTCATAATCTTGTTGAGAAAAACCTTTGCCAAACATGTAAATTGTAGGCTCCCATACACAGTATTTGTAATAATGATTATGCGCTCGAATTCATAATTTTTTCAAAAAAAAATATTTGCCAAATATAAAAATTATGAGCCCCAAATTTATTTTACCCAATTCAATGGAGATATTCCAATCCAACGTACCAAATGGCCCTCAGGGATTTTAGTATAATTAGTATGTGGACAATTTCGAGTAATGCAATTTATGACTTAAAAATTTAACCTCATTTGTTGATTTGATGATGTGGTTTCATTAGAACTATTAGATGAAGAATAAACTCTAATGTTGTATAGGACCCACAATCAATCTAAAGATCTATCATTACTCAACAATTTAACATGTGCACGCTTCTTAAATACAAAAAAGTCCCTTGTACTTGGGATCAATTGCAATGAACCTCCTTCAACTTCAAACTTTTATACTAAACTACGTTTAACTTAAAAAACAAAGTACAAAAAAGAACGAATGTTACCAATTTAACAGCACACGTGTGATTCACGTACCCCCAAATAGCCACATCCCATCCTTTTCTCATGTGTCTCCTTTCTCTCTCTCTCTCTCTCTCAATTCCATCACCAGTGAAAAACCACCACCCTAATGAATTCCATCACAAAGCCTTCTCAATTTCTTCCAAAAATTATGACAACTGATAATGCACAAAGTTGATTATGCACAATCAAATCAATCAAATGTGTGGTATAAAGCAATTAATGAAACAATCAACAATAAGAGACAAAGATTGGGTGGTTGAGTCTAGGTGACCTAACCACTGAAGGCAGCAACGGTGGTTGGAGAACTCTATTAATAAGAGAGTAAAAGGTAATAAGAGAGAGAGAGAAAAAAAAAAGAGAGAGCGTAAGAGTATGCTTAAGATGTAGTGTGTGAGCTCCACCCCCATGTGTAGGCGGTTTACAATTTATAGGCACAAAGCCCTAGTTGTGGCATGACATGAATGTCAAGCTACTAATCTACCGGAGAGGATAGCTACAATTGGGGATAAACACTATCTTGGAATAATGACTATCCCAATGATTGTTATCCCACGTACGTTGATTTTCCCTGGTCTCTTGAGCTTTGGATTGGAATGAGACAATGAGCTCAGTCTGGCCTGCCTTTTGATGATTTGGGCTTAACCCATGGATTGGGCTGAGGTCTGGTCTGGATCTAGGCTCATCATTTGCCCCCCATGCCCCAAGCCCTAGTAGTGATAAGGGTTAAGGGCATGAGTGAGCTCATTCATTTGGGTAGACCAAGGTATCTTGTTCCACATGGTGGCTACTTCAGGTTGCTACTCCATTGCATTTTCGAAGCTTATTTCTTCATTTGGTAGGGCCATTGTTGGAGACCCACTATGCTAGCAAACAAATTTCTATGTTGGGTATCTCAAACCCCTATTTCTTGATTAGAACTAAGGCAGTGTCATTCTCTTTCTTTCTTCCATAAGCAGTAGAGGGAGGATGAAAAGAGGCACAGATGCTTCTGCCCGAGGAGATGAAAATTCTTTGATGAGTGGCGCCTTGAAAAGGGAGAGAGGCTTGAGTGGCACCGAGATGAACCTCGGCGACGGCATGGGAGGCGCGAGCTTGGGCGGTGCTAGGGAGGGCTACGCCGGAGAAGGGTTGGGAGGCGACAGGGGCGACACCGGAGAGCTGGATGATGCCAGGGTGCGCTAGGCTAGGCGGTGTCATGGGCAACACCATGGTGGACTTAGGAAAACTAATGATGTCTTTGGTTTCTAAAAATTCTCTCTTTCATTCATACTCCACAGGTGATCCCGTTGTTAATAAATCAATGGTGAAGGTTCTCTTTGTCACTAGGATGACAACTTCCCCTCCTCTTGAGAGGGCGAGATCTGATCCCCCCAGTGCTTCCCAGCTAAAGCCTGATGGCCCTACTGTTTCTCAGAAGGCGGGATCTGATGGTGTCCTCGCTTCTTCTCATCATCTGATCCCTTTGAGTCCTAGGGTTAGTCCTAGGACTACTTTAGAGATTGAGATCCTGTGTAGACTTCCACTAAGACCGGAGCTCCGCATTATTGTCATACTTCCAGTAGTGGCCTAGTGTCCATGCTGCAGTACATGAATTTGGCCAATGAGCAGCTTTGGAGGTTTGTGACATCCTCGAATATTAGAGAGGTTGGCTCTCGGGGTCCTGAGGGTGTCATCGATACCGTGATGAAAGGCTTTGGTATGGTGCCCTTCTTTTTTGTGCAACCTTGTCTTCTGTATGTTTTGGTCATACTAACATTCTTGCTTTTGGATATTCACAGATGGTTGTGGCTTTTCTGTGCCTTTTTTCAAGGAAACTCAAACTCAATGAGGTTTTGAGAGCTTTGGCAGAAGAGAGACATGAGCACAAGGCTACTGAGGAGCAGTTGAGGTTGACTCATGAGAGAGTAACACCTCTTGAGTTCGAGCTTTTGGAAGATCGAGGCTGCTTGCGCGAGAGTAGAGGTAGAGTTAGGCCGAGCTTTTGGCGACTCGCAAGAGAGGAACTAAGCTAGAGACATAGGATGCTTGCATGAGAGTAAAGGCAAAGTTAGGTCGAGTTTGTGGCAACTCGCGAGAGAGGCACTAAGCTGGAGACATAGCTACTTGCATAAAACTTGAGGCAGAGTTAGGTCGAACTTGTGGCGATTCGTGAGAGATGTGCTAAGCTAGAGACTTAGGCTGCTTGCATGAGAGTAGAGGCAGAGTTAGGCAGAGCTTCTGGCGGCGACTCGTGAGAGAGTCGCTAAGCTGGGAACTGAGATTGCTTACATGAGAGCAGAGGCAAAGTGAGGCCGAGCTTTTGGCGTCTCGTGAGACAGGTGCTAAGTTGGAGACTGAGGTTACTTACATGAGAGCAGAGGCAGAATGAGGCCAGGTTTTGGGCGACTCAAGATGCTCTCTCCTAAGAGACGGAGAGAATAGTAAGGGTAGTCAAAGGGAGCCGATAAGATAAAGTCGGCATTGCATGGGCGTCAAGCACGAGAGGCGAGGTTGCTTGATGCGCTAGGATGGGTGATGTCGTCCACCAAAGGCACTACTGGACGAACTGGACACGCGATACGGTCGGTGCACTCAAGTTGGCGAGGAGGTAGGCGCCAAGGCAAAGGTGCGTAGGCGCTAAGCTAGAAACATAGACTACTTGCTTGAGAGCAGAGACAGAGTGAGGCTGAGTTTTGTGCGACTCAATAGGCTCTCTCCCAAGAGACGGAGATGACAGTGAGGGTAGCCAGATGGCGTCGGTAAGATAGAGTCGGCGGTGCATGGGTGTCGAGCGCAGGAGGCATGGTCGCTTGATGCTCAAATAGGGGTGACGCTGGGCACCAAACGCATTGCTGGACAAACTGGGCACGCGATGCAGACGGTGCACCTAGGCGGACGAAGAGGCAGACGCTAAGTTGGAGACATAGGCTACTTGTGTGAGAGCAAAGGCGGAGTGAGGCCGAGTTTTGGGCGACTTGGGAGGTTCTCTCCCAAGAGATGGAGAGGACAGTGAGGGTATCCAGAGGGCGTCGAGCGTGGAAGGTGAGGTCGCTTGATGCGCCAAGAGGGGTGACGCCGGGCACCAAAGGCACTGTTGGACGAACTGGGCATACGGTATGGGCAGTATACCCGGGCGGTCGAGGAGGCAGGAGCCAAGGCAAGGGTGCGTAGGCGCTAAGCTGGAGGCATAGACTGTTTGCATGAGAGTAGATGCAGAGCAAGTCCGAGTTTTGGGCGACTCGGAAGGCTCTCTCCTAAGAGACGAAGAGTACAATGACGGTAGACAGAGGGCACCAGTAAGATAGAGCTGGTGGTGCGTGGGAGTCAAGCACGAGAGGCGAGGTCGCTTGATGCGCCAAGAGTGGTGACGCTGGGCACTAAGGCACTATTGGACAAACTGAGCACGCGATACGGGCAGTGCGCCTAGATGGGCGTGGAGGCAGGAGCCAATGCAAGGGCGCGCAGACGCTAAACTGGAGACATAGGTTGCTCACGTGAAAGCAGAGGCAGAATGAGACCAAGTTTTGGGCACCTCAAGAGGCACTCTCCCAAAAGATGGAGAGGACAGTGAGGGTAGCCAGATGGCGTCGGTAAGATAGAATCGACGGTGCATGGGCGTCGAGCGCGGGAGGTGCAATCGCTTGATACCCTATGAGGGGTGACGCCGGGCACCAAAGGCACTGTTGGATGAACTGGGCACGCGATGCGAGCGGTGTGCCCAGGCGGTGAGGAGGTAGGGGCAAGGCAAGGGCGCGCAGGCGCTAAGCTAGAGACATAGGCTGCTTGAGTGAGAGTAGAGGCAAAGTGAGGCCAAGTTTTGGGCGACTCGGGAGGCTCTCTCCCAAGAGACAGAGATAACAGTGAGGCTAACCAGAAGGTGCCGGTAAAATAGAGCCAGTGGTGCATGGGCGTCAAGCGCGGGAGGCGAGGTCGCTTAATGATCCAAGAGGGGTGACGCCAGACACCAAAGGTACTACTAGATGAACTAGGCACGCGATGCGGGCGGTGCACCCAGGTGGGCGAGGAGGCAGACGCCAAGGCAAGGGCGTGTAAGCGCTAAGCTGGATACATAGGTTGCTTGCGTGAGAGCAGAGACATATTGAGGCCGAGCTTTTGACGACTTGTGATAGAGGTGCTAAGGTGGAGACATAGGCTGCTAGCATGAGAGCAGAGGAAGAGTTAGGCTGAATTTTTGGCTACTCGAGAGGCTCTCTCCCAAAAGACGAAGAGGAGGAGGGAGATGACTGTAAGGGTAGCAAGAGGGTGCCGGTAGGATAGAGCTGGCGGTGCATGGGCATTGAGCGCGGGTGGCTAGGTCACTTGATGCTCCATAAAGGGTGACACCAAGCACCAAGGGCATTACTGGACAAGCGAGGCACGCAATGTGGGCAGTGTGCCCAGGCGGGTGAGGTGGTAAGTGCCAAGGCAAGGGTGCACGGGTGTGTTGGGGTCGCGGGGGCTAGGCGTCGACCGCTGGGAGTGGGCGCAGGGCACTTGCGCTGGGCGCGAGCACTGGGGCACCGGGCGCTTTGGTGCCAAGTGTTGGGGGCACCGGTGGAGGGGGTGTGGGTGCGCAGGAGCCGAGGCGCGGGGGTTAGGTGCTAGACGCCGGACAATGGTTCGCTGGCATTGGGCGTGTTGGCGTAGTGCTTTTTGGTGCAGGGCGCCTGGACATTGGGCATCGGGTGGAGTATTAGAAACCATAAAGAAATGGCAAAACTTCGAACGGCCATAACTTTGCTCTCCGTTGTCCGTTTTAGGCGAATTATTTTTTTAAATCCTGGTATTTTTTTCATCGTGACATGTAGGTCATCTTCCACATAGTGATTCATGGATCTGGCTATGATTGTCATTTAAGGTAGGAAGAGTATAGGGTGAGAATCAAATCGTTTCCCACAGACAAGGTCAAATTAATGATGCATAAAGTTTATTATGCACAATCAAATCAGTCGAGTGTGTGGTGTAAAGTAATTAATGAAACAATCAACAATAAGAGACAAAGATTGGGTGGTTGGGTTTCGGTGACCTAACCACTAAAGGCGGCAACGGTGGTCGGAAAACTCTATTAATAAAAGAGTAAAAGGTAGTAAGAGAGAGCAAGAGTACGCTCAAGTGTAGTGTGTGAGCTCCACCCCCATGTGTAGAGGGTTTACAATTTATAGGCACAGAGCCCTAGTTGTGGCATGACGTGAAGGTCAACCTACTAGTGTATCGGGGAGGATAGCCACAATTGAGGATATGCACTATCTTGGAGTAATGACTATCTCGATGATTGCTCTCCCACGTGCGTTAATTTTACCTAAACTCATGAGCTTTGGATTGGAATGAGACCATGAGTTCAGCCTGACCTGCCTTTTGATGATTTTGGCTTAACCTATGGATTGGGCCCAGGCTTGGTCTAGATCTGGGCTCATCAACAACATCTAGCCAAAATCCAACAATCGACCATGAACAATATGCAGAGGAAGTGAAAGAGGTTGGTGTATATGCCACCACCACATCCGCTATCGTCCAGCCCAAACTAGCCAAGAACCACTACCACCACCTCAGTTGAAGTGATGGAAATCATAAGAATTGGAGGAAATGCGGCCTTTTTGTGCATCACGTCTCTCTCTCTCTCAATTCTATCACCAATGGAATTGGATTTGTTAGTGCTGAAACCGATTTTGGGTTCTCAGGGATTTGTTGGTCACGACTTTGGGTTGTGGGTGGCCTAATTGTGGTGGTTTTGGGGTTGAGAAAGGGATGAAAGATAGATGGCAGTTAGAGGTAGAGGGACTGGTTGGTTTTGGGTAGATGGGAAAGGTAGTAGTAAAGAGTGAAAATTGAACGACTAAACAAGGGTATTATGGTATTTTTATAGATTCCATAACAGACCTCCATTGTTGCACCTTATTTTCCAAAGTTAAAGGGCAGTTTAGTACAAAAGTTTAAAGTCCAAGGAGTTATGGGAACAATATGGGAGTTTTTTTGCATTTAACTATTGCCGAGAGGGGGACACAAAGAGCAATACTATTGGAACATAATTTAGGGACAGTTGATACACGTGTGTTGCACGTGAACAATGTCGTTTGATCATGTGAAGATTGAAATATTTATATTGAATTCGTGTATCATTATTTCCTGAATTGAATTGAATGAGAAATGTTATACTGCCTTGGTAAAATGGTTTAGAAGACACCAATATTAAGGAAGGAGCAAATTAAGTACATAAAATGGTTGTCACCTACCTCCGAAAAGTAATCTATAAAGACTGTTAATAGATTGACAAACAAGAGAGCAATGAAGATCTAAACCTCCCAGAAGTATTATGAAAACTTGACAAATCTGACTCGCCAATTCGAATAAAAAATTGTGTCCCTCCTAATTTACCTCTGATATGCTCCTATCAATTAATACCTCAAGTATTAGGACTCCAACACTATGCAAAGTAGACTAAACTCACTAAATCATTCTTAAACATCATGACTGGTTTGGGGGAAAGAGAAGGGAAAGCAAAGCAAAATTTTAAAGTTTACAAGTGAACGAGAATTGAGGAAGAAATATAGTTCTTTATCAATTTGAATGGGCAGATTGTTTACTTTTATAAGTAATGAAACTTGGCCAACAAATATTCTTTTTTGAAGCGCCAAAATTTTTAGGGTTAATATAAGCAAATTCCATGTTATGAGGAACAACAACAAAACACATGCAGCAAAATCATTCTATTAGATCGAATGCACTCAAACATATGTCAGCTTTGCAAATTCACATGTTCAATAAAGGAAGAAAAAAAATAAAGCAACTCTAACTTAATAAATCTATTATGGGAATATAAATCAATTCAATCCATCAAGGGTATTTAACTATAGTGGAAAGAAATCAAAGAAGGGAGAGAGGCTTACAATAGTAAAAATCTTCAGAGCCTAATCCAAACATGCCACTCTTATAGCTCAATTTGCAAATAGTACACAACTATAACAATACCCAACATAAATAATGAAAATTCATAACTTGACCCTATAAAAACAAATCTTCCAAATTCTTATCATGGGACCTACATATGGATTGGAGTTTGGCACCACTCAAGTGGTGGAACCAAAAGAAAAAATTTCACCACTCTTTACCAAGTTAGTAATGTCCACCACAATCAATCTTAGCCAGATGCGATACGCAAGACACATATAAAAATTGCACCCAAAGATTGTTCTACATGTCAGCACTCATCACCATCCATAGCAACCACTCTCAAAACCCATCATAACCACATATATTACAATAGCTCATCTTATCAAACACCTTACCTGCATAGTACTATTGGCACCGAGCAACACCCATCATAAATTCACTGTAATTAACTAAAAAAAAATTCTTAATTGCAAAAAATCCTAACTAGCATTAAAACTGAAATTTAATTCCTAAATTGCAAAGAATACACCTAAAATTGCAAACTATCCACCCAAAAATGACAAAACAAAATCAACACAAAAATAGATTCATAATTGACCTAAATGCGAAAAATCCAATCTAAATCAGATGTTAAATGGGCATATAATGCAAAATCACCCTCCTATTCAACTCACTTAGTAACCACACAAATCCAATTATCATATTCACTGCCAAAAAATTCACACCATAAATAGGATTACCATGCTTGTGACCCACATATACATCTTTATTGTGTGGTTGAAAGGCTAGGCCTTAGCAGTACGTGAATCAACTCTACTTCTCAATGTGTGCCTTGTTTATGTTCTTTACTTCATGTTCATGTGTAGGGGAAGCTTATAGCAGTTTGAAGTGCTTGTAAGCATCACAGATTCGTCATTTTCCATTTCCTAAACTTTACACTCACTTCCATTCCCCAAGTTAAAATCAATGGCATGTCAACAGTAAACAAAATTATGATAGATAAAATTGGCAGGATAGACAGTATTTAAGAGCCAATAAGAAATAAGTAAATTTTAGCCTATATCCAAAATACAATGCGCCCAATCACAACTAAAAAGGGAAACTTATAAACATCATAGGAAAAGTAAATTTTCAAGAATACAGATTAAACATTCTAATCACAACCAAAACAAAAATCTGATTAGAACAAACCAAATTTTAAAGAATAAAAACCAAATTGTAAGGCAGTTTGTGTGCATGATTCTTGATATAATGGTATGACATTTAACCACTTCAATACAAAAAAAGAATAAAAATTATACACAAAAAGAAAAAAAATTTTATAACAAAAACTATTCATAATCCAAGAAATAGTTCAGAAAAGATCTACATAGAAGTTCACATCCATATAGTCTTTTACAAGTAACCAAATTAGAGTTGACCCACCAAAACCCAAAAGATTGACATGATATTTAAAGCCTAGCCCCAATATCCACCATTTCATGAACATATTTTTCCTATTTTCTCCAACCATCACATGGGAGATTGGTTTAAAAAGATGTTTGATCTTCATTGGCATTGTATGGAAAGTTTTTAACTGCTCTTGGCATGTACAAGAACGTCATCTCCTCACCATATCCTTACTTGATGACCTTGGCTATGACATTTTCATATGTGTCTACGCATAAATTCCTTGTGGACATCAACATGAATCATTTCTTATAGTTCAAATGTTAATCATCAAACTGTTTGTTTTGGCACCAAAGCCTCATAACAACACAATTGAGTGAATTGACAGTAGGCATGCTGAATTTAGAAGATTCAGTAACCCCAATTTATCTAAATAACTATGTAGAGTCTTTGTTGAGCCAACAACCACATACCTAAAAAACTAAAATGTCAAACCAGAATCAATCAGTCCATTCACCAAAATGTACATCAAAAATTAAATTCTAAGAAATCCACAACAAAACTGCAAGGTTCTCACAAAATTCATATCATGTGTGCAAGGTTACTAAGAACGTACCAAACTGGAAATTTTCTCACAACCCATCTACTGCACCAAATTGTTCAATATCTTTTGTATATTTTGTGTTAAAATAAATGGTCATGTCCATTTTTGTAATATTTGTATTTTGAAAGATAGTCAGTAATCTATACATATCAACTAAATTATCAGTATAATTGTGCACAAGCTATAATCCTATGTATCATAAAAACCACAATATGCTGAATAAGTGAAAAGGCATAAACAAAGAATACAAACAATACATATATAGAGAGGGAATTCAATGTACGATGATTGAGTACTTGATTGAGCAGCACACTGTTACTTCCATGATGCCAATACACACGGTGTTTACGCTGGATTTCTTCTATGAAAGTTTAATGTTGTCGGCATCTGTTATGATGTTAAAATAAAACAGTGATGTATTTGTAGCAGAGAAAATCTTAACAGAGATATCAATGAAAGAACAATACCAAGAATAAGCGGTTGGTTCCTAAATCGCTAGACGGACGGAGTGTTGAGTTGCAATAGAGAGAGGGAAAACACCTTAGAGTGATTCAAATGACAGTTTGGAGTATTGGAATTGTGTGAATTGAAATTTGATATAGGCATTGCAACTTCATGCATTAAGTCCCAAAATGCGTACAGGCGACAAGAGCAATGGCGGCAGACGTTGAGATGCCGAAAAGAGAAATTTGAATGCGTAGAGTAACATATGCTATGAGCGGCAGAGAAAGAGAGAAGGGGGAACGCGTGGGGGTTTTGGGTGAGTAGAAGAAGAGAGAGCGCGGTGGAATTTGGAGTGGGTTGTGGACATTTATTTGGAGAAGATAATAAATAGGGTTAATTACAAATTATCCCCTCAAACTTTGGATATTGTTAAAATTAACTCTCTGAGTTTCAATTTCAGCAAATTTTCACCATTAATTTTTAATATTTTTCAATTAACACATTCCGTCAAAAGTAATTAATTTTATCTGTTAATTTGGTCAATTGAAAACTTTGAGAGAGCAATTTATCAAAATTAAAACCTACAATAGTTAATTGTAGCAGTACCCATAATTGAGGAGGTAATTTGTAATTAACCCTAATAAATATCCACGTAATCGAGAAGGGTTTTCTTTGTTGGACAAAATGTCACCAAGAAGCTAGATCATCAAAAAGAATGGATGAATGACATTATACAAATGCTAGAGGGTATTTATGAAAAAAAAAATTGATTTAGATAAAGTGATAATGAAATGTATTTAATCTATACTACTATAAAATGCGTAGATATATGAAAAACTTTCAAATGCCAAAAAATACCCCTATTAAATCTTTTAAAGACACCAATATCCCTTTTGTCAATAAAGTTTGGGACTCAATTTAACTGAAAAACTTCTAATCTCCAAATCTATAAATGCATTACGTGTGTTGCACGTGTATAATTTAGGTAGTAAAAATATAATTAAATATATAAACAAATCTATAATTAAGTTAATTATAACCTCAAATATTGGAATGTATATTTATATTATAAATATAATATTTACATAATTAAAAAATATCATACATGGTAAATATAGTGGAAAGAAATAAAAATGGTCATTGCTACATTATGTTTTTCGTTGTATCCTTAGGTGATTGTCTATGGATAAATCAGATCATAACAAGTATTCTACAAATTTAATTTTTTGCATGATGTCAAATGATGTGAGTAGCACATATAGAAGAATGAGACTTGAAAGAAGAGTAGCACATATAGAAGAATGAGACTTGATATCTTTCGGTAGAACAAAAAAGATCATTTACTACAAAAGTATACACCTTATGTGTGTGTGTGTGTGAGAGAGAGAGAAAGAGAGGAGAGAGGGAATTTCAAAGAGGATTGAGGATGCGTATTTATATGTTTTGTAGACATTTTATATTTAATGGTGCAATGAATATAGGAAGATGATAAAACTTGTTATTAAGAGGAAGAGTAAAAGTTAGTGGAATGACTTGAAAATTAATTAATTTAGAATCAAATGAAAGATGAAAATAATAACAAAAGTGAGTAGATAATTAAATATTAATTAATTTAAAACTAAATGCAAGATGACAGGAAGAGCAAAAGTTAATATTTAAATGAAAGATTAAATAATAATTAATTAAAATTAAAATGAAAATAAAAGGATATAGAAAGATATGATTGACATTATAATACAATATTAATTAAGGGTAAATTTGGAAATTAAAATTTTTTTCTTCTTAGTATACTTTTATTAGTAGTGTAGATCAATATTTTTAATAAAGATATAATGTAATTGATATCATTGACATCTTCTTTTAACATTAAATTAATTTGTATTAAGGAAGCTTAATCCAACGGAAGCCTTTCTGGTTTCAAACTCATGGTCTTCTCTAGAGATTCTTTTTAAAAGGTTGTTTGACAACAAGGTTAATAGCCAATTTGATGGTCGAGGCTGGTAAGTAATGTTTTCTTAAGCATCTGCCAAAAAATGCTAATCAATTATTACAATAATATTTGTTATATTCAATTTCTCATTGTGGTTCTGTGCAGATCTCTAGTGAGCAATCTCACTATCATTGTGAGGCCTGAGACCATGGAGGTTTTGGCTAATTTGAGCGTGATCGGACATTTGGAATGCATTTCTACTCTGCTTAATATGATCCAACATAATTCTGATTTTTTGATAAGAAATGGACCACAATAATTTCATTCATTATAGATGTAGGAGGATAAAATCACCGTACCTCCTAAAGATTTATGAAAGAATTGTCCCTCCTTGAAAGTATTACCTGCAAAAAGGAACAAACTGCCTAGGATCGAAATGATTCGATCGAAGGTACTCAGATGCTTAAGTCAGTAAATGTGTATGAAGAAAATGTATATAAAAAGGATTCAACTTACCTCTTGTCATGCATCCTTCCTGCTTTATATAGACTTTACTTTGATTCAAGGATTCACTTTATTGGTATGGGAGATGGCACATCTCCCTTCATTCGGGATTGTTTGTTGGGGATCATTGTTTGTTGGGGATCACAAAAAATTCTCTAATGCTCCCATAATAACAGCTCTTCTAAGACATTGACTCCGCCTAGCTATTGTACCTAAATTCCTTGATTATAGGTGATTATCCCGTTGCTCGGTTTATGTCACACTTCAGGCCAAGCTGTGCACTCATGCTCGGGATCATAAACCGAGTTGTTACAATTCGGTTTGGTTTTGCTCCAGGCTGCTGGCACTTGTCCCCTACGTGACCTATCCCTTCATGATCACGTGCCTATACACGTGACATAATTTTATGTCCCTTCACTTGCCCCCCAGGAAACGCATGTCAACCGCCATTCGTCTGACAGACGTTTCATGTTTCCAGATTCATCATTGCCTAGATTGTCGAGACATGTAGTGTACTTGTCTTGTCTCTTCGTATTAAATGTCGGTCCCTTGGCTTCCCTCTCCTTTTGGCTCTTGCTCATCTTCTTTAAAAAGGAGTGTAAGATAACTCACTCATTCCTACATCTCTTCAAAACTCTCACTTTACTCGTATCCTTGCTTTCTTGTTTATTTGTTTTTCATCTCCCAAATGGCTCCTCTTACAGAAAAAGACATTCCAGCTTTCAAAGCCAAGTATAAGATTCCTGATGACGTTCATGTTCAAGTGGCTGGTACTGATGAGCCATTGATTGGCACTAGGGAATCGATCCCTATCCACACAAGAGCAATCACTGAAGGTGGGGTAAGATTTCCTTTGCACCCACTACTGCTATGGGTGCTCTCAGCCATGAAGTTATGCCCCATCCAGTGTTGCCCCAACTTTTTCAGAATAGTCATGGGTGTTGCTGCCTTAAATGACCTTCTGAACGTAAACTTGGGTATCTAGGAGATCCTTTTTTGCTACATTCTCAAGCCAGCCGGTGATAACTACTACATGGTGGTAAGGAGGAAGAATCAATACTTGGTAACCCACCTCCCTGATTCAAACAAAGGCCACGAAAATGATGTCATTTTCGTTTTTGGGAACTGGGAGTATAAGGTGGGAGATACTCCTTACAGGTGCCCATATGAAGAAGGCATACCAGGTATATGAACATAGTCCTCTTTGGTTTTTGGACTCTAATTTTGTTTTTTTTACTAACTTTTTTTCTATTCTTCTGTACCTAGGGGAGACTGTCAAAGGAAAAATTCTTGAGTGTTCTGTGAAAATAGAAGACTTGAGAAAAGTGTGGTCTTTCAACGAGAACTTGTTCTACCGAGCTGCCCATGTCCTTCTTGAATACACCCCAACCTATCACTCATTCATTGCAGTCCCTGAGCGAGCCAGTGCCACACTTGCCGAAGACCCATACGTATTGCAAGCTCAGCGCGCTACTACCCCGCGTTCTCGGTAAAAATACGTCATCCCTTCATCTAGAAGGAACAGATTAGTGAAGAATTTTCTAAGTTTCCTTTCTTTGAGTGAACCCTCTGAATCCACCCCTTCAATTGTTCAAATTTCTAATGATGCAACTCCTTTAGCTGCCCCAGAAGTTGACCAATCATTACCTTATGATGCTGCCCTTGAACCTGCTGTAACACAAGTTACTCATGAGACTTCGGTTCCTCCTCTCGAACCTACTTCCGAGGCTGTGCCTGCTAATCCTTCAGTCGTCTTATCGCCAACTCGGTCAGCTGATGCAGACGTGCAGACTGAGGAGCATTTGACAAAAAGAGAAGGATTGTAGAGCCCCCTTCTGAAATTCTTGTTGAGCGACCAATTCTTGCCTTTTGTCCTGTCCTGAAAGCAAAAGGTAAAGAAATCACTATCCGGGACTCAGCTGCCAAGGACGTGAATGTCGCAGTCGGGATAGCCAGGAGAGTGATCCTGTCGCGTGATCTGGCTGCGAATGAGACAATATCTGATAATAAGATTGCTCGGCAAGCCATTCAGCAGATGGTTCTGGTATTTGTGTGGCTCTCTCTTTTTTTATATTCAAAAAGGTAATCTATCTTTGCGTTTTCATTCATTTATTTTCTCTTTTTTAATAAGGGACTCCAAAAAATTCACGAAGTTGGGGCGAGGATTACTAGAAAAGACAAAGTCATAAAGGAAGCAATTCATGAGCGTATGTCTACCCTGGCAAAAAAAGAGTATGTTGATGAAGAATATGCCAAGCTTTGTGAAGAAATGCTTGTCCTTCAAGCTCAAATGCTCAGCCTGACAGACGAGAAGAAAAACTTGCAGCATAGGTGGAGGAGTTGAAAGGTTCAGAGAGTGCAATTAATGTGGAGCTTTCCCAGACCCAACTTCAACACTCCACTATGTTGGAGGAATTTAAGAAGTTCAAGGTTGAAGCCAAGGATCTTGAAGATGCTGTCTTTGAATAGGGGATGGTGAAGGCAGAAAATGATCTAGCTTTACATATTCCATCATTGGAAGATACATATTTCTCAAAGGGCTGGGTTTCCACTCTGAAAGCTACCAATGTGCCTTCTTCCTATGAGCTCTTCCTGCACCATTCCATGCCTAGCTCCTCTAGACCACCTGCTTCTTCCTGAAAACACAATCTTTATATTTTCATGTGAAAAAGCTTACTGTATTCTCCTTTTGGTATCTATGAAAGAACTTTTCAATTCAGCTCTTTGTACTTTATCCTGTTTGGTCTTTTTGTAAACGATTTGATCATTTTGCGTCTAGCCAGGGACCTACCCATTACATCAACTTTTTACATTCGGTTAAAGATTTTTGGTCCCATATACTTTTAGTTAGGGATTCTCAATACATAGAATTTTAATTTGGGGCCTCTGCTCGACCCTTAAATCTCATTTTTTACTCCAAGAAGTTTTGGCCTCTGTTTTGGCCTTTCTTCAAAGAGCTAGGTCCCAAGTATTTTTGCTAGGGACTCTTCCTTAGAAAAAATCTTATTGTTTACTCTAAGAAATTTTGGCCTCTGTTCGGCCCTTCTTCAGAGAGCTAGGTCCTAAGCATTTTTGCTAAGGACTTTTACTTTGAAAAAATCTCATTTTTTACTCTAAGAAGTTTTGGCCTCTGCTCAGCCCTTCTTTAGAGAACTAGGTCCCAAGCATTCTTGCTAGGAACTTCAAATATTTATAGAATTTTCAATGGAGGTTTTCGTGAAAAGACTTGGAGCCCCTGAGCCTCTCTTCAAAGAAATGTTTCACGTGCACACCTACCTGCTGATCTAATCAGACTCAAATCATTGCCCGTTCGGTTTACATCATCATGCCTGACAATGGGCCTAAATCTAATTAGGTGGCTATTCCTGATTTAGACTTCTACCTCTATCAGGATTTTTGCCTCCCTGCCTTGGTAGTAGGATGGGTTTGATAAACAACAGTATTTGACAAATCCAAAAGGTTAGAAAGACATATGTTCTTATCATAAAAAATGTTTTACATAAAAGGAATATTCCTAACAAATGTACTTTTTTTACTTTTTTATTGGTACGGAGCTATAGGGGGCACCCCTTTTTCTGAAGTTACTTCAGAGTTCTTATTTGTGAAGGTACTTCAAATATAGAACTTTCACAAATTAGCTATATTCCAAGGCCGAGGTACTCGCCTCTGGTTCATAGTCTCGAGTTTGTAAGATTCCTTTCCTGTGACTCGAGTTACCTTGTAGGGTCTTTCCTAGTTGGCACCCAACTTTCCATGCGTCGGATCCTTGGCAGCTCCCATGACACGTCTGAGGACTAGGTCTCCGAGAAAAAAATGCTCAGGGACCTCTCCTTTTGTTGTAAGACTGAGCTATTTGTTGCTGATAGGCAACCATCCGCACTATTGTCGCCTCCTTCTTTTCATCAAGAAAATCCAGCTTTTGGCTGATGGTGGAGTTATTACTCTCATCCATTGCTAAGTTGGTTCTGAGTGCTGGCAATCTGATTCCCAAGGGTATTACAACCTACATGCCGTAAGCTAACGCAAATGGAGTATCCCCCGTTGCATGTCGGGGTGTGGTTCGGTACGTCCACAATACGCTGGACAACTTTTCCACCCACCTACCTTTTGCCTTTTCTATTTGATTCCATCAAGGATTTTTTTTATTCGATATCTCCACCTACCCATTACTCTGTGGGTAAACAGGAATGGAATATCGATTTTGAATTCTATACTGCTGACAAAAAGCTTTGAAGGGACCGCCATCAAATTGAGTCCCATTGTCGGATATAAGAACTGCTGGAATGCTGAATCGTTTGATAATGTTCTTCCACACAAATTTTTTGGTGTTTGTGTCCCCTATATTGGCCAAAGGTTCTGCTTCTACCCATTTTGTAATCAGTTGCAACTAGCAGAAATCGCTTATTCCCGGAGCTCGGGGCAATGGGCCAACTATATCGAGTCCCCATTGAGCAAAAGGCCAAGGGCTTATTAATGGGATCAAATCTTGTGCGGGTTTCCTAGGGACTGGAGAGAATACCTGACACTTTTCACACCGCCTAACAAATTCTTAGGCATCTTTTTGCATACACGACCACCAATATCCTTGAGACAGTGCTATGTGGGCAAGCGACCTTCCTTATGTGTGTGCTCCACATATCCCTTCATGGATTTCGAATAAGAAATCCTGCACCAGGTCGAGATGTACGCACCTAAGGTACGGTCTAGAGAATGAATATCGGTAAAGCTCCTGATTCGGGGATAACCAGAAGCTTGCCGATTTGAGCCGTAACTTGTGTGCCTCTTTTTTATTTTCAGGGAGATCTCTTTCTTTGAGATAGTCAATGATTTCATCCATCCAGCTTGACTTGACTTCGTTCGCATGTACCTCTTTGGTTGCTGGTATCGTGATGCTTGGCTCAGCTTGGTAATCCACCGTGATGGTTCTCTCTCCCACCTCATTTATCGCCGAGGCCAGGGATGTCAGCGCGTCAGCATGTGCATTCTTCGAGCGACTGACCTGACTGATGGAAAACTTAGCGATTTGGCCGAGTTCCTTTCTTGATAACTCGTAGTTCATCCTTCGCCGAGTACTCTCCTAGTATCTAATTTACTACGAGTTGCGAATCGAAGAAAATTCTAATCTTTGTGATGTTCAAGTCAACTGCAAGCTTTACTCCAGCTAGCAGGGCTTCATACTCTAGCTCATTGTTTGAGGCCTGAAAACCGAGTCTTATCGCTTTTTCAAGTATGTCCCATTCCGATTTTCAAGTATGTCCCATTCCGATTTTCAAGTATGATGCCCACTCTTGATCCTTTGTAATTTGACGCGCCATCGACGAATAGGCTCCATCCTTACTTTGTGTATGGCGTGTCATTCAGATATGGGGGTTGTGTTTTGATTTGGCGATCCCTGGGTGAGAACTCAATGATGAACTCAGCCACCACATGCCCCCTTATCGCAATTCATGGCTCGAAGAGGATGTCGTACTCTCCTAGTTCTACGACCCATTTGGATATTCTTCCGGATAAATCGGCCTTCCTAAACAAGGATTTGAGTGGATGGTCTGTGAGCACCACTATGGTATGGGCCTGGAAATAATGTCATAATTTCTGAGCCGCATTGACAAGTGCAAGCGCGAGCTTTTCTGGTGGAAAGTATCTCGTCTTGGGATCAAGGAGCATCTTACTGACATAGTAGATCGGGCTCAAGCCCTTTAGGGAATTTCTCATCAGAGCTCCACTGACCGCGTGCTTGAATACTACTAGATATAACAACAACCATTCTCTTGGCGATGGTGTGGTTAAGAGGGGTGAAAAAGCCAAATAGGCCTTTAGGTCATTGAAAACCTCTTCACACTTAGGGGTGTCCATGGGCCGGGTTACCCACGGGTCCCGTTACCCAGCCGAAAAAATAGGCCCGAAGCCCGATAGGCCCGATAGTTGGCCCGCCCGAGCTCGAGCCCAATATCCTTTAAAAAAGGACTTGGGTTTACCCCTAAACCCACTACCCGGCCCAAAACCGAAGCCCGAACCAATCACCCGCCCACATACCCGGCCCAATAGCCCGAAGCCCATACCCGCCCATGGAAACTTGAATAGTATTGGTAGGTGAGACTTGAATGGTAGTGGTTGGTGAGACTTGAATTGAATGGTAGGTGGGTGAGACTTGATTTTGGTAATGGTAGGTGAAGTTAAGTTCAAATTTTTTCAAAAGGTTTGAATGTGAGTCTGAGACTTGGACAGTAGCTATGTATTATCTTTAAATTGTAGCTATGTATTATCTTTAAATTATTCATTATTTAATTTTTGTCCATTTTGATTTTGACTATACTTTTAATTCAAAAATATAATTTGAAAAAATTAAATAAAGTTGTATATTTTTTTAATAGGGCCCGCAAAGCCCGCCCAATAGGTGACGGGCTGGGCTGCGAGTAGCTACCCCTACCCGAAGCCCGGCTAGGCCCGGCCCGCCACTTGCCCGAGTACGGGCTTGGGCCTACACTACCCAAGTCCGGCCCGGCCCATGGACAACCCTATTCACACTCTTGATCCCATATATGTTCATTTTTTCTCTTAATTGCCTGAAAAAAAGGTCGGCATGTATCAGAGGCTTGGGATATAAATCTCCCCAGTGCTGCCACCATCCATGTTAGCCTTTGCACTTCTTTAATCGATTTCGGTTGTTGTAACTGATTCAAAGCCACAACTTGATCTGGAATTGCCTCAATTCCACGGTAGGTGACTAAGAAACCCAAAAATTTGTTGGATCTGACCCCAAATGAGCATTTTGAAGCGTTCAACTTCATTCCGGATTTGCGAACCACGTTGAAAGTTCTTCTTAGGTCGGCAATGTGGTTGTGGGCTTTTTGGCTTTTCACCACCATGTCATCTATGTAGACTTCCATAGTATCGTCAACCATATTGGAGAACATCTTCGTAACCAGACTTTGGTACGTTGCCCCAGCATTTTTTAGTCCGAACGACATTAGCCTATAACAATAAATTCCCTCTAGGGTTATGAACGATGTTTTCTCCTGGTCCTGCTCGGCCAGGGGAATCTGGTGGTATCCTTTATATGCATCAAGGAAGCTCATTCGTTCGTGTCCAATGGTTGCATCGACTAGTTGATCGATCTTGGGTAATGGAAAGCTGTCTTTGGGGCATGCCTTATTAAGGTCGATAAAATGTACACACACCCTCCATTTTCCTGTTTTCTTCTTCACCACCACAGTATTTGACAACTAAGTTGGATACTGAACTTCTTTGATGGATCGTGCTTCCAATAGTTTTGCTACCTCCTCTTTTACTGCTTCTCTATGTTGTAGTGCCGACCTCCTCTATTTTTGCTTTACAAGTTTGAAGCTTGGGTCGACATTAAGATGATGGAAAGCGACCTCAGGGGGTATGCCCCGCATTTCGCACATCGTCCAGGCGAACACGTCAACGTATTCCTCAAGTAGTGAGACTAACCTTGCATGTTCCCCTGTCGTTAATGAAGAGCCAAATAAGAAATACCTTTCAGTAGTTTCATCTAAGGGTACCTTAGTTAGGTATTCGACTGTGCACTCAGTCGGCTTGGTGTGTTGGTCTTGTTCGGCCGACGACTCACCCTTTGATTGCTATTTCATGGTTTCTTGAGTCGCAACTCCTTCATGCACCTTGGTGCCCCCTTTTCCCTTAACCGAGGTGAGGAGACAAGTTCGGGAATTGACTTGGTCCCCTCGAACATCGATTACCTTGTCATTTGTTCGGAATCTAAGCACTTTGTGGTAAGTCGAGGGGACCACTCTTATCTCATGTAGCCAGGTATGCTACATAATGGCATTGTATGCTGATTCTATGTCCACCACCAAGAATTCAGTCATCTTACCAACTGGTTCTACACGGACTAGAAGGGTGATTTTCCCTTTTGGGAGAACCATCTTTCCACTGAATCCCACCAGAAGGGTATTTGCTGCCTTGAGGTCCTCGTCCTTGAGACATAGCTTCTTGAAGAGACCTAGGTACATGATTTCGGAGGAACTCCCTTGGTCAATCAATACCCGTCTAACATCAAAGTTCGTTATTCGAATGGTGAACACGAGTGTGTCGTTATGCGGGTGGTGTACCCCTATCAGGTCTTGCTCGAAAAAACTAATTTTTTTGGCTACTTCGTCCATCTTCAACCTCTTATTCTCGGCCCTAGGGCTTACCCCTAGCTGAAAAACTTCTAGGGCGTGGGCAGCCAGTTTGATGTATGCTCTAACCGAATTATTTGTGGCCATGTGTGGGTTTGTGGCCGCATGTATTACATCAATAATACCAGCGAGAGTGGGACGATCATGGGGGATATTTGCAACACCGTTGTTGTTATTCTTGCTTCCATCCTCCACGAATTGTAAGAGGTGTCCAGCTTGAACCAATTCTTCTAAGTGTTGCTTTAGAGAACGACAGTTGTTCATCATGTGCCCCACATATCGGTGATAGAAGCACCTAAAATTCGGATTTCTCTTGGCAGGATCACCTCCCAACTTGGTTGGCCATTTGAAGAAGGGTTTTCCCTTAATCTGGGAAAGAATTCTCTAGATTGGTTCTTTGAACGCCGTGCTGAACCCCATGTACGGGGATTTCAAAGGGAACCCCTCTTTCCTCTTACTTTTTGCCCCTTCTCGGGCCTGCTGTCTTGATTTATCCCTACCGAGTTACTTTTTCTCGACTTACAACTTGCTCTCTACCTACATCCCTACCGAGGTCATCATCAACCTTGGTGTACTTCTCGACCCTAGACATGAGTTCCTCCATATTCATTGTCAGTCTTCTTGTGAGTGACTGGTACAACGAGTTTTTCTTTGGCAATCCAATCTTGAAGGATGTTACCGCAATTTTGAGGTTGCATGCCTCCACCTCATTCATTGTTTTCCTAGTATTGATGTGCATATTTTTGTAGTGTCTCTCCGTTCTTTTTCTTCAGTGTTAGCAGCGTCCCTACATCCTTAGGCTGTTGACTACTAGTTATGAACCAAGCCATAAATTGTTCGGCGAGCTGGCCCCAGCTATCCACCGAGTCTCTGGCGAGTCTGTCAAACCATTTTATGGCCGATTCCTCAAGGCTGTTGGGAAATATAGTACATAATAAGAGCTCATTCTTCCTGTGCACCGTCATTAACTGTCTGTAATGACGAATGTGGGTGGTTGGATCCATTTTTCCATTGTATAGTTTGAAGTTCGGGATGACAAACTTGCTCGGGATCCTTACTCATTCTATTCATCTGGTAAATGGAGAAACCTCTATTCTGCCGACGTATTCCCTTGTGGCTCTTCACGCCAAGTCTCTTGCCGATTTATGCTTAGGCCTCCTTAACCAACTGTCAAGTTCTTCAATGCTGAAACGCTTCCATTCTTCCTCCTGGTTCTTAGTTCGATGTGACTTTCTGCGATATCCAGCTTCTGGCGAGTCTTCACCACTCCTTTACCTCCGACGGTCTGGCGTCCTTTGTTGTCGCCTTCGAGAGTGTCGAACATCTTCATCGAAGTCCCCTATTTCATTGACCCTTCTGAGCTTTTGCTTTAGCTCTTCGTTTTCACATTTTAAGGCCTTTTCTCTTGCATATGAATTTTTGAACATCTCGTCATGTGCATCTAAACGATCTTGCAGAGATTGAACCAATCTCGTAAGAGCGGGGATTATCCCCCTTGGCACGGAGGGACTCTCCCTGCAAAACATCATCTAGTTTGAAACTGCCTAAGGAAATCATGTCCTCATATTGTTCATCTGGCTTTCGTAAATGTCAACCCTGATGTCGCTATCAGAGGGGAACTACACATGGTAGTTTTGGATCTGAGTCTTCTTGTTGCACCGGATTCTAGTTGTGATCCAATTGTGCTTTTCAACCTTGCCATGACTTTTTGTTCGGGAAGTTTTCCCACAAACAATGCCAAATATAGGAGGATAAAAATCACCGTACCTCCTAAGCTTTATGAAAGAATTGTCCCCTCCTTGAAAGTATTAACTGCAAAAAGGAACAAACTGCCTAGGATTGAAGTGCTTCGATCAAAGGCATTCTGATGCTTAAGTCAATAAATGTGTATGAAGAAAATGTATATAAAAAGAATTCAACTTACCTCCTGTCATGCATCCTTACTGCTTTATATAGACTTTACTTTACTTCAAGGATTCACTTTATTGGTGTGGGAGATGGCACAGCTCCCTTCATTCAGGATTTTTTGTTAGGGATCACAGAAATCTCTCTAACGCTCCCATAATAATAGCTCTTCTGAGTCATTGACTCCGCCTAGCTGTTGTACCTAAATTCCTTTATTATAGGCAATTATCCCGTTGCTCGGTTTATGCCACACCTTCGGGTTGTGCAGTGCACTCATGCTCGGGATCATGAACCAAGCTGTTGCAATTCGTTTTGGTTTGCTCTAGACTGTTGGCACTTGTCTCCCGCGTGACTTGTCGCTTCATGATCACATGCCTATACACGTGGCATAATTTTATGCCCCTTTAATAGACATTTTAATCCTATGTATTTTGGCTCATATGTTTGTTTGTGTATGTATACATAGTGATAATATTATGGAATTTTCTCTTATACTTAACACATTTTTTTCAATTATCAGGAACACATTGTTGAATATCATTTGATTTGTTATGACGAGTAAAGTCACAGACTTATATATGCAATTGAAGCTTGTTGTTTTGTAGTGGTATGTTCAATTTGTTCTATTTAGTTATTGTGGAATGAAACAGGAGAGCATTGGCGAGCATTGATGAGAAATTGCTAGAAAATAGGAGAGGAATTAATCCATGTCTTGCATAATGAAAAACTTATTTTAGTTATGGTTCACATGATTTTTTTTCTCGTTGTGTTCAGTTCAGATTTTATATCTTTATTGTAGTTGTTATTTTTTCTTTATTGTTAAATGGTTGGATTCCTTGTCTACCATTGTTTTACTCCTCTTCCTATTAATAAAAGTTTCATATCTTATGAGAAACAAAACTCAGATATTAGGTGGTTAAGCAACCCAAAATTGGATGTCCATATCTAGGCACAGTTATTTTTAGAAATTAATCCTTCATCTGAAAAATCCATTCATGGGAAATGAACTCGGTTTTCTAAAAGGCTTTTCTTGATCGTTAGTTGGTCACATGAAAGTTTAGAAGTGTTTGGCTGATGATTTCTTGGTGTATCTTTTGAATAAAGTTTGTTTTGGAACTATTTAAATGCTTAAATTCATGGTTTTTTGGTTGCTTGAGACTGTTTGCCAAATGAAATGGTTGCACTGTCGGAGTGTATATTAATTTTATGCTCATTCAAAGAGACAGGAAAAAAGGGCACACTTCAATGATTTGCATAATTTTTTTTTCTTATTTTTTCTTAAGATTACCTCTTCATATTTTTAATTAGTGTTTATTTGTGCGGAGATTTATCTCAAGTTTTGGAATCAGAATTGCGGACGAAGTGATATACCAAGTGTGCATGCCGTACCTCCATGGCATTCAAATTGCTACTATAGTATTTTACTTGTTTCTATAGCTTTAAAGTTTGATTGGGATTTGTATAAACTGTTAGGACAAAGCAAATGGAGGAGAAAAATGTTGAACCAGGTATTCTTATGTGCATAGTTTTGCAAACACCCAAGCCATAAATTTGTTTTCTAAATGAAATTGTTGATTGTGATAATGAAAAGTAGAAATAAGTTTTCCACTTTTGAAACTATGACAACCTCATTAATTCTAAATTTCAATGACTTCTATAACCAATACACTTTATATATATATTTCTTTTGTCTTGTCGGTTGAAAGATGTGAGACATAATTTCATTTGTTAAAAGTCAAACACGCATGATAATGATCATCTTAATTTTATTTCGACCAAAGTAATACCTTAACAAAAGAAAGTAAAAGAATTTTGAAGCTCTAGAAGTTTAGATTAGTCTGATCTCGTTATTATGAAGTTCATGGGTAAAATGCAGGGATTGAGCAAAGTGTGACGCCCCAATTTCCGGGGGTCCTATATTAACCGTTGATCATCCTTCAACCCGCGGAATTACCCGTGGATGTCAATCAACCCAACACCACGGCGATAGCATCCCCTTAGCTGGATCATAACTCACAAATGTAAACTGGATTCAATTATTCATTGGGTTCAACCCAGATCCAACATACCAGGATTTATACTCCATTATAGTCCATTTACATCATTGGAGGGAAGGAAAGTATAGACCGAAAATAGGGTAAAACAGTTTAAAAATCTAAAAATTCTAGAGAGTGTATCGGTACTGTGTACCGGTACAATATCGTACCGGTACGGTTTGCCTACTGGAAAGTGCGTACCGGTACACAGTACCAGTACTTTCTGCCCAATTTTGCCTTTTTCAACCATTTTTCATTTTCAATTCATTTCAAACCTCCCAAAATCATCCAATACATGTTTGATAAGAATTCACATATAAAACATAATTTGTACAAGTTTCATTACAATTAATTCCATACATTTATACATCAAAATGGAATTTTCACAAAAGCTTTACAAAATAAACCATAAAAGCCACAAGTTGGCTTTCTTCAACTTTGGGGCTCGAATTGGGAGCCGTCCGCCGGTGTACATCCCGCACCTGAAATGTTTTTCCCATGAAGGGTGAGTCAACGCCCAGTAGAGTAGATCCTACAAAGGCTACTCCCCCCCTAGATGCTCATGCTCATGCAACATTTATTCCTTATAAGGATATGCATTCTAAGTTGGAATGCAACAATACCATGCCATGAAATGAGATGACACTCACTCATGCACTTCAACCCGAGTCCTCACCGACTCCCACTACACGATGCAATGCCAAAGTGTTTCATTCCATCATTCATGTTCACATCAAATGACATTTTCAAAACTAGGGTCTTTCTTGGGATTGGATATTCATGGACTTACACCAAGGGTCATCCATACCCACACACTTTATGGACTCTTACACCAATGGAGTGCATCTCCCAAATCACCGGGCCTTGCACCCGAGAGGTCATCATGCCTCTTCTTGCTAACCTCAACCCAATTTATCATGCAACCAAGCGGCTTAGCTCGGTCTTCGACCCAACTTTTCCCAAGCCATACCGTCAATCACCAAGTGTGGTGTTGACATCAACCATGCACACACCCATGTGATGAGATGCTTCCGTGCATATGCAATGTCATGTCCTATTGCATACAACATAATGTTCAATATGTCAAGAACAACACATGAACAATTTCAACACATCCATGGTAAATTTATATCCTAAGCATATAAATACCATATTCATCTCAATGTTAATATATCAACACATGCATATATCAACAAGCACATTCAATTATAAATCATATCATAAGCATATGATTCCACAAGTTAAACTTAAGCATGTTATTTCAATTCAATCAAACAACAATTTCCAAATACTCATGACATTTCACCAAACACCTTCAAGGCATAATTTATATAACACATAGCATTCCTTTAATTTCACTAAGTTACATAGTAAATCACATGTAACTTCCATATACCAAAATCAAGCTAGCAATTAGCTTAAACCATTTCTATGCTCACTTTTCTATTTCTATAAACATAAACATACATATAAAAGTATATCCATATGCATAAACATATCAAACCCTTAAATTATCAACATCTAAGGAAAGATTAATCCAAGGTAGGAAGAACCCTACCTCTTGAAGCTTGAAAGGAAGACTAGGCTTCAAGAACACACCAAGAACACCCCCAAAAACTCAAGACTTGATTTCTCCAAAACTTTGTCTTTTGATCTTCGGTGAAACTCTTCGTTCTTGGTACCCACACGTAGCCCTAGTCACGTAGAGAAACTTTAATTCTTGGCTCGAGGGATTCCGAGTGACGGAACTCCGAGAAATCAAGGGAAAAAGCTTGAAGAAAATTAATTTTCTCTCTTTTTCTCTTCTCTCTCTTTCTCTTCTCTCTCTCTATTGGCCGGCCAAACAAGAACAAGTGGGCTAAAAATCTCATTTTCTAAGATATTTACCCTTATTTATAATTTTAAATACTTGGCCCACGTCGCGCCACGTGTCCTTCGCTTAATCGGATCCGATTTCGTCCCGAAACGACTTATTTGATCTCGGTTTAAGTTCAAATTAATTTTATTTGAACTTTAATTCAATTTTAAGGAAATTTTATAAAATTTATTTGTGGGGACGTTCGTGAGGTCATTCGCCACGCAGTCACCTCGAACGACGTGCAAAAATTTGACTCTCTCGGAATTCGACGAAATTTGACAGAGTGACTAGATTTCGCGATACGAATCCAACGGCGAACTCCGTTTTCTCATCCGAGGTCTAGAGCATGAGTATTTCAAATAAGCATTAGGATGACAAATGACCATTTTGCCCTTATTCACAAAAAGTTCAAATTTGCCCGGGTTTTACACAAAGAACACATAAGCTTGCATTTTTGGAAGTCTTTTTTTTGGTCAACATTCATAGAAGTTTCAGTATGGTCATTTAACTATAAATTGATCAAGTAATATTTTATTGTAAAAATAATACAAAAAAATTATAACTCAAAATAATTTACGTACAACACACGTGTACATTAACTAGTGCCTTAAACGAGTCATTTATTCCCTATGAATTTATGTTCTGAAATTATGTCATGTCCCAATACAATTGGTGGGGCGCCAAAGGCGACGGAAAGGGTGAGATTGGAGCAAAAGTTATGTCAACTTGTTGACTGCACTGAAACAAATATACAACCAAAAGTCGCCCAACGAAAAGAACTAGTGTAGGAAGGATGGCAGTGGACCGGAAAAAAACAGGTATTCGTCCAAATCCGCTCTGTTTGGACCGGGGATGGACTATACGTATTGGACGGTGGACGTATACGGGAATATCCGTATAAACCCGTGCAGGGATGAAGGCGGTGATGGACATATATATATATATATAAATACTCCTAGTTAAAGCCCTAAGGCCCCTAACTTATTCTCCTCTTCCTTTATCAGCTGCCCGCCTCCATCGAGTCATCTCTCTCTCTCTCACACACACACATAGTGACATAGACAACAACTCAATCGCTGATCGCTGCACTTAGCAGCTCTCTCTTTCTCTCCCATTGCCCTCGCTGATCGCTACACTCAGCAGCTCAATCGAAGGCTCAATCGAAGACTCGACAATATGGTATCAGATCTCCCTGTTTCTCTGTGTGTGTTATTATATTATGTTATATGTAGTTTAAGAAGATTACATTCTAATGCTTGGGGATTCTGCTGTGGATTTTGGGCATGAGCTATCGTATTTAGCTTGGATTTTGTGCTGATAACTATATTGAGTTGGTGCTGGAGACTTATTCGTCATATTTTTAACAGAATAGACATGAAAATAGAAAAATCAATGATGTAAATCAGCAAAAAGTTGGTATTATGACACAATGTGATAGACTTTGTTCTAAATAGTTTTCAGTATGATACACCTTTGTGCTTTCATTTTGTAACACCTCGCATTTTCGTTTATATATGTATATAGATATATATTAAATAATAGTGGTAAAAATGTGGATATGTGTAGTGATGGTAGGAATAAACTAGAGATGCAAATTAATTTGGAAGTTGAAGTTTTGAAGGTGTGTAAGCTTGAGAAGAGGGATTAAGTAAGTTTCTAAATAGATTTAGGTCAAAATAAGGTTTCCATTGAGTCCGGAAGGTCGAAAAACCTTGGGAGAGGTGATATGGGGTGTATTAGAAGTTAGGAAGTATTTTGGAGTTAAAACACATTTTAGAGAAAATTTGGGTATAAAGGATTTTGGACACTGTCTACTATTTCGATCATAACTTTTTATTATTAATTTCAAATGACCTGAAATTTTGACAGTAGATAGTAGACATCTAGGGCTACAAAAGTGTATCTCATGAAAATTTTCCAATTCGACCTCTAAATGGGTCAAAAATGCACTGTAAGTGGAAGTAGAAAATCTGGGTAGTGACTACCGGTAGCCAAAATCAGCTACCGGTATCCAATGGTCCAGTGTGTCCGAGCTACCGGTAGCCACTGTAAAAATCCGAATTTTTTTAGTTCGCGAACCCTCGATTTTTCCTCCACTATAAATACATTTTGTCACCTCCTTAGCCTTCATTACACCACTCCAAACCCTAGATAGCTTGAGAGGAAGAGAAAAACACATCCAAGAGAGAGATTTACATCATTTGTGAAGATCAAACCCTAGATTTCTCAAAAATCTCACTTCCCCACCATTTCTTTTCTTCTATTCTTCAATCACTCTCACCCAAATCTCTTGAAACCCTAGGAGGACGAAATTAAGAGGAAAAAGGAAGGAGAATAGGAAGATTTTGAAGCTTGAGTCTTAGATTGAAGCTACAACTAAGAGGTAGGGGATTTCTTCCTATGTTCTTACATTGAGGCTAGGGCTACATTATATGTATTCTTTTGGTTTAAAATCATATGTACTTGCTATTAAATACATGATTCTTGTTCCTCTTGAAATAAATGCCATGTTTTGAACATTGTGATGGTTGGGTAACTATTAAATTTCTCCTTTTCATCTTCAAACCTTGGTTTTAAAGAGAAATGGACTTTTCCCTCTATTTTCCCTTGGTATTGCTTTCAAAACTTTAGTGTTTGATATTGTACACCAAAATGTTACTTATGATGATCTCTTGCTCATTTTCTTCCATCATATTATGAAACATTATATTAGAAATTGTGGAATTTGGTAATTCCTTGAAATGTTGATGAATTGAGAATATGTTGGTTTCCTCAATTGTATGGTTGTTGTGAGGGACTTGGATTGCCTTCGAGAGATGCCGTAGAGTGTTAGAGGTTAGTCTACCCCAGTGGGGGTGAGATGGTTTCCTAGCACTTGTAGTGGGTTGTCATTTGGTAATGAAACCACTATCGTTCACTGGAGTTCGAACAAGGGATATTATACTTTTCCTAGGAAGGGACTCGTCACTGCCATTGGGATGGTAGACGCCCTTTCCTATAGTGCTTGTGATTATGATGTAAATAGGTGGACTAGGTATAATCGTTGGGTAGATTCATGAGAAGCAATCAACATACATGGTACGGGGATGAATCAATATACATGAGATTATGAGATTATTATTATTGTTACGGAATTGTTTCCAACAAGAGCTTGTGGAGGTATGGGACTCCACAAGAACTTGTTGGAAACGGGGATGGTGGTTAATGATGACTTGGTTTTACTGTCCATTTAAATTATTGTGAATACGTAAACCTGAGATCTATTTAAAATGTCCTGTTTTTACTTCAAAATTCATATATGCTATTTGTGAAAATGAGATCGAACTGTTTTAATATAATTTTCTAAACCTTGTTTGAGTTTGGGAAGATTTTGCTACAGAGCTTCGTGCTCATCCCCTACAATTAACATTTTTCAGATTATGCTATCGAGGAGGAATTTGGCGCTAATGAGCCGGGCCTTGGGGACGCCTCATTGGAGGGGTACCTAGATCCTGAGTGGGACATCTAGAGATGTAGCTTATTTTTGTTCTAGACTAGGAGATTTATTTCTGAACAATGTAAAGTCTAGATTCTTTTGGAATTCCGCTGTGATATATTCATGTAATTCTTTTGGGAATGTAATTGCCATACTTGGCCTATTCTTTTGGGATAACATTATGGATAGTATAGATGGTAAATGAAATTTTATTGTTATTGGATGGTTAAATGGACCCTGTGTGGTCAAGTTAATATAATTGCACATGTTGTGTTTTTGGGTAGAACTTCCCGTACAAATGAGACTCTGCCCAAATTTTGTTAAATCTAGGATGTTTCTTATTTGATGGATATATAGTTAGTTGCTCTCATGCTATGAATGGTTTTAGAATGTAATGTCGTCCAGGGAGGTATTTGGGGCGTTACACATTTATGGTTTCCAAATAGTTTTTTTTTCACTAATTTATATGTTTATATGGATACATATTTAAAAATAATGTCTCACAAGGTTGATCAGTACTGTCATCTTATTTGTGCTGATAACTATACTGATTTAGTCATGTTTGCTTTTACTGATTTAGTCACGTTCTAATGCTTGGGGATTATGTTGTGGATTTTGGGCATGAGTTATCGTATTTAGCCTGAAATTCTTCATTGGATGTTGATTAAAATCATGGGTTTTGCTATTTGTTTTCTTATGCCGATGACTAAAAGTGACAACAACAAAAAAGCAGAGTAATGGGTGGAAAAGGGTTTGTACAGTTGATGATGTGATTGATTCCCCTTCTGTTTGGGTCATAATTTTGTGTAAATTCTCGTATGTATACTGCTTCCATTTCGGATTCAAAATATATAGGCTCCTCTTAGTCGGTGTGATTTTTCATGTATTTGTGCAAAAATTGAGAGTTTTAAGCTAGGGGTTTCCTTAGTAATTAGTTTGGGGACTGAGGCTATGATGTAATTTGTTAGTAGAGAAATATTATTTATATGTGCATCATATTTTTTTTGGGGGGGGGGGGGGTAAAGTATGACTAATGCATTATTTTTTTTTGTTAGATTCATCTACTTCGACGGGCCTGAAGAGCTACACATTATTGGAGGATCTTGATATTGATGATGAGGTATATCACTTTAGTTGAAAATTTATCTTTGGAAGAATCTAATTTTTTTTTCTTTTAATGATATAGGAAAATGATGTTGAAGAAGTAGATTCTACCACCATCGATGGTGTTAAGAGATGATTGAGTTGTCAATTTTTCAATTTCAACCAATCAATTTTATTAGTAAATACAAAATATTTTTTATGCAATTATTATAGTTTTTATGTTTTATTTTCTTTATTAAATTACAAGTGTGAAGCTATATGACAAAAAAGTTTCTCCATTACGTTGTTTGTGTTATGTTGAATTATATCAAATTTAAGTAGTATTTTGAACATTTGTTGTTTGTGTTATGTTGGAATATGTTATGCTACATTATGTTGTGTTAGATTATTTAGAATGTTGTTGGATTATTTAAAATGTTGAATTTATTTAGAATTTTGGATTATGTTGGCTTGAGCTTGGGCTTGAGCTTGGGCAGGTACGGGGGAAGTGTAAAACCCGAGAAAATTTAAACTTTTGAGAAAAAGGGCAAAACGGTAATTTACCACTATGGTACAGGTTGTAAACCTGAATTTTTCTAGAGCTCGAATGACGAAACGGACATCACCGTTGGATTCGTCTCGCGAAATCTAGTTACCCTGTCAAATTTCATTGAATTCCGAATTAGTCGGATTTTTCGCGTTTTACGAGGCGGTCGGGCCTCGGGAGACCCAAAAACGAAATTCTGAATAAAATTTTAAAATTTGGGAAATAAATGACGGCAAGTTAAAATAAAAATATTTTGAACTTGAACCGGAGCGAAATTTAATCGTTTTGGGGCTAAAACGGACCCGGGAAATAAGGGCCGTGTGGCGTGTTATGAGCCAAGTATTTAAAGAGTATTTAAAGGGGAGAAAATCAGATTTTCTCCCCATTTGTTCAGCCGATACACGTGAGAAAAGAAGAGAGGGAAAGGGCTTGAGTTCTCCACATTCTCTTTACGATCTACGGAGATTGAGAGCTCAAATCCACTCGGGCCAAGAACAAAAGTTGTTCTCCTCGCCGAGGGCTACAAAACCATACCAAGGAGGTCGAGTTTTGGAGTGATTCGAAGAACGGGATTTTGGGAGAGGGAGGGTTCCACTTTGTTTGGAGTTCTCGGAGCTTCTCAACGTTGTTCTCTACGCTTCAAGAGGTAGGATTCCCTCTTACTAAGGTTTATTCCAAACCTAGAATGTTTTTATGAAATGGGTAGGATGATAGGTTGTGTATCTCTTGCCTATTGTAGTTAATTTGGGTGAAATGGGTATTGAAATGGGTAAAGATCAATTCTAATTGGATTGGTAATTAGAAGTTTCTATATGTGACTTCTAGAATTGGGTATGTGAAATTGATCCAATGTGACTCTTGGGTTATGTGAATTGTGGGCATGCTATGTGTTTACATTATGCCTTGAGAATTTAAAGTGTTAATAGCATGATTATGTGATAACATGCTTGGAAATTGTGCTATGAGAATTATATGCTTATGATATGATTTTGCCATGGAATGTGTGAAATGTGTTAAAAATGTTCATATGTCACTCATGCCATATTGAACATTGTATTATGGTTGCAATGAGACATCATATTGCATATGCACGGGAACATCGCATTTAGGGGGTGTGTGCATGGTGGTTGTCTTCACCTCGTTTGGTGGATGACTAGTGGGCTCGCGTGAGCTGGGTCGATGACCTAGTCGAGTCGCACGGTTTGCATGGTTGATAGGGTTGGGGTAGCAAGAAGGGCTAGAAGATCCCTCGGGTGCAAAACCCGGTGATTGGGATACGCACTCCCTTGACTCGGCCCATGAAGTGTGTGGGTGTACGTGGAACCCTCGGTGAAAGTCCATAAATTCTGTGTGGGTTGGGTGACCCTTGGTGTGAGTCCATGAACATCCACCCCTATAAAGACCCTAGAATGAAATGTCATTTGATGTGCAACATAAATGACGGATTCGTACACATTGGCACTTGCATGTGTGGAGGAGTCGGGAAGGACTCGGTTGATGTGCATGAGTGAGTCTCACCTCATTACATAGCATGACATTGCAAATTTCAACATTGAATAGACTTTCTTGCTTGGAATGTTATGAATTGTTGAATTGTAGCATGTGAACATTTCATATACATTTAGGTTGGGGAGTAGACTCATTAGGAGATACCCTATTGAGCGTGGCTCACCCTTCGTGGGAAAAATATTTCAGGTGCGGGGTTCACACCGGCGGATGGCTCCCATTTCGAGCCCCAAGGATGAAGAAGGCCGAAATGTGGCTTTTGTTTGAGTTTTTGTAAAACATTATGAAAACTTAGCTTTTGGTATGTAAAATTTTGGAATTAAATGTAATAGAGTTGCTTTTAACCTTGTATAGTATGAAAATCTTCATTATGCATGTGTTGGATGAGTTTGGAATGGGTTTGGAATGGATTGAAAATGAAAAACGGTTGAAAAAGGAAAAACTGGGCAGAAAGTACCGATACGCAGTACCGGTACGGTGTACCGGTATGCACTTTCCAGTAGGCAAGCCGCACCGGTACGCAGTACCGGTACGGTAGGGTACCGGTACGGTGTACCGGTACGGTGTACCGGTACGCACTTTCCAGTAAGCAAACTGTACCGGTACGCAGTACCGGTACGATATTGTACCGGGACACAGTACCGGTACACTCTCAAAAAATTTTCAGATTTTTAAACTGCTTTGCCCTATTTTCGGTCTATGTTTTTCTTCCCTCCAATGATGTAAATTGACTATAATGGAGTATAAATCATGGTACGTTGGATCTTGGTTGAGCCCAATGAATAACTGAATCCCGTTAACATTGTGGGCTATGATCCCGGTTAAGGGGATGCTAACGACGTAGTGTTGGGTTGAGCGACATTCACGGGTACTTTCGCGGGTTGAAGGATGATCAACGGTTAATATAGGACCCCCGGAAATTGGGGCGTCACAGGAAGCGGGGACGGGGGCGGATATTAGAAATTTACCCGCGGACGGGAATAGGGATAAAAATTATACCTGTTAACGGGGTGGACCAGAGATGAACCGAATTTTTTTAAGTGGGTACCGGGATGGAGACTATACCCCCGCCCCGCTTTGGTCCACTGACATCCCTAACTCAAAATAATTCACGTACAATACACATATACATTAACTAGTGCCTTAAACGAGTCATTTATTCCCTATGAATTTATGTTATGAAATTATGTCATGTCCAATACAATTTTTGGTAAAGCAATGCTATATATCTCAAATTTATATCCTAAATGTGCATCCCAAATCAATAAGGATGGTTGAATCAGTGGGTCTCAATTAAAAAAATTGGTGAGACCCACTCATCTAATAGTTTTCATTCATTTGAGATACACATTTAAGATATAAATTTGGGATATAAAACATTCCTTTATTTGGTGGGGGCGCAAAAGGCGACGGAAAGGGTGAGATTGGAGCAAAAGTTATGTCAACTTGTTGACTGCAGTGAAACAAATATACGACCAAAACTCGCAGAACGAAAAGAACTAGTGTTGGATCATTTTGAATCTCATCGCTGTACGGGCTGGTATGTCTCTTTCTTTCTCCTCTGAAACTCTCTTTTTCTGCCTTGTATGGATGATACGAAATTACTAATTGTCTAGTTGTCTTGCCGGTGTAATTGATTGTCTTTGACCTCAAGATTGATACGAGGAGTCCGAATGATGCAAATTTTATGTTGTGTAGAACGTTGTGGAACTTTCAAATGGAGTTCTTTCCTGCTAGTAGACGATTATATTATTATTATCCAATTGGTTGAAGCAAAACAAGAAATCTTGAATTTTTGCTTGCTTTGTTAGTCTCGAATTGTTGGAATAAGGCTGCAATGTTTAAAATCAAAATAAGTATCGTGGTTGCATCGATCTTGAGTTGCAGAACTAAGCTCATTGCATCATTTTGCTTTGTTGAATTAAGTTTTTATTGTAGTTGGAAGAAGGGTCCCCGGGGGGTGGGGAGAGAGAGCATAAGGGTCAACATTTTATCATTTCTCCTAATAATTTCAGCAACAAACAGAACAAGGTGGAAAACAGATGATTGATTGCCTTCTGAATTGTGAATTTATTATGGACTTATTAGAAACGTTGCAATGGAATTATCCTTTTTTTGTTGGGGGTGGGGGATTTCTTTTTTTAGTAATGGAACTTCAACAGTGATTACTGTACTCATATATAGCGGATAATCAAGAATTCATTGGTTGAGGATGAAGTTATACTTTTGAAATGAGAATTAATTCCAAATAACCTAGGTTCTTCAGGTCGTTTTCATATGTTGTTCACGGATATAATTCAAATAAATAGAATAAAGTTTAACTGCGAATCTCGAGATTCGACTATATTTGGTCAAAATAACATGATTAGCTTTTTGAAAGAAGATAGAATACCCATTATACCATCTTGAAAAATATTAGATTTTCATTCATAATATTTGATATTTACTCTGGAACCAAATCAAGGACGAAGGTGGTTGTACAAAGATCGACTGCATAAATTCTATACGAGCAATGGAAAGTGTTCATTTGCTTTAGAGATATATCCTGGGTTCGAGGCCGGAATTAGCATACTAACCAGTTACCTCTTCCATCCCCGTTATAGATGTGAGTTTGTTTATTAGTACAACCTTTTTTTACCTTGTGATTAGAGTATATGGCTCTAGATAGATCTGATTTAAGAGGAAGTGTCTTTGACTTAAACCATTCATGTAAAATAAAGCTTTGTTGAGTTTGAGTATTGGAGGAGTAGGTGTAGTTAACATCCCAAACTTTGACATCGGGTGAAGACACTTACCCAAAACTTCCAAAAGCAAATTGAAAATCAATTAATCATGAGTGGAGAGGCCCATAAGGGTCATATATTGGTTTGAGAGGAGTTATTCGATCTATGTGCAACAAACTCTAATGCACAAATGGGGCCAACTTAGCTACATGGAAGCTCATGGGGCTGCTAACAGAACGGTATCGAGGGCTTAACATTAGAACCCACCACCAAGAAAAGCATAATGAAATCATGGCTTGGATAGCAGCACAACAACAGTTACCAAATGGATAAGAAACCCATTACATGCTTGATCAAGACATTACACAAGGTCTTGCGTGTTGTAACCATTTATCTTCTCTTGCTTAGTTGCTTAATATTCTTTCTCTCCTCTCCCTGCCTATGACCTATGCGAGGTGTCTTGCCTCTTTACCTCTTTTTTCCCCACCTCTGTAGCTCTCAAAACCACATATGAAAGGTTTTGGGAGAAAGTAGGGAGAGAGGAATGCGAAGGAAAGTAGTGATGGTCAAATACACCAAAGGGGTCTTTGAATAGTGGACGATGAGTCGAAATTGGGTAGTGGGTTGAACTTGAAAATCTTGGAGTCAATCCAAGAAGAGAGATTTGATGGGTTCTAGTGAACAGTTTCAAAAGTCCGGAGCAGCTCGAAGAAGTGATAGGTAATGTTGAAGAACTTAAGAAGTTAGAATTTTTCCATCTGGCATGTATGATGGATTCATCACTTTGTAGCCCAAAACTCCCGGGAGTTCATTAATTCTGGCATATGAAGAGGGTGCCAGAATAAAGAACCAATTTCTTTTCCGGTTTGAATAATCAGGCCTTTTATTTAGGTTTTAACTTTTTATTTTTGCATATAAGGGCCTTATGACGTGTGATTTTAAACAAAAACCTAGATGATTACTTCGTTGCCCATTTCTTTTGAAAATTAAAAATTACACCAAAGCCCATAATGTATCCATGGCTGTATCAAGAACGCGTTCCCCCGTATTCAAGACGCATCCAAAATAAGAAGATTATTTATTAATTTTGAGATGCTTATGGGGTGTATCCAGTATGTATCATGGCATATTGAACATGTATCCATATTCAATATGAATCGGATGTAGATATGAAAGCATTTTTCAAGTATCCATGCTTCCTATCTCTCATTTCAATCAAGTATTGTTTCTTTGCTATTTTTTTACCAAAACTATTTTCAACTTCAGACTTGAATTTCATAGTCAAAGAACATACTCTAGAACTCTAATACCGATATCATCCACTAGTGGTTAAAAATCTACCATTGCCTTGTGACCATCCATACTCAAAACTATCAGTAATAAGTAACGTTAACGAGCTGTTACCACTTGTGCAGGGGAATATGTGGGGACATATTCAATTTTGTTCATGACTCCATTTCTCTCTACTGGGCCATGAGCTTGATGGTTCCGGTACTTGACCTACCTTTCGAACTTTATGGTTCCATCATTCATCCCCTATCAATTGAAACTTATGCCCCGTGTTGGTAATTATTATGACTGAAATAAAGAACTGTGGTAGGATGAGCATTCTGGATCGCACTAGAAACTATACTAGTTAAAGCTGAATTAGTTGAGCTTTGGTGCAAGTAGAAAGCACCTTTGTAAGAATGTTTTATACTCTTAGATAAAACTTGTGGCATAAATTCCTGGTGACCTCTCCTTTAAGCAATCTACCTTCTGCATCTGGAACAGAATCATCAGAAGCAATAGAAAATAAAAGAAGTTATGGCCTAAAATGAGAAGTTTGTTATGTATGCCATTGTGGCATGTGGATTTGATATGTTATATTAGCGGCTTAACCCTACACTCTGTTCAGCATTTGGGAAAATTAGTGTACAGAAACTGTGTTGGCAACCCCTATCGTCGCTCTTATTGCAGCATAGTTCCCTGTAGATAACGACTCTGCTCTTCCTTATGACGCCTTTTATGTTAGATAACGACTCTGCTCTTCCTTACGACGCATTTTATGTTAGTGAACTGGATATACATGCAGCAACTTCAAATACTGACCTAGCATAATGGTATTTGACTTTGTTGATGAACAACCTACCTGTCCTAACCCACTAGCTTGAATATACTCTGTTTTTCTAATTTGTCCTGAACTGAAAAGAAATGGATCCTCCATCTGGGGAAAAAAATTCTGCTGTTTGACTTGACTTGGGAGTATACAGTACTTAGATGAAGTTCTAATACTTTGTCACACTCTATGCAGGATTATTTGGTATTGAAGCACAAAAATCCCACCGAATGGGGAATAGTGAATCAATTACTGATGATAGTCATGATGATTTTCAACATCAACCCCCTTCATATGCAGGAAGTTCCATGGAAACTAATTATCAAAGAAGAGAGCAACCCACCTACATCGCTGATAATTTCAACTCCTTGGAAGAGGTTTCAATCAGTTTATAATTTTCCATCAACTCCCATTGTACAAGATTTTGAATTTCAAGATTGGTGATTCTACTTCTTTGTCAGTGAAACTGTTTATATTTTAAGGGCTGTCCACAACACTGGTACCTAAGTATTCGCAGAAGTATCAGTCTATTAGACCATAACAAATGGGCAGTATTTCTGTGAAAATTTGGGATAAAATTTCAATCTGCTTATATAAGAATGCTGTGCCACAAATTTGGTGATTTTCAGATTTTTGCAATCTAAGTGCTTGTGAGATGTGAGAGTGCCAATATTTTTATGTTACTTTCTATACGAACTTGTTAAAAGAAGCAATGTCACTGAGAATTGTCTTTTGTGGGGGTTGTCTCTCGAAGAGAGCATCAATTTGGCTTTCCAGAGTTTTATAACTGGAGGAAAATCAGTGGTAGTAGTATGCTACCACTTATGCCATGTAGGGGGTGTCCGGGCCCCTTAAGAGTGCCCACTTAATCTGTACACATGCTGTACTAGCTGTACCCTTATTCGACTTGGACTGGGCAATTACTAAGATAAATCTCCAGAAGTGTCCCCAAGGTGAGATTCGAACTACTGATTTCCAGCTCGTAAAGGGTTGAACGCTATCTTGGGAGAGCTGAAGTTGTACTATATTGACTCTACTAGCATTTTTATTCTTGCGGATTCAACCACTTTGGTTGTCGTGTTCCCAATCTCCATCATTGTATCTCCATCATTGTCTCATTATTTTCTATAGTAAAACATTCTCTCTCTCTCTCGTTCTCTCTCTTCTATTCTCTTCTCTTCCCTTCCCTTCTGCTCGTCTATGGGTTGTCAAAGTTTTCACTAAACTATAACTTGATCCCTTCCTGTCAACCTTCACTAGGATTTATGGATCCCCTGATATTATTGGTTAAGAGGAACCAACGATTGAGGTTTCTTCATAAAGCAAGTTTGCTGTCCATTTTGTTTGTATTGGGGCCTTTCGGTTGGGATTCTTCATCATATATTAGTCTCCATCTCTTTGAAAACTTTTGTTCTTCTTCCTTGTATAATCTTGTTTAATTTGATAGTACTTTGGTTTTTTGTGGGCTTTAGAATGGCAACATCTGAGTTTGTGAACCGTATAACATTTATTTCAGTTCTGAGGACCTGTAATATGACATCATTGTTTATATTTTATTTTACGTACCAAAAAATAGACCGAGGTCAAAAGATACCAGTTGTTTTATTTTGCGCATTACAAGTTTATATCTTATTTCGGCATGAACCACAAATTCATGTGTAAGTCGTGGAAATTTATGACATCCGTAGATCATTGTTAAGCATCTTTGTCTTGTTTTAGGGTGGAGTTGCCTGGGTCCTTGGTTTCCCACAAGAAAAAGGGGCTCTTAAATTTTAGGGATGATGAGAGAATTGAGTGCCTCATGAAAATATAAGTAATAAGCTGATTGATTTTTTTTTCAATAAACATTTCCCAATTATGTGTATTTCAATAAACAACTTGACAGATTCATTGGCTATTAATTCTGCTATCTTCTCTATTGAGTGTGCTTTTGTAAGCATTTTGCATGCATTGTTGTCTTTGCTTGCTGGTTTGAGAATTTTCAGAGCATTGTAGTACACTTACCTCTTTGACTATTACTTAATAGCGCAATTTTACTCGCTTAGAAAGAAAAGGGATGTGGGATGTATAGATTCATGTCAATTAGTTTGTGGTGGTTGTTCAGATAAATATCAACATAAAGTTTTTATTGTTAAGATCGAGATCATTACTGGGTTAGTTGATGTTGCCCAAGCAAATGTGAAATGCCTTGCAAGTTTCTGATTAGAGGATTTCATGTGTTGATTTATTTCTCAAGGATTGGATTGCTTGGCTAAACATCTTAAATTGAGTGTAGGAGAATAGGGAGAGAGTATGTTTTTGGGAGGATATTTAGAGAGGAGTGTCTGCGTTTGCTACCATGTTTCCTCGTTTATTTAGATTGTCCAGTTCTACCAAAGTTATGATAGGCTCCTATTCTTCTCAATGGGGTGGAATTTTAAGTTATTTAGGAATTTAAATGATCGGGAAATTTTGAAACTTCCATCTTTATTGTCTTTGCTTGAGTCAGTTTCCTTGACCCCGCAGGTCGCTGATAAGAGATTGTGGTCACTTGATTCTGCGGGAGTCTTTTCTTGCAATTCCTTTTCGCATTGATTAATTGATATTCCTGTTATCCCTGATTTTGGACCTCACTAGATGATTTGGAAGGTTAGAGTTCCTGTAAGGTGCAGGTGTTTGCTTGGACTGCAACTCATGGTAAGGTTAATACTCGCGACTGGTTGCAAAAGGGATGGTCACGCTTGTCTTTCTCCTCAATAGTGTGATGTGTAAGGGAAGTGGAGAAAGTATTGATCATTTATTTCTTCATTGTTCCGGTAGAGACTAGTGAGGCCAGATTGGTGTGGGTGATTTCGCGAGATGTTCTGTCTCTACTTGAGGATTGTTTTATGACATTGGGAAAACAAAAAGGGCTTTATCATTGTGGTATGTGGTGATTAATGAGTTCGGAGAGTTCCCTCTGTCATTGTTGCAACATACTTGACAACTAGTTTCTGATTGTAAGTAGGTTCTATTCTAGTGTTACTCGCTTTTGCTTTTGATATTCAGTTGGATAACTAATCCACCATTTTTTGTGCTTCTACAACTCTTTATGAAATGAAAGTGTTGTTTTCTTACAAGAAAAGGAAATGAGATCCAGGATTTCTTTGTGAAGATTATGAAAGAAATATTATGATTGAATCAATGGGGCGAAGGCTATAGTAATATGTGATTTTCATCCTCCTTATTGAAGCTTTAGCACAATTTTGAATCACTACACGAAAGGCAAAACGACTGTTGTTTCATTGAAACTACCCTATTACGTTCTAAGAGAAATCTGCTTGAGCTGACTGTCCAAACTTGGCCCATGCAATCTTCCAAGATAAACCTTGTGTTAGATATCTGCACCGTTTTAAGATAAGGTAGTGATCTACGTTCTTGATAGCAAGCGAAACTTTGTGCTTACTTTATTCTGTTCTTTTATATCATAGTTTCTGTAGAAAAGAAGCTTTTACCACAACACCAGGCAAAGGCCATCTCATTGGATAAGAACTTTGAGAGATTGATGTGGATGCTTTATGGAATTGAGTTAAAAAGCGCCACTCATATGGTGATATGGTTACTCACTTACTCTTTTCTCCATTATACAGGAGGCTGCCCTCTATTTAAAGAAGAGGCAATTTGGAGCGAGTAGAATGTGGATGGATTACAAAGTGCTCATTTCAGTAAACTGTCCTTTCAAAGGGATCTATAAGGGAATTAGTTGTAGGGCTCAGGGCACGTATAATCTTGAAGGTGGCAAGGGGAGGTCCACTGTAGAAAATTAGTTGACTCTGGATCATGTTCAACTTATTTCATGTTAATGGAAACTATTTTCTCCATTTTGCAGGAGGCTGCTCCTGTGATTAGTCATCAATTTGAGTAGGTTCTTAGTATTAATTGTAGTAGTTTGGAGTAAGTCAAGCCTGGATGGAAGATACAGTGCCTTTGTGATTAAATCTCATTTCAAAAGGTTATAAAAAGTTGTTGGTCATAGAACTCCAGAGAACACATAACCTGGAAGGGATATAAAGAATTGCCCACAAAAGCTACATACTCAAGCTTGGAACTTCTGGTTTTAACTTCTTTCACGTTTGATCTTTTTCTTCCTACGATGAAGCTTGCAAGGATTGGAATGGCATCTAAAACTTATTTCAAAAACTTTTGGAAGGCATGCTAGTCGAGGCTGGTAAAGGCATAAATTGAATTTGGAGTGGATGGTGTACAGGCCTTGGAGTTGACCGTACATAGACATGTGAAAGAGCTATAGCAAAGGGATATCATTGGATTGATTTTAGCTCCAAAATTTATCAAATAATACAATGCACATAAACATCATAATAATACCAAAGACAAATGGGCCTTAATTTATATAGACAAACATAGGTGGCATATCTTAATCCATTTTTTCTAGATGTGTAAAGTATCATTGATTGAGGGAATACAAGTCATTAGAAGTTCTGAATTTTTTAGGAAATTTAAAAGGGTGAAATTTATTGGTCACTAAGAAATGGATGTATGGTACATTACAAGATTTTTTTATATTTATAATATGAGCAATGTAAGGGATTTTCAATATTTAATCTAATCTAATCTCATATATTCTAGGATACCCATCTTTAATAAACTATTGTGAATCTCACTCGGTGTTACACATTACAGTTCTATAGTCTCGTCTAATCTCACACTATTTAAAGTCTTCTCCTGCACCGGTCATCGGTAGATTATGGGGAGTCTCGCACAGGTCTACACATCACAGTAGCTTCGTCATGTTTTACAGTTTCCTAATTTCACGTTATATATGTCCAAGAAGTAGGATGCTGCACAAGGAGCTAAATCTCATTTCCTTTCAACCGAAACATTTCGGTTTCCATGGAAACGGAAATGAATCAGTGATTGAATATCGAAATTCTTATGTTTTGTAGTTTTTCGAGGTGTTTCACTGTGTCTTGATCAGGGTTCCGAAATGTTTCAAAAATTAGTCTTCAAATTTTTTCTCTGCTTCCATCATTTGTCTAAAATATTTTTGAAAGGTGTTCATTTCTTAGTTGACCAAAACTCTGTACAGAATGGAAACTTTGATCCCTGGTGGTGAATATGTATAAGAGTTTCACAAGATACAAAGATAGAGGCTCTCAAACTGATACAAGCTGTTGAAAAATGCGTTATTACTGATACCTTAATGAAGAGATCTTTATGCATAGCATTTATAGTATTGTTCTTGATGAATTTTATGGTGGGTCACGATCTAATTTAGTGTAAGAGGACGTGTGTAGTACTGTGATTTGTGTGGTTTTACTCTTATTCTCAGGTTATCGCTGCACTAAGGGAAGCGGGCCTTGAATCATCGAATTTAATTCTTGGTATTGACTTCACAAAGAGCAATGAGTGGACAGGTACCTTTATTTCTTACAGAATCTTGCTATACTCTGTTTTATCTTTCAATATGTGGGAGGAGGATGTGACATTCAACTATTGTAGGCAAGCATTCTTTCCATAGAAGAAGCCTTCATTCAATCAGTAACACACCTAATCCATATGAAGAAGCCATCTCTATAATTGGACGTACATTGTCTCCTTTTGATGAAGACAATTTGATACCCTGTTTCGGATTTGGTGATGGTTAGTGTTTTGTTATAAATGTAATGTTAAGTTGAAATTATATCATTATTTCTCCTTGGATTTGTTGTCTGAACATATTTTGTTTCATAGCATCAACACACGATCGGTATGTCTTCAGCTTTTACCCTGATCACCGACCTTGTCATGGATTTGAGGAAGCTCTTGCACGTTATAGAGAGATTATTCCTTACTTGAAGTTATCAGGTTTTGGGCTGAATTTTGCTGTTCTAATCCCTTGTTTTGTGCAATTACTTCGATATTAGTTTGTATGTGGTTCATGTAATAGTATGTGTTCTAATTTTCCCTCCTTTTGTTTAATCTTTAAGGGGATTCTTTTAACTGTATATTCTTAAGTCAGGTTGGGCTGCTTTAAAAGTTGGGTTGCTTGGACAGATAAAAGGAAAAAGTCGAGAATATGTCATCCATGCAAATTTTTTCCCCAAGAACTGTACCTTCACCTGCCCCGAATGCCTTTTAGACCTCACCTCATAAGTTTTAACGTGTCAGAGCTTTTGTGAACAGCCAGCCAATTTGAGTGTTTCTTGAACGATGTTCCTCTCTAATTTATCCTTCGAGTGCCCGTAGATGAGGGGAATATGTCATGACTAATTTTTCTTTCTATAGACTTGAGAAGTGTATCTTAAGCTTCTTCTACATGCAGAATATTGCAGCTGAATCTTAAAATGGGGCAAGGATAGATTTGGCAATTTAGCAGTCAATCTTTCTGGTCCTATTTTTTGGTTCTAATTACAAGCATGGATGTGTATATATGTGATGCATATGATGATGATGATTCTACAAAATCTACCCTTAATTATGTTTACTCAACAAATAGGTCCAACTTCATTTGCTCCAATAATTGATGCTGCAATTGACATTGTGGAGAGAAGCAATGGTCAATATCATGTCCTTGTCATTATTGCAGATGGACAGGTTCACAAAACATGTTCTGTACTGTGAATTTTGATTGATTATATATTGCTTCCAACTCTTTCAGGACCCCCCCCCTGATTTGCTTTTTTTTTTTTTAAATTGAAAATAAATTAGGTCAGTAGGAGTCCTGATACACCACCTGGAACGCTCAGTCCACAAGAACAAGCAACTGTCGACTCTATTGTTGCTGCAAGGTAAAGTGCTATCACTATTGACTCGGAATAAAGTGGCATTCTCCTTGCTTTACTTTTGACATTCTGTATACAGTGAATACCCTCTTTCAATAATTTTGGTTGGTGTGGGAGATGGACCATGGGATGCAATGCATCGATTTGATGATAACATTCCTCAGCGCGTGTTTGACAATTTCCAGGTACTATGTTAACGCTAACTGTAACTTCATAATATTTTTTATAGTGTATATTCTATCACTTACTCTGACTATCTTTGTTGACCAAATGGCATTGGTGGATAGTATAGTGGCTTCCTTAGAGTTTGGTATTTGGTAATGATTATGTTTATCTAAACAGCCATGTGGGTTGTATATAAAATGATAACAAACCTGTTTGTTTTCTAAGAATCTAGGATGCGATGCAGGCTTTGTGCCTTTACTTTTCCATTTTTTCCATTTGATTTCTTCACCTAATTGTAATCCACTCCATCTAGGAAGCACAAACGCTCTATTTTGGTCTGAGTGCCGGTGTTGGACATGTCTGGGACACGGACACATGTCGGACACGCTAAAATGAGTATCTAATTTTTTTTATTACTAGTAATACACGACGTGCGTTGCACGTAAACAAATTTAAATAATATTTTTTATAGAAAAAGTGAATTATATGAATAATTAAATTAAATAATAAATTAATTGTTGAATAATTAATTCGTATTTTAATTATTACTAAATTTAATTATTAATTTATTTTATAAGTCTTTGAATAACTAATCTGTCATTTATTTAGATATCTCTCTGACTTCTTTAGTCATTTGTCTATCTATTTATATTATATAATTATTAATTTTTATTTTGTTAAATAGATTGATTAGATCACCTCTAATATTATTATATTATTACATATTAAAAAATAAATATAACATATATTTGGCCGTGGAATTCAATTTGGTAGTTACATGTGTATAATAATTTAACATATATAGGACTTTACTTCTTCATGTAAATATAGAAAATTGTATGTAACTGTATTACTAATAAATGAGTTCAAAAGAATTTAGAAGTTTTTATAAAAGAGTCCAAAATAAGTTGAAAGTTATATAGGAGTAAAAAAATAAAAATTAGATGAAAGTATATAAGTATGTATAATTGCCTTTATTATAATAATTATGGATAAAATAGGAAATCAAAAGTTTTTTTGCAGATGTTGACATTTATAAGTAGTATAGATTAATTTTTTTTCGGGACACGCAACTAGTACGCTCGGGATATTCACGATGACACGTTTTGAGATTTTTTTTCAAAATATTGAAAACTTGTCAAGTAACTTTATAATTGAAGAAGTTGTTTTTGTAATTTTAAAGAGATATAAGTCAAAGGCATAATATAAAATGGGTTATAATCACTACATGAACATAGGATATGGATATAACTTAATTTCAGACACAAACGAAATTATATAAATTGGCATAAATTTTCTATATAAAAGTAATGCGATGAAAATTGGGGTTGATATTGACGAAAATTAAGATTAATAAGTGGGATATCTTTTAAAATGAAAATTATGGTAGTCATTGATTGTTGAATCATGAATGTTTATTATGAATGGATATCATGATGTGAATTATTAGAAGTAAGGAGAGATGAATTGAATGATTATTATTAAATTGTTTTTATTTTATCACTGGATATTTATATATTTAAGGGAGATTTGATGACAGCTTCACACAGAGTGACTTTTTTGGTTTTAGGTCCAGTCTTAACACTTTTAAGGCCAAAAGTCTATAAAATCAATCATTGACAAAAATATCCTTCATGAAGGAGGTTACTTAAACACTTCCACTATTATCCAATTTTTATATTTATTAAATTATTACCATTACCATAATCATCCCCCCACCACCACCACCACCGCCACCACCACCCATCACCACCTATTACAACCACCTACTGCCAAACACCACCACCCACCATTGTCGTCACCACCCCCACCCCCACCCATCGTCACCACCATGACCTGCCACCCATTACCACCACCCCCTGCCAACCACCACCACCCACCGTCGTCACCACCACCACCCATTGCCACTAACCATCACCCCTACCCACTAACACCAACCACCTGCCACCACCATCACCCACCATCGCCATAAACCACCACCGTCACCCATCGCCACTAACCCCCAGCCATTAACACCCACCACCACCATCACCATCACTCACCATCGCCATAAACCACCAACACCCTCCATCGCCGCTAATCATCATCACCCACCACTCGCTATTGTCCACCAACAACCACCACCCCTCAACCGTCACCCGCCAACTATCACCACCCATCATCACCACCAACCACCACCACCCATCATCACCGCTAACCACCACCTATTGCCACCACCACTCACCACCCATTGCCACAACCACCACTTGCCACCTACCACCACCACCACCACCACCGACTGCCACTAACCACCACCCATCATCGCAGCCAACCACTACTCAAAACAGTGAAAAACTAGCCCACCACCACCCATTATCGCCGCCACCGCTACCCGCAACCACCACTACCCACACCCAACACCACCCACTGCCGCCAATTACCCACCATCGCCGCCAATCACCACCACCCACTATCGCTGTCAACCAATACTAGCACCACCCAAAACAATAAAAACTAGTCTACCACCACCCACCATCATCGCCAACCACTACTACCCAAAATTCACCACTACCAACCAACCGTCGCTGCCACCACCACCACCACCACTCATCACCCAAAAATAGTAAAAAATTAACCCACCATCTGAAACAGTAAAAAACTCACCCTCCACCCACCACCCACCATCCACCATTGTTGCAAACTATCTCCATCCACCATCCAAAACAATAAAAAACTAATCCATCACCAAAAACAGTAAAAAACTAATCCAGCACCCACTATCGCCGCCAACTAGGGGTGTCAATTGTGTCGTGTTCGTGTAACCTACATGTCGTGTTATTCGTGTCGTGTTCGTGTCAAGACCCACGAAAAAAAAATCTATTTAGTATGTTTTGAGTATTAAACATTAGTTTATACTACTTATTATGCGTATTTAATAATCGTGTCAATTTTATAATCGTTCGTGTCGGGTTCGTGTCAACGGGTTAGAGCTGACACCCCTACTACCGCCCACCACCCAAAACAGTAAAAAACTAACCTATCTCCTAAAACAATAAAAAAACTAACCAACCATCGCCGCCAACCACCTCTATCCACCACCCAAAACAGTAAAAAACTAACTCATCATACAAAATAGTAAAAAACTAACCCACCACCAAACATCTTAGCCAATGACCACCCATACTCACCACCACCATTCACCACCCAAAAATAATAAAAAACTAGCCTACCACTCACCACCATCACCCACTACCATCACCAACCATCGTTGCCAATCACCACCACCCACCATCGCTACCAACCAACACCCCCCACCACCCAAAAACACTAAAAAACAAGTGCTATATTCAATGATGATGAAATAAATCAGGTCATTTTACTGTTTGCCTATTTTACTTGATGTTGAAATATATAAAATTTTAAAATAGTGAATTTTATCTAATTTTAGTGTTTCAGACAGCAAAAATTTAACTTATTTCACTGTTTCGATCATTAAAATTGGAACTTAATTTTACCTCACTTATTTGATGTTGAAATATGCAAAATTTGAACTCAAAATTAGTGAAAACAGTAAACTCAAAAATAATGAAAAATTAGTGAACTAAAAAATAGAGAAAAATTATCGATTTCAAAAAAAATAAAAAAAAATGAAAAATTACTGAACTTAAAAATAGTGAGAAACAGTGAACTCAAAAACAGTAAAAAATTATTGAATTAAAAAACAATGAAAAATTAGTGAACACAAAAACAGTGAAAAACTGTGAACTAAAAAATAGTGAAAAATTACTAAACTCAAAAACAATGAAAAAAAGTAAAAAATTACTGAACTCAAAATTATTGTATAAGACAAATAGAAATGTAGATTACTTCATTATTTTCCTTTTTTATGTGTTTTTTGTAAAAGGTCATCATTCCAACTACAAGGCACTTTGGCATGGGTGCAACGGGAACCTTGAATGCGCCTAGTAGGGTAGTTAAACTCGAGTTATATGTAGTCGGGGAACTCGAATTTATGACTTGTGGGTTTACCTCTTGTCCATTGTTCAAATACTGATTCAACCCGTTTGGATTAATAAACCATTATTCACCTCAAATGACCACATAAAGTTCTAGTACTTATAAATTTACAGATACATTTGTAGATATACTTAGATGTAACAGCCCATTAATGTGTCAAATTTCCCACCATCCAAATTTCCATAAAAACACATGACGTGAAATTAGAAGAAATTAGTACCAGAAACACCATTACACCCTTTCATCAACTCATTGTTGTTCGCTTTGCATTCTGATTGGCGTACATTTGGAATGGTATTAGTATTTCCATTGATATACGACGTTTTTGAAACCTCCATTGCCTTAATTGGCACCAAAAAGCTCGACCTCAGCTCCTTACTATGTTGCCTCAAGTTGTTTCTTTCGGAATCAGACACCGAAAACTTGGAAAACCCTAACTTGTTGGGTAGGGATGAAGTGTCTGAATAGCTCAAACTCTAGCAAAGAATACCAAATCAACTGGTGATTTCCGAAGAGAAAGAGATCGGGTAAGGACGAAGAGTCTGATAGCTCAAACTCCGGTGAAGAATACTAAATCAATGGGTGATTTCCGAAGAGAGAGAGAGGAGATTTTTCAATGGAGATTCTACTATTGGAGAACAAAAGATAAAGAGAGAATACTAAGGGTATGCTAGTCATATAAAAGAAAAAGAGAAAAATTAGATTGGACTACAAGACAAAAAAAATGATGTTGATATGGACTTAATACCATAAAAGTACAATGTCTGGACTAGAAGACAAAAAAGAACATTCAAATGGAATTATGGTCAATTTTCGCTATATTTAATTGGTGGTTAATCTCTTGAGCATAGTTATCAAAATCGTGTATCGGAAGGCGTATCGTTTTTTAAAAATAGTGTATCGTATCGTGTATCGTATCGTGTATCGTAAGATACGGTGCAAATTTAAATAAATAATAATAAAATATATATACCTTTGAAAAAAAATCATACACTCATAAAAAACATAGCATTTCATTAATACTCCACCAACTATACAAGTCATCAACATAGTTCACTAATATTATAATGCAAAGTTCACAACCATAGTTCACTAATTGAAACTTCAAACACCAAAGAGACTTCTAATCCAAATTTCTAATCCAAAGAGATATCTTTACGATTACCTACCACCGAAACGACGTCGTTTCAGTGGTTATAAGGGATAAAAAAATCAGCTCTTGGCACAAAACGACGTCGTTCCAGAAAAAAAAAAAAAAAAAAACAGCGTTTGCACGTATCGTGTATCGGACGATACAACGAAAAAACGATACATAACTACGATCCGTATCGTTTTAGGCCTGTATCGTGACGTATCGTACGATACGTATCGCGTATCGTACGATACTAACAACTATGCTCTTGAGTAAGATAATTATTAGAGCAAATAGGTAGGATTGAAAGAGGTGATAGGAGTGGATGGTGAGAGTGTGTGTCGCAATTATATATATATATGTATGCATGTATAAATATATAATATTTAACGTGTACCCCAACGTGTTCGTTTCTGACTTTTCTAAAAAATTTCATGTCGGTGCGTCCGTGTCGTATTGTATCCGTGTCTCATGTCCGTGTTCCTGGCTGTGCTTCTTAGCACTCGGTTGCTTAATCCAGTTTCCTCTATATATATGTGTGTGTGTGTGTGTGTACTTGTATTTATACTTTATTGTTCAGGGTTTGTTTGTTAGTAGAGAATTGTGGGAAACTATGTGAGAGGAGGAAAAACAATAATCCTACCTCTCACTGTCAACTTATATATCTACGTATTACAATAAGACATAAAATAGTAGTATGCCCTTGATTGGTATACTCATTTCAGTTGTAGGCTATTGCATACCCTCAACATTCCCCCTTCAACTTGAGTATATGTCTTATATGAACTAAGCTTGGAACAAATACTTGTCAAATTAGTATATGTATCACTTAATGCCCTAGTGAACATACCTTCAAGTAAATACTCGGATTTTACAATGGGTGTAGTAGTGTCTTTGCAAAGGATCCTGCCCCAAATGATTTTACAATAAACTTCAATATCCTTAGTCCTTTCACAAAACACTGAATTAGCAATCATGTGAAGTTATTGCTTGGATTTCACTAAACAGAGGAGGTTGATCTGGGAAGTCAATCTCTTGAAGAAAGCGTTCTAACCACATTAATCCTCCCACAGTGTGTGACATTACCCAATACTCATCTTTTGCACTAGGTCGTTCTTTTCCAATTTATTTTTCACTTTTCTACATAGCTAAATTACCCTTAAAGAGAGAACAATATTTAGTAGTTGACCTTTAATATGAAGGAGAATCAGCTCATTCAGTATCTGTAAAACCTTCTACTTTAAGATGTCTATATAGCAACCTAATCACAAGATCTCTTTTAAGATCTCGAAGAATATAAATAAAATCATCCTTATAAACTAGCTCATAACATTCCAGCATATAAATTATCTTGCAACTTCCAAACTAGTCTTGAGTTTTTTTACCAAGATCACGTAGCAAATAATTCACATTGATCCACTGAAAGTTTGTGCATTGGAAGAGAGACATCAACTGGTCGACCACCTAACAAACTTGTTTCTTCTTACATATAAAGTGCCTATGTCCTTAGAGACAAGCTAATAGGCATTCTTAGATCTAGCAAATTCGATATCCATAAGGTATCTAAGTTTACCTAGATATGTGAGAGTTCAATGCTGTAGAAAATCTTTCGACCTAGCAATACCCTTAAAATCATCGAAAGCACTATCATACAATATCATCTGTCTCTTACAAGAATACTGTGACATGCATTAATGTTACGTGAATACAAAATAACGTATCTAACAGCTGAGGAGAGCAAGCTCTAACGTTACCTCTGAAAATTTGCCAAACAACGCTTTTGGTGACTATTTTAGATCATAGAAGGCATTCTTTAACTGGAAAACACTATCGTATACTCCTCTAAGAAACAAACCTAGGTTATTTCTCCATCAAAACATTCTCTGCTAACTCACCGTGCAAAAATGCATTTGGGACATCTAATTCAAACAATGCCTGATCAAGATTATCAGCTAGAGAAGTGAAGACACGAATAAAAGAGACCTTATGAACAAGAGTGTCTCCTTATAAGCAACACAAGGATCAAAATTTTATTTCGGCGTATAATTTTGATCAGTTTGGAAACACATACATTTTGAAAATGTTTCAGAACCAACTCGGAATCGGGATGTAAATAAAGAAAAATTTTGGAAATTTATTTGTGAAACATTGAAAACACTAGAACACATCGAAACATGCTGAAACACCTCAAAAAATAAATATTTTGATATTCGATAATTGATTCATTTCGATTTTCATGAAAACGGGAACGTTTCGGTCGTTTTCACTATTTCAAAACAAAATTTAGTTCCTTGAATCAACATCATATGTTTAAGTAAGATTTTCCAAATGTTTCATGGCAATGAGCTGTGTTTTTAAACATTCAACATAACCACCATGTTTTAAACTTCACAATATAGACCATCAACAACCACCATGGCCTAACAGACGGAGATCTCATGTCATGGCATAAGCATCCTTCTCGACCTGCATAACTTTCCTTTAACCTGGTTTAGATAACACCTCCTATAATGTCATAGGAATGGGAATAATAGAGATCTAAAATATAAAACAAGAGAACATAGGTATAAGACATTGTAATAAACAAAATGACTCGTACGCTAGTTAGTTAACACAAAATGAGATGACTTTACAAACAACCGTAGGCAATGAATCTGAAACAACGGGTGAACTCAATTTGTAAGAGGACGAGGAAGTCGAAGGGAGCACTTGAAAAATGGTCTCTAACAACGAGAATACATCCATAGTGTAGTTGCAGAAGACGATGGTAGTGAAATCGAAAGAGGTGATAAGGATGATGAACTAGTAGATGGTAATGGGAGTGGAGATGATGTCAATGTTTCAATCCTCCAAAAGTCAAGGTCAGGAAAAGAGATAACAACAACGAAATATGATATATATTGAGAAAAGATGAATATATCCATAATGTAGCTGCAGAAGATGTGGTAGTGAAATTGAAAGAGGTGATAAGGATGGTGGACTTGTAAATGGAAATGGGAGCGGAGATGAAGTCAATGTTTCAGTCCTCTAAAAGTCAAGGTCAGGAAAAGAGATAACAACAATGAAATATGATACATATTGAGAAAAGATGACGTCAGAACTGGAAAATTAGCATTAGAATGCAAGCCTATTTTAACCATAACCTTTCTGGGTGCGAGAGTGACTAAGAAACACACCCTTCGTTAAACGAGAATCAAACCACAATCAAAGATCTTAGAATAACTATGGAATGGAGGCTATGGAAGGAAGACAGAATGAGGGGATTGCCCATATGACATCGAATGAGACATATGATTAATAAGATAGTGGGCGGGAAGAAGAACATCACTCCAAAGACATCTAGGAACATGCCTATGATTTAAGAGAGCCCTAGTTATTTTCAACTAATGACGACATTTATGCTTTGCCAACCCATTTTGTTGTGTGGTGTGAACACAATAATTTGATGAACAATGCCATTTGATGAATGCAACTGTCAAAGGAATCAACATCATGTTTTCGAACATTATCAACATGAAGCACGAATTGGACAACCAAATTGAGTTTTGATTTCTTACTATGAAAAAAGCTAGTATCCTACATCGAACAATTAGGACCACTCAAGGTTAGCTTATGTGCTTAAGGGGGCCTCGCCACTTATTACCAATTAGATGGTCTAACACTAAAAATATGTTTGAAAGGTGGAAGATGATTGAAAGTAAAGTTTCATAAAAGATAACCATGTTATACTAGAATACTCATCCATAGGTGTCATGAAATAAATAAATTTATCAGGCAAAGTATTCTTTATTGGACCATATACATCATAATAAGTTAGCTCAAAATGACCAGAGAGACAATCGTTAACCATAGGCATACACGATGGTACTAACTTAATAAGTTTCACAAGACATAGAAAACGAATAACAAAGACTAGGAATTTGATAATGCTAGTGAAACGAAGATAACGACGACTAGAAAGCTATGAGAGATAGGTCAAAATAGAAATTGTAGATACTACAAGCTTTGTCCCCCCCTACCAATCTTAGTTTTCATCTTTAGATCCTAAAACACACAAAAATAAGGATAAAAGGTTGCAAAACAATGAGGACATCGAGTAATCTCACTAATTGGCATCAAAATTGAGGGAATTTGGGGAACAAATGAAAATATAATGCAAAAACATTATAGGACTCAGCTAAAGTGTTCCCAAAAACTAAAACACTAGATGAGGAACTATTACCTAGAGACTAGAGTAACTCTTTGAGAAGATGTCATAGAATGATAAGCAGACAAGTCAAAAGATGAATCAATCACATGATCACATGTGCCTAAGTCTATGATCCAGGGATTGTGTGTGCAAGACGTTTAATAGGTAGAAGTAATACCTGACTAAACAAAAACAACAATGGATGGGGAGAAAACTGCCGAGACCATGGGTAGATCTACACTTGGGCTAGGTGGTCCCTGTCCCACCTTCAAACTTTGGTAAAAGCTAGTATATGTAAGTGTATATTATGTGTACATAATATATTAATCTTTGAATCTATGGGATGCCCACTCTAAATTTCGAATAGACCCACACCTAAAGGATTGTGAGCATCTTGAACATAATTTGATATGGTCGAATAAATTTTGGACACATTAGATGTCGTTCTATAATTGTTTAAATAGAATTACGGGATCTTTTGTTATTTTATTGTAATTAAGGCCTTTATGTAATAAAATTATAATCATTTCATAAGTATAAAAAAGGCATGGTCATGATATAAATATAAAATCATAAAACATTTGGACTTGACTAAACCCTATACAAATATCTTTGTTTGATAAGATTATAAAATCAAACGAAATCGAGGGAGGGACTAAAGGAGTTAGATAGAAAATAAGAGAGAAGAAGGCGTGATTGACAATTATGTTACTTGTACGACTTGTGACTTGCCTTTATTTGAGGTTTTGGTAATTCTCAACATTTGTATACATAATTCTTCTCTTTGTTGAATTTGATTCCTCATTTCATAGTGCTTTTAAAATATATAAATTGTGATTGTTTTGTAATTGCATACTTAGTATGATTGTCTAGTCTTGATTGGCATATTTACTTTTCTACGATAGACCTTTATGTAAATAGATTTAAATTTATTATCTTGTTTTTATTGATTCAGAAAAATAAATTAAAATTTATAGTCAAAAGGGCCCACCCTAGAACAAATTTTTGGCTCCGCCCTGGCTGAGAATCAACCCATCATTGGGCTAAACGGCTTGTCCACTTTTAATTGGTTTTTGTACCACTTGTTTTGCTATTGTTATTAGTAAAATCATTGTTTCTTATAAAAAAAATAAATAAATGGAGGAAACTACCTGCTTATGAGACATGATCAAAATCGAAGTCAGAAGGTTGACCACACTGTGCATGCAAATGAGCATCCTCAGGATAAGATTACCTGATTTACCTAGATGGTTTGGATGTAAGTCCCAATAATAGCCCTATTCATGATTGTTACGGCTACAATGAGAACATGCACGAAGCTCATGACATCGAGTACAGCCTCCCCTGGAATCAGGACCTCCACAAGCACCACCACAACTGCATCTACCTCATCGTGCACCATGAGAACCAATTTTATTACTATTGGAGGCTAAGGCTGATCTCTCACCAGTATGAGCACAATCTATACTCGGGGTATTAGGGAGTATACCATGCTGGAAACAAGATAATACATTTGGGCGATCATGAAGTTTTGGCCATTTGAAGATCCGTGCATGAATGGGCTCCTACTCAGATGTTAAACCAATAGAAACGGAACAACATTAAAATCCTGCGGTTGCATATGTGAAGGATCTGAGGTGATTGGTTGATACATCTTCAATTCTTCAGAAACACTCTTAATTCTGCAAAAATATTCCTCTAAACTATGAATACCCTGCTTAAGGCTGAAGCATTGCTTGAAGAGCTCATACACACGAGTAATTTTGTCAGATCCAGAATGTATGTGTCAAACGATCCCATATTTACTTTGCGGTGTCCGGACATAGCGAGGTAGAACTGTATGAGGTTCAATATTGTTCACCATTAAAAATATGATATGCACATCCTCTTGCTTCCATAAACTAAAAACAGGATCACTCTGCTTCGGTCTGTCCCCCACTAAATGCTTTCAAAGCCCTTTTTGGCCTTGAGAAAATACCTTTACAAACTCGGACCTGAAGTCACAGTTACTGCCATTGAGCTTAACTGAAGTCATAAGAGCATGACATGACGATGCAGAGGAGAGAGAATGTCTGGTTTGAAAGCAATTTCAACAAAGAAATGCAGTTTAAAATATTGAACAGGGGCTGAACCAGGCTGAAAAAATAGAACCAGAGGTAATCCAGGCTAGAAAGTACCAAAACAGGGATGAATTGGACTGAAAAAGACTGAACCGGAGCTGAATTGGATTGAAAAGAACTGAACCAGAAGCACTGAATGGGCCTGAACAACACTGAACCGAGCTGAACCACCAAGGAACAGACTTGAAAAACATTGAACTGGGACTAATAAGTGAACCAGACCTAGAAACAAATCGTGCTGAAGCAATTTTCACCAGAAACAATGAACCAGCTTAACTGGGTCTGCCGGATCCAAAATAAAGTAGATCTGAATAGAACTAACTTTCACAACCTGGCAAATGAGCATAGAAACACCCGCAACCAAACAACTTTCATCTTCTTATTCGTTCCAGTGACAACAAATGACAGAACAACCTGTTCGCCTCTCACACCAACCACAAATCACAGAATGACGAACTTCAACCATGATAACAGCTACAAAGTACACCAACAATCACAACAAAGAACAATGAAATTCATGAAGATGATGAGGGCAACAACCACAAACTTCAACTCTGAACATCAACCATGGCAACAGCAAACTCCACCATGTCAGCAACAAGCATAGCACAGTACTTTGTGTGTTGATGGTAACAAATTATGGAAAACCTGTGATGGCGAGAAGTAAAGCCTAGAACATTCCTGCATTGACTGTAACAAAGCACGACAGCAATAAATGATCCACAAACTCAACCACGACCACAGTTAATCACAACACTACTAACAAGCAATCTTCCAACGTCATGACATCTCTAACCATCAACCTGTCAGTATAACAACTTCAGAATTCCATGATTGTAATTTAACAGTAATCAGAACTGTGATCAACGAAAGAACACAGCAGAAACAAAGAAAAGGAAGAAAAAGAAGGCAAAGGAAGCAAATCGGGACCTACCAGATGCAAACCCCAAGGGTCTCGCTCTGATACAAGCTAGTTTTTAGGGTTTGTTGATAGAGAGAGGATTTTGAAAAACTCTGAGACGAGAAAAGGGAATAACCCAAGCTCTCACTCCCAATGCATATACATTTATTGCAATATAACAGAAAATACTGTATACCCTTGAGTGGTATACTTATTGTAATATTAGACAATAATATGCTTCAACATCTGCAATACCTGCTTGATAAACATTAGTAATAGTTCACTAAAATATCCCTTAATGCGTTCCTATACTACCACCAGATCACATAATGCTGGTTGATATCTTGAGAGATCAAGGGCACAGTTTCAAACTGCTTACTGCTCTATCTAAACATGCTGGACTATTGTTCTCATGTGCATTATAACTGGAATACTTCGTAGCTTGTGCAGGGACTCAGAGATACTGTACAGGGTGGGGTGCTGGATGTGGGATTTATATTTATTATGTTTTTTTCTGGCTGCCTGAAGGGGGAGAGGGGTTGCTTAACCTGCATTTGTGGTTCCTTACAGAGTTACCATAATTGTACAGTATTAATGGTATATTTTTGAACTGTTCACTGCAAATAGTGCTTATGCCAAAATATTCTTTTCATATCAAGCATTCTATGTTGGAAGAGAGGTGTGATTGGATTTTTGATGCTTTGATTGTTCTGCGACGCAATTTGAGAACATCTAATATATGTTCTTTTCATACACTGTCTTGCAGTTTGTCAACTTCACGAAAATAATGTCCAAGCACACAGATATAGCAAAGAAGGAAGCAGCCTTTGCGCTTTCTGCACTCATGGAAATTCCACTCCAATATAGAGCCACCCAAAGGATTCATGACATAGAGTAACTCCAGGAGCTGTAGGTTTTGTTAATGTTTCATTTGTTTGCTGGTAAATATCCTAAATTCCCATTATATTCCATTCCTGCAGTAAAAATACAGGAGGTCCACGGACAAGGCCACTTCCTCCTCCACGAGAAGTGATAGATCATGATAATTCTGTTCAATCATTCCCACACATGACGAGCTTCGAGTCAGTCCCACGCATGACGAGCTTCGAGTCAGTTGACCAAACAGCACCAGTGGAACAGGTTGGTATTTCTTCATCCCAATGCAGATTCCTATTCCAATTAGCATATTCTTTTGAAAAATTTTGGTTTGTGTTTTACAAGGTCTGCCCCATTTGCTTGACAAATCCAAAGGATATGGCTTTCGGATGCGGTCATTTGGTAAGCATAAAGATGAAGTCATATTTGTTGGTGTTGATTGGTGTCAAAGTCTACATTGGGGCTTCTGAGCAGAATGCATGTGTTTGGGTTTCTGTTCAAGTGACTTATATTGCAAACTGGAATCCTATAATGTGTAGTTGTCTTTGACGATGATTCCCTCTCGTGGACAACTATGATGGCTCCAAGCTTCCCGATCTTATTAAAAATATTGAAAAGGAATTAATTTTGTCATTAAAAGGACAGACATTCTGTTGAAGTTACATTTTTAAAATTTTCCCCTCCCAACCTCCTAAATATGGCAAATATTAGAATTGTAGGTATAATAATGAGGGTCTAGATGACATCCTAGTGGCTAATTGAAGTCATTTTTCTTTGATATTTTTTCTGATACATCAATAGTATGCCAATAAGCCTGAAATATTCCGGAATGCTTTTTACTAAAACTTCCCCATCCTCTCAAAGTGTGCATTATATGAACACTTTTTAGTGACACTTGATCTTCATTGTCCCAACTTGAGCTTAGACATGTTGTGGCAGAGAGTTGGTCACTAGTTTATTGATGTGTGAGATTAAATCATCAAATTATTTTATATGGTCAGCTAATGATTTGTTCAGAATTTTAAAGGGGGGTCAATTACATCCCATGATCTGGCTGTGCTATAATTCTCCCTTTAACACAAGCTATGCACTTTTCTAATATACAATTTTTGGAATGCTATCATCTTCCAAGTTTTTGAGAGAAACAGGCGACATGTATCCAAAGGGAGATGTAGAAGGGGGTGTATAATGACAGTATTATGTCCCATAAAATTATAAAGAAATGAAACAACTTATTTCTTTCTGTAACACAATCTTATCCATGTAATATTAAGTTTTTTTGATTGCTAGGTAAGTGACAATTTCATATATGGCAACTGACTGATCTTATGTGGTGTTTGTGTGTCGTCCTGGAATACCTGTGTTTATATTATGCTCTGCTTTTGTTGCTGAAATATGTATCTATCATTCTCATGCCCAAATTTTATTGTTTTAGACTTGCAAGGATTGTGGTGTGACCATTTCATCATGCCCTTTGTGCCGGGAGCCCATAACGACGCGACTAAGACTGTATGCTTGAGGTCAATCTGCCAAAGTCACAAATTTCACCGTTATTCTAAGACATAATTTAGACCAGACATTGTTTCTGTATTAATATGTTTTGTATAACACATTCATGTTGGGTGAAGCTCATTTGTGTATTCACAATGTTGTATAGAGTGATATAATAAGCCACAGATCAACCATTTAGTTTGAGCTGATGGATCCTTCTCCAGTATGTTCCACGTAAAGCCAAACCTTCGGTTGAATCCAGGTAGGGTGTGTTATGGAAAGGAATTAAAAGATGTAGAGTTGTATAAATTTGTTTAACCAATTCCGTTATTGTATTCCATATCGAATATTCCTGATTGTGATTATATCAGAGCTTCCTATGTGGGATGTTTTTTCCAGCTTTGTTTGTATTTGCGTTTTGAAATAATAACTGATTTAAGCAGGGAAAGTTTCTGCTATCATTATTAAGCTGAAGAACAAGGGCAGCTTACCACCACTGTAATTGGGTCATGTGTGTGTGAGGGTGGGTCTTGATGCAGTGGTAAAGTTGTTCTATTGTGACCTGGAGATCACAGGTTTGAGTTGCAAAAATAGTCTTTATGTTTGAAGGGGTAAGACTATGTACATCTAATCCTCATCAGACCCAACAATGGCGGGAGCCTTGTGTACTAGGTACGTTTTTTTATGTGTTGTGTGTTTTGGGGGTGGGGGTTGTGTGTGTGTCCAGCGTTTTATGTTGGTTGTAAATGATAATGTATAAGAATTTACAACAGGAACCATGATACACTATACTCTAAATGTACCAAATCAAGAAGGAAGCCTGTTACCTTATTATAGACGTGTGTTTTGCGAAACAATTATGTATTTGTTGTCACATGTTTTAAGGGTTATGTTTAGGAGTAAAACTGCGGTATTGAAGGAAGTATTCCATCGAAGTTACTACTTTTTGGAAGTTACAACTCTTTTTGGATCAAGTTGTGCAACTGGATGCGGTTAAGTTACGACAAAAAAAGTTAGGATTGATTTTAATTGTAGAATCAATTCCAAACGATCTTATGTTAGTGTAGTAATGACAGATTGAGTTTTAACTTCATTTCCTATTTTGTAGTGTCGAAAGATTTTAGTACTATGCCGAAAAATATTTTTAGTACTATAATCTTTACCCTATATTTTCAAGCTCCTAACAAGTTTGTGATGGCTGCAGTAGAGGTGTCAAAATATGACACGGCTTGTTAACATGACACGTAATTAGAGGATTTGGGTCTTCCTTAAGTCACCTGTTTAGTAAACGAGTGAACCCAACACGATACGATTAATAAACGAATTGGGGATGGATGAAGCCAATAAAAAAAATATACGACACGACTCGTTTATATATTAGTTATATATGGTTCATACACGATATGACACGATTTATTAGACATGAATTAATAAATAAATCAAATATGAATAGAATATTTTTTATCACAAATTTGCTAAAACTTGATACGACTGACAGCCCTTGGCTGCAGTACCAGCAAGGTCTACTTATTTTGATGATGTGCTGCGTGGGTTCATAGCCCAGTAGTTGATTAATACAAATCAAGCTCTGAATTTGACCTGCCTTTGGGTAATGAAAGTGGGATTTAAACCTACGTTTTTCATTGTAAAAGATGGATTGAAAATACACTAATGGTTCTATAAGTATATGTTTTTTTTTTTTTTTTGTCAAATTGATCCTCATTCTTTTAATTGTCATTTTAACCCTTTATGTTTTTTTTTTTATTTGCGTCACTTTAGTTTAATCGAAAACGGTCAATTTTAATTGACTAGCGTAGGTGTTCACGTGCTTTTAGTATGACCGGACTTGAAGGGTCACCTGATCCCTCAAGTTTGTAATTCGTGTCACTATGCTCCTTCAAGTTTATGATTTGTCACTTTTGTCCCCTAAGTTTTAAGAAAATGTCCCTCAAGTATGGATAGTCATGTGAAATACACATAACTATCTTTGTTAGTGAACTTAAATTTGTCATTTTCAATGGTACAAAAATGAGGCATATTAAAAACTTGAGTGACTAACGTGATATAATTGTAAGAATGAGAGGTAAAGTAACACAAATCGTATATTTAGGGAACCATCATTGTCAATCGGTGGATATCAAGTTGGACGAGTAATGTATGCGGGGTGTACCATACAAGTGTTATGATAGTGTTTAATGAGTCTTGATCGTGTATCAAATCCCATAATCTTCCTAAGTGGAATTTCGATGCACAAAATGATTTATCGCTTGAAAGGAGAAAATTAAGCCTTGTGTACTTTATTGTATAACTAGACTAAAATCCATATGACGTTTCTTTTTTCTTGTTGATATGCTTATTCTTATGAGATCACTATGATAGCAAAAATTTCATACTATATACACTATATGTCAACGGATAGTTTAGTTGGAGTGATGAATGATACCCTGCTTCATTATTGTGTCAGCCACTTGGATCATTACTCTTTTGACCCTACTTGTGCCCATTGTTTTCCTAAGACCATGGCATAAAGAGGATATTCAATATTGCAAATTAAACTTGTTTAACTAAGACAATGAGAATATGCCGTCTAAAGGGGTATTACTAGGTAACAGTCGAGTCAAATTGGACTCACATGGGGTTTAGGGAAAAAAATTTATATAATAAAGTAGCTTACAATTCAAATTTCAAAAGATAAACAAAATGACTTTTGCTTTTCGCGGTTCAGATCGCTTTAAATTTTACTTTAAAGTTAATATAACAGCTAATATTAATATCCTAAATTTAATAGGAAAAATAGGCCCCTAAGGGTGTGCTTGAAGTGACTTTTTAAAAGTATTTCTAGAAATTATCTCTCATAAGTAATTTAAAAAAAAAATAGTGTTTGAAACCGCCCCACCGCCGCCAGCACCGTCGTCGCTGCCGCCACCGCCACCGTCTCCACCAACACCACCATCCCAACCACCACCACCGCCGCCGCCACCACCATTGTCGTTGTCGTCGTCACCACCACCGTCACCGCCATCGTCATCGCAGCCACCACCATCACTACCATCGCTACAACCACCATCGCCACCGCCACCACCACCATCGCCACCACCACCGTCGCCGTCGCCACCACCACCGCCGCAGTCGCCACCACCACCGTCGCAGTCGCCACCACCATCGCCGCCACCGCCACCACCACCACCACCACCGCCACCAGTGCCGCCACCACCACCACCGCCGCCACCACTGCCACCACCACTGCCGTCGTCACCGCCACCACCACCGCCGCCATCACCATCGCCACCACCACCACCGTTGTTGCCGCCACCACCACCACCATCGTCGCCGCCGTCACCACCACCCACCACAACCATCACCGTCTCCTACCACTACCACCTCTCACCTCCATTACAACCGATGCTTAAATTCATTTATCTATCATCTATGTTTGTGATTTGATTTTAGATATGAATACAAATATGTTTATTGTTTATCATTTTTTATTACTTTGTGCCTTAAGACACAGACAATAACTAGTCTATATAATAAAGTACAATACAATTCAAATTTTAAAAGATAAATAAAATGACTTTTACTATTCGCAGTTGAAATCGTTTTAAATTATTTTAAAGTTAATCTAACGACTAATATTAACACCACAAATTTAATAGCAAAAATAGGCCCTTAAGAGTGTGTTTGGAGTTATTTTTTAAAATTATTTCTAGGAATTATTTCTCATAGGTACTTTAAAAAAAAAAAAAATAGACCGCCCCATCACTACCTCTACCACCACCACCCACACCACTCCACCACCACCACCACTGCCACCACCACCACCACCCCACCATCACCATCGCTGCTATCACCTTACCACCACCACCATCACCATTGTCACCCACAGCTGTTACCACCACCACGGTCGTCGTCTTACCCACCACAACCATCACCGTCTCCCATCATCACCACTGTCGCCCACCACCACTACCATCGCTCACTCCCACTACAATCGGTGCTTAAATTTTTTTATCTCTCCTCTATGTTTGTGATTTGATTTTGAGTGTGAATACAAATATGTTGACCATTTTTTTTATTACTTCGTGCCTTCAAGCACGGGGAATAACTAGTATTCAATAAGTCATCATGTTATGTGACTCATAGCCAATATTTGGGATCAAAACACCGCTTATAATGAGGGATTAAGAGTGTCTGGGATGTATACGAGATTCTTTTGAGAAATATGCTTTATTAGACTACATATCTATTGTTGTATTTTCTTCTTGTCAAATTGCATAATCTATTTGTCCACGTGGGTTAATGGATCTCACCTAAATAAAGAAAAGACCAATGTCTCCTTATGGGAGAGAAACATGGGGTTCTTCCTATCCACATCTCTCTAGGAAGAGAGATCAATAAATAAGGACTCTCTCTCTCTCAATCAATTTTTTTTATATCAATGCAAGTTCTCCCAACTACACTCTCTAGAGCAATCATCGTAGGTTTTGAATTTGGGTTCGTGAAAGCTAAAATAGGAACTCTAGTAGTCACTCCTTCGATCTTTGGATGGATCCGAGATATATGTGGAAGCTAATACCGAACTTGAAGAATAACTGATTCATCCAAAGTATCTATTGGTTAATAATAGCAAAAGGATTCAATTTCTTCAAGAGGTAATCTTGAACCTATTTATGTGGTATGTGCAAAGCTTGATCATAATTTATGCTATTTCAACAAGTTAAAATGAGGCATGAGTGAGATGATTCTCTATTGTCAAAAAGAAAGAAAAAGAAAATTGCAATTGGAAATACCACCAAGTATGGAAATTTTTATGGACAATGATGAGAGAAAACTTTAAGAAAGTCTTATAATCTCAGAATTTAGTAATTGATACTGTTAACACAATATAAACCAAAAATAAAAAATCTTACAAAAGCATTTTTTCTTGTCTTTTGCTAATATGCATCTGGTACGAGGGACCATATACCCATATACACAATGCTGATCTACATTTAATCCATGGTGGCAAACAATAAGCACCAAGACTATATACTTGAAAAAATGAGTAAGGCCATTGCTATACAATCATGAACTTGAAAAAAGACTTTCAACATGGGGAAAGATTTGTACATTGGTTAGAAAAATGAACTAAATGTGTTTGGCAAGCTGACCTGCTTCATTTTCAACTCTTCATTCAAGCTTGCTGGTTTCCGGAGCTCAGTTTCTACATTCATTCTTGAAATTTCATCTTCCAATTTTCAACATTTGGCAACAGTTTCCCCTGAAAAAGTGAGCTCTCTTTGAACCCTTTTTCCAGAGAACCAACTCTTGAAAGCAATGCTCTTAAGTCAGCTTCTACGACAGCTGTGAGTCGTGACTCTGCCACTTCTTTCTCTATGTTAGTAGTCTTAAGTTCTAAGTTCGCTATGCTCTTTGTTTCATTTGCCATAGCAAACTGAGTACGCAGCTCCACCAAATTCACCCCAGCTTCCTTTAACCTTTCTCTTGATATTCTAAGCTTTCCGATGGTGGCCTCAAGTTCTATCTCAGCTGCTCTCTTTGCTTCATTTGCTGAATCTAAGTGAGTTTTCAGCTCCACCAATTTCACCTCTTCTTCATCCAACCCATCTCCTGATGCTTAAAGTTGGTCCTGGCACTCAGCTAAGGCCATCTCCAATTCCATTTTCTCTGTTCCCATCTTCTCTAACTTCTCTTCCAGTTCAGCTATCTGATTAATAATGTCTTTGGGTTCAGCTTTTAAAGATTTTCCCCAACATGGGCTTGATTAGATAAAGCTCCCGAATCAGGGCAGCTTCCGCTTTCTGTCTCGGGTATTCCTGCAAGCATTTTCATCTCAAAGAAATCATTCATGAGATTAATCTAAACTGAAGTGAACAGGAAGTTTCTCTCGAGCTTTCTCATTCTGAAATTGATCTGGCTCACATATTAAAGCAGATGCCCAAAGGCCAGAATGGCCAGTAGCCTCTCCATACTCTCTGCTTGGTTATCTGTAAAAGATTCAAGATGAACGGAGGATGCAACCATAAACCTGTGATCATTAGCAGGTGACACTTTGTGAGCCATTGCTTTTAGACAGCGGCATTCAGTGTCAAGCTTAGTCAGGTTCTTTATGCTTACCAGATGCTGCTTACTAGCTGTTTCAGTAGCTTGAGTGCTCAAGTCCCTCTCAATTGTCGTAAGTTCCAGCTTCTCAGCTCTTGAGAGGAGCTCCAGATTCAGGGCACAAGTTTTATTTTTCAGCTTCAAGCTTAAGGCAAAGATCAGGATCTTAGAGGTAACAACTTCACCTTTAGCAGCTTGAAGTTGGGACCAAAGATCAACAGGCTGGCTCTCAAGTTCAGACTTTACAGATTCCCATTCACAAGATTTTTTGGCAAAAAAGAAAGAAACAAAACTGGCCAGAGAATGATGGAGAGGGAAGCGAGCAATGCCCCAGAGATGTGCAGAGAGGCTACCAGAAAGGAAGCAGCAAATCAGAGAAACACGTCTCCGGAGACGAAAATAGAATGAGATGTGTTCTTAAACACATACACAAACACACTAGTTAAAGATTATTATCACAAGAAATAAATCTTCAAGCCATTTGACAGCTGAATATTTCAAGTTCAAAACTCGTCATATTTTTGAGGAAAATGAAACCAAATCACCAAACATAAAGCAAAGGAATGAATGGCAGTTGATGAACAAGTAAGGGCAGAGGATGTACGTTGGGGGCAAAGATTGAGAGGAGGAACAAAGATGGGGGCAAAGATTGAGAGGAGGAACAAAGAGAGAAAGAGAGGGAGGCAGGGGAGAAAGGGGATATCAGAAATAATTGGATGAAGGTGATAAAGGAAAGTAGAGATAGATGATATAGTATCATCATCATATGAAGAGATATTCTCACGCAGTGATGGGAAGGCGGGGGATTCAAAAATTGAAATTTTTATGGAAAAGTGATTTCTTTGGTTTGGAAAGTGTATTTTTTAGAGCAGCGTGAGAGGGGCTCAAAATTTTAATATGGACGTTAATTTTAGAATTTTAGATTTAGATAGAATTTTAGATTTAGATGACATTGATTTTGGGTGAGATTGAGAGACGAATTCAATTCAGTGGTGTCAATTTTGGAAACTAAAAATTTTGAGCGGCAAAAATATTTTAAGAGTTAATGTGGTACGTCGGATAGAAACGATCTGAGACGTCAATAGCTTGAGACAGTTTGAGATATCGTCGTCCGTTGGATGATGTCTTTTTTATCACGAAATGATCTCTCAGCCGCTCTTTGTCTTTTGAATTCAAAATCGATCTACTTTATTATATAGATGTACAATGTCTAAAATAAAAATTATATTGAGTCATAAATTAATAAATAATTAAATACTTCAACTTGTGATAGAAATAGATGAAAAAAATGTATGTGGATAGGATTCAAACTCCTATCTTACTTATTACATATATTATTGTTCATAATCTAGCGCGAGAATTAATATCATATTCATATTTTTTTAGGACAAAATTTTATTTAGAAAAGAGATTGATTTTAAGAAAAGAGCTTGATCTTTGGAACGAACTTTATTTTGTAATTTTTATTCTTTCTTTAAAATATCAATAAAATATAGGTGTGAGATTACCACCATCGACCATGAATTTCAGATATCGACCAATATTAGGAATTTAGTTACGGTAGTAATCTTATTCTCGACCTAAGTTTTTTGAGTTCATTTTGTTAGCATGATTAATGAGTATTGTTAACACTTACGACTATCTATATTAATCTAAAATTGCATAGGGTTATGATGCTACATTTATTGGGGATAAAATATTATGGGGTCAAATCACAACGAAAATAAAATGAAGTATAAATTCTTAGGGATAAGTGGTTGAGCTTGTCTTTTGTTAACTCAGAAGTCTCAAGTTTAATTCTTTCCCACACCCTCTAAGGGATATACGATATTGTCCTCAAATCCCTTATTTTTTTGGGGACATGTTCTAGACCAGCTCAAGCCATGATGACCAACCATTGAGTTTGAAGGAGTAATCGACATAAGACGGACACCGGTACCAAAAAAAAACAAAAACAAAATGAAGTATGCCCAATATGTTATTTTCGACGTCCTATTCGATCTTCTACTGCTACCCGTTTAGGAAAAAAAAAGAATGAAAAAGAAAGAATTGTTGACCGATTTTGTGCAGATTGTTCCACGCCCTGTGGATCCTTCTAGTGGTGGTTGAATTCTATCAAGCTTACAAAGTACACTTCGCATGGGATTGGAAGGTAAGTTTCTGGGTATTAAACACTTTAAGACATATTAATGCCAAAGGAATCATTTACCTTCGTTGCGACTCATTTCCTCTGAATTTTACTGCCGAAATTTTCAATAGCAAAGAACTGAAAGTTTTTAAATCTTCACCCCATCACAACCCAACTCAAGAACTTGGATATAATCTAGGATTATAAGAGCTATAAATAAGCAAGAAATCCCCTCCTCTCGTCACAGAACGGAAAGTTAAGAATTTCCTCCAAAACTCACTAGTTTCCCCTAAGAACTAGTTCAACACAAACTCCTTACGCTGCGTTTGGTATGCGGTAATACTTTTCAGTAGGAATGAAATGAGTTTGGGAATGGAACGAACTTGAGAATGGAATGGAGTGCGCATTACAATTCCAATGTTTGACAACTGTTTAGGAACAAGTGCTGGAATGGAATGTTCATTCCATTCTTATATTTGGATAAAATAATTTTTTCATTGGAATGAAATCAACTTTAACCAAAGTATCTATAGTTGACTAAAAATAATTAATAACAATTTTTTTTTATGATTGCGATTGCCTTTAAAAGTTGTGTAAAAAAATTTATAATTAGAAAAAATGAGAATCCATTGAAAACAATTAAACCCCTATAAATTTTTAAAAATTAGAAAATAAATTCCTTCAAAAATAGGTTCACCGAAAAAAAAATCAAAATAAAAAACTATTCAAAATTGGTCATTCATTTCAAATGAACAACTATAGTTCTTTGTAAATTCAATAGAGCACATGTGCAAACCCAAAAAGAAAACTATCAAGACAACTAGGAATCTTGTTCGAACATGTAGGTTGAACCAAAAAATAAATCGATGAAAAGCAAGTCCAAAAAATAATCAACAATATACAGAAAACAAAAACAAGTTGAATAAAAACAGAAATTCTTAAATTTCATTCATTTGATCTCAATAGTATTGGAGGTAGAATTAGGACTGTCAAAATCCGACACACACAATTAACCGACACGAATCGACATGAATTAAACGGGTTTGGGTGAGATCTTAACGGGTTTGGGTGATAAACGGGTTGACACGCCAAACACGTTTAATAAACGGGTCGTGTTCGGGTGAGACCTGTCCAACCGTTTATCACACGTTTACCCGTTTAAATAAATTTAATATAATAATAAATTAATAATTATTTTGAAAAAATTAGAAAGAAAAAAGAAGTAAAGAAATCAATACAAAAAAAAAAGAAGTAAAGTAGTAGTTCAAACTTCAAAGACAAAGGAGGGGAGATGGGGAGCACTTCAAAGACAAAGGCAAACCAATGCCTTTTGTTTTTGTCCCACGTTGGAAAATGAGAGGAGAGGGGGAGGGTTGAGTTGCCTATAAAAAGGCAATGACCTCTTGCTTTTTTTTTTAAGCCTTCAAGTCTAATTTTTTATGAGATTTGGCTAAAAATTCCTCTTTTTTGAGGTAAGTACAATTGGAAGTAAAAAAAAAGTGGAGTATTAAAATTATTGATATAATTATTTTAAAATTAAATGGGTTAAACGAGTCGTGTCGTGTTACCCGTTTATTAAATGGGTCGTGTTCATGTTAAGATTTTTCACCCGTTTATTAAACATGTCGTGTACGGGTTTACATATTTTTCACCCGTCACCCGTTTAACCCGACACGTAACCGTTTAATCCGACACGTTTGACACCTCTAGGTAGAATTCCAAGAAACAAAATCATTCTCAAATATAGGTACAAAAAATTACACTCTTTGTCTACTTGCTCTCCACTCATCAAACATTTTGTTTGTCAAATTCAATCTAAATGTTGACCACTCGTTAGATGTTTCAACCGTGGTAATACGATCATCATGTGCATCATTTTCCACCACGAGACCTGCTGCATCTACCTCCGCCTCGATTGGGTCTATTGGCATCTAATCCCTGATGTAGTTGTGAAGCAAACAACAAGCTATTATTATACGGTTCTGTATTTTGATGGGGTAGAAAGACCGGCTTCTTAAAATATCCCAACGCTTCTTCAGCAGCCCAAAACATCTTTCAATTACATTTCTAGCAGAAGAATGCTTCATATTAAAGAACTCTTCAGGTGTCCTAGGTTGGTGACCATCTCTCCATTCTTTTAAGTGATACATTTGACCTCTAAATGGAGCAAGAAATCCCTCGCCGTTGGTATATCCCCCATCCACAAGGTAGTAGATACCACAATTTACCACCAACCCATTCCGTCTAATCATGGCATCTCTAAGTACCCTACCATCTGCTGCTGACCCTTCCCAACCAGGTAATACATAAGTGAAGCCCATGTCTTGTGAACATACTCCTAAGATATTAGTAGCAATATCTCTTGTCCGGGATCAATACCTAGGCTTGTCCTCAGTTGGCAAATGAACACTTATTATATATGTCCATCTAAGGGTCCAACACAACCCTAAAAATTCAAAAATCAAGTAGGAATCATATTTCCATACAGGTTCAAATGCGTGAACATAAAATTAATTTGGACAAGGTTAAGTACTTTGAACCACTTTTATTTCTCATCTATGGAATCTTCTAGTACTGGCTCGGGAGTCTTGAGCAAATGGCCTTGCAATCTTATCATAGCATTCAATACATTCTGAAAGTGCCTACTAATAGTCTCACTAGACCTCTTAAATCGTTGTTTTATAACTCGATTTTTCACGTGATGTGCAAGGATATGTAAGAAAATAGCCACTTGCTCATCAATCTCCATGTGTTTGGTATGTTTTAACTTTCCTATTGTCTCAAGCATGGAACATAACCTAATGAATGCTCATCTATTCATCCTAAGTTGAGAAACACATACGTCATCACTCGTATAAGCATAGTCATAGACAATAGTCCTCCTTGCAAAGAAGTCATTGTGATACCTTTGACTTCTTAATGATTTTTTCTCATATAGTAAAGGATGACAGTAGACATCATATGGAAAAAATAATTGACTAAATGCATGATTTTGGTCCACAACACAAATAATGCATTTAATTTCTTCTTCTTTATCATTTTCCTTCTTGCTAGACTTAAACGAGCCATAACTATCACAAAAAATGCAAAGAAAAAATCAGTATTTGGGATATCACAAACAAAGCCAAAAAATTGGATTTGCTAGCTAGAGGTTATGTACTGTTGTAAATATGCTATTTTAGAGGTGAAAGAAATAGTTAGAGGAACAATATACCATAAATACAATGAAAAAAACATAGTGGAACAAGTTTGTACTTTATATTACACCATAGCTTTCCTAAATATGCTTCTGAAAAGATTATATGAACTACTAAATTCAAGTGTAGTAAATGATCAAACAAGCATGGAAAGAGGTGTTAATGTCAAAGTGAAGACTATAAACCTCTAAAAAAATTTAATAGTAAATGTGTTCACAAAATTATCGATATAATAAAAGAATGAATTAACATGAAATGCCAGATTCCAGTAGTCAGAGTTCTAATGCTGCAACAAGGGAATGGAATCATACTATGATATCTCCTACTCCTCGTCAAAATACCAGTAGTCTCACGTAGGTTAGTCCCAGATTGATTTTCCTTGTCTCATGTTCCTCATAATTTCTAGAAGTTCTCATTTTTCAAATTGCAGATATCAATATTCTCAATCATGAAACAAACCACTTCATTGTAGGAAGTAGTAATTCTACTCCTCCTCTGGAGTTTGGGGGATATCATAATGATTGCCTGTTGAGCACAAATCATGTGGGAGTAAGTATGGACTTTGCTTTAGAGGCATTATTAGTTGCTTTAGAAATGGGTATTTGTCAAATGTCAACATTGTTCTAGATGTAATGGGATTGAACGAAAGTGGGGGTGCTCAAGCGAGCCACAATCAAACCGCTACTGATTAGATCAGTGTCTATCTACTGCAAAAAGTGGACAATGACTCTTGATTCTCCTCTTGCTCCCACTCACTCTCATTCACTCATCATTTGTTGACTCTTGATCCTCACACTTTATCTCATGTCCTTTGTTTTCTCTATATCAGTATCTTAGAGACTCAAACACATGTCATCTTGTGTATTTATTCGAAAATCCTATACCCTAAACCTTAAAAAAAACCAAAAAAAAAGAGAGTACAATGAAAATGTAGGAACATCTGAATGCATAGACCTCAGAAAACGGAAGACAATGCCAGAATCTCCGTTCCCGTATCCTTATCAGCAATGTACAACACTGAAAACACTATTAGAAAAAGTGCATCAGAGACACTAATTTGTTGCCTTTAGAGCTTAGCATAAATCATTTCAAATAGGATCACCCAACCCAACACCTCTCAATTTATAACATGATACATAAAATCTAATATTAAAAACAAACAAACAAAAAAAGGCTCAGAGAGTAATGATTTTGGATAACATCAACAAGCTCGCAAGCTTTCATAGTTTGATGGTATATTTTTTCTTCGTCATTGCCTCTATTAATAGTTTCTTGGAATCATAAATACAAAAAATAATCAGAGATAAAAGATTTCTTCAAAACAATTGACACATCAACTATACCAGAAAAAAAAAATCAAAAATGAAAATGACAACAACAACAACACACAATGTATGTTTTCTCATTTAGGATTATCATCGAATAGGTTTCAGACATAATCTCATTCAACTGATTTAACTTGTTCACCCGATACATTTCCAACCCATTTCAACTGTATAAGCATGAAAACTAATTCAACTAAATATGCAAAACAATTACTCATTGATCAAGACTAAGGAATTACCAGAGATTGATGGCCAAAGTCGGTTCTAGTCTAGTCTATGATGGTCTTCATCTTCGATTCAGCGCTTCCCTTCAAAAACTGGTTAGAAATAGGTCGAGAGTAGCTAAGAGGGGATGAGGGGAGGGGTGGAATGCCATGGGTCTCGGTGGAGAAGAGTCGAGAGTCGAGCAGATGAGTGGAAGAGGAAGAGAGATTTGGCAGGGAGAGCGCTTAGCCGATAAAAGAAAACGAAGAGAAAAAGAAACAGTGGGGGATGGGGAAGAGTCGGGTTTTTTTGTGTTATGAATTTGGGTTCACTACCGAGTGCTTTGGAATGGGTAATACCATGTCTTATTTGGTAATGGGTAATCCCATGTTTTGTAGGATTAACTATTTCTCAGGAATGGAATGAATTTTCATTACTACATACCAAACATTGGAATGACCATTACTAAGTAATGGTCATTCCATTCCCATGCTTCATTACCACTAACCAAACACAGCGTTACGTTTTATTTCTACAACACAACGGTCGTGTTTGGTAACTTTAGTCAAGACCTGAGTGATAAGAAAGACAAGGTCAACTTTGAATTAAATATAGGACAAATGTCAATGAGATTATGAATACATTCACGCAGGTGTGTGTCATGTTTAAGTTGTGATTTGTTAAAACGTGTTTTACTTATATCCTATCCATTTATAAGAATGTATTGAGTGATTTGTGTCATATCGGATCGAATTCTTATTGTATATAAACTATGTTTAATAGGTTTGTCTCATGTTTAGTCTAATTAGTATTGACCTTGATGGGACATGGTTAGGAGAACTTGTGGAAAATGGACCCGTGAAAGGAGGAGATGCATGAACCCCATGCTGATGGATCTCAGTCTTGGGGAAAAAACAAGTTGATGGGTTCAAATGCATTTAATGCTCGACACCGAGAATCAATGACTTGTGACAACTAGACGCACTGACACGGCCAAGTGCGACTGAAAAGACATGAGGTCGGGGATGTCCTTCAAATTGTTGGCCACATGCCATTTTGACACAAGAAGCATACATGGAATCAAACAAAAAAGGTGATATCCTTGGGTAGTGTGACTAATCATGCGACACCTCCATAAGATTGCGCATTTAATGCTCGGTCCCAATAACATTCAGAAATGACAAACGAAAAAGTTAGCCAATCAAAGGCTTTAGGCAAGGAACATTGCATTAATGCTTAGTCCCAAGAATTTATGGACAGTAAAGGCTTGGCTATTATTTCCCAGGGGGTTGTAAATGCGCAGCTCAAGAGCTATTGACACGTAGTCAATAGGGGCAAGCCCTTGATGATCTCATGTATGATCGAATTAGAGGCATTCCCCTCTGCCACTTTGTCAGGACACCTGGCTTGTCTAGTGATATGAGACCTGCATATTATGATATTTTATATAATGATGGGGATTTAAGTATAATTTTGTTAATATTAGGTTATGGGTTAAATTACCGTCAAAGAAATTGTGGGAAGTACAATACGATTGCTAATAAATATATCTAAGGTTGAATTATTAAATGAGGAAGTGTTTGGGAGTGATTTAATGTGAGTTTGAAAATTGAGAGTTAATTGCATGAATTAGTGTAACAAGGGGGGAGACTTCAGGTAATTAGGTACGGTTCAAAAAAAAAGGTAATTAGGTGAAAAATAATGTTACACTGATCAAATAAAGTGACCAAATAAAGAACTCAAATGAGGTGGCATTTGACATGAAAAGTTGATTAGGCAAAATTAATATTTAACTAAACCCAAAAATTTTCTTCCCAAAATTCAAGCCCCAAATCAAGGAGATAGGGAATTCAACTGAATATTTAATTTTTCTTGACAACCCGGTCGACGCCCATTTCAACCTTCTACTGGAAGCTAAATTCAATCAGCTTACACCATATGCTTCACATGGAATTCGAAGGTAAGTCGCTGAGTATAAGTATATTAGCTTCCTTGAACTAGGGTAGTTACTACTTAATCAGTGAGCGATGAACCCAATTGAGGAAGAAGAAGAAATACCGAACCTCCTGTCCGAACCTATTCTGGAAATCCCTAGACATAACACTTCAAATCTATGAAAAAAAACCCAGGTATGTTTTTGGTTCTCGCAATGATTAGATTACTGTTCTTTTTTACTTTGTGAAATTAAGGCTTAGCACTGCAATTTCAAAGAGTGAAATGGCACCATCTTAGACACTATATGATGTTGATAATGATAATGATGTTGATGATTATGATGCCGAGGTAGGTGTTGATGATATCCATCCAATAGCATAGTGATTGAAAGAACAAAGATATTTTAGATTTTTGACAAAAACTATCATATTGCATTAATTTGTTTCATCACATTTCACGCTGGTTCAACTATTGTATCAACAACCAACAACTACAATTACATATAATTGTCATTTCCTAGCTATTTCTTTGCTTTTCATAAAAAAAAAGGACTCTATTATATCCATCCTACTATCGATCACCTTCAGAGACTCTTTTATTTCATCTTGAGTATTTTGAAATTGCTCCATCTTTCTAATCATTTGTACAAGTAAATGTCCCACTATAGTCAATGAAGGAACACCACCTGTGGAAGAATTTGGGTCATCCTGGGCTTCAACTTCATCCTCAGCTTCAACTTCATTCTCCATTTCAACTTGTGGCTGCTGAGTTTTATTCTTCTTCCCTTGTCCCAAACTCTTTTTTATTGTCCCACCATAAATCGGATTCATGGGAGTGGAATAAACATCGCTTGAGTGAATCACAACTCCACAATCCTCCATAATCTTTGAAATCAAAATCGGGAATGGGAGACTTCGTCGCCTATCCTTCATATGTTGTACCGAAATAATTTCATCAACTATTAAACATGATAGATCCATACATATACTCTTTCCAATGGCATAAATGAGATAAGCTCGATCAAGTCCAAAATCAGCAGTATGTCCTCTTGGACTAATATTGTACCCCACTATAAGGTTTAACATCCTATATTTGGGAGTAAGGTCTTGTTGATAAAATAGTGGATTGTCATTACTCTCATCAAAACAATTAGGTATACCCTCAATTTCTGCATAAACATCTTCCAACTTAGGTATGTCCTTAGAACTCTTGAATGGATAGGTAAGTGTATCGTCAGGAACGAAGGGTCGGCGAAGTCCCAATATTTTTGAAACTAAATTTGGTGTTATTTCAAAACTTACATTCCTCACAAGGGACTTAAACTTGTGATCACCTTTATCAATATCATGCATGTTTGCATAAAATATCTTCACCAATGTATTATATGCTTTATCTGTCTTCTTGATATCAACTGCAGAATTCCATTGATGAAGAGCAAAAATAACATCACATCCTACATCTTTTAATTGATCCAGTAAAACACCCCTCTCCAATAACAAAGGCCTATAATAAAAGCATTTATCATACCGATATTTGCAATTTTTGTTGAAAAAATATATGTCTGCATCGGATATGGGGTTGGATGAACTTGCTAGATTGGGTATAGGGTTGGATAAACTTGCTGGATTGAGTAAAGAGTTGGATGAACTTGCTGCATTGAAGGATATATCAACTGGATTGGAGGTAGGATCAATTGGATTGGTGGAGTTGGGATCAACTGTGGAGGACGGATCAATGAAGGGAGGATGATTACGGTTCTTCTTCCTCTTCATTTTTTCCCCACTGTTATTCACAAATGGCGATGAACTTGCTGCAGAGGGATCAACTGGATTGGAGGAAGGATAATTACAGCTCTTCTTTCTCTTCATTTTTCCCTACTGTTATCCACAACTTTTTGGCCTAGTTACAGAAAAAAATCTAGTCAAAAAACGAATTATCTATTCATTTTGAGCAATAATAACAATTGATGGAGATGTGAGGAAGATAGGATTGCATTACTTTTGAACCATCATTCGTTCAACCCAAAAACACATCCCTTCTGCAACTATGTATACAAAAATACGATGAAATTGAGGGAGAGACAACTATGTATACAAAAATATGATGAAATTGAGAGAGATAGAGAGAGAAAATGGATATCTCGGAGAAGAGGAAGGCGGTGGCAGTGGCTCCGGTGGCAGTGGCGATGGTTGCTCTGCAGTAGCACTAGCGATTGAGTTCGATTTGGTTGCTGATTTGGGGTTCAATTTGGCGATGGTTGCTGATTTAGGGTTTTGGGTATGAAAAATTAGGTTGGGTGAAATCGATTTGAGGTTCTAGGATTTTGGGTATGGAATTTTGGAGTTAAGTTCGATTTTTGGGGGAATAGAAAAAAAGGAAATTGATCGCTATATTTAACGATCTAACTTGGATCGCTATAGATGGGAATGTAGCGATTATTAGCGTAGCAAACTAATCTGGATCGCTCAACAAGCGATCAAGTTGCCATCATGTCTAAAAAAATTTCACTTATACTCCTAAATTATCATTTTTTTTCAATTTTTCTCTCATATTTTTCATATTATACCCTCAACTATGTAATTAATTTTATATTATCCCAAATTTTTTTACCTAATTTAATTTAACACCAAAAGGTGTTTAACTTAACACCATAATTTTGTTGTAATTTATTTAGTGGTGAAAAACTTGGTTGTAATAATTTTAACTTAATATTTAATTCAAAGTTGACCTTGTCTTTCTTATCACTCGGGTCTTGACTAAAGTTACCAAATACGACCGTTGTGTTGTAGAAATAAAATGTAAGTTTGTGGGTGTATGTATATTTAATTTTTCTTGACCAATTCGGGACAACGACAACCCGGTCGACGCCCATTTCAACCTTCTACTGGAAGCTGAATTCAGTCAGCTTACACCATACGCTTCACATGGAATTCGAAGGTAAGTCGCTGAGTATAAGTATATTAGCTTCCTTGAACGAGGGTAGTTACTACTTAATCAGTGAGCGATGAACCCAATTGAGGAAGAAGAAGAAATGCCGAACCTCCTGTCAGAAACTATTCTGGAAATCCCTAGATATAACTCTTCAAATCTATGAAAAAAAACCCAGGTATGTTTTTGGTTCTCGCAGTTATTAGATTACTGTTCTTTTTCACTTTGTGAAATTAAGGCTTAGCACTGCAATTTCAAAGAGTGAAATGGCACCATCTTAGAGACTATATGATGTTGATAATGATGATGATGATAATGATAATGATGTTGATGATGATGATGGCGAGGTGGGTGTTGATGATATCCACCCCATAGCATGGTGATGGAATGACATTATTTTGATTCTCCTTCATTAGATTATTCTAACTTCATTATCCTATGGGTTATTACTTATTCTACTGTTTGTGCATGTTTGTGGAGGTAAATCGTGTGCAAAGTTTTTAAGTGTTATAAATAAGGGATTACAAAATTATATAATTTAGTAAACAAAATATCTCTTTGTTGCCTATTGCTCTTTTTTTTCTTTTTCTGTTTTGGTTTTGTGTGTGTGTTTTCTGGGGTGGGGTGGGTGGGGTGGGTTCAGGGGGAGGAGCATATTGGCCCCTGCTCTGTTTATTATCTTACTTGTCAACAATAACTAATGACAGGTTTGTTGGGGTGGGTAAAATGCTGCAGGTTTTATTGTCAAATTACAAACTAATAAAAGAACCCAAAATCTTTTTTTTTTCTTTCCTTTTTTGTGAGGCAACCACATTCCCTACAAATCTTAGTGACGGCAACAGTAGTTTCATGGAGGGGATATTGGGCAGACATGTTAGCATCATGTCATCTTGGGGGAAAGTTAAAGGGTGAGACTTGAGGTTTGTCAATTTTGATTTTCTTAAGAAATATTTATGGCTGACCAGATGAGCTTAAAATGCTTGTGTTGTTGGGAAAATCTTAAAACTGGATCTAATACGTAGGGACCATTTTAATGTGTGTTTTAATTAATGTGATGATAGTTCAACTTCAAAAAACAAAAAAGGAAAAAAAAATTGATGATGGTTAAATTTGAGTTTACAATTCTCTTGTGACTTCTCATTTTTAGAAGGAAGTTTGTGTAGAAGTTACTTTTGATGGATAGTGTACCTGCAATTTGATTAAAAGTGCACCTATAGGACAACCAACAAGGCCTCACCTGGTAGGTTACCAACCAAGAGGTTAGGAAGTCTGTACTCGCCTATGCTGAATAATGATATTTTATTCCCCTCACTTTGGAGTTCATTTCTTCGCCTCCTGTGGGTCTTTCTCCCACTATCGCAGTACATTGTACTTGATACTTCCTGGTAATAGTAATGTGTGCATTGTATTCAGATGGTAATGGAGACCCACCGCTACAAATCATAAAAAAAGAACCTTTAGAACATATTATCGACAATCCTCTTTTTGGAGTTCAAACATGAATATTATGTAACTAAATGATTTTTTATTGGCATTGTAGATCCATTGTCAGCAGAGATCTTGGTGATGGGCTCACCCTCAAAATCCAAGAATTTCCTACACAAGTGGTTATTGGGAATTCTCAGGATAGAATAAGCCATTTGCCAAATGGAATCCTCTGCCACATCCTATCCTTTCTTCCTACAAAATATGCAGTGGGAACCAGTGTTCTATCAACCCGATGAAAGTACCTTTGGACATTTATTCCAAATCTTGAGTTTGATGACACATTGTTGTTTACTGCTGAAGAGTCTAAAAGACACCCAGTAGCAACGTGCTTCATGAATTTTGTGGACAGGGTGTTAGATCTCCACGACGTATCTTATATTACGAATTTCAGCCTTAAATTTAGTGAAGACTATGATTTGTCACGTGTTGATGCATGGATCTCTACTGTAATTAAGCAGAATGTTCAGGAGCTTGATCTCTCTTTCTCTATGAATTATCCCATTGTCTTACCTCAATGCCTGTTTACCAGTGAGTCACTCAAGGTCCTTAAGCTAAGCTATGAGATCACCTTTGATATTCCTACAGATGCCCATTTTCCAAATCTCAAGGTAGTGCATCTCACTTCAGTTCTATTTCAAGATGGGAACTCCACACAACGGCTTATCTCTGGTTGTCCGGTCCTTGAAGATTTAGTTATTGATAAATCTGGAATTGATGATATAGAGGTTTTCAATGTATGTTCTCCGACATTAAAGAGGTTCACACTATCTTGTTGCCTAGATAACTTGGAAGATGATTGCGAATGCACTTTTCTGGTTGAAGCCCCAGCCCTTGAATACTTTGACGAACTTATGCAGCCTAGTCAAAGCGAAAGTTGATTTGCTGCTCGGCGGAGAGAGAGCTTTTGAGATACTTCAAGGAATCTTCATGGTGAAATACTTATCATTATCTTATTTTATGGTGCAGGTAAGCATACTCTTTTCTAATTACCAGAAAGAAAAAGTATGCTCTTTTTTCTTCACATTCTTTATTCCTATTGACACTTCACCAATTGAAACTTTTCCCATAATTGCATGACTTGTGTTATTTGTGCAGGCTCTCTATGAATCTAATAAGGATTTTCCCATTTTTCGGGACTTGATCTATTTGGATTTGGCGGATGAAAATACTGTCTGGCAATTGTTGCAACTTTCTCAACCACCTGAAACTGCATGTAACCAAGATGCTATAAACAAGTTACTTGAAAGTCCACCCACCCTAGAAGTTCTCATTCTAAATGCTGTAAGTCTACTTGTGATCTTCATTCCACCTTTTCTTTCCTGTGTACTAGTAGCAGCTAAAATTGATGATTCTTTTGTCATTAGGAGCACGTGCATCTTTCAAACTGGGGTCCGCCACAATGTGTGCCTGGTTGTCTTGTGTCACATCTTGAGGCACTAGAAATCAAGGGATTCAAAGGGCAGGAAGAGGATATGCTTCTTGTTAGTTACTTTTTGGAAAATGCAAAGGTCTTGAAGAAGATGACCATTGTTTCTGTTGGTTTAGATGTGGAGCAGGAGGTGATTGTTTCCAAGAAAGTCTTAACTTTACCAAGGGGCTCTAAAGATTGTCAAATTAGCATCTCTAATAAGGCTTTATCTTGAGCCTTTTTCCATGTTGTATATAGTGCTGAAAAGAAGGGTAATATCCACACTACATGGACGACACTATGATGTAGATAAATAATTCTTTACTGTGAGTGTATCTGCTTGAAGAATTTTGGGGGCATTTTGTAACTTCTTTTTATCCAGTTATCAAACATCAAACGGTTCTGTATTTTTGGGGCAGATTTCTAAGATATGGAAATTGTACATTAGACCCTTCTACTTTTTAAATTAGGCAGTGACTCCTTGAAGTCGTCAGATCGAGTAACACAGAAGGGCGTAAAGGTAAAATAACTTGGTGTTAACAAAATAGTAAAATGGGATCATGGAAATTTTAAGTTAGCACATGAGCAATATTAATTGCCCACGTGGTGGACCTTATCACACTTGCATTAAATTTTTGCTATATAGATTTTTTTCTTTCTTTTTTATCTATTTGGAAAATGAAGTACAACGGGTTTTTAATCCAAAAATAAAGAGCGGTTGAGATCATTTGGTAATAAAATAAGATCTCATCCGATTGACACCGCTCTTCTAAACTATGTCAAACTATTGATGTATTTGATCATTTTGATCCGACGTATCAAATTAACAGTTGAGAATTCACAGTCATTAGTAGTGGTTAACCACGCGTGAACCAAATTGCAATATTTTTATTTAATTGTGCATGCAAATATTAGATCGCGTAAATATGTCTCTTTGATCAGGTATATTTATATATACTAGTTGATGCACACATGCGTTGCACGTGGATAATTTCAAATGATAAATAAAATTACACTCCACAGTTCTAATTTGAGGGACACCTTGAAATATCCAACTTGAATACTGTAAGAAATTTATAACTCAAATGTCTAATCATGTTTCCAATTCCTGCATTCTCTTACCAAAGAAACATAATCCCAAACACCACCCATTAGTATATTTGAATGACTTGAATTCTGAACTTCAATGAATAACATTGCACCTATCCAAAAAAAAAATTTGAATTTGATGGCAGAATTGGACCATGCGCTTATATTTAGCATCAAAGTATAAGATTGTCGTTGGTAACCTAATGGAACAAGATAATATCATAATACACTCAATTGTTTAAAACTAATAACATTAATCTATGCTTGGGGAACATCAACCTCCATTACTTCGACATAAAGTGTGTTCCTGGTTAGAAACAATGACACCAACATAGAATCTAATATCACAAGTGAACCGTTAACTGATTAAAATTGATGGGTAGTTGTAAGGAGGGAAAAAAAAAAAGTTCACTGGCCTTGATGTTAATTCATACCTTGATTGATGTATGAGTCCCAATAGCATAACAATTCAATGCTTACTCAATCATTACCTTTGGCTAGGACCTGAAATGAAATAAAAGGTAAATTATTTTCGAATTGAAGGTATGTCTACTTAATTAAATTCAAAATTGAAGAAATTAAACATATAATAAAATAATACACAAGGAACACAAGTTAATTTATTTTGTGGGAATATAAGTTAATTCATTTTGTGGGAACTACTTATAGTTTTTTTTCTGGAAGGTAAAGTTTGTATTGATCCAAAAGATGATTTACAAGACAAAGGAGTGAGTCCTTAGGCCATCTCCAATGGAGACCCAAACCCTTACCCAAATTTGAGTAAAAAAAAAGGTAAAAAACTTGATTTGGTATAGATCTCTCCAATGAAGAAACGCAAATTTAAAAGAAGAGAACCATTTTTTAAATGAGGACAAACCTAAATTTAAAAGAGGGTAAATATGACCATTGGATCTTTTAAAGAGGGTGTAATCTCACCATTAGTGAAAATGATAAGAATTTGAATCTCCCTTAATTTGGGTTTAAAAAATGATTTTCCTTTATTTGTTATGAGTATGGGTCTAGCATTGAAGAAGGTTTTTAAGAATTTTTCACCATTTTTTAAAAAAGGGTACAAAAAAAGGTAAGGACTAGAGATGCTCTTACAATAAGAATGGGCAACACCCATTGTAGCATCAAACACAAAAAAGAAGCATGTGACCATCCATGTAGGATTCCACTGGAAGTGTAAGCATCCAGCAACATATAAAATTACAATAGGGTAATGACTACACACATTGGAAGATCAATTTGTTAATAAAAATTCATTACCTGATGAATACATTGATGGTTGTGAAATGGCAAGACACAAGATTCAGACGGAGCAAAAGGATTCCAGGGAGACCGGAGGAGGAAGTTCAAGATAAACATCCATGGTAAAAACGACACTAATATTTTAAAACGACATGCTCTTTAAAAATGACAAGCTCAACCTAATTTTAGCATAAAAGTATGGTCCCAAAAAAAAAACTAACCATTATTTAAATCAACTCAGCCAATTAATCTAAGCTACAAGCATATCACTCCATCCAAGCATCCACCCATCCAGTAAATGACAAAAAACCTCTACACTAAGGACAACATATTCACAAAGAATAAATAGAAGCGGTTTGACAAATGCAATCTATCTTTAAGTAATTATAACTTTCCAACCACATTCATAAATATATATATATGTGAACACATATACATATACCTATCTTCAAGGTACTATAACTTCAAATCTACTAAAAACACGCATACATAAATGTGTATTCATCCAGATATAAATCCATCCAGCCACACAAAATAAAATCGACGAAGAACTATAAAAATTAGGACGTACCATCAGTTCAGGCACGTTTGGCTGCTGAAGAATTTCTATTATCAACCTGTACACCACGAATACATATTGACAACATAATACAACTATAAATAAATCAACAGAGTAGCATAAATAAAAATCCTAGCTTATCGTATAAATTGCAATCGGAACATCAACCAAATAGTAGTCAATAAACGACGATATATAATGTGAATTCGAACACAAATTGCATTGATATGAAGAGCGATCGAAATTAAGACGAATTGAATGGCATATAGCTAAAAGTAAATGATTAAAATCGAAACACAATAAAGAAATTGAATATCGAACTGTGTAGAAGAAAATTTACCTAAGACATAGCGACAGAGAGTTAGAGATCTGAGAGATCTTTGCTTCGTGAGAGATAAGGCTGATGGAAATTGATGGTTTCTGTTTAGAGCCAAAAAAGAAACAGCCAATTTTTTGATAAACTATAGGAAATCTCCCAAAAATAACAAAATACAACAATTTCACTTGTTAGGTCGGCAAATCCACAACACAAATCACACTGATCTTCAGTGTGAAAATTGAATGCTATACAAATCCGGATCTCTTCTGGAATATTACTGTAGAAGAAAATGTGGAACTGCATAACAAATCAAGCAACAGAAACCGTAGCTATCAACAAGAGGAAAATCTGGAGGAAGAATAGGAAGTCCAATTGATCTGATTCTTTACTGATTTGCTCTCCATCTTCTACTGTCATTTAAATTTTAAATAGATTTTGATTAGATTTTCTGTTGCTATTTCTGTTGTACTCAAACTCTATAAAAGAGTAGCTTTGCATCAATGACATTTCAACTGAAAACATACAGTCAGAACAATTTCATCTGTAGCCTCTGCTTCTGAGTTTTCTATTTTGTTACATGGTATCAGAGCTACCAAAAGACTAGCGTCTCATCATGTCTTCCTCTCCTTCCCCGTTCACTAGCATCAATAATCCCTCCTCTTCTATTCCTACAATCACTCCAATCTCTAATATTGTTTCAATCAAGTTGACTCCTGATAATTATCCTCTTTGGAAGGCACAATTACTGCACTATTTACGTGGCCAAGACCTGTATGGCTACCTTGATGGTACTCTCAGTCTCCCTCCCCAAACTATTGATACTCTGCATCCTGATACGGGTGCAATCAATCAAATTCCAAATCCTGCGCATTCTCAATGGTTGCGACAGGACAGTCTCATCCTGAGCACTCTCATGTCTTCCATGACTGAGGGTGTCTTAGCTCAGATAATCTCTCATGCCACCTCTCATGAGGTTTGGCGAGCACTTGAAACAAAATTTTCTTCACAATCTCGAGCTCGCACCATCCAGGTTCGAACTCAACTTGCCAATGCAAAGAAAGGCAGTCAATCTGCCAATGATTTTTTTTTTATCGATAAAAAAATTAGCTAATGAACTTGCTATGGCCGGCCATCCTCTCAAATGTGACGACATTATTTCTTACGTTCTTGTTGGATTAGGACATGAATACGACAGCTTCGTATCCTCTATCTATGCTCGCACTGATCACATCGCACTTGAGGAAGTATACTCTCTCTTAATTGTGACTGAATCTCGTCTAAACTGTCATCATCTTTCTACTCCGACACCACTTGGTGAGGCGAATGTCGTTCAGAGACAGCCGTAACAATCCAACAATAGGGGCCGAGGTGGTTCTCGTGGTAGAGGCCGCTATAACAACTCTCGAGGAGGGGGTTCTTCCTCATATAATCGCAGTGACACATTTAATTCTTCTACAGTTGTGTGTCAAGTCTGCGGGAAACCTGGCCACTCCGCTCGCAAATGCTACCACCGTTTCGATCTCACTTATCAAGATCCTCCACCTTCTTAGAATAAGCAAGCCTTCGTTACAACCAACAATGGCGGCTGAGAGAATGACTGGCATGCGGACACAGGTGCCACTCACCATATCACACATGATATGGCCAATCTGAATCTAAAGAGTGATGACTATAATGGTACAGATCAACTTCAAGTTGGCAATGGTCAAGCTTTGCGTATCTCTAAAATTGGCAATTATTTTCTTCATACATCCTCTCATTCCTTTATCTTAAATCAAGTTCTCTTAGTCCCTCAAATTCAGTAAAATTTACTTTATGTTCAGAAATTTTGTATTGACAATAATGTTTATTTCGAGTTTCATGACAAATATTTTGTTGTGAAGGATTCCGCGGGGGCCGTCCTTCATCGAGGCCAAGTCAGTAATGGGTTATACCATTTCTCCAACAACAATGTTTCTCCTCAAGCCCTTTCGAGTGTTCGCATTTCGTTTAATCAGTGGCATCGTCGCCTTGGTCATGCTACTTCTCAAGTTGTTCGACGTGTTTTGTCCTTCAATAAGCTTCCAGTTGATATAATAAAGAGGCACTCTGTGTGCTCTGCTTGCCAATTAGCCAAGAGTCATGCTTTGCCTTTTAATAATTCTACTTATGTTTCTACTTCTCCATTGGACTTAATTTTTACAGATGTATGGGGTCCGGCACCTGTAGCCTCCACTACAGGTGCTCGATACTATGTTAGTTTTCTGGATAATTATTCCAAATTCTTGTGGTACTTTCCAATTAAATTAAAATCTGATGTTGAGCGTGTTTTTCTTCAATTTCAATGTTATGTGGAAAAACATTTTGAATGTTTCGGAAAAATTACGTGATAATCGTGAGAATATGAGGAATAAGATAGGAGGTTGGTGTAATAGAGGGGGATGGATGATGCAGGAGGACACCCGACATTCACAAGGCTTTAAGATAAAAGTATAAATAAGAGGTTCTCTTATAGAACCGGTTCATAGTTGGTGGTTTTGAAAAAATATAAACGTCTCTTCCGTAAACGGTGGTGGTAGAGAACTTTTTGTTCTCTTGAGTTTGAGTGGAATTCTTTTCTTATTGTTATGCATGTAATTCTAACTCGTGTGCAAGAGTTTCAATAGCATTATAGAATCAAGGAAATAAGAACCCAAGGTTCTTAGAGTTTGGGAGTTGCGGAGAGTTTTGATGAAATCCGGTCGCAACGAATGTGTGTTGTTTTCCTTGAATTAATATGTTCTTAAGCTTTGTGGTTGATGGCTCAAAAGTCTCAAGTTTAATTCTTTCCCGCACCCTCTAAGGGATACACGCTCTTGTCTCTAAACCCCTTATCCTTTTGGGGACATGCTCTAGACCAATTCAAGCCATGATGGCCAACCGTTGAATTTGAGGGAGTAATCGACATAAGACAGACACTGGTACAAAAAAAAAAAACAAATTGAAGTATGCCCAATATGTTATTTTCGACGTCCTGTTCAATCTACTACTGCTACCCGTTTAGGAAAAAAAAAGAATGAAAAAGAAAGAATTGTTGACCGATTATATGCAAATTGGTCCACTCCCTGTGGATCCTTCTAGTGGTGGTTGAATTTTGTCCAGTTTACAAAGTACACTTCGCATGGGATTGGAAGGTAAGTTTCTAGGTATTAAACACTTTAAAACATATTAATCTCAAAGAAATCATTTACCTTCGTTGCGACTCGTTTCCTCTGGATTTTACTGCGAAATTTTCAATAGCAAAGAACTGAAAGTTTTTAAATTTTCACCCCACCACAACCCAACTCAAGAACTTGGATATAATCTAGGATTATAAGAGCTATAAATAAGCAAGAAATCCCCTCCTCTTGTCACAGAACGGAAAGTTAAGAATTTCCTCCAAAACTCACTAGTTTCCCTTAAGAACTGGTTCAACACAAACCCCTTTATATAATACCAAAACCTAGGCTGAAAAATCTCCCTCACGCCTGATGTCCTCCTGACTCACCATCTTTCACCTAACAATAATGTTATACTAACCAAATAAAGTGACCAAATAAAGAGTCCAAATGAGATGAAGGCTGACATGGAAGGCTAATTAGGAAAAAATAATATTTGATTAAATCTATAAGTTTTCTCCCCAAAATCAAGGACATAGGGAATTCACCTTCTCTGTTTCTCTCCTTGATTTGGTACTTGTCGTCTGTCTCCAAGATTTTGTCATATCTCTCCTTGATTTGGGGCTTGAATTTTGGGAAGAAAATTTTTGGGTTTAGTCAAATATTAATTTTGCCTAATCAGCTTTTCATGTCAACTGCCACCTCATTTGAGTTCTTTATTTGGTCACTTTATTTGATCAGTGTAACATTATTGTTTACCTAATTACCTTTTTTTTTTAATCGTACCTAATTGCCCGAAGTCTCCCCCCTTGTTACACTAATTCATACAATTAACTCTCAATTTTCAAACTCACATTGAATCACTCCCAAAAAACTTCCTCATTTAATAATTCAACCTTAGATATATTTATTACCAATCATACTGTACTTCCCACAATTTCTTCGACGGTAATTTAACTCATAACCTAATATTAACAAAATTATACTTAAATTAATAAGATGAGGGAAAGATTACCACTTTTTTAGTTAACATTACTATTTTTTGGGTTAGAATACAACTCTTTTGGGTGTCAGAATACAGCTTTTTTGGTGTAGTTTTAGACGTAAAATTACTACTGATCGAGTAAGAATTTATAATCTTACTACTAAATTACCATAACCATGTTCATCACAACCATTTTGTTCATCACAACCATTACCAAGCTCATTTCATTTATAAAGAACAAAGATATTTTAGATTTTTGACAAAAATATATCATATTGCATTAATTTGTTTCATCACATTTCACGCTGGTTCAATTATTGTATCAACAACCAACAACTACAATTACATATAATTGTCACTTTCTAGCTATTTCTTTGCTTTTCATAAAAAAAAGACTCTATTATATCCATCATACTATCGATTACCTTCAGAGACTCCTTTATTTCATCTTGAGTATTTTGAAATTACTCCATCTTTTTGATCATTTGTACAAGCAAATGTCCCACTATAGTCAATGAAGGAACACCACCTGTGGAAGAATTTGGGTCATCCTAGGCTTCAACTTCATTCTCCATTTCAACTTGTGGCTGCTGAGTTTTATTCTTCTTCCCTTGCCCCATACTTTTTTTTTATTGTCCCACCATAAATCGGATTCATGAGAATGGAATAAACGTCGCTTGAGTAAATCACAACTCCACAATCCTCCATAATATTTGACATCAAAATTGGGAATAGAAGACTTCACTGCCTATCCTTCATATGTTGTACCGAAATAATTTCATCAATTATTAAACATGATAGATCCATATATATACCATTTCCAATGGCATAAAAGAGATGAGCTCGATCAAGTCCAAAATCAGCAGTATGTTCTCTTTGACTAATATTGTACCCCACTATAAGGTTTAACATCATATACTTGGGACTGAGGTCTTGCTGATAAAATAGTGGATCGTCATTACTCTCATCAAAACAATTAGGTATACCCTCAATTTCTACATAAATATCTTCCAACTTAGGTATGTCCTTAGAATTCATGAATTGATAGGTAAGTATATCGTCATGAATGAAGGGTCGGCGAACTCCCAATATTTTTGAAACTAAATTTGGTGTTACTTCAAAACTTACATTCCTCACAAGGGACTGAAACTTGTGATCACCTTTATCAATATCATGCATGTTTACATAAAATATCTTCACCAATGTATTATATGTTTTATCCGTCTTCTTGATATCAACTGCAGAATTCCATTGATGAAGAGCAAAAATAACATCACATCCTACATCTTTTAATTGATCCAGTAAAACACCTCTCTCTAATAACGAAGGCCTATAATAAAAGCATTTATCATACCAATATTTACAATTTTTGTTGAAGAAATATATGTCTGCATCGGATATGGGGTTGGATGAATTTGCTGGATTGGGTATAGGGTTGGATGAACTTGTTGGATTGGGTATAGGGTTGAACTGGATTGAAGGTGGGATCAACTGGATTGGTGGAGTTGAGATCAACTGTGGAGGACGGATCAATGGAGGAAGGATGATAACAGTTCTTCTTCCTCTTCATTTTTTCCCTACTGTTATCCACAAATGGTGATGAACTTGCTGCGGATGGATCAACTGGATTGGAGGAGGGATCAATGGAGGGAGGATGATTATAACTCTTCTTCCTCTTCATTTTTTCCCTACTGTTATCCACAACTTTTGGTCTATACTTCTTTCTGCCTTCGGTCATTATACTCTTATCTGGTCTTTTTGTAACAAGAAAAAAATCTAGTCAAAAAAGAGAGCAATAACATGGCAGATTATCTATTACTTTTGAGGAATAATAACAATTGATGAAGATGTGAGAAAGATAGGATTGCATTACTTTTGAACCATCATTCACAAAAACCATCATTCGTTCAACCCAAAAACACATCATTATGCAACTATGTATACAAAAATATGATGGAATTGAGAGAAAAAGAGAGAGAGAGAGACAACTATGTATACAAAAATACGATGAAATTGAGAAATAGAGAAAATGAATACTTCGGAGAAGAGGAAGGCGATGGCAGTGGTGGTGGTTGCTCTGGTTGTGGCTGTGGCAGTGACTCCGGTGACAGTGGCTCTGGTGACGGTTACTCCAGTGGCAGTGACATTGGTTGCTTTGGCCGTGGTGGTGGCACTGACGATTGGGTTTGATTTGGTTGCTGATTTGGGGTTCGATTTGGCGATGGTTACTGATTTAGGGTTTTGGATATGAAAAATCAGGTTGGGTGAAATCGATTTAGGGTTCTAGGATTTTGGGTATGAAAATTTGGAGGTGAGGAGTTCGATTTTTGGAGAATAGAAAAAAAAGGAAGTTGATCACTATATTGAACGATCTAACCTGGATCATTATAGATGGGAATGTAGCTATCAGTAGCGAACTAATCTGGATCGCTCAACCAGCGATCGTGTTCAAAACAATTTCACTTATATCCCTAAATTATCACATTTTTTTAATTTTTTCTCATATTTTTCATATTACACCCTCAACTATGTAATTAATTTTATATTACCCCAAAATTTGTTTCCTAATTTAATTTAACACCAAAAGGTGTTTAACTTAACACCCAAATATGATAATTTTGTTGTTATTTATTTAGCGGTGAAAAACTTTGTTATAATAATTTTAACTTAATATTTAATTCAAAGTTGACCTTGTCTTTCATATCACTCAGGTCTTGACCAAAGTTACCAAACACGACCGTTGTGTTGTGGAAATAAAACATAAGTTGGTGGGTGTATGTATATTTAATTTTTCTTGACCAATTCGGGACAACGACAACCTGGTCGACGCCCATTTCAACCTTCTACTGGAAGCTTAATTCAATCAGCTTACATCATACGCTTCCCATGGAATTCGAAGGTAAGTCGCTCAGTATAAATATATGAGCTTCCTTAAACGAGGGTAGAAACTACTTAATCAGTGAGCGATGGACCCAATTCAGGAAGAAGAAGAAATGCTGAACCTCCTGTCCGACCCTATTCCGGAAATCCCTAGATATACCTCTTCAAATCTATGAAAAAAAAAACCCAGGTATGTGTTTTGGTTCTTGCAGTTGTTTGAGTACTGTTCTTTTTACTTCACCACAATTTCAAGAGTGAAATGGCACCATCTTAGAGACTATATGATGTTGATAATGATGATGATGATGATGTTGCTGTTGATGATGATGATGCCGAGGTGGGTGTTGATGATATCCACCCCATAGCATGGTGATGGAATGACATTATTTTGATTCTCCTTTATTAGATTATTCTAACTTCATTATTCTATCCTATGGGTTATTACTTATTCTACTGTTTCTGCATGTTTGTGGAGGTAAATCGGGTGCAAAGTTTTTAAGTGTTTTTTTTTAAAGTTTTGCTTTTTTCTATTCTAGCAATGCACACAACGTGCACATAAATAAATTTAAATAATAATTTTTTATTAAAAAATGTGAATTATATGTGTAATTAAATTAAATAATTAATTAGAAGTCAAATAATTAATTTATATTTTAATTATTACTAAATTTAATTATTAATTTATTCTATAAAACTTTGAGTACTTAATCTGTTATTTATTTAGGTTTCTCTTCGACTCTTTTAGGCATTTGCACTCTAATTATATTATAGAATTATTTTTTAAAATAGATTGATTAGATCGCTTATAATACTATTATATTATTGCATACCAAAAAAATATATATAATATATATTTGACCATAGAATTCAATCTGATAATTATATTTGTGTAATAATTTAACATATATATATAAGATTTTACTTCTTCATATAGATATAGAAAATTGTATGTAATTGTACTACTAATTTAAAAATCAAATATGAATAAAAAAATAAAAATTAGACGAAAGTATATGCATTGGTGGGTATAATTGATTTTATTATAATAATTAAGATTAAAATAGGAAATCAAAAGTTTTTCATTTAATTATTCATATAGATATAGAAAATTGTATGTAACTGTAGTACTAATAAATGAGTTCAAAAGAATTTAAAAATCCTTATAAAAGAGTTCAAAATAAGTTGAAAGTCAAATAGAGATAAAAACAAAAATTAAATGAAAGTATATATACTGGTGGGTATAATTGACTTTATTATAATAATTAGGGTTAAAATAAGAAATCAAAATTTTTTACCGATGCTGACATTTATAAGTAGTATAGATTAGATACTTTTTTCAAGTAACCATTGTGTTGCACTTTTATTTTTTTCAATTATTTGTTAATTTGTTGTCCAGTTTATATTTAGGATTATACATTTGGATGTCAAAAATTCATCCTTACTATTTACATGATTAATTAGATGAGTATCACATGAATAACGTCAATACAGTCTACTCATACTATTGAGATAATTTAATACCACTAAAAGAGGCCGTGGTATTTGTCATTATTTTACAATTTTATCCCTCACAAAACTAAGAAAACCCTAGTGCTCATCCTTTTTTATTTATTTGGAAAAAATTACAAAGACACCATGACTTTTGAACAAACAACAATGCAACCCCTAACATTTTTTAAAATAACATATCGGCTTCTTAAAAAGGGCAAACTGTAAAAGATGCATCTTGTTCGCCTAATTGATGGTCATATGGACAATGATAAAGAACGACGTCCATAATAAACAAATGCATGTATCCATAAATATATATTTAATCAATTAAGTATATTAGGTTGTCTCAAATATTTATTTGAAAACTATTAAGATTTATAAAGTTTGTGTAACTTTTGGTCCAATTGATTTTGTACTACAAAAAATTGATGCATCACAAGGGATTATATTGGAGTAAATTGAGGGCCTTTTAGCCAACTCAATATTAATATCATGAAATAAATAATCTAACCAAACACCTAATTGGAGTGGTTACGTATTATGTAACTCTTAGTCTTGCACTTGACAAAAACAGGATTAGAAATGGTACTATTTTTGTGCCATCTTTAATCCCATGTTTTATACATCTATGTGGGATTGTATTTCCTAATCCAATCCCTATATTCGTAATACGGTATCCAAAAGAGCCCTGACGTGCATAATAGGCGTTATTTATATATTTAGATGCATATAGTTCTGTTTTGTTAGACAGTAATTAGCCATCTTTTTACTCGTTTGATGAAATTTTTTTTTCTTAAATTGGTCAAAATGCATTACTAAACAACAGCTAATATTAGATATTGCTTGCCTAAATTGATCATTAGAGTAATTTGCAAGATGGATCAATTTATTCACTAATCAAGGGTGCTAAGGTGGACATGTGGAAATCTTCTATCTATGATTTAAATCTATTTCCTTTTGCTCTTTGCTCATGTTTTGGAACGAAATTCTCTTGTATTCTAATTAAATGTTCATGTATTATACCCATGTAATACTAAATTTCTGTTTAGATCTATAAACACATGGATGCATATATTTCACTACAGTATTGTAATCTATATGGTTGATAAAACTCAGGCTTTTGTTCCGATTATTTCCAGAAAAAGCTGGTGTCGTGTGTTTAAAGAGGATGGTTTCAAGGTTTATATATATTAGAACTCAGGTTTGAATTCTGATTAATTCCAAAAAAAAAACTGGTTTGTCCATCTTTTAAATAAGTGATTAAAAAATTATATAATTTAGTAAACAAAATATCTCTTTGTTGTCTATTGCTCTTTTTTCTGTTTTGTTTTTGTGTGTGTGTGTGTGTGTTTTTTTTTTTTTTTTGGGGGGAGGGGCATATTGGCCCCTGCTCTGTTTATTATCTTACTTGTAAACAATAACTATGACAGGTTTGTTGGGGTGGGTAAAATGCTGCAGGTTTTATTGTCAAATTACAAACTAATAAAAGAACCCAAAAATCTTCTTTTTTTCCTTTTTTGTGAGGCAACCACGTTCCCTACAAATCTTAGTGACGGCAACAGTAGTTTCATGTAGGGGATATTGGGCAGACATGTTAGCATCATGTCATCTTGGGGGAAAGTTAAGGGGTGAGACTTAAGGTTTGTCAATTTTGATTTTCTTAAGAAATATTTATGGCTGACCAGATGAGCTTAAAATGTTTGTGTTGTTGGGAAAATCTTAAAACTGGATCTACTTCGCAGGGAACATTTTAATGTGTGTTTTAATTAATGTGATGATAGTTCAACTTCAAAAAACAAAAAAAATTGTGACTTCACATTTTAATTCTCTTGTGACTTCACATTTTAAAATTCTCTTGTGACTTCACATTTTAATGTGTTTTAATTAATGATTTTTTATTGACATTGTAGATCCATTATCAGCAGAGATCTTGGTGATGGGCTCACCCTCAAAAATCCAAGAATTTCCTACACTAGTGGTTACTGGGAATTCTCAGGATAGAATAAGCCATTTGCCAGACGGAATCCTCTGCCACATTCTATCCTTTCTTCCCACAAAATATGCAGTGGGAACCAGTGTTCTATCAACCCGATGGAAGTACCTTTGGACCTTTATTCCAAGTCTTGAGTTTGATGACACATTGTTGTTTACTGCTGAAGAGTCTAACAGACACCCAGTAGCAATGTGCTTCATGAATTTTGTGGACAGGGTGTTAGATCTCCACGACGTATCTTATATTATGAAATTCAGCCTTAATTGTAGTGAAGACTATGATTTGTCGCGTGTTGATGCATGGATCTCTACTGTAATTAAGAAGAATGTTCAGGAGCTTGATCTCTATTTCTTTATGAATTATCCCATTGCCTTACCTCGATGCCTATTTACTATTGAGTCACTCAAGGTCCTTAAGCTAAGCTATGAGATCACTTTTGATATTCCTACGGATGCCCATTTTCCAAATCTCAGGGTAGTACATCTCACTTCAGTTCTATTTCAAGATGGGAACTCTACGCAACGGCTCATCTCTGGTTGTCCCGTCCTTGAAGATTTAGTTATTGATAAATCTGGAATTGATGATATAGAGGTTTTCAATGTATGTTCTCCTACATTAAAGAGGTTCACACTATCTTGTTGCCTAGATAACTTGGAAGATGATTGCGAATGCACTTTTCTGGTTGAAGCCCCATCCCTTGAATACTTTGAGCTCACGGATATTGTACAGAACCACTGTACTTTGACAAACTTATGCAGCCTAATCAAAGCGAAAGTTGATGTGCTGTTCGGCGGAGAGAGAGCTTTTGAGATACTTCAAGGAATCTTCATGGTGAAATACTTATCATTGTCTTATTTTATGGTGGAGGTAAGCATATTCTTTGTTCCCTTTGACACTTACACCAATTGTAACTTTTCTCACAATTGCATGACTTGTGTTACTTGTGCAGGCTCTCTATGAATCTAATAAGGATTTTCCCATTTTTCGGAACTTGATCTATATGGATTTGGCGGATGAGAATTATGTCGGGCAATTGTCGCAACTATCTCAGCCACCTGAAACTGCATGTAACCAAGATGCTATAAACAAGTTACTTGAAAGTTCACCTGCCTTAGAAGTTCTCATTCTAAATGCTGTAAGTCTATTTAGGAACTTCATTCCACTTTTTCTTCCTGTTTACGGGTTGCAGTTTCCAAAATTGATGATTCTTTCGTCATTAGGAACACGTGCGTCTTTCAAATTGGAGTCCTCCGCAATGTGTGCCTGGTTGTCTTGTGTTACATCTCGAGGCACTAGAAATCAGAGGATTCAAAGGGCAGGAAGAGGAGATGCTTCTTGCTAATTACTTTCTGGAAAATGCAAAGGTCTTGAAGAAGATGACCATTGTTTCTGTTGGTTTAGATGTGGAGCAAGGGCTGAATATTTCCAAGAAAGTCTTATCTTTACCAAGGGGCTCTGATGATTGTCAAATTAGCATCTCTAAGAAGGCTTTATCTTAAGACCTTATTGTGGATATAACTAACATGGAGCTGTTGATTCTCGTTTGTTTGTGTTGTATGCAATTGGTTGTTGAACTGTATGCACTAGGTTATTCTTAGAAACATAATCCTTCTAAATTTCTAACGTCTCGCGATCTGTGCGAATTCGCAATTTGGGATTCTCGTGCTTTGTGTGCGAATTCGCAATTTGAGAGAGAATTCTCCATGAATTTGTACTCTCGTTTACAAAATTCGTAAATTAAAATTTTCAATTCCAAATTCGACTAATTCACACTCTTACTTATTATTACTCAAATTTTTGTTTGAGAAGTATTGACCTAGGCTTAAAGATAAATATCAAAGTAGAATAATATTTGTAAACTATAATTGTCATTTTAAGGCTTTATAATTAACATATATTTAAAAATTAAATAGATTGACTCATAGTTGTGCATGATATTTTAATTTTTAATATTTTATTTATATTATTTTTTTATGGACGAATGTGTATCTATATGCATATAATATAACGCTCCTAAGGTGTTTAAATGTTAATACTTTTGCGCTCCCATCCGCGCCCTGCTCTAACTCTATGTGATCTAGAGATTATGTCTTTGATCTATATTATAACACCCTTTTTTTTTTTGGAATAATCTTACTTTAATTATAAAAAAAAATATTATGAAATTATCCACGTGACCTAACCAAAACTTTTCTACTAGTATAAAAAGGCGTTAAACTTACCATTTTATCATTCGGCCGGTCTTTAATAGACAGCTTATTAGGGTATTAAATGACAAAAATAAACATAACAAAATTGCTATAAATAGCTTATATCACTTGTCTATTAAAATCGAACTTTGTTGTATGAAGAAAATTTAGTGAAAATTGAAGGTAAGTCCCCCTAGATGGACTTATAATGACTTGAGTCCTGAAAAGAAACTTATTTGGGGGTAAGTCTATCTTTAAACTTATATATAGCTACTTAAGTCCACTTATTTTTTAAATCTCAAAATTACCCCTAATGGTGTTAGTTTTGTACAGTTATGAAAAGTCACATATGTTAGATCATTGAGGTATATATGAAAATCTTTGATTAAGTTATATATGAAAACCGTTTATTAAATATTATGATCATTAACGAAAATTTTATATGGAAGTTATATATTCTGATAGTTATATATGGTAGCTTGATGTACGAATAAAATCGTTGGTCTATTAAGTTAAAATCAGATCACAAAATTTCCTTAACAATTTAAAATTTTCTTAAAATTAGTGTTACTATAGTGACACGAATGTTACTATAGTGACACGAATGAGATTCTTTTCCTAAAAATACTCAATACCCAAAATGAAGAATTCTATCATTTCAAATAGTAACACAAACTCAACCCCAATTTTGATTTTACTCTTCAAGTTTACTGTGGAATCCATTGACAAAGTTACAGTTGATTCTTTGCATTCAAAACATCTTCACAACTTTGGGATTCAGAAATAGAGTTAAGGTATGTGATTTTACATGAAAGTTGATGTTCATTGTAAGGTTTTAAAAAACTTCTATATAATATATAGTTCAAACTGTCCGTTTTTTTTTTTTTTTTGCATTCGTAATTTAAAATTTGAGATTCATTATTACTAAATTAAAGTGTTATATAATTTGATTTTTGTTGTTTTCTTTGTTGTGCAAGACATCCAAAATACATTGGTTGTGTGTCTGTGAAATAGATCATGTTACTGTGTGATAACTGAAAAATGGATTTCAGAATTTCGATGTCTTGATATTCTTGATTGGTGTTGAGTGTCCTAATTTAACTGTCAAATGTGTGTTACTATTAGAAATTTTGTAAATTTTCAATTTGTGGATTGTATTTTCACTATAATCTTTTAAAAATTGATGTTACTGTGAAAACCCTATTACCTTGTATTTTGTAAAAATCGATGTGTTACTGAGTATAAACTTTTAATGTTACTATGAAAATTAAATGTGTATGTTACATAATATACGTCTAAAAGTTTGTAATTGGTAGTGTAAGTGAAAATTGGATTGGGTTTGTGTTACTATTTGAAATGGTGGAATTCTTTATTTTAGATATTGAGTATTTTAAGGAAAACAATCTCATTCGTGTCACTATAGTAACATTTGTGTCACTATAATAAAATTAGTGTCACTATAATAATACTAATGTTACGGAAATTTTGTGATCTAATTTTGACTTAATAGACCAACGATTTATTCGTACATCAAGCTTTCATATACAACTATCAGAATATATAATTTTTATATAAAATTTTCGTTAATTATCATAATATTTAATAAACGGTTTTCATATATAATTCAATTAAGGGTTTCCATATATACCTCAATGATCTAACCTATGTGAAGGAGACGGTAAGTCAGACGTCGGTTATTATTTTTTCAAATGGTAGGGGTACAATAGTAAACTTGACAAAAAATGGACTTAAAACCAAATAAGTTTTTTTGTTGAACTTATCTCCAAATAAGTCTATTTAGGGGGACCGATTTTCAAATTTCCCAAGAATTTATTCCAAAAAATTGGTGGATTAGTGCACGAGGCTCCCACAATTATATAGTTTTATGTCCATGCAGAGAATCTGTGTACTAGTAGAACCCCATGCAATACATGAAAAAACATTACATACCGACAAATATGTTTTATGTTCTTTCTCATCTTAAGAAAGTCACAAATCTAATATACTATAATTTGACCGCTGCGATGCACAATTTTTTTAGGTGAGAATTATTGAAAACTACAAAACTGGTACTTAATTTGTCCATAAGTCCAATCATGTATTTTTTTAAACTGAGGTCCAACTCAGCTGAACTTTTAAGGCGAGAGGTCCAAACTAATTTTTTTTAAATGACAATATTATCCCTTGTGTCTTGTACTTTGTCAAACCAACAACCATTGTTTTTCTTATGGGTAAATTCAGCTCTTCTTCCATAGAAATCCACCACCACCACCCAATACCCCCACCCCCACCAACAATGAATTTAATGATAGTGAACTAAAAAATCCAATTCTTCTTTTATCCACAATATATAACAAAACACATTAAGTTTTTTAGTTCACTGTTAATGAGTTCACGTCTTGTTGTTTATTGTCAGTGAGTTCACTGTTAATTAAGGTTTCTGATCTCATAGATTGAAGTCTCTTAACCGATTACAATGGGAAAAAATGCAAGAATTCAATAATGACATAATTTGTGATTGCTTATTGGAATGGAAAGTCCAGTAACATGTTCATTTGCGAACATTTCTGGATAAACATATGCGATATCTTTTTTTATATAGTTTATCGAATAGATTTTAGCAATATGTCAGCCTAGCGCAACCTTCCTTATTTTGGTCTGGAATGCTGACTGCATTGAATGAGGAAAGGTGTAACCCTTAATCCCATTTTGAGAACAATTATACAATAACCTAAGGACAGTAAATAAACTGTACAACTCCCACATATCATAGTTACGAAATCGAACTGATCCATCACCTACACTACTAGAATCTCTCTGATGCAAGAGCATAACTACTATAAGACCACCCAACTTAAAACCAGATAATATATGGGGTATGTCCTTACGTGAACTATTTCCTTCTGTTCTTATATCTAATGTAGAAAACTTAGAACCCATGGTGTTGATATGTAATTTTTCGTACTCGAAATAGATCACGTACAACGCACGTGTGCATCAACTAGTTTTAGTAAGCATATAAAAAATTGATAGAAAATAAGTGAAATAGTTTATTTATCAATTGTTTGAAAGTGGGAAACATGTGAAAGATGGTAGGGGAAAGAGAGAGAGAGAGAAATTGATAAGATGAGTTTTGTTAAAGAAAATTGTGGCGTGAATCTTGGCAGTTAAATACAATTAGAGGGAACAAATTTTCAAGGGGGATTTGGTGAGAGGTGTACACTTAGGATATTTTTGGCTTTAGTCAAGCCTCAACACTTCTAAGGTTACAAGTCTATAAAATCAACCTTTGACAAAAATATCCTTAATGAATAAGGTTATTTAAAAACCTCCATCATTATTTCATTTTTATATTTATTATCAATATTATCATCATCCCAACACCGCCACTGCCACCATCGCCAACCACCACCACCCACTACCACTAGCCTACACCAACCACCCACTGCCACCACCACCGCCACCACCCACGACTACCAAAAACCACCACTGCCAACACTATCGCCACCACCCACGACTACCAAAAATCACCACTGCCACCACTATCGCCATCACCCACCACTACCAACAACCACTACTGCCACCACCACCATAACTACCACCATCGCCAGCCAACAACACCCACCACCACTATCGTCGTCAACCACCACCACAATCAAATGTCGTCCACCAACCACCACTTGCTAGTCACCATCACCCGCCAGCCACTACCACCCACAACCATTGGTATTGTGGCAGTATGTTGCTACTTTTGTTTTTTTGTTGCAGTGGTGTATTATGTATGTTGTTGCTATTTTTTTTTTTTTTTTTTTTGCTGCATTAGCAAGAATGCACATAGGGTTCTTGCATTTTTTTTTTTTTGTCTTAACAGATGTACTGGAACCTTATTATGGTATGGGAATGAAGAATGATAGAACAGTTTGTTATAATACTATGGTATGTCAAGTAGAACAGTTGCAAAAATAATGCTAATTCTTGCCTTTTATTGGACCAAACGTTGGTGATCAACGAAGAAGTGACTAAACTGCTACGAGCAAAGGCCATTAGGGAAGTTGACTACTCGACATGGTTAGCCAACATGGTGCTGGTCAAGAAGGTCAATGGAAAGTGGAGGTTGTGCATCGACTTTACAGACCTGAACCGTGCGTGCCCCAAGGAAAGTTTTCATTTGCCCAAGATCGACCTGATAATTGACGCCACTGCGAGGCACGAGCTCCTCAGTTTCATGGACGCCTTCTCAGGACAACCAGATTAAGATGAATCCCAACGACCAGGAAAAAACCTCTTTCGTTACAGAACAGGGAATCTTCTGTTACCAAGTCATTCTATTTGGGCTGAAGAATGCTGGAGCCCCCCATCAAAGGTTGGTCAATCGAATGTTCCGTGAGAAGCTCGGGTCAACAATGGAGGTATACATCGGCGTATGATATGCTGGTCAAATCTCTTAAGTCCAAGCTCCACATCCAGCATCTCCGAGAATCGTTCGAGATCATGCGCCAGTATAAGATAAAGCTGAATCCGGCTAAGTGTGCTTTCGTAGTCTCGGCAGGAAAATTTCTAGGGTTCATAGTCAACAGTCGAGATATTGAGGCGAACCCCGAGAAGGTAAAATTTGTTCAAGAAATGAAGTCTCTCACCGACACCCGAGAAGTACAGCGCCTCACTGGGAGAATCGCAGCACTCAATCGGTTTGTCTCGCACTCCAGTGACAAGTGACAGCCTTTCTTCAAGGTTCTGAAAGCCTCTTTCCAGTGGGATGAGAAGTGTGATGAAGCCTTCCAAGCCCTGAAGACATACCTGATATCACCTCAATGCTAGTTAGCCCACAAGAAGGAAAGGTCCTGACCTTAAACTTGGTCGTATCTAATATACCTAAAGATGGAGAAGCTCGTCCTCGTCCTCCTCATGGACGCAAGAAGGCGGAGACCTTACTTTCAAGTGCACACCATTGAAGTTCCGACAGATCAACCGATGAGACAAGTCTTACACAAACCCGAAGCGTCTGGAAGGCTGGTGAAGTGGGTCATGGAGCTCAATGAATTCGACATTAAATTCAAACCAAGAATGACAATAAAAAGCCAAGTGCTCATAGACTTCCTAACCGAATTCACCCTAGTGCTCGAAGATCAGCCAGAGAATTTGCAGTTCGTTACCGATGTCCTGACGTGGAAGTTATATGTGGATGGTGCCTCCAACGCACAGGGAAGTGGGGCTGGCCTGATTTTGACCTCGTCAGAAGGGTACAACCTGGAATATGCGCTAAGGTTCAATTTCCAAGCCTCCAACAACGAGGCAGAGTACGAGGCCCGTATAGTTGGCCTAAACTTAGCCTTGTCGATGGATGCACAGCTGATCATTATCCACAGCGACTCCCAGTTGGTGGTTAGGTAGGTAGAGGAGGAATACATAGCTCGGGACGACAAGATGGCCCTATATATGAGAAAGATGCGAAGCCTTTTAAGAAGGTTTGTGGATGCTGAGCTCGTCCAAGTGCCCCGAGAGGCAAATGCCTGAGCTGACACGTTAGCTAAGCTGGCTATCGCAGGTCAATAAGAATTATGTGGTACTACACCTGTTGAGGTCTTACTTGAACTAAGCGTCTAGCTCGACGATGACCAGGCCATGCCTGTTGATGAGACTACCTCGTGGATGGACCCAATCATTTCTTTTCTGCAAAATGGACACCTCCCATATAACAGAAAGGAGGCAGCAAACCTTAAGAGAAAAACCGTGAGGTTCACCATGGTACAAGGTAAGCTATATAAACGTGGCTTTTCTTTTCCTCTGATGAAATGTGTCCCTGAGCTGGAAGTAGATTATATCTTGAGAGATATTCATAAGGGCATCTGTGGGAATCACATAGGTGTACGAACCTTGGCCAGCAAGGCACTCCGATAGGAGTTCATCTGGCCCACAATGGCCAAGGATGCGAAAGAGATGGTGAAGAAATGCCAAGTGTGCTAGATCCACAGGAACCTGCTTCATTGTCTCCCTGAGTAGCTCACCCCAGTCATTAGCCCTTGGCCTTTTCAGTAGTGGGGGCTGGACATTCTGGGGCCCCTACCAATTGGCGTCGGACAGTGTAAGTTTGTCACAGTCGCGGTGGACTATTTCACCAAATGGGCAGAGGCAGAGACATTGGCTAAAATAACTGAGCAAAAAGTTAAGAATTTTGTTTGAAAGTCGATAATCTACCCCTTTGGCATCCCCAAAGCAGTAGTTTCGGATAATGGGAAGCAGTTCGACAATCCAGGGTTCACAGGATTCTGCACAGAGTTGGGAATCAAAAATTACTTCTCGGCACCCGCAGTAAAACGGGCAGGCAGAGGTCACCGTCAGAACCATCAAGCTTGTGTTAAAAATACGACTAGAAGCTTCCAAGTCCCAATAAGTCGATCACTTTCCAGCAGTGTTGTGGGCCTACCGAACCACTGTGCGAACAACAACTAATGAAACCCCATTCAGCCTTGCTTATGGGACTGAGGTTGTGGCCTCGGTCGAAGTCGGACTACCTTCAGCAAGAGCCGAGCTCTTTGATCCCGAGCAGAATGAAAGGTCCCTACTCGTCAACCTCGATCTCTTGGACGAGAAAAGAGACGAAGCACTGCAGTGAATATTCTCTTATCAAAGTAACACTGCTATATATTACAATCGACAAGTAAGGAACAGAAGCTTCAAACCAGGCAATTTGGTCCTCAAGAAATTGCTCCTGACAAGAAAAGACCCATCGCATGGAAAATTTGGCCCAAATTGGGAAGAGCCATACATTGTGAAGAAGGTGATCCAACCTGGCAATTATGAGCTACAAAATGAAGAGGGGAAGAACTTGCAACATTCCTGGAATGCAGATCATTTGAAACAATATTACCAGTAGGAACTTGAGTAGCTAGATATAGCAAAGGGAGAAAGCCAAATGTAAACTTTCAATCCCCAATCAATGAAATTTGAAATTCTAGCCAAATAAACTTGCCCAACGTATGATCCGAGCAGCTCAACCTCGATTAGTCTTTTTCAGCCTAAGAGTTTTTTAGCTCGGAAGTCGCGAGCTCCTTAGCCGCGCAACCCAGCCCAGACTTTATATCCTGAGAGCCTTTAAGCTCGACTTTTCAGCCGCTCCGGAGTTCTTCAAATCCCCAAAGCCATGAGCTCTTTAGCGCGACCTTGACCAGGCTTTTCAGCCTAAGGCCAGCACGAAAAGTCGACCTCAACCACTGTGCGAACAACAACTAATGAAACCCCATTCAGCCTTGCTTATGGGACTGAGGTTGTGGCCTCGGTCGAAGTCGGACTACCTTCAGCAAGTGCCGAGTTCTTTGATCCCCGAGCAGAATAAAAGGTCCCTACTCGTCAACCTCGATCTCTTGGACGAGAAAAGAGACGAAGCACTGCAGTGAATATTCTCTTATCAAAGGAAACACTGCGATATATTACAATCGACAAGTAAGGAACAGAAGCTTCAAACCAGACGATTTGGTCTTCAAGAAACTGCTCCCGACAAGAAAAGACCCCTCGCATGGAAAATTTGACCCAAATTGGGAAGAGCCATACATTGTGAAGAGGGTGATCCAATCTGGCAACTACGAGCTACAAACTGAAGAGGGGAAGAACTTGCAACATTCCTAGAATGTAGATTATTTGAAACAATATTACCAGTAGGAACTTGAGTAGCTAGATATAGCAAAGGGAGAAATTCAAATGTAAACTTTCAATCCCCAATCAATGAAATTTGAAATTTTAGCCAATAAACTTGCCCAACGTATGATCCGAGCAGTTCTCCAAAGCCGCGAGCTTCTTAGCCGCTCGACCTCGATTAGTCTTTTTCAGCTTAAGAGCTTTTCAGCTAGGAAGCCGTGAGCTCCTTAGCCGTGCGACCCAGCCCGGGCTCTGTAGCCTGAGGGCCTCTAAGCTCGGCTTTTTAGCCGCTCCGAAATTCTTCAAATCCCCAAAGCCGTGAGCTCTTCAGTCGCGCGACCTCAACCAGGCTTTTCAACCTAAGGCCAGCACGAAAAGTCGACTTGAAAAAGCAGGTCATGCTAGGAATAGAAGAATTATACCTTTCATCCTCCCTAGAAGGGTGAAGCAACACGGACTCCGGAAAGAAATACTCCTCCCTCAGAACCTCCAAGTCCTCCTCGTCAAGGTGGCTCGAGGTCGATTCGGCACAACACGTCACCAGGGAGGGTTAAAGATATCTAGATCGAAGGAGAAAAAGGAAAAGACATACCTAACCAGGAGCTAGAATGGAACCGTAGAAGAATAGGAAACGCAGAATCCCCGAACCACCAGGAACTTAAAATGGCTGCCTCAAAACTTAGAAGAAGGAAGAAAAAGCACGAGGATATAGGAATTCAAAATGTAAGTGGAAAGGACAAAGAAGCTTTTCTCCCCTTTTTTATACACAACATTTTATTACCACGATGGAAAGTGGAGGAGAACGTGCAGAAGAAGCCATACTAAAGGATCTCCCTCCATTCGACACATGTTCCCCCTCAAGCACATTTGTTCCATCAAAGCCGGCATGGGCTAACCGAACACTTCCCAAGAGTAGCACCGGTAATCATGGAAAACCTTCACCCACGGAGGCAGTCGTGACCATAGAAAATACGTATCTAACCCTAGGTTAGGGCTGAAATGCCACCGTTGTGACTTGGGGCTGGGGGCAACTGATAATGATGGATTTCGGCTTGGGCCGTCCATTCAAAACCCAAAACACCCGATGGGCCCCTTGGTTACATGACAACCTAAACGATCCATTCGCGGCATGCCCACCCCACCATAAGAGTGGGCCATAAACCAAGGAAGGGAGTCCAATGACATCCAGATCGGTATATGCCTGCTCGGTCATATCAATCTCAGCGGAGTAGACTAGCTTGGGAGCTAGGAGCTCGGTACGCGATAGATCCCAAGCCACTCCCATCGTGCCACGTGTCCAGGGGACATGGGGACAGCTCCTGGAATCATTAACAGACAAACACTCCCTGGTGAAGGGAATATTTGTTCGTTACCATTTTGAGGATTGTGGCCACAACATGCGTCAGAATGGCAGACACCACTACAGAACAAAAGAAGAAGTGTAACACCCCAAAACACACCCTGGACGGCATTACACTATGAAACCATTCATGTCATGAGAGCAACTAAATATATATCCATCAAATAAGAAACATTTTTAATTTTAACAAAATTTGGGCAGAGTCTCCTTTGTACAGGAAGCTCCACCCAAAATCACAACCTGTGCAATTATATTAACTTGACCACACAGGGTCCATTTAACCATCCAATAACAATAAAATTTCTATTTACCATCTATACTATCCTTAACATTATCCCAAAAGAATAGGCCAGATATGGCAATTACATTCCCCAAAAGAATTACATGAATATATCGCAGCGGAGTTTCAAAAGAATCTAGACTTTACATTGTTCAGAAATAAATCTCCTAGTCTAGAACAAAATAAGTTATATCTCTAGATGTCCCATTCGGGATCTAGGTACCCCTCCAAGGAAGCTTCCCCCAAGGCCCGACTCACTCACACCGAGCTCCTCCTCTATAGCATAATCTGAAAAATGTTAATTGTAGGGGATGAGCACGAAGCTCTGTAGCAAAATCTTCCCAAACTCAAACAAGGTTTAGGAAAGCATATAAAACGGTTGGTCTCATTTTCACAAATAGCATATTTCACATTTTGAAGGAAAAGCAGGACATTTTAAATAGATCTTAAGTTTAAGTAGCAATAGTAATCGAAATGGATAAATAAACACCATATACCATTGGTAATTCATTCTACCATGAACCGTTTTCAACAAGTTCTCGCAGAATCTCATACTTCCCGAAACTCTTGTCAAAACAATTTATGGTACAATGCACGATGACCCACACTGTGTGCCCGATACAACCCACGTTACTAATCCGTGATCATTAGCGATATGAAAAGTTTATACCCACACGGCGTACAAAGGCGTCTACCCACTCCATGTGGTAGGAAAAGTTCATACCCGCGTGGCATATAAAGACGTATACCCACTACATGATACCCGGTCCATAGTAATCCATGTTCGTATCGTACAACCACGCAAGCGATAAAATTCCTACAAATATCTCACATTCTAACCATACCATAAACCCCCACCGGGATAGACTAACCTCTAACACTCTACGACAATGCTCGAAAGCAATTCAAGTCCATCACAACAATCATACAAGAGATATCATTACAAACATTTTCTCAATTTACCAGAAATCCCAAAATCTCCAAATTTCACAATTTGTACCATAGCAAAATTGAAGAAAAAGAGCAAGAGATCACCATAAACATCATTTTGTTATACAATATCAAACACTAAGGTTGTGATGGTGAGACCAAAGAAAATGTAAAGAGGAAAAATTCATTTTTCTTAAAACTAGGGTTTGAGAATGAAAAAGGGACCTTTAATAGTTACCCAACTACCACAATGTTTAAAACATGGCAATAAATGTAAGAGGATCAAGAATCAAGTAAATAATAACAAGTATATATGATTTTGAACCAAAAGAATACATATAATTTAATCCTAGCCTCAATGTAAGAGAATAGGAAGAAATCCCCTACCTCAATGCTCAAGAGTTTTAGCCAAATACCCAAGCTTCAAGACCTTCTTGCTTTCCTTTTTTTTCCTTTTAATCTCCTCTCCCTAGGGTTTTCAAAAGATTTGGGTGAGAGTGGGTGAAGAATGGAAGAAAAGAGAATGAGTAGAGAAGTGAAATCTTAGAAATCTAGGGTTTTAATCTTCTAAAATGGTGTATCTCTCCTTATCTTTGATGTTCTTCTCTCCCTCTCTTTCTCTCTAAAGGTGCCTAGGGTTTAGAAGGTTGAAATGGGGCTCAAATAGTCGGCCTTAAGTATTTATAGGGAGAGAGAGAGAGGCCGAAATTCGCGACTTTAAAATAAACAGTCTGGTTTCGGTAGTACCGGTACCATTCAGTACCGGTACAAGAAACCTTCTGGAATCGGGGGTACCAGTACACAGTACCGGTACGGTACAGTACCTGTATCCAGTACCGGTACCATTTACCCAGTTTTGCCTATTTCTTTTGTTTTCCATTTCCAATCCATTCTAAAACTAACCAAATCCATCACAAACCTCTCCAACACATATTTATACACCACACCTATCTAATACAAGTTATAGGACCTAACATTTTATATTTTCACTCACTAAAACTAAATTTCAACTATGATTTTCATTAACATTTTAAATCTTTACTTTTCAAATTTACAAAGTTCAAACACACTTCAATACCCCTATCCACATCTTTACAACCATTATTTGCTATATCTATATATCTATATGAACGAAAATGCGGGGTGTTACAAGAAGGGACCAAAAAATCAACTAAGAAAAGGAAAGAATCGTAGAAAGCCCTAGATGACCACGTGTATAAATAGAATACGAAAGTACTAAGAGAGTTCCAGAATCTTATTTTTGCAATATATTGTGTAAGAAAAGGCTCTCAGCCAAGTAACCCACTATAACTACTGTCTTCTACCTCAAGCAATACAAATCTCTAGGAGCAAGAGTCTCTATTCCAGTGGATATAACATTAGTCTTTCGATCAAGGTGAACCATTTATATTTTATTCTTTGATCTAACATCGGCACTTGCCTTTTTATTATCCCAATATCAACGGAGCCCCCACCAGGCCATACAATGTCCTTGTTCTATACTTGAGTATGGTATTTTCGAGCACCATTAGTTGTTATCGTTGTAATCTGATAAAAACTACAGAGTATGTGGATAAAATTTTCCCTTATTTTTACCCTAACTACTTCATTTTTTATCGAATTCGTATGGAGTTAAATCGGGATTTCAATAATTACCTGCAATCAAAGCAAATGTTAGATTCGGATCATTGGGTCCTATAGTAAAACCCATACCCAATTATCCACAGACCCACTCGGGTTGGGTCCACCTGCCATGCTTCAAGGCATAACAGCGTCCCTCTGTGTGTGTTGTGTTGTGTTGTGTTGTGTTTGAGCGTGTGTTGGGCAGCTATGCCTCGGAGTATATCACGGTCGCCGTCGTACAGGCGGCGTTACTCTCCCTCACCTGTCAGTTACAAGCACAGCCGGCGCAGCAGAAGGGACCGAAGCCGCTCACCTTATTCTAATTCTCACGGCAGGTGATTTCATCAAATCTCTTGCCCTTTGATTTTTCACTTTCCAACTTACTGCACTTTATCCTTCGTTTATAATATCAGTGAAATTGTGAACATTCAATATCTTCGCTGAAGAAATTAAACACAATGACTGCTTTTATATATACATACATATATGTTGCTTAGAGATGTATATGTTGTATGCATTCAATTTTGCAAATTCATCCTTGTTTTATGTAATTTTGCCAACTGTTTGTGTAATATTCCATGTACACATACACAAACACACACACACACACACACATAGTGACTGGTTGTAATTTTGGTAATCTGGAATGCTGCATTTGGAATCGTTGCCTTGGAATCAAAATTGAAGATAAATTAATCATTGTATATCAGTATGCCCAATTTTTGTTTAAGAGGGTTTTTCTTATAGGTGAACACGGGTTAGCTGGATGACTAACATTTTTTGTTTTACGTGTGGTTTGGCCGTGTTGCTTCACTTTTGACTTTTTCCAAAACCCCTCTAATCTGATTCTGTGACACAGTCTTTTGTTTAGTAAGATTTATGTTTCAATGGAAGATTGAGAAGCATTTAAGGACCAGTGTTTTGGTAAACCGTAAAGAGTTCCAAAGTGACAGACAATACATGATGTTTACGAGAGCACATAAAGAAATGGGTGGCTTTCCAATCTTGCAAAATGTTAACAGATTGCTAGTGTGCATAGGTGTTTGGTTGTTTCTCTGGGACATAATTTATGTGTTTTCATACATGATTCTAATATATGAGTTGACGATGTACAGTATTATTGGTCATTTACAACTTGGAATCAAGGACCACACCAATTCAAATTTTCAGTTAACTAGGCACCCAATCCAAATTCAGTGGCACATATTTCATGCTTCCAAGCACATTGTTAGTATTGTGCTATTATATTTTGTGTTATTTAACAGGCGAAGAAGTCGTTCTGCCACCCCTCGTCGTCATCGTAGAAGTCGTTCACCAACTTTGAGGCAGCGAAAAAGTCGGACTCCAACACCTAGGCGTCATAAGAGGCAAAAAAGTAGGAGTACCTCATTGTCTCCTTTGCCTAAGTCCCAAAGTCCAAGTCATTCATCAATCGAGCGCAAAAATGCCATTGAAAAATTGAGAAAGGAAGAAGATGAAAAGAAAAGGTATATCTACATTTTGTTGCTCATGTTGACGTGTTTTCACTGTTCTCTTTTACATTCTGAAGTTTTATGTTCTGGGAAGATCAAAAAGAACAACCAAGCTCAATGTCAGAACAATGCAATTATCTGAAGGTGTATTTATTGCTTTGATTGTCTGGATTATTCACTCCTATATATAATTAATTCTTATTTTATTAGAGGACATGACAGATGAATATAATATCTGTAAACAAGAGGTAGTGAGGAGTGTTGGGGTTGGTTATTCATAACTCATACAAAGGAAGAGGGTAGAGATGTTGTTACTCACAGAATTAAGGCAAGATGAATTAATATGGAGAGTATATATAGTGTATTATGCTTTCTGGTATGGTACTACCAAGGACCAAGTTCAAAACTCTACTGTGACTGAAATTTTTGGATGGTAAATAACAAATGGTATGCAAGCGAAAAATGATATAACAATAAATGAAAACACTTTTGAAATGTTAGAGACACTATCAATAAAAGATACATTGAGAGGATATGATACCAATCGGAGATTGATGTGATACCACATGATGTTAATGCTAGAGGTAGAGGAATACTAAAGAAGGATATGGTAGCTTGGGCTTATAGTAAACATCATTCAAAACAAAGCACAATGGCAGGGCAAAACTCATGTAACCAACCCTAAATAATGACAACAAGGCTTTGTTGACTCAGATTGGGCTGAGTTTTATTAGAGCGCAAAAGAATACCTCCGCACATGCTTTGTTTAGGCTTTCATGTCTCTGAACGACCTTTTTGAGAGGAAAAATGCTGGAAAAAATTATTATCTGCTGAAACATACCATTTTTTATGTATGATAAAACATCCTCTACAGCTCATTAAGGGAACTTCATGCTGTTTGTTAACTCGGAAACATGTATTTTTCATGTAGCAGGTCATGGACAATAGTCGACTGGGATAATTTTTTCTAATCTTTGGAATCTACATCTATGTATTTTATATGGTTCATATATATTGCATATTTTCAAGTAAAGTCCCCGTCCCCACTACCAGTATGTAGATCTAGAGGGTATATTCAATCGTGGAAGGTAAGTGTTGGTTCTTGTTGTATATACAATTAACTTGACATGGAGTATTGAAGCTCATGGCATACTTTACAATGTATAAATAGGTTGCTGCCAGACAGTTACGTGATTCTACTACTGGATAACCTTCAAATCTTAGAAGGCAGTCATACTCCCAAACTATTTTCCCCGGGATGATGTAAAATACGGGAACTGTCATCGTGCTATAAATTTTCCTCTGTTGCTGGGTTTCCATGATGCATTTGTTGTACATTCAGGAAACCCTTCATGCCATATTATTTGGGAATCATTTATCTTCTCCACCTCTTGATTAACAATGATTCATATCATGTGGGACTCTTTTTTTTTTTTTTAGCTCAAAGACAAATTGGCCCTGCATATCTTTTGATGATGACTTTTTAAAAAAAAAAAAAAAACTGGTGGGCTTGTACCTGCATTATGTGGATAAAATGTAAGTATCTTCAATCATCACTCAGAGACAAAAAACGTAAGTATATTCAATTATCGCCTGAGTACACAAAAATATAAGTATAATGCTGGAATGGCTTTTGGTTGTTATTGCTGGCCATGCTGTTGAAGCTATAATTCTAAAAATTCTTTCAAAATTAATTACGATTTAAGTGATGGTGAGAAATTTTTTACTTTAATTGTACCATTTCTTTCCACTGTCATTCTATGCTAAAGTGCTAATGATGTGTTATTATAGTGAAGACTAAAGACATAATCATATGGATTTTTCCTCTTTCCTTTTGTTGCTGCTTCCATCCACCTTAAAAATCAGCTTAAATGGGTGTCTCACAATGCAACTTGGACATGCTAGTAGAATTATTTGTGTCAGATTCATAATTAGCTATATAATTAGCTACTGGCTTTTCTGAAGGAAGCTCTTTATAATGCATCTTATTTTATTTGTTGGCTCTTTTGTGCCACATTAATCTACTGTTTCCAGTTTGAAACTTCATTTGTCATGGATCGGAAATTTGTTGGAAAGGCATGCCTTGAGAGCATAAGCTTATACTTAGCACAGTAACGAATTGAGTGGTTAGTTGACCATTCATGCTATTAGCATAGCAGTAATTGAAGCTTGCTGTGCCACTTTACTGATTTACTTCTGCTATCATCTGGCTTCAGAAAGCACTCTTGGCTTACTACTACTGCCTTAGTGCATCAATTAGTAAATTTTTGTCTTTGACTGTTTACATTTGCTATTAGGCGACAGGAGGAGGAGCTCAAACTATTGGAAGAGGAGACTGCAAGGAGAATTGAAGAAGTAATTCGTCAACGAGTTGAGGAGAGATTGAGTTCTGAAGAAGTAAAGCTGGAAACAGAGAGGAGAATAGAAGAGGGTCAGAAGAAACTGTTTGATGATGTTGAAGCTCAACTTCAAAACGAAAAGGAAGCGGCCCTTATTGAAGCGAGACAGAAGGAAGTAAGTGTCTATGAGGCTAGCTGATGATTTTTGTTGTCTTCCTTTCAAAAGTTAAATGGCTGTTGATCATGATTTATAAAAGTTTTTTGGACGGAGTGGCATGCATCATACTTTTCTTTTTTCTCGTTTTTGGGGTTTTTTTTTTTGTGTGTTGGGGGGGGGGGGGGGGGGGGGTTGGCAGGGCTGACAGGCCGACACGACTCAAACAAAGGCCATAGGCAAGAAATTAAATGAGGCCTTCTTAATACCTTGTATACTAATATAAATAAAATATATTATTTTGATATCATTTTTCATGCTTTTGAGATGCAAAAATGCTAGATAAGATTTTGTATCAAAGTCTGGAAGTGAAAATTCCGTTATTTGACGTCGAACTTAGATGCCTAATGGAATTAAGTCTGCTATTGGTTGAAGATGTACAGAAAGAAAATCTTTGGTTTGGTAGCAAAATGGAATCTTATTGGATGAATGGAAGTACAAATTTAAAATTCAGTATGACGGCCATGATTAAAGTTAGTTTCGAACAGTGAGCTACTTTTACCCACTTTGTTTTTTGTCGTTAATTGTGTCATAAAATATTAATTGAGCGAAAAATCTAAACCATATGCAAAAGGGTCTCGAATTTATTCTAATAAACAATTCATGATAATTAGGTGATTAAATGTGGAGTAGTCAACCAATTTGATAATTAGACATCAAAAGTAACGTTTTCAAAGAAAATTATGTTTTTATATATTATAAAATCCAGATAAAACAAGATATGCTTGGACTCGAGGCCTTAAAAGTTTCATTTGAAAGCTCTAAGACAGTTTTTCATTTGGCCTAGGCCTAGGACTGACCCTGTTGGGAGTTGTGGGATAATGTTATCCCATCTTAAATGGTAAGACTAAGTACAATTGATGTAGGACATACAAAATCAAAATTTGGGCTCTTTAGGAGATGTGAACAGTAAAAATGTCTAGAAATCACTCCTAGGGGTCCTTAGGCATCACACCTAGAGTTAGAATTGCATCACACAACTCAAGAAGCATATAATTGTTGAAATTTCTGAAATATCTCTCTCTATCTTTTATTAAAAATATCACTAATTATATACAGAGTTCTAAGTACTCCTAATCCCAAAAGATTAGGATTCCAAAGTTTTTAAGATTTCAAAACCTCTAGATCATTACAAATTAGAAGACTAAAACAAACTACAATTAGGACTCTAAATTCTAGCATATCCAATACTATAGTATAACCTAAAAGACTATGACCCATTCTAGAAATTACAAAAATACCTCCGACTCTAAAAAATATTAAAAGGACATATAAAATACTAAAACTAGCAAATTGACTCAAACTAACTTAAAATAAGACTCAAAATACAATAATATAAGGTTTCATATGGATCTTTGTCTGGATGGAAAGTCAATTACATTTTTTTCACATTTTCGAATTTGCGTTTCTTTGATCATCTTACGGATTGCATCAACAATATAAATATCTAAGTGTAATTTTATGATAAGTGCACAATTAGAATTTTTGCTAGAAGCTTTGGAAAGGTACTTGAGATGAAAATCTTGAGTTCTCGTTAAATCTCTTCTAGCACTATTGTTTTAGCCAAGGAAAGGTGTCTAGGAATGGATCAATGGTCCTTTAATAAAATTTTACATGGAGTATGGTCAACACCACCACATTTTTCCAAAATCTCAGTTCAAGGTCATAGTAGAGGTCAACTCGAAGGGCACTGTAACACATTGTTTGCGGCGATGGTATTGAGGACCCATATAAAGTGATAAATAGAAGAAACTGAATATGGCGAGAGATTCATGTCAGATTGTAGAAGATATTGGACTATAGTTGGCAAGTCATAGTTGACGATTCGGGCAACTCAGTTGAGATGACCCAGTCAACCACGAGTTGAGTGAGACTCGCAGTTCACATGGAACGTGGACCAATATCAAAACAGGAAGGACAAAGTCAAATACAACTCGACCCATTATTTGAACCAAGTTCTAAGCCTCGTGATTTTATGATTTTAAGGAAATATGGTTTAGAATCTTCTAGAGGGGTGATGCTAGGAATATCTTAGAATTTAAGTTTCAGAAACTATTTTTATTTTTGTCGTTGGACTCGATGGAAGTACATCGATTCTAGATTCTAATTGATGGGTGGAACAACAATTATTATAGATAGCATGTGAAAGCACGTCTTTGTATATAAGTTTTTCGTAGACATGAAACTCCCAAAATAGTAGCTGTCTGTTCTTGTTGGCGATCAATTGGACCTTTAGCAATTGCTCGGTAACCCATTAAAATTCTGTTTTTTCTGCTCTTTTGACGAGGCAGTGTTACTGTTTTTTGATCAAATTGTTGTCATTTTGCCCCGGGGGGGGGGGGGGGGAAGATGACCAGTGTTTGCCACATAGCGAAGAAGGGAGGGAGGGAAGGAGATGGTTCTACAGAGAAACCTTTTCGCATTTTTATTGTTAAATCACCGAGTAGAACACAAGATAATTCTTTTACAAGTCCCTTTTACTTTTCTGTCTGTCCCTCTGTCCCAACCAAGCCTTGATGATCTTGGTTTGGAACCACACGATTTTAAAATGTGTTGTCCAATGAAGATATAAAGCTCTCCCTTATAAACCAACTTTCACACACTTCACCGTGAAATCTGAGTCAGAGACTATGGACTTGGAAGGTCAATTTGCATGACCTCATCTCCTCCCTGTGGATCACCGTAATCCATGCCCTTATGCCTCATGTCCTTGTGTGGACCCATTCCACAGTATGTTTGGCTCTGAAACTACCCAGTCCCATTACTGTACAATATTGTCAGATTTGACCAGACCAACATGGCTTTAGGATTGTAGGATATAGGTCTAAAGCCGTCACTTATATGGCACTCTTCACACACTCCAGTTGGCAGTGTAAGACGAAGACTATGGACTTGGCCCCAAGGACCTCGCACTTCTCCTCACATCATCTCATTTCATCTAATTTGGGTCACCACGCTCTTCTCTCTGTTTTCTCAATCTACCGTTTGTTTGGTGTCAGTGTGCTCCTAAATATCATTAAGAAAACATTGGCACGAGTCAATGACCTTCCGATCATAATGACATTCCATTACAAGTCATGCACAAATGTGGCAGTGCCATTATTCATGTATAGGGTTGGAACCTCATGGATCACTGGATATTGAAAATCTGTTTTGGCATGTTTTTACTCACTACTAGCAACTCTTGTTGAATTTGCAAATGACCTTTGTCAGAGAAACTCAAACAATTGACAAACTTTTCTCTGCTTTATTGCTCCGTGATGGCGAGGAGTCCTAGGACTGTGGTGGGGTCAAGTGAACATAATGTTCTTGTCAAGGCTACATCAATTATTTTTTGTATTTTTTAAGGGGGGCACCTATGTTTTTTTGTAGAATTTATTCTAGAATTTCATGGAAAGTACACAGGTACAAAGGAAAATTTTACTAATTTTGTGCTGGGACTGTAGGAAAATTCGTATAAACATCCAGCTCCCTGATGGATTCGGCAGAAAGTAGAAAAAATATAATCTGCACTTGGATAAAAACTAGCCCTCCTTGTTTCTGATTGATCAAATCTCTGGCAATCAGTTCACTTGATATGCTTCTGTGTATTCAAGGGTTTTTCACTTGGAAGTGTCAGAGTTGGTGTCACCATAAAGATAATTGAAAGAGGGAACGCTTCAACAAAGAAAGAGAGAGGTGATAGAGGGTGTTGGCGGTTTTAGGAAAATAAGACATTACAAGTAACCAACTCATTGCTTTTTTCTCTTTCCATCCTCGTGGATAGGTCTAACATTGGTGCCATGAGCTAGTGGACAGGACACAATAAACAACAATGCTGGAGAATGCTGCCAAACATTTTCTTTTCCTTTTGACTTCTAATCTGCGGCCTCCTAATTATCCTAGTAACCATATCCACTGCAGGCATGTGGTGCAGAGGTCCTGGCTTATTTATCTGCCATTTTTGTGGTTTTAGATGCTTTCTGTTCCTTGTTCCTAATTATACATTGATTTGATGAATCCTTTACATTGAGATTGTAAAAATAGCTTGATGTCACATCAAACGATTAGGCTCACCCAAGGTTGGTTCACACATTGTCAATTGGTTTTTGTTTGGATTGCTTCTAACATGGCATCAGAGCTAGGGCTTGATGATTAGTTGGTTAAGTCTCTTGTCCATTTAAATTTTCGGTATCCATATTTGTCTGATTGTTGGCCCACAGACGAGCCTGGGTCTCACATGAGAGGTTGTAAAGAGTGCTTGGCTCCCATGTCGAAAGTGAGGGCCACTCAGGGTTGGTTCATATGATTGAGAAGCCTCTCCACTCATTTGAGCCCGTTTATTCTCTTCGAGCTTTCAAAGAGCCAATTATTTCGGTTGGACACCATTAACACAGATCATTCTACCAGCTTAATTTTTTAATCTATTATTGATTTCTTAACCTCTACACAGCCCCCTATGACAGAGATCAATTGTTTGCAGTTGAAGGTTTCTTATTCTTTGCTGCTGCATATGCTGAATATGTGGAAAATTTTGTTTAACTTGGAACCTCCCTTTTTCTGGTTTGTCATTTACTTCCTGACTTCTGAGTACAACTTGATCATAATATTAAACTCAACAGGAAAAAGCTAGAAAGGAGAGAGAAATGCTGGATAAGATGCTTGAGGACAATCAAAGGCTTGTAGAAGAGTCTCAGAGAAGAGAAGCTTTGGAGCAGCAGCGTAAAGACGAAGAACGACAGCGGGAGTTGGAGCTGATTCAAAGACAAAAAGAAGAGGCTGCTCGAGAGAGAAACTTGAAGAAAAGAAATGGGTAAATGAGATGAAGTTAGAGCTGGAATAAATCCTGGCCAAAGTTGACTAGCTTGTAGTTGTTTGGTCTGTTATGATGATTGCCTGAGATCCAAATTTAGTGAGAACTGGGGCCTATAAAGCAGGACGTTTAGCCAATGCTCGAGATTTACTTCTATGTAACTTCTTCGTTTCAGGGATAAAGATGAGCATTCTAGCTTCCCATTCCCTACAAGGTTCTCTGATATGACGTCAGCATGAATCGCCGCTCAGGTTTGTCATCATATCTGTGTACTACAGGGTTGTCAAGCATGGTCTTGGGCTTGATATTTGCTCTGTGATGCCACAGCTTGAAGATTGGAGAGAATTTGTTCTATTTTGTTTGATGAAATCGTTGTTATGGAACCAAACATGTTATATACCCTTGCATTGACTTTTTTATAAGATAGATGATGCGATACAACTGCGTTACATCATTTCTTCAATGGATAAGTAGAATATAGGGCCTATAAATTTCAAACATAACTCATTTGGCTTTGGATTGATCTTTGCCTCTGGTTTCAGGTATGTATGTGGTGCTGGAACTTTCCCTTACCAAATCTCCATCCCAAATGATATGACACAGATTTTTACTATCAGATAAGTGAGTTCTATTAATATTCAATGACAGAGATTGTGTCACATCATTTAGAATGAAAGGTTTGGTAAGTATAATATTTTTCAAAACAACTTTTGTGGATCATTTTATAACTAATTTTAGTACCGTAGTCAACTCCCAGTGTGATTTGTTATTTACAAATGTAAATGCATAAATTTACCATGGAGGCATAATGTTCGATAGGGGACATTTATGCTGAATTTTTTTTCGAGATTAACAACTAGCTAGCTTTACAAGGATGCTAATGGTTGTATATGGTACATCTATGGGATCTTTCCAAGGCTCTGTGTGTGTGTTTTTGGAGATTTTGGGGGTGTTGTCAGACTTTTGCTGTACGATATAAACTGTCACAACCCCAAGGGGACGAGTTGTAAATTTCGAGTTAACGTTTTGAGTTCTAATTCTAATAATTCTTTGGGGTCTGGTTATGAGGAATTTATCCCTCATGAATATCCTAGTCTCGGTGTGGATGATTTGTTTTTTACCGTACCGGAGAGGGAATTAGTCGGGATGTATGTAAACTAGTCCAGACATTACCGACCGTTAAACCAAAAAAAAAAAAAAAATTATTAAACTGTCACAATCCAATTTTGGTTGATAGTCTCAAGGCATTTCTTCCACTATGCAATGAACACTATGCTATGGAACTAGAAAAAAGGTGACAAAGTGATGGATTAATGCCCTAGATCGTGTACATATATTTATGTTTCTTTACATATCCACTGCCTTCTGCTTTTTTTTTTTTTTTTTAGCTTGTTGAATCACTGATCATTGCCTTCTGAATGTATGAATCATTGTATCCTACTTATTTACTCCTCCTCACCAGTATGTGCTATTATGTATGTAGATTTTTCTGCACATAAATCATCATTTTTTGGCTATATATCATTGCAGCTGTAGATGGATGATCTTATATCTCATCCAAATAATTGTTGAGAGAGAGAGGCTCCTATAACCTAGTACGACACAATTCGCTATCGAGAGGTCTATTATTTATTAGGCAAACAACACGCAATTCTTAATTCTTTCAAGCTCTCACAATCAGAAGATTAAGAGGTTAATTCTTGCAAACCACAATAATTGATTTCTATTCCTAATTTCGGTGTTTTATTATGCTCCTTTCATCGTAAATTTCTTTGTCCGCCTTTGGGTGTTTTGTCATCTCTTTATAGTATAAACGAATTATTTTTCATTGTAAGTGATTTTTTTTTTATTATAATAGTGATTTACCGATATATATCAACAGAAGAAGAGCAAATGACAGGCAACTCGATCCCCATCATACTGAATGAGGTTTGAGTATGGAGGAGGCTTCACTCCACGAAAAGATAAACATCTCTTGAGGGCCCCTCTTTACCAAACATCCCCCTTTCTACATCATGTAGGTGGTGTGTCTGATGAGATAACAATACTTTCAGTGCAATTTAAGACACCCCATTTTGATTAAGCCAAGAAAGTGCGAAACAGTTCAAAAATTTCTTTCAATAGTCTTCAAATTTTAGTTTTAATTTCTACGCAATGATGCACTCTACTATACTACATTGCAAAGCTAGTCAATAAAAAAAAATGATATATATGCACCGAATGCATAGAGATATAGGGGCCCGTATAGGGTCTAGCTTGAACTTATGAGGATTATGTTTTAGATTTGATTCTCAGGAAGTAGACTATCAATTTGATTCGCAGGAAGTAGACTATCAATTTGGTGTGGTTAGATTCCATTTTATGTCAAGTTATGCTTAACCTCTCAATGGTAGCTCAAGTGATAATAAAAACGAGCTGTAAATCTAGACGTCCTGAGTTCAAATCTTGACAATCCTTTGAGGTTTACCAACGACGGATTTATCTTTCATGAATACCCATTATGGCCAAGGATAAAAAAAAAAAATTTATGTATTGTTTCGGTCATCTAAGAAACGGAAACGTTTCGATGTGTTTCGGAAACATTGCAACCCGTTTTGGAAACATAAGAAAAAAAATAAAAAATTTAAGAATTATTTTTCCAAAACATTAATCAAAATATGTCAAAGTATATTGAAATATCTTGAAAAATTCTAAAATAATTGTTCAAATGTATTGAAAGATTATAAAATACCTCGAAATATTATGAAACACTTCGAAATATTATAATTTCGATTCCATTATTGATTCGTTTCAATTTCCTTTGAAACGGAAACGTTTCAGACGTTTCAAAACGAAATTTTGATCCTTAATTATAGCCTGCCTTTGACTGGATCGGAGAGGGGATTAGTCGAGGTGCGAATAAGTTAGTCCGAACACTCCTGACCGTTAAACCAATATATATATATATATATATATATCTGTGTGTGTGTGTGTGTGTGTGTGTGTGAAGTCATGCTTAGGAAGCATATGTTAGTTCTCCCGCCTAGACTGGCTGAAAAAAAAATATGTCAAGTCATGCTTGAGAAGCATATGTTAGTTCTCCCGTGTAGACCGGCTTCCCCAGCGGAGTAGGTTTTACATTGGTATGGGATCAAAAAGAAGGGAAAGACACCAAATGACATACGAGCAACGCTATCGGTGTGACGCCCCAAAAATCGGGGGTCCTTAATTTAACAAAATTTGGACAGAGTCTCCTTTGTACGGGGAACTCTACCCAAAACACAACCTGTGTAGTCATACAATCACATGACCCATCCGAGGTCCAATATACAATATTGACCACACCGGGTCCATTTATCCACACATAATTGCATAATATCAAATACTACCATAATCACCATCACTACGTACATTCATTCATAAAAGAATAAATGTCCCAAAAGAGTCCCATGTACATGCCTTTTAAAATATAAACATGTTTTGTTACAAAAATTATACATGGCAAAAAAATAAGCATATACAAGGGACTGCAAAGTCAAAATAAGAGCCACAGATCGGCTCTGTCGTCAAAGCGGGCCCATGGCCTCGCCTTCGGTGGATGCCTGGCCGATACCTGAAAAATGTTCCCATAAAAGGTGAGCCAACGCTCAATAGGGTAACTCCTATAGAGAATTCCTCTCAACCTAAATGCATATGAAATGTCACATGCAACAATCATTTCATGCATTCATTCAAATATGTCTATTATGAACAAATGCCATAAATCATGTCATGCCATGAGATGCAACTCAAGCAAGCAATACCAACACCCAGCCCCATCCCGAGCTCCCACAACACATGCAATGTCATGCGTATGTATCCGGGCATTCCAAGCCCCCCTGTCATTGGTGTTATGTACACTCAATGACTAATTAATTCATTTTCTTGTGTCTTTGTGGGGAGATGATTTATGGTATTACACCAATGGAACACCAACCATCAACGGATCTTCAGGACATCCCACCTGCGGCTCCGTTTACGCCGTTACACTTTTCTGGAATTTCACCGCCGGGAAGTGTATAAACCAAGTAAGCGGGTCTTGCACCCGAGGGAGAATCTAGCCCTTCTTGCTATCCCTGACACATTTATTCATTTAATTTTCCGTGCGACTCAGTCGGACCTTGGTACGACTTTCCCGAGTCCACAATCAACCACCGATGTGGTGATTGATTTCATACCATGCACACACTCTCACCCATGAATGTAGTGCAACCCATGCATAATGCAATGCAATGCGCAATTGCCTTTGGTACCACTTATAATGTCCATTATATAATGAATGCAATATAATGACATTTTCAACACAGTCCCAAGTATGTTATATAAGATAATCATTAAACTTACATATTATTTCATAATCACATAACAAGCTAATAATTTTATTAAACTTGATATGTCAATTAAACATCAAGTCATGCTAATGTACGATTAACATGCTTTAAACCACTAACATTAACTTACACCAAGTTAATCAAAATAGGATTTTATTAATTACAAAATTAATTATAAATCCTATATTTGACCCACTAGTTACACTAGTCAAGACCTAACATGTGACATACACCCTTAGCCTGCTCATTTCATATGCAATATTTTAGGCTGAAATTACATCTAAATAGGGGAAACCCTACCTCTCGTAGCGTGAGCCCACGTAGTAGGACCCCAAAGAAAGCCCAAATTCAGCTTCTCAAGCCTTAGGTCTAAATTTCGTACTTGATATTTTTGCAGAAAAATACGATCTTTGGTGTCGTTGCGTAGCTCTCGCTGAGTAGAGCAACTTTAATTCTTGACCCGAAGCGATTAGACGGTTAAATCTTCGTAGATCTGAGGAAGAAGGTCAGGGGGTCTAACTTTTTTTTCTTCTTTTCTTTTTCTCTTTTTTTTCTCTCGTTTTCTGTCTCTGCCTCGCCGAACAAAAGTGGAAGACTTGTCTTCCACTTTATATATATATATATCGGCCAGGCATCCACCGAAGGCGAGGCCATGGGCCCGCTTTGACGACAGAGCCGATCTGTGGCTCTTATTTTGACTTTGCAGTCCCTTGTATATGCTTATTTTTTTGCCTTGTATAATTTTTGTAACAAAACATGTTTATATTTTAAAAGGCATGTACATGGGACTCTTTTGGGACATTTATTCTTTTATGAATGAATGTACGTAGTGATGGTGATTATGGTAGTATTTGATATTATGCAATTATGTGTGGATAAATGGACCCGGTGTGGTCAATATTGTATATTGGACCTCGGATGGGTCATGTGATTGTATGACTACACAGGTTGTGTTTTGGGTAGAGTTCCCCGTACAAAGGAGACTCTGCCCAAATTTTGTTAAATTAAGGACCCCCGGTTTTTGGGGCGTCACAGCTTGGTATCAGAGCTACTAGGTATCTACAGGTATTCCGCGGGTTGATGGGTAATCAACGGACCCCCGGATTTTGGGGTGTCACAATCGGGACCTAATTTAGTATCTAATCAGAGATTTAATTCAATATAGTTATTAAATTAGTTGTAAGTTATAATATTATATGAAGATCACATTTAATCCAGTGATCGATGTATTAAATTATATCCCCAAATGATGTCCTAAAATTATGTTCAAATAGCATTTCCATGACAAAGTATAAATCAACACAATGACTAGAATTAAAGGCAAACTAATCTTTGTAACCCTATGAATAAAGTCACATATTTTCCTGTGCTTTATACCTAGCCTGACACTGACCTAAAACTACCTTATTCCAACAATGCTTTTTTTTTATTCCAATAATGCTTGGAAGACAAAAGAGTCTAGTGTACAATGAGTAAACAAGTTAGACCACCACCACTTCAATTTAGATCGTCTTCAACTTGGAGTGTCTTTACAATTAATCCAATATAATCAGATCAATTTTTAAGTCTTAACTGCATTACCCATCAAATAGATGACAAACATTCTAGTTTTGGCTTTGTTACACAACAATGATCTTTATACCTTTATGTTACAACTTACAGTTGACTTTGGGATCATGTGGACGATCACGATTGTGTCTAAATTGTGTCGTGTTAAAATATGTTCAATACTTATCCGATGTGTTGAATTCTGTTCAACACTTGTCCGATGTGTTTCTAGTAGTGCAATCAGATTTGTGTCATGTTTTCCATTGTTTTTATCTGGTTTGTAGTGTCCCATTTATTAAGCGGGTCTATTTGGTACACCCGTTTACTATCCAAGTTTGTCAATGCATAAATTCAAATTTGTTAATTTCATAGCAAGTTGTGAGTAAAATGGCACGCCTAAATCTAAGGGTGAGATGAGGGAGTGGCCCAATACTAAGTACTCAATCTTCTCCATAGGTGATTGTGGGTTCAAACCTTATAATTTTTTCCCCCCCACAAAAAAAATACTATAAAATCCAAATAAAATCTAAAAAATTGTAACTTTTAATGCATATCATCTCTTGGACGAGTGGGTTCCATCAATTTTTTCAGTGAAACCCACTCATCTCACATTCATTCAAAGGATGATATACATTTGGATTTTAACTTTTGGATTTTATTTGAGTTATGTAGCATTTTCTAAAAAAGAAAAAGAAAAAAAGGGTTGAGTTAGCTAAGCTGGTGAACAAAGTTTGTGGTATTCTCACAGGATTGTAGCACTGAATCTTCTCATTTTCCCAACAACCACACCAATGATCCGGTCACAAGTGCAACAGCCCAGGTAATATCTCACCTTCCCCTAATTTCAAAATGTTTATGTTCCACTGTATCACTATCTTCTCCTCTATAATCTCCTAGTCTCCTCACAGCCTCCCTCACCTTCTCCCTTATTATTAGAAAGCTCCTTAGAAACCATTCCATATATTCCACTGTTTATCTGTAGGCCTTTTCTTTCATCACACCTTATATATATATACAAGTAAACATTATTTTCTCACAATCAAGCTTCATTCTGTCTATCCTCATGGCTACATCACAGTTTTCTCTCTCTCCAATGATACTTGTAGCCCTTGCCTTAATAGTATTCTTCATTGCACCGACGTGTTCAACGTCCAGAGGCGCCCTCAATCACCAAACAATGCAAAATGGTTTCCGTGTCACTCTAAACCACGTTGATTCGGGTAGAAATCTGACAAAATTTGAGCGTTTACAGCGAGCAATGAAGCGTGGGAGATACAGATTGCAAAGATTGAGTGCAATGGCTTTGGCAGCAACAGATTCCGAAGTCAAATCTCCAGTTCATGCAGGGAATGGTGAGTTTCTCATGCAATTATCAATTGGGACACCACCAGAATCTTATTCTGCCATAATGGATACTGGCAGTGATTTGATATGGACTCAATGCAAGCCCTGTACGCAGTGTTTTGATCAGCCAACGCCAGTTTTTGATCCAAAGAAGTCATCTTCTTTTTCGAGTCTTTCATGCTCAAGCGAGCTCTGTGCAGCATTGCCAGCGTCAACCTGTAATAATGGCTGCGAATACCTGTATATGTACGGAGATTATTCATCAACACAAGGTTTATTGTCGACGGAAACGTTCACTTTTGGTAAAGTTTCAATTCCAAAGGTTGGGTTTGGTTGTGGGGAAGATAATGAGGGAAGTGGATTCACACAAGGTGCAGGCCTAGTTGGACTAGGGCGTGGACCGTTGTCGCTCGTTTCACAGCTCGAAGAACCCAAGTTTTCATATTGTCTAACTTCAATTGATGATACAAAAACTAGTACCCTTTTGATGGGGTCTCTTGCTAGTGTAAACACCACAGGCAATTCAATCAAAACCACCACTTTGATCAAAAACCCTTCACAACCATCTTTTTATTATCTTCCACTTGAAGGGATCACAGTTGGTGACACTATCTTACCCATCAAGAAATCAACTTTTGCACTCAATGAAGATGGGAGTGGAGGCATGATTATTGACTCAGGTACTACAATTACTTACTTAGAAGAAGGTGCTTTCAATTTAGTCAAGAAAGAGTTCACTTCTCAGATAAACCTTCCGGTGGACAATTCGGGCTCGACTGGCCTTGATCTTTGTTTCACCTTGCCATCCGACGCCAGTAACATAGAGGTTCCAAAGTTGGTGTTCCAGTTTGATGGTGCAGATTTGGATTTGCCAGGGGAGAACTACATGATTGCTGATTCAAGTTTGGGTGTGTTGTGTTTGGCAATGGGAAGTTCAAGTGGAATGTCCGTCTTTGGAAATGTCCAGCAGCAGAATATTTTGGTGCTCCATGATCTTGAGAAGGAGACCATATCATTCATTCCAACACAATGCAGTCAGTTGTGAGATTATGTTATTGATCATCTTGGGTGTGTCTGTTTGTTTGTGTGGTTGCATTGTTTTCTTTCGATTTATTTTTAGCTCCTATAAACAATTTGGTTCAATAAGATCAAAATCTATGCATGTACTTGATTGAATTCATAGGGTTGAAAGCTTCATATTTGCTAAAGCATGAGTAGAAGTCTAATTAAAAAGAGTAATGATGTTGAAATCTAAAAAACTAAACCAATTTGTTTACATAATGAGAAGGCGATGATGTGGTTCAATAGTGTTGTTACTTGTTATGACTATAATTCTTAGACTTCTTCATTCAGACTCTATCGCTTAATACATGATTATGTCGATAAAATAGGTCAGTTTTTTAAGTCTCAATAACATTTCTCGATTAAAAATCTAGGTATCTTTGTCTTAATTGTGTTGAAATAATTATCGCATATGAAAGGGGGAATAACCTAGTAGTTTGGATACCCTTTGGGGATGTTTGTAATATAAGTTTTCGATAAAATAAAACTAATTTTACCAACACAAAAACATATAATTAGGGTCTTGTCACTTGATGACTATTACATATCACAACCTCCACCCTCCAAAAAAAAGGAGAAAAAAAAAAAAAAAACTAAGAATCCAAAAAGAAACACTTTAGCGTCAATGATATAATTGCTTTAATTATTTTTTTTTTCTTTCCTTATTCTCCAAGGGGCTTATCTAATACAAGTTAAACTAATGCATCATGAACCTACTTCTTTATACATGGGGACTAATGGTTGCTCAACTGCCTGACCACAAGGAGAATGTATTTTATCACCCTTACTATTTTTGCAAGTTAAATGCAACAAGAAGTAACATCAGTATGAGAATTAATGCATGGTTGCTCAACCTCCTAACCACCATGGAATTGTGTGTTTATGGGTCAACAATATTGAAGCATTATATAGAAGAGTAATGTTACGTGGACCAAATGTAAGATGAGGTTCACTATGAATTCAACAGTTGAAATGGATTAGATCAATAAATTAGTTCGGAATAGTATTACTGTATAGAGAAAGAAACAAATAATAAGTATATTGTCACTTAACTATATTGAAGCACAAAAATAAAAAAACTTCCTAACCACCATGGTCATATGCTTCTTACCATTAGAGGTTGTTCAACTGTATCAATACCTTAGCATGTTGGCTTCAAAAGAGAGGAAGAGCTTGACCTCATCATTTATTGGTTTACTTTTGGGAAAAATAGGTCAGAAAAATGAGAATGACTGACAAACATTCAACCAAATAATCGTATGATACTTCTTTTCCAATTGCTTTCTAAATAGTTTAGAAAGTGTGCTACATTGCAGACCACGAGTATTATTTCGATATAATTTATTGATTCAATTTGTTGTCCTAATCTACTGTTGCTAATGTATTAGTTATTAGTCTCAATATTTAGTGAAAGTATGCTATCAATCTAACTCGTGTATACTAAATTAAATCAGCAAACTAAGCACACACAACAATATTGAATGCGTGGGAGTATTTTTATTTCGAGATACTGTTATGTGCAAATCTTGGTATTTTATAACCTCTTGGAGGACTTTGACATGACCCTCCATAACAAGGTCCAAATATCAAAGTGATGAGACCTTAAGAGAAGACCTGAAACACCTTGACCACATTGTAGATTTGGATTTGCCAGGGGGAAATTGTTGGGTTTTAGCCTCTAGGGATGGCAATTTCATCATTTGTACTAGTGTTTGGGCATTACTTTAATTACAAGCTAGAGTTTGGAAGGCAACAAAAGCGACAATGAAGTTCTTCCAGGCACTACTCAAGGAGTAGTGACTTATATTTTAAAGAGTACTCTATTTTTAAGTAAGGTACCTGTCCTCGAATCGACTTGTAAAGATTTAAGACACATCGGAAATGGGTTCAAATGTTGGCTTGTAGTGGCTGACTGATGGTCAAACGATGGACTAGTTGACCGGATAAAGAGTTGGTCGATCAAGTTTGTCAAGAACTCGAAAAATAGCTATTTTTTTTTTTTAACATTAGAAGCAACCCCCTACATATACCTTTTAGTGTAACAGTCGAAGAGTGATGAGAGGGAGCTCTATAAACATCAAGAAACCTTAGCTTAGATTAAAGCAAATGTGCATCATCCTCTTAACGATCAAAGTCCCATCATCATAGGCAACTTGAAGAACAAAGTTTGGGCTGTTTATGGGCTTTTTCTTCTGAGGTAGAAAAGGCTTGGCACAAGTGTGAGCCACCAAGTCCTTAGTTTGGGGGGGGGGGGGGGGGGAAGAAGTGTAAAGAAATATTAATGGTGAATTGTAGTAAGAAAAATGTTTTTAGAACATAATTCAATGTAACAATTGGATTGGAAGTAAGTTTCACCTAACATTAGAACTCACAATTAATCCAATAATTGCATTGAATTAGGTTCCCATATTAGGTCTATATAGCATTACTCTTGTAGTGTAAGATAGGAGGTTAAAGGTAAGCCTTTGAAAATCCATTTATTGTGAGATTGTTTTTTTTTTCAACAACCGATGTATGTCAACATTTGCCTCTTGCTCACACTAGCTTGTGCATGTTGGCAAAGTTTACTCGATAATTTTTTATTTTTGGTACCATATTTCTGTCCATACCAACACTTGCTTATGGATACCCACAAATTGGTGTCAATGGACCTGTACATAAGTACAATTTTACCATCAAATTCGACCGCACCCTTCAATGTATGTCACCCTTATCGATACCATACTCTAGGTGCCTTCTACTGACTGTATAACAATTGATCGGTGTTAGTACTATGTACTGGTGATCACAAGGTCCACACCTTAATACCTTTGACGAATTTGATCATACAAACCTAACCAATGTGTTAACTGAGGCCGAATAGTTTGACGAAGTAATTTCTTTTGGGCCCATAAAGAGGTTGGTTAACCACACCTTGTCGAAGGGTAAATCCACAATGCTCCTAGGTGAATATTAAGAGGCCCCATGTTGCCTCAAGGTGGAATCTACATTAATGAATATGTGATAGCTCCAGTATGCCTGCTACCTATTTTCCTTTGAAGTATTTGAGCATTCTCACAATTGTGTTTCCCCATCTATACTAGGGCCCATACTTTTATTTAGATATTGATAGGAATCAATTTTTCCCTGGTGAGACTTGCATGTATTCAAAATAAGACAATTTATTATCACTATGATCTAGTAGAGGTCTTCGATCCTTACACTTTTTACAACTATAGAAGATATCTTGTCAGATGAAAACTAAACCTAACAACAAACGTATTACAAAGCCTTCCCTATTTATTAACTTGGTATTTTAGGAAGCACACACACATTAAGTATGTCAGTATGTGATTAGAGCTTCACTCACACGAGCAATCGTCTTTGGCACTTTAGACAGGGAGCAAAGATAAAATACTATAGCATATAATATCTCTCTGTTCGTATACAGAATGAGATCTGACATTCGATAGTCGATAATGAACACAACTTCGTTGCCATTATACTTGTTTTTTTATGGATTAGCTATATGCGAGATCTTAATTTGGTGCATTTGAAATGCAAGAAAATAGAGAATTTAGGTTAGAGACTTGCATGGTGATTAGCTTAAGGTCTATACAGTGAGTATGACTTACTCTCTCATTATCAAAACACTCCACTTCATCATGTATTTTATGCTACATGTTCTTGGCAACTGATTAAGGAGGTGAAGGAGTGCATCCCTACTTCCTCACCATGTGAGTTCTCTTGGTCTTTTCACAGGACAATGTTATTTTTTTATGACATTTTATGCACTCTTTGACTTTTAAATGTCTCATGAAGTGAAAGAATTAATGATTAGCTGCTTTGGCATGCTATCTACGACCATGTGTGATTTGGCTTTCCGAGATAAATACTAGGGAAGTAGTTAGGTTTGACCTAAGTGGCAAGAGGGTGAAGGAAAGACCATTAGGAACATCCCAAGATATATTCATTATCGATGTACCATAACGACAGAGTATAAATATATGGACAAAAACTTCTTAGGGGTAAAAATGCTTGTGAGGGATTAGAAATGCTTGAACCAGTTTATTCGAATGGGTCTAGAGTACTTGAGACACCATCTATATGTTGGCTTATGTAGAGTTCTTAGTGTAGAACTCCCAAATTATAGGTGTTCTCAATGATCGCACAAACCATTAGCCTTATGAACTGACGTTAGTATGTCTAATAGATTGAGAGATAGCAATGTCGTGCCCACCATATGCAAGTGAGAGATGTCATATATCATTTGGGTCATGGATCCAAATGGAACACCTATAGTGGGCCAAACCAATTGAAGAATGCCCAAGAGACATGTCTTTTAGAAGTCTTTTATTAGTCGGAGGATATGATCCATAAGAACTAGCAGCCATGTCCTTACATAAGATGGCACCCATTGGTTGTTTATATAAGTTCAGTGTCTTTCAATGTAGGATATTTGAAAATTGTCTTACGTTAAAACTCTCCTACTCTCTTTCTCTTTTCTGTTACATAATGTTCAAGAAGAATTTTCTGATTTGAGAAATCCAGCGTTGATTCCTCTTGTGTAACAATGTCATATCGCTGGAGCAAGTAGAAAAAGACAATTAGATCAAATTTCAAAAGTTCGTGGAATATTCTCCAAGATTCTAGAATTAAAACAAAAAAAATATGTCTTTAATCATACATGTTTATGATTCCCAACAGTTATAATCTAATTTGAATTAAGTAACAAACTAAAAGGTTACCGCTAAAAAAGTTGAGATCAATCCTTAGATTATTTTGATGATAAGATTGATCTCAACACTTTAAAATCAGTCTCAAATAATCTTATTTTGTCTTAATTTTACCAAATTACATCGTAACCTGAACAAAAATTGGACCATAACTTTTGATACATTACAGAAGAATAACCCCTTGAATCATATTCTTATCCTAATTTTCATGTTCTATTGTAAACTCTTGGACATGTACGTGACCATTTGTATGTGATCTTGAAGAATGTTTGTACCTGAGAGAGAGAGAGAGAGAGAGAGAGAGAGAGCTTTGTACGAACGGTTGACTTATTAAGTCATTTAGTTTTTAAGACCATACAATGTGCGTAGTTGGGGGTAATTTTTTAGGATTTGTGGTTCGCTATGATTGTTGGGAGTCAAACCACAATTGCTGGTCTATACATCATTGACTTCAACTGACTTTAAGTGGGGATCCAAAACCTGATTGAAATCAGATCCTAGCAATAGTCGATATATATATATATGTCAACTATTGAATGACATCCAGTTGTGGATTGTCATACTTAGATGAAGGGATAGACATTATAGCTATGTAACATATGTGGATAAAAAGTAAGCACCTCTCAATCCGCCATATATCTTGAATTCTTAACTTCCTGTCTTATTGGATACATTCCTATTAACTTGATGAGAATAGTTCATAAGTGATTGCATGTATATCTCTCATATGAATATTTTAACCAAGAGTTTAAAAGATATATAGTTGGGATGATGAACTAGCCAAACATTCAAAGAAATAGTTTATTGACTTAATAATCCTGATGGGCTCAGTCCAGAGCAAGCCCAAAATTATGAACCAAGCCCATAGTCACAGTTGAGGTCCAGCTCAAAGTCCCAATTCAGAGGTCAAGAAGGAGGAAGTTAGGTCAACTAAGTTGTCTTCATATTGGGTCAAGTCCGTCGCCCCATGATGAGAGACTCCGTCTATAACTGACAGGCGGAGGGATCTCCTTGGAACGCGTAGGTCACCACTTCCACGGAATTATCTCACCTGTTACGAAAAGGATGCTACATCTATCAAACTACCTCAACTAATATGAGAAAGGAGTCTCAATCTGTTAGGAAGCGCCTATAAATTATAAGCCCAGCCTACACAAGGGAGAGCATCACACACATATTTCTCACATTTGAGCACCCTACACTCTTTGAAGCAATTAAACACCCAGATCATTATAACCCTTCACAGTGGAATAGGTTACATTTACCGAACTATTTAAACTGTGTTTTGCTTGTGTTGACTCTCCTCATTCATTACTATATTAAATACTTGACAGGTGGTACAAAAATTCACTTTTGTGCATTATCAAATTCTATAACTCAGAAAATTTGAAAAAGAATCAGATTTCTAGAGAATGAAGGTTGTTCTTTATTTAATCATGCTCAATTTTCAAGAAGTCACTGCCTACCATTTCATGTCTACTCCAAATACTTTTGCCAATGCCTAACAAAGACCACAAAAGACGCTCTGATCATAGATCAAAAAAAAAAAATCATTGATGCAATGACTATAGAGAGGTTGTATGCATATACCTATTGCAGAAGCAGGTCAACCTCTTCACGTACAACAACTGTCAGACACACGATATTCATGGTTCAAGAAATCCATTGAGTTCTAAGTTGTATTTGACTGTTCACTTTCGGTTTAGATATTATTTCACTTTCCATCTATACCATGAGTGTCACTCAATACGTAATTGACTTGGAGATGCCTCTCGGTTGACTCAACAAAGCCGTCTAAGTCATTTTCATCGACTCCCAACTGTTTCGTGACGATGTACTATGACCTGAATCTCTTGTAATTTTCAACCTCTTCTTCTATCTAATATTTTGTATGTATCTAACTCATTCCATTCTATAATACCGCAACCAATGTATATCAACACCTTTTGAGTCCATGATAAACACTTCACTAGGCTGTTGAACCATGATAGGCAAGAGGGGTTTGTAATTAATGATGCAAAATTTCAAAGGGTATTAATTATTTGCATAAAGTTAGAATTGGAAAGGCACATATATATATATATATATATATATATATATATATATGGTGGGAAGGAAATTAAAGCGTGCAGCACCGGCCAAGGAATGAAGTAGATCCGATCTAGATATGTGATGGTCACCCCTCATCACCTTTAGTCACTAAAGTCAAGTCCTACATATTCCTTTTGGTATCTCCTCAACTCTTTGTTGTTGACAACAAATTCTCAACCCCACCACACATGTATTTTTTTTTTTTTTTTTGAACACATTTTTTCAAACAAAAAGACCTAATTACATAGGGACTGATAATATGGCTGAATTAAACTCACCCGAATAAGAATTAAACTCATGGTGACATCAACAAAAGTCTTCATCCAACCCAACTTCGAACAACACGATCGAAACCCGAGCTAGGATGCAGTCAAAGCCTACTAAAAGACGCATTTATCATGGATTCATAGATGGGATAGAAAGGAAATACATGGAGGAAGTAGTATCAAACGAGGAATCCGCGCCAATCTGCCATGATCCCTAAATAAAGGAAGACAATCTACACCTCTTGGGTAAAAAACCGATCACACCTGTCTCATAGAAATACCTATGTGATAGAAATCCTCCCACCGTATCTCACCAGCACTGCGGAAGATGGTATAAACAACACTTCGGTACACTTTGGTCAAACCTTGACTAACTTAAACATCATGGTGTTCCCTGTCAACAAGAGGCCGGTGCACTTGACAACTTATTGGCGAGCCATTTTCCTTTATATAATTATTGAGCAGATTTCTGCATCAATAGCAAGTGACTATTAGCATAAAGTTTGGAGGAGAGGATAATGGAAAGGAGACTACGCTTGCACTAACCTTTTGTATTCAAAATTACACTAATCTGTGTATTAATATGTAGGGACCTAACTAACCATGACTTGAGTCCATTGTCTTTGGGTCATGTTCGTGTCTTGTGATCCTAATCTTTCAAAATATGAGAGATTATTCCAAAAAAAAAAATAATTTAGATAGGTCGCAAAAAAACTATATCTATGAGTGAAACGCAGCATCAAACTTTCGCTATTTTTCTTTGAAACAAAAGGCATAGTATCTAACCATCCTGTTTCCTAAGTAGAATTAAGGGTTAATTGCATTAGAAGTCCTCAAAGTATAGAGTTTGTATCATTTTGGTCCCCAATATTTTAATTGTATCATTTTTGTCCCTAGAATATTAAATATGTTTTTATATGGTCTTTCAAGCTGACAATATCCAAATTGTTAACGATTTTTTTATCATAAACTTGTCATGTAATATCTAAATATGGATAAAAAAAAATTTTGATAATTCTTAAACAAAATTTGGGTAGTTCTTGACAAAAAATGTGTAATATAGGTAGCTTTTGACCAAAATTTGGATAACTCATGATCAAAACTGTGTAATTTATGTAGCTATTTAACCAAAATTTGAGTAGAAATTTGATCAAGAGTTATCCAAATTATTTTTTTGTCCATATTTAAGTAACACGTGACAAGTTTATGATAAAAAATCGTTAGCAATCTGGACACTGTCTGCTTGAGGGACCATATAGAAACATATTCAATACTTCAGAGACCAAAATGATGCAATTGAAATATTGGGGATTAAAATGAGACAAACTCCATACTTTGAGGACCTCCAGTGCAATTAACCCTAGAATTAAATTTTCAAATCCCTAAAGAACAGACTTTCAAAGCACACTCGCTCCCCTATTCAGCACAAACACAACAAACAAGTTTCATTTCAAAGCAGAATGCATTCATTAATGGGTTCGTGAAGCAAAGAAGAAGAAAGGAAGATATATAACTAGAAGTCATTCGAAGGGGGTGTAAAGCCTCACGAAACATATAACTTTCTACATGATTGGACAAGACACTAGTAGTGGAAGTATCATAACAAAGTCTTTTGGAAAAGAAAAAAAGTGAAGAAAACAAAGCAAAAATAAGAAAATGATAAAGAAAATAAAAGAAAGAGAGACTGAAGAAAAGAAATTAAAAACTAAATCTGCACGGTTTGGTTCAATAGTGAAATAAGCCGCTAGACGTAAACCAGTATGTCCTCAGTATGAGTTTTATTAACCACATAAAATCCAGGATTAACCGTGCATGATTAGAACGATTCTCCATTATACAAAAAATAAACAAAAAAAAAAATATAAATACAACATTCCACTCTCTTTAAAAAGCCAAAACTTTATTACCCATACAAATCAATAAGCACTTTTAATCATCACGATCATCTTAAATACACATTCTTTCTCTCTTCCTCTTAATATTCGACTGGTGGGGTGTAAATAATGGTAGTGATTATGACTAAGAAAACACCTGTGCCTTCATTTGCTTTTGCTACTCCATTTTGGCACATACTGATGAGGTGCACTTTGAGCAATGTTATGCAGTAGGGAAAAAAAAAAAAGTTAATAAGTTTTGTTATGTGAGAGACATTGACAGCCACAAACACAGCACCAGCTCTATTATAATCTTACATATATAAGGGTTTTTTTTTTTTTTTTATGACAAATAACCTCTTCAAATAAGAGTCGCATTACACTCATTCCTACATAATTAAATTTTTGAGTTATCTGCTACTCACAAGTATTTTTTACTCAAGTTACCAGTGAAAATTGAACTTAAGATATCCGAGTTTAAGTCTATAATATGAGACTATCCGTTCCGGTTACACGGATTTGTTTTGAAAGAATGACGGGCATTAGTTTTAAGCAAAAGTTATATTGGGGTATGAATAGCCAGTCAATAAAGTGTGATTCTTTGAATATGTTAAGGGGGATAGAGAAAGAGAGAGAGAAGGAAGAAAGTTGAAGATAAAGAACAAACAATGGACAGTTCACCACACAAAAAAATGCATTTACAAAGTGGAAGATTACAGGGTTCTTGTCATGCCCACTTGAATATTGGAGGGCCCTAAGCACCTTTGCAATTTGTATTCCACACCAATTATAGAAGAGCAGTGATCCCATGCCGTAGGGCAGCATAGAAAAACTGAGCAACAAGGGCATCCTGCTCTTTCAAATGGTGTTTTTGCACCCCACACACACGTCAATGACAAATGACGAGTCCAATACAAAATTAGCGGATTGTGATAGACTATTTCTAATTATACACCAAAAAATAACATGACCCGCAATCATAAAAGAGAGTTTATAAACGGATTATGATATTGTCAAGTATTGATAATTTCATTTTGACACGACAAACCCGTTTAACTTATGTTACACATCACATATTGTTTGTTAGTATCATTTCTTTGTATGGTATTAGATTAATCTTTGTCCAATTGTCCAATTTAGTTTGCTAGAGACATAGGTGTAGGGTTTGTTGAGAGAGAAGGAGATCTTAATCTTAGTATTCGGTCCACACGTTATACATGTCATTTCGAACACGACAAATTTAACAAATACATCATCAAGTTAGTGTCAATTCACTTGACATAATTAATTAAATAATAATGAAAATAAACCTGAAGTGATACGATACTCCAAGACTCATTTGACACCGTAATGTAATTTATGTCTTCTTTCAAGTCCAGAAAGAAACAACTTAATTGGATCCAGTGTCACAAAAGTTCATATGAAATCCAAAGAACAAAAGAAAATCCATAAGATTGTTTTAAATGAATGATTTTGTGCCTCAGCTGGCTAATTATCTGTTGGTAATAATGAGCGTCTCATATTCACTAGGTTCAAAATCAATAGACTAGTGGGCATAGCAGAGCGTAGCGAAGTGGAGTGTAATACAACGTAATGGAGTGATGTATCTGTCATAGGTGTTTTACCACAATTTGGTATATCAAATTTACTAGAACTAAGCTTTCTAGTTGGTAACATCAGTGTTTATATTTAGTAGATGATATCTTAGCAGCATTGTTAGTTTCCATATTTTCAAAATATACAAGTAAGTTGCCATCTGTTAACCATCAGACAACAAGTTTAAGTCTAAATTACTTATTATGAGCAGAATTTGTAGCAGTTTCGGCCACACAAAAAGGATACTTTACTAGTCTGAGAGGGATAACTAGCCAATGGAATAGAATAGAGGAGTTCCACAGAGGAAAGCAAGATTCTGAGAAGATTGCTTAAATCTTGTCGTCATCAACTTGTTGCTCACAGCTTGAAGAAACCATAGTTAAAAGAATAAATAGCTCGCAAATTGACTCGGTTGAGACGGAAATATACCGAAGTTTTTTAATTGGCAATGAACTTCTCGGCCCCCAATATCTGTAACTCATTAATTACAGATATTGGGGGCCGCACCTGTATAGAATAATTCGCTGATTTGTATCTTGTAGATTTGGCACCCACTGCTACTAAATCACCATCCCAAAGTTAAACCGGTACTCCTTGTTGCAACCAGAGCAGTTGCACTGTACTTAATTATGTGTCGTTTTTGGGTATTTGAGTTTACATTCTTTTATGCGTTAGGCTCAACCTCGTAGCGTTGATTAGCTAGCAAAAATTTACTAAAACTATAAGCCTTTCAATAAGCTCCTAGACTCAAACTCAAGATATCCGAGTTTATGGTGTACCCGAAAGTTCACCCTACACCACTAGACTATTCGTGAGGATTGAAAATATGGAAGTTACATGCAACACATGGTGCCAAGAAGGTTTCCTCTACGAATCATATAAGATTGGAATTTGAAAAGAAAAAGAAAGGGACCACCTAAAAAAAAATACTGAATCATGCCCATGAACCTAAAAGACCGACCTCCAAAGGTAAAGAATATTATATCTGTTTTTTTGGTACATCCGAAAGTTAAAAAATATTATTTCGCATTAGAAACAAACCAACCTTAACATAATCCTTTCCGTACTCAATAGGCCTTTATATAACCCCTACCATGTACTTGGTCCTTACATAACAACTAGCTCTGTGTTGATAACCTTTCTCTTCTTCTCTTTGTCTTGAAGTTCATTCAAAACTCTACAATTAGCTAGCAACATGCAAGAAGAGAAGAAGATGAAGGTGAAGAAAGGATGGCTTGCAGTCCGAGTCGGGTTAGGAGACAAAGACGGTGGCTTCCAACGTTTTGTCATCCCTATATCATACCTCCACCATCCTCTCTTCTCTAAACTTTTAGAGAAGGCTCACGAGGTGTATGGATACCACACCACCGGCCCTCTCCGGCTTCCATGTTCAGTCGATGATTTTCTTCATCTACGCTGGCAGATTGAAAAGGAGGCGAATAGCCACCACCATCATCACCAACACCACTACCACCAGTATCACCTTCCTGGCTCTTTATCCTTCCGATCTTGTTAGACTTTATAGAGCAATAGTTGTTGATAACTATAATGATAATGCTAACTCGTAAGTTTTCTCTTTTTTGTTCCTTTGTAATGGGTAGGAAAATGAATGAAGAGATCAATTATCGAATTTATCATCTAGTTTTTTTATGAATGATAAGTGGAAATTTTCATTTAATTTCGCCTGCTACATCCATAAAGAATTTATTTTTTACAATTTCCAAAGCTGTTGGACCGATGACAAAGCAAAACATAAGAGAAGAGGCTCCGGTAATCCAACCACCTATAGTCCTTCGCTGCTCAGTCTTATTTCATATATTGACTTAAACATCTGAAGCTCTTCGTTGGCCTTCCCAACTAATGATCTCTGTGGACTATTTTGATGTCTTGCAAAGCATGAGCATGTGGATATCGAGCTCTAACTCAAGAGTAGCTCAAGTGATAATAAGAACGAATTTTAAACTCAGATCTCTTGAATTCAAATTTTAGTAACTCCTTATGGCCGGCCACGAGGGTTTTATCCTCATGAATACCTTAGTCTCAATGTAGATGATCTATCTGATGATGCACAAAATTGTCTTTGGCAAGATCAACAGTCAAGTATATGAATAGGTGTGATTAATGAGCAATTAATGAGCAATCAATGGCAATCAAGGAATAAAAACTGTAAACAGATAATCAACACAGAGATTTATAGTGGTTCGGTTCGGTTGACCTACGTTCACTTTCGGGAACGGCAGCGGTGGCCTGGTGTTCTTTATTGATGAATAATGGTACTCCGGAGAGTTACAGCGCATTAAGGGAGAGAGACTTGGTGTAGAGAGACAAAGCTCTCGGTGGAGAGAGATGTAGTGTGTGTAGAGAGCTCAAGGTGTAGAGGTCTCAAGGAGGTGATGAACATCAGATATCCCTCTCCAAGTGGAGAGAGCTTACATTATATAGGTTCACTAAAGCGGTGAGTTGAGGCGGTCACCACTATTTTGGTAAAGTTATGGTAGGATTCTACCACTTTGGTAGGTACAGTTACGGTACAACTAGATCTCCGGTGCGTATTCCAATATTTTCTCCCTCGTGCCCCTATTCCGTCGGAAGTGGTCCTAAGATGGACTAGGATTGAGTTGGAGTGGGCTAGGCTTGAGTCGTAGGAGGCTTCATTGGAATAAGGAGGCGAGGAAGGAGGAGACCAAGGCAGGCGCCCCCTTGGGCGGCGCCCCCTTGTCCACGGTCTTGGGTCCTCTGGACTTTGTCTTGATTTGGGGCCTTGATTTGGGCTTCCTTTGTAATCCGGGCTATTCAGTTCCGCACGGGATTTCTTTTGGGCTTTCTTGGTCCGCATAAGTTGGGCTTGATCCAGTCAAATTTGGACTCATCATTTGCCCCTCATGCTCCAAGCTTCTGACTTCTGTGGGAGGAAAAGGTTGTGGGCATGTACTCTGTCTTCACTTGAATAGGCGTTTTCTTGCTCTCCACGAAACTTATTCGTCTTCGGGGACTGGCTGAACTTTTTGATATCAGATAAATTATATATATATATATATATATTTTTTGGTAGCCCTTTAGCCCACCATTGTTGACTTTTTTACTCCTTTTTTTTTTTCTTGCTTTTCACTTGGGCTGGGCGTTGGCCTCCTTGGCTTTGATTTCTTTTCTCTTTCTTTTTTTTTTCTTTTTCTTCTTCCTTCCTTGGGCTTGGGCGCCGCCTTTGCTGGATCTCTCTCTCTTTTTTTTTTTTTCTTCTTCCTTCCTTGGCTTGGGCGTGGACTATTGTCTTCATTTTTTTTTTCTTTCTTCTCTTGGGCGCCGCCTCCCTGGGCGTTGGCCTTTTTTTTTTTTTTTTGGCTTGGACTCCCTAGGCGCCGCCCCCTGCACACCACCTCTTTTTTTTTATGCAAAGTGAAGAGGAACTTTGGCGAGAAGTCCATGGGCAGTGTGGGCGACGCCCTCTCTTATGCTGGTGGCTTGGGTCTTGCACTAGGCAGTTTTGAAGGTGAGATGGAAGACTGGGTGAGATGGGAGGACCCATGCCCATGGGCGACACCAACGCCTTGCTGTTTGGCATGCATGAACAACGGTGGAGGCTCTCTTTGCTTTTAGAGTGGAGTTTTTTCCTTTTCTCCTAAGAAGGCGATGTTTGATGCCCCCAGTGCTTCTCGGTTAGTGTCTGATTGCTGGGTTGCTTCCCGGGAGATGGGATCCGGTGGTGCCTCCACTCTTTCCCAGACTGGGACTTCTGCGTACACTAGAGCTAGTTGTTGTACTGCTATAGGAGTTGAGACTCCAATGCGGACGGCCTGAGTTTGAAAAGTGTGCCTGACAAAAACAATGTTATTTCAACATTAAAATATCTAACATGATTACCTGGAGAGAGGCAGACTGTTTGCATGAGAGCAAAGTCAGAGTTGTGGACGTCCCATGAGAGAGGGCCGCATGAGCTGAGATCGAGCTACGTATAGCGTCGGTGGATGGCTGTCGTGGCAGAGGCTTGTAAGGTGACTACTTGCGCGAGAGCAGAGTCATAGAGGCTGAGCTACGTATAGTCTCGGGGGTGGCTGCCGTGGCAGAGGCTTACTAGGTGACTACTTGCACGAGAGCAGAGTCGTAAAGGCCGAGCTACGTATAGTCTCGGGAGATGGCTGCCGTAGCAGAGGCTTACAAGGTGACTACTTGCGCGAGAGCAGAGTCATAGAGGTCGAGCTACGTATAGTCTCGGGAGATGGCTGCCTTAGCAGAGGCTTTCAAGGTGACTACTTGCGCGAGAGCAGAGTCATAGGCCGAGCTACGTATAGTCTCGGGAGATGGTTGCCGTAGCAGAGGCTTACTAAGTGTGTCCCGCACTCCTCTTTGGCTTTGTACTTGGTTTTCTTTCTTTATATTTTTGGATTTGAATGCCTATAGGTGGCTGTTGTTTTGCCCTGCTTGTTTACAAATACGCTGAAGATCAAGGAGGCAATCGATGTCCAGGCAGCGAAGAGGCGGGCACATGAGGCTGCTGAAGAGCAGTTAAGGTTTGAGCGACAGGCACGAGAGGATGCCGCGTAGCTTGCACGGCAAGCACGAGAGGATGCCGTGAAACTGTTAAGGCTCGAGCGGCAGGCACGAGAGGATGCCGCTGAGAAGTTGAGACTAGCGCATGAAAGGGCTGCTCAACCTGAGGCTGACCTTCGAGTAGCACTTGAGAGAGCTACTAGGCCAGATGCTCATTCCATAGAGATGGAGGAGATGAGAGATGATGCTGAGGAGCTGGGCGCCTGGTGGGCCCCTGCTGCTGCTGGGTGCCTGGTGTGGGGTGCCTAGCTGTTGGACGCCTGAGATTGGGCACCTGGTGCCGGGTGCCTAGTGAGAGGGGGCGAGACCCCTCGTTGGCATCATGGGGGTGCCCAAGGTGGAGAGGGTGAGGCCCCTTGTCTAGGCGGCATCATGGGAGGCCCCTAAGGTGGAGAGGGCGAGACCCCTCGTCGGCATCATAGGGGCACCCAAGGTGGAGAAGGTGAGACCCCTTGTTGGCATCATGGGGGCGTCTCTGAGGTCGAGAGGGCAAGACCCCTCGTTAGCATCTACTGTTGAGGGCGCCTGCTGCTGGGCGCCTGGCGATGGTTGCCTTTTGTCTACCTTGTTGTTAAATCATGTTCAGACTTTTGCAAGATGTCTGTAAATTTTAGGAAAGCACAACAATTCTAGACACAATAATCTTTGCAGAAAGTTATTTCATAAAATAACAAATAACAAAATAAATCAACTAATAAAGGATAGATAAAATCTTCAGGTGCTCGGTGTCCCATAGGTGGGCCGAGATTTTCCTAGTGGAGTTAGAGTCCCATCCTCCTAGCCCTTAGGCGATCATCTGAATTTTTCCGAGGAGTTGTTGGCGTTCTCTGTCATCCTGGTCCCGACCAAGTGGGGGGGCTTGTCCTCTGCCAGCAACGTACTGCCTCAAGTGGCCACGCTGTATGAGCTCCTCGATCTGCCTTTTAAGATCAAAGCAGTCGTCAGTGTCGTGGCCATGGTCGCGGTGGAAGCGACAGTACTTGCTGGGATTTTTGCGGTTTGGAGCGGACTTCATTTTTTCGGGTCAACGGAGTGTGGGGTCATCCTGTATCTGGAATAGGATGTGCTCCACCGAGGCATTGAGTGGCGTGAGAGCTTTTCGCTCTCTCAAAGGTGGGGGACCAATACGGTCCTTGACAGAGATTCTCTTTGTCCTATTTCTTTTGTTCTCTACCTCCCACTTGTCTTCGCGGTGTCCTTCCTTTTCCCCCCTCCTCGGGAGGACTCACCTCAATGGGCCTTGATGACGTCCTCGGCATTCATATACTTCTATGCCCTTGACAGCAGCTCGGGCATGCTGGAGGGCGGCTTTTTGAGGACGGAGAACATAAAGCTGGATGTGCGAAGCCCAGCGATAAAGGCGGCAAGAGATACCTTATCATCTGGCTCCTCAATCTGGAGAGCTTCCTCGTTGAAGCAGGTGAGATAGTCTCTGAGGCTTTCATTCGTGTCCTGCTTGATGGTGAGCATGTGGGTCATGGGCCTCTGATGTCGGCGTCCCCCAATGAAGTGGGAGACGAAAGATCTATTGAGTTCTGTGAATGAGTGGATGGAGGAGGGCTTGATCTTTGCAAACCATTGGCGAGCAGACCCCTTTAAGGTGGTAGGGAAAGCTCTACACATAATCTACTCAAGCACGTTGTGGAGTTGCATGAGGGATTTGTATGTGTCGAGGTGGTCAATGGGGTCTTTGGTACCATCGAAGATCTCGATGTTGGGCATCTTGAATTTCGAAGGCAGAGGATAATTGACAATATCAGCGATAAAAGGAGTGTTAGTGCGTCTTACCAGGTAGTCCATGGTTTCAAGCGTCTGCGCCTTGATGGCGTTGAGGGCATCACCAAGTTGGTTTTGCACCTCCTTAATCCTTTCATCCCAATGGTTGGAGACCTCCTCAGCCGGATGGTAGTACTGGCTATCATGGTCTCCATATTGGCTTTCTCCATCTTCGTGCTCCTACGCAGGTACGCGTGGAGGGGGTACACCTGAACTCCTTGCGCGCTGAGGTGGGACTGCTGGGCGAGGTGCGCCTTGGTATGGCCTTGGGGCATTCTGGCGAGGGGCTGCCTGATGCCCAGAAGGAACAGGTTGTTCCTCTCCTGGTGGAGGGAGTGGGACTCCTCCTTGGGAGAGCATGAGTTGGATGATCTGCTGGTTCTGGTTTACCAACTGCTGCATGGTTTGTAGGAGCTGTTGCCCGACGACGGGGGTCACCGTAGCAGACGGCTCCGATGGTGCGAGGGGAGGTGGTACCTCCTCCCGGGGGGCCGGGTTGTTGTCTCCGGGTTGTTGAGACCTCGACCTCGTAGTGATTGTCATGGATTGAAAGAGTAGGAAAACTAGTCGTTCCCATAGACGGCGCCAAACTGATGATGCACAAAATTGTCTTTGGCAATATCAACAGTCAAGTATATGAATAGGTGTGATTAATGAGCAATCAATGGCAATCAAGGAATAAAAACTGTAAACAGAAAATCAACACAGAAATTTATAGTGGTTCGGTCCGGTTGACCTACGTCCCCTTTCGGGAATGGCAGCGGTGGCCTGGTGTTCTTTATTGATGAATAATGGTACTCCGGAGAGTTACAGCGCATTAAGGGAGAGAGACTTGGTGTAGAGAGACAAAGCTCTCGGTGGAGAGAGGTGTAATGTGTGTAGAGAGCTCAAGGTGTAGAGAGCTCAAGGAGGTGATGAACATCAGATATCCCTCTCCAAGTGGAGAGAGCTTACATTATATAGGTTCACTAAGGCGGTGAGTTGAGGCGGTCACCACTATTTTGGTAAGTGTAGTTATGGTAGGATTCTACCACTTTGGTAGGTACAGTTATGGTAGAACTAGATCTCCGGTGCGTATCCCAATATTTTCTCCCTCGTGCCCCTATTCCGTCGGAGGTGGTCCTGAGATGGACTAGGATTGAGTTGGAGTGGGCTAGGCTTGAGTCGTAGGAGGCTTCATTGGGATAAGGAGGCAAGGGAGGAGGAGACCAAGGCAGGCGCCCCCATGGGCGGCGCCCCCTTGGGCGGCGCCCCCTTGTCCACGGCCTTGGGTCCTCTGGACTTTGTCTTGATTTGGGGCCTTGACTTGGGCTTCCTTTGTAATCCGGGCTATTCAGCTCCGCACGGGATTTCTTTTGGGCTTTCTTGGTCCGCATAAGTTGGGCTTGATCCAGTCAAATTTGGACTCGTCACTATCTTTAACTAAACCGAGGAAGAAATTAATCGAAGTGAGCGTAAACTAGCCCCGAACACCCCTGACCGATGAACCAATTTTTATTTTTTTTTGGGTATCATTAGAATATATAATCATTGGTGATTTACTAAATTGAGGGTGGGCACTAGCCCATAGTGGCTCCGCTGCTAGTCGAAATTTCATTGCATATATAGTAAGACGTAGAGCCATTTATAAAAATATGATTTATGCACTAAGAAACGTATAGACACTCATAATATAATATAATAATTAAACATATTTTTATTTTTTCAAATACATTTTTTCTTTCTTAGAAAAATTAATTTGCAAAGAGTTACGAAAAGGTACATTTCTATACTTGAAGAGTCCTTTTCACAAATCAGAGAAGTTTATGTAGGATCATTTTTTTGTACACCATCCCAAAAAAAAAAAAAAAAGGTGTTCTCCTTTTTCATTTTTTCAAATGGAATGATTTAAAAGATGAGGTAGAAAATAATAGGTCCCGACATAGATGGCGTGTCTGTCTTTGACCGAATTAGTGAAGAAATTATTCGAAGTGCACGTAAAAAAACACGCACACTCCTGACCGTTAAAATAAAAAAATAAAATAAAATAATGGGTCAATGCCAACAAAGTGGGTGACGTCACTTGGAATGGTGCTTAATTGCTGTCAAACTTATACTTATCTCTTGCCATCCAAATGTGACACACCACACTTGGCTAGAAAATCCCCCCCATATGGAGAAATTTCAATGCCTTAAAGTCACCAGCAACTTGGAATAGTATTCTTCAACACCATAACAGCCTAGCAGAAAAGGAAAGCAGCATGTTAGGTTCGGATATTATGGGTGGAATTAGAATAAACTAATCTAATGGTACTTAAATACAATGTTTGGATCATGTTATACGATCCGGATTTATAATAAAATACCATATACATAGTACAGAATAATCTTATGTGATAGGTGGCATAGCATTAATCGGGTTAGTATTAGGATCAAAAATAACAAGGGTGTCCCTGATTTGAGGATAGACTGACACCTTATCCCGATCTTAAACTAAATATTATAAACAAGGGATATAATAAAATAAAGACTAACTATTACAGTAAATATGAATTAGATTGGAATCAAACTCAATCAGCTATTCAAGGGGAAATTAGAAGGGGGTACACCAAATTAGAGTAATTGTAAAAAAGTACACAGAAAAAAATGTAGGGTTAAAAAGTCCTTAATTTTTATACTTATTTGTTTCCAAGTACATTATTTGAAATTTCCATATTTTCTTTTGACATTTGTATCCTTCCTTGATCCATGCGTATTTTTTTTGAAAAGTGATTTTATTTTTAAATTATATTTATGCATTAAACATCTCCTAGTTTTATGGAATTACTTTAATATTCCGTCTATATTTGGATATATGACTGTGTTTGAATTTTAAATTTTGAAACCCTCCCTTTTTTTACCATAGTCATCTTCTTCGACTAGCTATACGTTGGAAGCCTGAAGACAAGTTGTCTTCAACGTTCCAGATCCCTGCCTTTTTTACCATAGTCGTCTTCTTTGACTGGCTATACACAGAATTTTTTTGGCCAGACGTTAGAAGCCTGAAGTGTTGTTGTCTTCGACTGGCAAGATGCTGGAAGCCTGAAGTGTTGTTGTCTTCATAACAGCATCAACAAGGTTTGAATTCATGTCTTTAGTATGTTAACCACTTGCATTTTAAATGTGTTAATGTATATATGTTTTAAGGATATATGTACTTGCATATATATTTTTATTTTCTGTTTCAGTGTATCTATTATTTTAATAGTTTCATAGATTTTGGCAATGGAAGAAACGATGTTGTTGTTAAATACTAACTCAGTATTCAAAGTATGTGCTAATTCAAATATATTGGAACTTTTTCGTGAAGTTTGCGAGACTTGGGATGAGTTGTTTAATTTGTCAGTCTAGTTTTCATATTTTATACCTAGTCACCCCACTTGCATGTTGCGCAACGATGCGGATTTAAATAATTTGATTGAATTGAAACGTAGTTTCCCAAGAAATTACGTTAAAGTTAAGGTGTTTATGGAAGATGTTGAGAGCAGGTCGATGGGTGATAATCATTCATTGCAAGATGTGAACATAGGTGATGTTGTTGAATGTGAAGTAGATTTGTTACCCAATTTTATTGGTCACAATGAGAAAATTCTTTTAACAGTTGGGTGGAGTAATGAAATACGGCACATAGGACATAAATTTGAAGGTGGTGCGTTACAGTTTCGGAAAGCACTTTGCAAATACTCGATTGAAGTTGGTTTTGAATTTAATCATGTAAAGAATTGTAAATTAAGGGTTATTGATGAGTGTTCATTTAAGTATTCTTCTGGTTGTGGGTGGTATATCAATGCAACAGTGGAGAAAACTACTGATTTTTTTTATATTAGGAAATTGGACAACGAACACAGTTGTGGTGTGGATCAACGAACGACAGATAACAAGAGGATGAGTTCTAAGTTGATTACAGATTTGATAGTTGATAGTGTTTGTGGGCATACCACACCGCGTCCAACAGAGATGGTTGCTGATTTTTTTCTGATTATGCACTCACTATATCTTATGATAAAGCATGGGAATGAGTTGAAAAAGCAAAAATTATGATTTTTGGGGACCACTCATTATCGTACCAACAATTACGTTGGTCTGTGGATGCAGCAAATCGTACTAATCCGAACAGCCATATTGTGTTAGATTGTGATCATGATAATAACCGTTTCAAAAGATTGTTTGTTTCTTTTAAGGGTTGTATTCAATGGTTTAATTATTGTCGACCACTATTTTTTTTTGATGGCACATTTTTTAAAGGCAGGTATAAAGGTAATCGTCTATCGGCAACAGCAAAAAATGGCAACCAAGGTAAAGTTTAATATAGTTTTTGGAGTGATAAATTGTGTGGTTATGTTAAAATGTAATCGTTATGTTACACTGTATTTGTTACATTTTTAACAGTGTTTAAACACAGTGCAACAATGTAAGTTACACTATTTTTTTTTTTTTTTCACGAATATTTATGTGGTTTATTTCAAGTTTGTTTCCTTTGGCATTTGTTGTGGTTGATTCGAAGAATGAATCAAACTGGTTTTGGTTTTTAGAACAGTTGTCTAAGATATTGGATCACTCTCGGGTTATTACGTTTATATCTGATCGTAACTTGGGTCTGTTAGAGGCAATGCCGAAAGTTTTTCTAAATCTCATTATGTATTTTGCTTACAGCATTTGAAAGCTAATTTGCAGGATAAATTGAGTGGTGCTCGTATTTTTAATGTATTCCGAGAACATATGGTGATTTTGCTACGTGGGTGTGCTTATGCACTAACACAGTAGCTTTTTAATGAGAAGATTGAACAGTTCCGTCGTGAAGGTGGTTCTAATGTGGATAGGTTCCTGTCCAATCTTCCATTTGAACATTTGACAAATGTTCATTTTACGGGGAAGTGTTACGGTGAGATGTGTTCTAATGTTGCAAAGTCGTTTAACGCGTGGATTTTGAAAGCTCAACATTTACCTATTATTAGCATGGTTGACACTATTAGGAGACAGATAATGAATCAAATTGGCCGAATGATGATAATAGCTTCACAGTGGAATGAGAATTTATGCCCTAATATGTCTTCGAGATTACAAGTTGCATTTGATGAGGGGAGGTCCTGGACTGTACGGGTCTCAAATAACCAAGTATACGAAGTGATGTCATATCTTTCGGTGACTATTGATATTGTGAATGACACGTGTTCATGCTGTCAGTGGCAAATAAATGGGTTTTCTTGTTCACATGTTGTGTCGACAATACGAAAGAGTGGGCGGAATATGTTTGAATTTTTTGATTACTACTATCATGTGAGCACATACCAGAAGTCATTTTTTGAACGTATTTTTTCAATCCCAACTATATATCGTGCTGAAAGTTCGCAGGGAAATGTTAATATTTTGCCACCATATTCCAAGAAGCAACCTGGTAGACCAAAGAATCGTAGAATTCGATCTAGGGGAGAATTCATTAGGCGAATTCGTTGTGGCCGGTGTGGGCGTTTAGGCAGTCACAACAAGAAATCTTGTAACGAGCCGTTGTAAACTTAGTAATGCTATCATTTAATGACATTGTTAATTGTTTTAAGTTTATTACAATTTATTTTTACAATCTTTTTTTGGGTTTGTTTGTTTTAGTGACGTTTTCACATTTTAAGTTATATGTTTTTTTTTTTTTGGTCTTATATTTGATGGATTACTCTGTATGCAACCCACACTGGTACTGTAAAGTGAATTTATACACTGTTGGAAGAGTGTATCAATGACAGTGTACCCATAACAGTGTATCGAGAACAATGTAACAATATCTTTCTTCAAACATAGTCTCAGAAGTTCTTGCATTTGTTTCCAACCAAATGACAAAATGGCACATCTCCAAAGAGTTTTATCTGCGGTCACACACGGATTGCTATGGTGATACAAGTATCGAATGGCACATGTTAGGAAATGTATATACACAAAGCTAGAGTGGGCTTGGTAGCTAACTTGGTGCAACCTTCGAACTTTAAAAGTATGTCATGGCTTAATATGAAAACAATAAAGATAAGGAATTGTGTCATTTTGGTCTACAATGAATTTGGGATATTTTCTTTGTCCACTTGAAAACTATCTAACATTTGATGGATAGTGAATTTACACACTGTTGGAACGGTGTATCAATGACAGTGTATCCATGACAATGTATCAATAACAGTGTATCAAGAACAGTGTAACAATAACATACACACAACTAGCTCTATATTGGATTTATTAACATATTCGTCAAAACAACCGGTCTCTATCTTTTGTAACATTGTTACATTGTATTTGATATAGTGTTATATTGTCGTTGGTACACTCTATTCGTTACATTGTTATACTTTTTTTGTTACACTATGAGAGAAACACAGTCAACAGTGAGGATATGAAACAATGTAATTAGAGGTGTCAATTTTTTACCCGAAACACGAACCCGACTCGAACCGAACCCGACACGAACTCGAAAAAAACACGATTAGTTGACACGGTAATAAATGGGTCAAATTAAGGTTCGACACGAATAACACGATTAATAAGTACTGTAGATAAAAAATAATTATTTAACGAATATTATATTCTTAAATAAGAATTTTATAATTTTTTTATAATTTTGTATAATTTTTTAAATAATATTATATTAGTTGTTGTCAAATTAAATAATTTTTTATTAACACGAATATTGACACGAACCCGACACGTACCGAAATGACACGACACGAAAATAACACGATCGAAAGTGACATGACACGAAACCGACCCAACCCGACACATTTGACACCCCTAAATGTAATCACACACAATTATTCAACAAGGAATAAACATCTGCATCTAATTACCTTTATTCACAATTATTCAACAAGAAATAAACACATTTAACAATCTGAATAATTAACATTCACCACATAACAATGTTTTATAAACAAAATATCTAAATACATGTCTTATGAATTCATTGTCATTTGTCCGTATATTTTTTCTTCAGCTCCTTACGTATTTTCAGATCTTCTTCACTCCAAGAACTTGGATGGTTGAGAAGAAAAAAAAATCATTTCAGCTCGGAACTCGATCAACTGTCTTGTTGTTAACCTCTCTTCAATCTCTTCTCCTTTGATAAGTTTTTTCATTATGTAATAGACATACACACCGCATGCAACCTGTAGTAATTCCCAATGTTAATATGTTTCAATGTTTTTTTAAAAAAAAACAATTGCATTTGGAGAATGAGTACTTCGAGTTTGACCGTTGTTGTGGACATGTCTGACATAATATGATTGGTAGCTTCTTATCCTGTGTGTCTATAAAGATCCCCTTCGAATTATTGAATTCTGTAATCTTTTTTCTGCATATTTTTTTGCAATTACATAAAAAGATTTAAGATTATGGATTGAGACCAAAAAAATATGCACTTTTAACAATACTGTTTTGACATAATCCAACCAATATGATTGCATCCTCTAGGTACATGTCTCGGCTGCCTTTCGTTCTTGGCCTTAATGAGTTATAATGTGTCCAAACCCCTTCTTCAGTATTCAATATCAGCAGAGTCCAGTGGTCAGGAGCACAATCTTCTTTCCCACCATTTGAATTCATTGGGAAGACAACGTATTTGGAATCTCTCACGTCAAGTATGTGCATGTCTATTTCTGTTTCACATGCATACTCTAAATTTGGATCAGTTACAAAGGACTACACATTCAAAATATGTAAAATATACCGTGTTAAACAACTCACAGATAATATAATTGAGCAACTATTTGTGTCATTAATATTTAGATATTTTACCCAACAAAGACTATTGGTGAAGTAGCAACGTCTCTTAAATGTCGACATCTCATTGTATTCATCAATCCCTCTTAGCATATCAGCCCAACAGTCAATGATTTGTTTAAAAACAAATATTTTGTTACACTATTCAAACCATGTTACACTGTCAAACAACACTTTACAACTAAAAAAATACATTTTTAGTTATGTCAATACGTACGTTGTTGTATAGTTCGCAAGTTATCATTATTTTCAACGCATTCTCGACATCTATTACACTTCCAATTCCAACCCCAAACCATATTTTTCCACTACATCTGATGTCACACTCTGTTTTTTTTCCTCTTTTCTTCCCACTGTATTCAAATTCTCCATCTCTCTTCCTTTTTCCTATCTCTTATCTTGATGTTTCGAACCATTGATGTTTACCTTTTTTTTGTCATTACTCTCGGATCTTCAACTGCTTGATATTTCTGAGTGATGACATGCACAAATAACTCATTAAGTTGATCAATCAATTCAGCATTCTCATTTTCTCGATTTTGTATTGTCTCCTTGTCCGCTTGTATTTTCGCTTCATACCTTTGTTCCCGTTTTTTTATATTTTCAACCAATTCATTCAACTCCTTTATCACCGTGTCCTTTTCTTTCATTTTCAATGAGAAGGCAATGTCTTGTTTGTCTAACGCATCATCCCTAGCAACAGACTGTGAATGCTCCAAAGAATTTTTTTCCTGAGGCTATGTTGTGTATAACAATTTTTAATACATCATTCTCCTTCATAAGCTCCTAAATTGTTTTTCTGTTTTTGTCTTTTTCTCCTCTTACATCATAATCATCTCGTAGTGCAACATCAATATCTTCCTTAGTTCCATATTTTTCAGAAACTTATTCCAGACCATCATCACCAATTACATCCATAAGAGATTCATTAATAGCAGCCTCAATAAGAGATTCAAATGGCACCTTCTCTTTACCATCATCACCAATTACAACCATAATATCATCGTCATCCTCAAAAAATGTGTCATGCTCTGTCTCCTCATATCCCCTGCCCTCACATCCTTCTTCATCCACCTCACGATTTGATTTTTTTAGTTTACCAATTTTGGTTTTTCCCACCAATTCAGACTGGCCCCCTTTTTCATGTTTACTTCCCTTCCATTTGATAACATTTTTCTCTTCCGTTGTGTTCTCTTTAATCTATGTCTCAGTACCTTTGAAACATTAAAAATATCGATAATTGGATGCATAAAAAACTAAGTGTAACATAGAAGTGTAGCATAACAGTGTACCAATACAGTGTTATGCTGCAAATGTAGGAATACATAGCTAAAATACAACATTTAAAAAGTGTTGAGCTACTTACATGTTTTGACTTCAACTTTCCAAGCCTATGTTCTTTCATAGCTCTCTGAAGACTCGATAAATTTCATTTCACAATCTTTGGGATTCCGTTTGGCCTGTCAGGTTTGATAATTGTTGTGTTCACAAACTCAATACTGCACACACATGCAATTTCAGTTAAGCAAACACATTACTTGCATTAATTAAATTAAAGAAAACAAAATTGGAAATGTAACGGGACTACTAAAAAATTACAAGTAATAACATTACGCTTCCAATAACACCTGATGGAGTGCTACTCCTCCTCTGATGTGAAGAAATAAGAGCTTCATGGATAGCACTTGACTAATCATAATTCTTCATTGCATCCAAATCCTCAATGTATGAAACATAGTCTCATCCTAGAGATGTCCCGGTGTATGTGAAAAAGAGAGTTACCATTAAAAATAGGCATAACAGCCTTGCAATGTCATCAACATCACGCTGGGTTGTTCCATTTGCTGCTTCAACCAGTTTACTCTTTATCAAAGTTGAGGTCAACCTGCTATCCTTCTTGAATCTTCGTTTAACAAATTTTGTGTTTTCCTTCTCATAAGTTGATGAATCCATTGGATCGCAACCATCTTTAATCCCAAAGATTACTTTGACATCGCTTCTTCGTAATTTAATTTCCTCTCCACCAATATAAAATTTGGATGTATTAACATCAAAACACAATATCACATCATGGATGTTACTATCACTCTTTCTACACCATGACTTGTCTAATTTTTTATCAAAAATACTTTGAAAGAGTAACCAAAATGGAGTTTTTTTTCAATACATCCTTATGTGCTTCAGTTATCTTAATGTCATCTGTTGCTCTAATAATGGCAAGCAAGTTTGATCTGTATTTAAGCTCATTCTTCGATCCCATCATTTTGTTTTGTTTTTTGTCGTGTGTTTTACCAACCTTACCAGATGATGATTGGCCCACAGTTTTATCTTCGGGCCGCTTTCCTTTTTTCACCATGACTTTTCTGAGTTACAAAGATGTAAAAAATAGACAAGTACAATATGCAACAAAAGATTCAGGGTAACTATAACAATGTAACAAAAGCAGTATAATAATAAAACAATGAGGATATACACAAAGTGTAATCCCACACAATTATTCAACAACGAATAAACACTAGTATCTCTGAACAATGTAATATTCCAGTATTACAAAAGATTGAGTGTAATTATAACAGTATAAAAAAATAAATATACCAAAAACAATGTAACAATAAAAGTGTACCAAAAAATTTATAATAACACACCACCTATATTTGCATAAACCTATAGGTTTGTCACAATGTAAATATAGGTTTGTCATAATGTAATAATAGGTTTGTCATAATTTTTGGTACACTTTTATTGTTGCACTGTTTTTGGTACATTTATTTTGTTATATTGTTATAATTACACTCAATATTTTGTAATACTGGAATATTACATTGTTCAGGGATGCTGGTGTTTATTCGTTGTTAAATAATTGTGTGGGATTACACTTTGTGTATATCCTCATTGTTTTATTGTTACACTGTTTTTGTTACATTTTTTTTTTGTTACACTGTTATAGTTGCCCTGAATCTTTTGTTGTATATTGTATTTGTCTATTTTTTACATCTTCGTAACTCAGAGAAGTCATGGTGAAAAAAGGAAAGCGGCCCGAAGATAAAACTGTGGGCCAATCATCATCTGGTAAGGTTGGTAAAGCACACGACAGAAAACAAAACAAAAATGGTGGAATCGAAGAATGAGCCTAAATACATATCAAACTTGCTTGTCATTATTAGAGCAATAGATAACATTAAGATAACTGAAGCACACAAAGATGTATTGAGAAAAACTCTATTTTGGTTACTCTTTTAAAGTATCACTGATAAAAAATTAGACAAGTCATGGTGTAGAAAGAGTGATAATAACATCCAGGATGTGATATTGTGCTTTGATATTAATACATCTAAATTTCATATTGGTGGAGAAGAAATTAAATTGCGAATAAGCGATGTCAAAATAATCTTTGGGATTAAAGATGGTTGCAATCCAATGGATTCATCAACTCATGGAAAGGAAAACACAAAATTTGTTAAACGAAAATTCAAGAAGGATAACAGGTTGACCTCAACTTTGATAAAGAGTAAACTAGTTGAAGCAGCAAATGGAACAACCAAGCATGATGTTGATGACATTGCAAGGCTATTATGCCTATTTTTAATAGTAACTCTCTTTTTCACACACACCGGGACATCTCTAGGATGAAACTATGTTTCATACATTGAGAATTTGGATACAATGAAGAATTATGATTGGTCAAGTGCTATCCATGAAACTCTTATTTCTTCACTTCAGATGAGGAGTAGTACTCCATCAGGTGTTGCTGGATACGTAATGTTATTACTGGTAATTTTTTAATAGCCCCGTTACATTTCCAATTTTGTTTTCTTTAATTTAATTAATGCAAGTAATACCTTTGCTTAATTGAAATTGTATGTGTGTGCAGTATTGGGTTTGTGAACACACAACAATTATCAAACCTGACAGGCCAAACGGAAATCCAAGGATTCTGAAATGGAATTTACCGAGTCTTCAGAGAGCTATGAAAGAGAATAGGCTTGGAAAGTTGAAGTCAAAACATGTAAGTAGCTCAGCATAGTATCATTTTGGATTTTTAAATGTTGTATTTTAGCTATGTATTCCTACATTTGCAGCATAACACTGTATTGGTACACTGTTATGCTACACTTCTATGTTACACTTAGTTTTTTATGCATTCAATTCTCGATATTTTTAATGTTTCAAAGATACTGAGACATAGATTGAAGAGAACAACAGATGAGAAAATTGTTATCAAATGGAAGGGAAGCAAACAAGAAGAAGTGAGCTAGTCTAAATTGGTAGAAAAGACCAAAATTGGTAAAGTAAAAAAATCAAATCGTGAGGTGGATGAAGAAGGATGTGAGGGTAGGGGATATGAGGAGACAGAGCATGACACATTTTTTGAGGATGACAATGATATTATGGATGTAATTGGTGATGATGGTAAAGAGAAGATGTCATTTGAATCTCTTATTGAGGCTGCTATTAATGAATCTCTTATGGATGTAATTGGTGATCATGGTCTGGAACAAGTTTCTGGAAAATATGGAACTCAAGAAGATATTGATGTTGCACTACGAGATGATTGTGATGTAAGAGGAGAAAAAGACAAAAACAGAAAAACAGTTCAGGAGCTTATGAAGGAGAATGATGTATTGAAAATTGTTATATGCAACATAGTATCAGGTAAAAATTCTTTGGAGTATTCACAGTTTGTTGCTAGAGATGATGCGTTAGACAAACAAGACACTGCCTTCTCATTGAAAATGAAAGAAAAAGACACGGTGATAAAGGATTTGAATGAATTGGTTGAAAATATGAAAAAGTCGGAACAAAAGTATAAAGCGGAAATACAAGCGGGCAAGGAGACAATACAAAATCGAGAAAGTGAGAATGCTGAATTGATTGATCAACTTAACGAGTTATTTGTGCATGTCATCACTCAGAAATATCAACCAGTTGAAGATCCGGGGGTAATGACAAAAAAAGGGCAAACATCAATCGTTGCGCAACATGCAAGTGGGGTGACTAGGTATAGAATATGACAACTGGACTGATAAATTAAACAACTCCTCCCAAGTCTCGCAAACTTCACGAAAAAGTTCCGATATATTTGAATTAACACATACTTTGAATACTGATGTAGCATTACGGTATGTACATAATAGCAACACTGTTTCTTCCATTGCCAAAATCTCTGAAACTAATAAAAGAATAGATACAATGAAACAGAAAATAAAAACATATATGCAAGTACATATATCCTTAAAACATATATACATTAACACATTTAAAATGCAAGTGGTTAACATACTAAAGACATGAATTCAAACATTGATGATGCTGTTATGAAGACAACAACACTTCAGGCTTCCAGCGTCTTGCCAATCGAAGACAACAACACTTCAGGCTCCCAACGTCTATCCAAAAAAATTATGTGTACAGTCGAAGACAAACAACACTTCAGGCTTCCAACGTCTTGCCAAAAAAATTTTGTGTATAGCCAGTCAAAGAAGACAACTATGGTAAAAAAGGCAGGGGTCTGGACAATCGAAGACAACTTGTCTTCAGGCTTCCAACGTGTAGCCAGTCGAAGAAGACGACTATGGTAAAAAATGGAGGGTTTCAAAATTTAAAATTCAAACACAGTCATATATCCAAATATAGACAGAATATTAAAGTAATCTCATAAAATTAGAAGATATTTAATGCATAAATATAATTTAAAAATAAAACTATTTTCCAAAAAAATTACGCATGGATCAAGGAATGATACAAAGGTCAGAAAAAAAATATGAAAATTTCAAATAATGTACTTGGAAACAAATAAGTATCAAAATTAAGAACTTTTTAACCCAACAATTTTTTTCTGTGTACTTTTTTACAATTAACTTTAATTTGGTATATCCCCTTCCAATTTCCCCTAATTTAAACAATCTAGTTCAATGTCCATGGCACAGCCCAACAAGGTCAAACAAGATTATTGAGTCCATCTTTCGGTGGCGCTTGATTTTCAAAGGTTTAACCACTTACCTATAGACTTACTGTTGCCTACTCACTTGGCAATGATAGTTTAAAGTACCTACCCTAAAGAGCTCTAAAATTAGGTATGGTTCTCAATGAGTCATGTCTTCTCGTATTTTTAAATCATATAAATAGTATCATACTAAAATTTATTCAATGCATACCTAATTCATTTATAATCGTATCATGTATTAACCATTTTTATGTAATTTTATAAATCTTGGTAAAATTATGAGGCCTGGGATAAAAGGGAACATGCCATTGGAAGTTGTACGATTCTAGAACTACATGTATCATATCGGATTTCTAAGTTCTTTCTACTTTTAGATCCTTTGAAAGGATGGAATTAACAGCGGCAAGTCAACATTGTCCACAGGAGCCCCCAACGGAGGTGAACCTGAATATCTGTGTTATTTTTTCCTTTGTTTGGAGGCACCTCACTAGAGAGCTATAAAACAAAACAAGCCTCTTGAGCTTGGTTCAAAATCGAATTGTTAAAAATTTATTCAATATCGACTCATATCATAAATAAGGGTGTCAATATATGACACAACTTGTTAACACGATACAAAATTAGAAGGCTTGAATCTTCCTCAAATCACCCGTTTCGTAAACAAGTAGACCCAACACGACATTATTAATAAACAAATCGGATATAAATTAAGTCGATCAAAAGAAATACACGATACAACTCATTTATATACCGATTATACACGATCATATACGACACGAACCCAATATTACACCACTCATTAGACACGAATTAATAAACGAATCGGATATATATATATATATATATATATATATAATGTTTTTTGACATAAACTTGCAAAAACCCACCACAAAACATGATTGATAGGAACTCACCTCAGGGCTTCTAAATTTTTTAGATTGCCTCTTCAACTATAATATATTTTACATTGCACCACATCTCAGCAGAAGAAGCTCGCTAAGACAAGATGGTCAATGATCTAACCCACCGATCCCAAATAGGAGCAGTTGTAACATGGCCAGAAGGTTGTCTTCATAAACCTCTAAGGACCACTTGTTATGCATTACCACGGCAATTGAAAAGCCATATTTATTCAGCTCAAAGTGATCGGTACGAGGCACGCATAATTCTTGTTCTAAAGAATAATAAACACCTCACAAATGACATTTGCACAAAAAACCCCCCATAATCATGTCTTAACAAGAAAAAGTAAAGGTCAGAAGCGAAAGATAACAATCGCATGACTAACTCGGGAGGATAAATGTTGAGCATCGACTGGCAAGGAACTTAAGAGCATGTGCAGTGAAGCAGACCCCAAAGCATCTCATCGTAGCTGACTCGGAAATCACTGATTCACAAAAAAGGAACGGGTCATCAACGACTCTGATACAGATAAAAAAACAGTGTCTGATATATGAACACGATAGCCACGAGTACATCAATAGATAACACATGCAGAAAGATTCTGAAACATATCACAACAGTAGTCAGTGTTTTAAATCATATGAAGTCAACAACTTCCTATGTGCTCCCAAAAAAAAAGCTGCCTTTACAGCACACAAATAAAAGGAATTATACTATAGGAGAAATATTCTGATGCCTATATTAAGATCGAGACAGAACTTGTGGAATGACAATTTTTTTTTTTCACGTCATAATACTAATTACATCAGAACCGCAACAATGAAAGTCCATGACATCAACATTGAAAATCTCACAATTGCCAATTATTCAACAGTTAGCTTCTAAAACTAAAATAAGGAGGAACCATATCTTGTTTTGGTTCAATCATTAGTATATGCATTATTCAAGCGGTGCATCCAAACTTGAGGGTCAGCAATAACAATGGCTAATTGGCAAATGAACATAAAAGGCGGATTTCTAAAAAATTGAAGTACAAAAGAAACTATGACTCAGACAACTCAACAAGACATCCCTGAGTCAACCATGAGCCAAGTGAGACTCGTGGTTTACACGAAACACAAAACAGTATGGGAACGGAATGGGCCAAGTCATATTGGAATAGTCGATTCTTTGAACTATGTTGGGTTCGTTTAAACACTATCACAAAAGCATATAATTCTTCTACCTTCTTATAGAGGTTGATATGGTAGAAGGTCCTAGGTGTTTGTTAGAATATTATAATGCAACACTTAAAACAATGAGCAAAAGAGAATACGGCCAAGTTAAACTCGTATTCTTGCTAAAGACAAAGAAAGTTTCTAATGAAAACAAATGAACAAAGGTCATGCTTCAACTTTTAACGTAGCTAAAGGCTCATACTTCTTTCTCACCTTTTAAAGCCAGTGTATTGGAAGATAAGACAAATATATCAATGATGAGAACCACGGAAGAAGGGAATTCCCAGACCTATAGAAAGCATAACCAAAATTAGATGGATATATTCAGTCGTGCTGATACGACAATGAAGAAACAGAAGGATGTTGCACAGTGAGTTTATGTTAGTTAAGTAACTAATGGCCAAGTACAACAAGAAATCATACCATCATAGCAATAAAAAAGATCTTGAAGTAACTTGAAACAAGGATTGAGAGCAGTATGTCTCTATACCTGTCCAGTTCGAAACAATAGTAAACTGAGATATCTTTTCAGGTACAAAAAGCTCAAAAATATAAAGCCCAACATTGCTCAATAGAAATCATTCCAACTACTACTCGTCAGCTACAAAAAATCTTTTGGCCATTTTTTATCAAACCACATCTCTTTTCACACAAAAGTACTAGACAGTCATTTAGCCTTTCCTCTCATTTTTTCTGTAAACCTAAACCAACTCTTCCCTTCATATCGGCAATCCACATACTTAATGGAAAAAAGAATCTCAATACACATGACTAAAGCATCTCAGTCGAACATATCATCTCGCCCTTTGTGATATTACCTCTACCTTCTCATGAGTGCCATTTTCTATTCAGTCCTTTTTAGAGTGCTCATTCTGTGCTAAAAACATTCACATTTCAGCTGCAATCGTTTAGTGGGCATGTGTTTCAAAAGTCAAAACATTCGATGGTAGCCATACCGTTATCTGATAAAATTTACCTATTGCATCCCTCCCCTGCATAAAATCCTCTCAGCCTCACTCATGTAGGAAATCATCTAATATACGCAAGATGGGATCAATACTACTCAATTTGGGTTATGCAAATCCCTGAAAATTGAGAAATCATACAAACTTGTAAAAAAATGTCCAGACACCGTCTTTTTTGTGTTGCAACATATATTTTGCGTATAATAAATAAAGTTGTTAAGTTTAGGGTTACTTGTTAAGAAGAAAGATGAATGGAGGAATTGTGTGAAAGAAGGTAGAGAAAAGTTACCCAACCTCTCACTCTCAACTCATATTTATATGTCTGCAATAAACATAAAAGACGAGTATAACCATGCATGGTACACTTATTACAACATATAAAATAAACATAAATAATAATACTCTCAACACTTCTCCTCAAACTGGAGTATATATATAATATATTATATAGTCCAAGCTTGGAACAAATAATTGTCAAACGAGTACGACTTAAAAACTTTGGTAAACATATCCACAAGTTGGTCTTCAGACTTCACAAATGGTGTCACAATATCTCTACTTAGTATCTTATCCCGAATAAAATGACAATCAACCTCGATATGTTTGGCCCTCTCATGAAATATTGGATGTGAAGTGTGCTTGATTATCGCAAAACAACTATAAAGGAGATTGAACCAGGAAACCGATCTCTTTAAGGAAGTGTTGTAACCACGTCAATTCACTTGTGGTATGTGTCATTGCCCAATATTCAGCTTCTGCATAATAACCAGTAGTCGACCTTCAATTAGAAGGAAATCCAACCCAATCAGCATCTGTAAAACCATCCACTCTAAGATGTCCATTTGGTCGATACAGCAATCGAAGTCCTGTAGTCCATTTAAGATATCGAAGAATACGAACAACAGCATCTCAATGTGGTACTCGAGGTGCTCCCATAAATTGACTCACAACTACTACTGCATATGCAATATCTGGCCGATTAATAGTAAGATAATTCAACTTCTCAACCAATCTGCGATACCTGCCCAGATTCTCAAATAGTGCACCATCATCTACCAAAAGTTTCTGATTTGGATCCATAGGAACATCAACTGGTTTGCCACCTAATAAATCTGATTCCTCCAACATATCAAGTACATATTTTCTCTGAGACAAGCTCATACCCTACCTATATCTAGCAACTTCAATACCTACCGAAGTTTGCCTAGGTCTTTAGTATGAAATCGATGCTGTAAAAAAAACTTTCAACTTCACAATACCCTTAGAATCGTCGCTTGTAATCACAATATCATCCACATACACAATAAGTATAATGTGACCTGCACCAATATGTCAATGAAATATGGAGTAATCTGTCTGACACCTAGAAAGACCAAACTCTAAAACAGCCTTTGAAAACTTAACAAACCATGCTCTTGGTGAAGCTGGAGAACGTGATAAGGTAGGTAACACAACAATTGGCAATGGAACGAGAGAGGAAGTCAAAGATGGAGTAAGACCAAAGTCAAGCTCAAGAGGTGTAGTGACACTAACAGCAGAAAGATATGGTATAGACTCACAAAAGGTTATATTGGCACTGGTGAAATAGCAGCGAAGCGTAAGACTATAGCAACGATAACCTTTCTGAGTGTGCGAATAACCAAGAAAGACACTTTGTATTACAGGGGTCAAGTTTATCAAAACCAAGACCTAAGTTATGAATATAGCAAACACAACCAAAGATCTTAGGTGGAATGGAAAATAAGGGAGATTGAGGAAGAAGAACTGAACGTGGAGACTACCATGTAACACAGAAGAAAGTATACGATTAATAAGATAACAAGCAGGAAGAACAGCATCACTCCAAAATGTTTGAGAACATGCATATGAAATAGTAATGCTCGAGTTACTTCTAACAAATGACGATTTTTGCGTTCTGCCACCTCGTTCTGTTGTGGGGTGTGAACACAAGAAATCTGATGAACAATACCCTTTTCACGAAAATAAGTGACAAAGGGATCATAACTATATTCTCTAGCATTATCAGACTGCAAAACACGTATTTGACAACCAAACTGAGTTTTGATTTTTTTACAAAATATGCGAAATATGGAAGGCAATTCAGAGCATGCTTTCAACAAAAATAACCATGTCATACGGGAATAATCATCCATAAATGTCATAAAAGATATGAATTTATTTGATGGGACATTCTTTAATGGACCCAAACATCAGAGTGAATCACCTCAAAGGCACTCGAGACACGATTATCTAGTCGAGGCATAAAAGTCCCAGAGTGATGCTTATTGAACTGGCAGGGTTCACAAGATATAGAGGATATAGAACTTAGACTAGAAATTTGACGCTTCAAATTGGAAAGATGGATGACCAAGACAACAGTACCATTGAAAAGGAGATAACGATGATTGAAAGGCTTTAAAATATATTTCGAAATCGAAGTAGTAAAAACCACACGCTTCATGCCCCGTACCAATCTTCCTTTTTGTCTTTAGATCCTAAAACACACAAGACGAAGGATAAAAAGTGATAAAATAATTAAGGTGCTATTTGGTAACCTAGAGTTTTTATTTTTATTTTTATTTTTTGTTTTTGTTTTCATTTTATGGCAAAAAAAAAGGTGTTTGATAAATATTTTCGTTTTTTTTTAACTGCTCTATTTTGAAAACAAGGCTAAAATATGGAAACATCCAAAAGGATGTTTGTGAAAACATCAAAAAACCAAAACACGCGGGCAATAGCCAACTCATTTTAATAAGGTCTGGACTTCAAACCCTCTCCACAGCAAAATAATGGGTTATTTTCCTTACTCTATAAATTGCCAAGAACTCTCTCATTTCTCATTCAGCTGAAGACCCTTAACCCATACGAAAAAAAGATTTGAAGCTCCTCCAACTCCTCCAAGACAGACGAAAGACCCATAGCAGACGATCTTCATCTCTGGCAATCTTCATCTCCGGCGATCTTCATCACAACAGACGATCGTCGGTGGTGGGAGTGGGTTTCGGGGTTGTGTTGGTGGGTTTCGGTGGTGGGGGTTGATTTCGGTGATGGGGGTGGGTTTCGGTGGTGGGGTTGGAAGTGGGTTTTGGTGGTGAGGTTGGGGGTGGGTTTTGGATTTGGGGTTGGGGATGGGTTTTGGATTTGGGGTTGGGTGGTGGTTTTGGGTGATCAGCGGGGTTTGGGTGGTGGTTTTGGGTGGTGAGTGGGGTTGGGTAGTGGGGTTGGATGGTGGGGTTTGGGTGGTGGTTTTGGGTGGTGAATGGGGTTGGGTGGTCAGTGGGGTTGGGTGGTAAATTTTTTGTATAATACCAAACGGGTTTTTTATTTTTGTTTTCATAATTTTTTAAATATAAATGACTACCAAACATGTTTTATATTTTTAATTTTTATCACAGAAAAAACAAAAAATAGTTCTGTTTTTTTTATAAAAAAAAACATAAAAACGAAAACATTACCTAACGTACACTAAGAGACTTAATTTTGCTAATAGATATCAAACTAAAAGGAAATTTGGGAACAAACAAAACTGAGGACAAAGACATAGTGGGACTCAACTGAGTGTTCCACAAACCAGAGACCTGAGATGAAGAACCATTAGCAAGAGTTACACTTTGACAAGGAGTAACAGGCTGATAAGCAGCTGGATGAACCAATCATATGATCAAATGCACCAGAATCTATAATCCAAGGATTGTATGTGGAAGACAATAAGCAAGTAGAGTAGCCGTAGAGGAAGACAGAGTTGCCTTTTTCTGAGACATGAGTTGAGCATATTCCTCTCGCGAGATGGTAATCCACTCTGAGAACCGGACAATGATCCATGCGATTGGGGAGCACTTAAGTGAGATGTAGTGTAGTGAAGATCAGGTTTAAAAGACATTTCAATCAAAAAATAAAATAAAATAAATAATCAACAACACTGATCATGAGATAAACCCTCAAGAAATGAGCTAAAGAAGAACCAAATCAAGCTAAACCAACAAGCAGAAGCCTGAACTAGGCCACACAAAGGCTAAACCGGAAGAAAACAACCTCAAAAGTGCTGAACCAATGTTGAATCAGCCTAAAACTGGACCGATTAGATGAAAAACCAACTGTACACATCAAAAACTGGGCTGCAACCCACTGAACCGGGCTCAAATCTGAATGAGAACCACTGAACCGGCCTCGAATCTGAAGGAGACCCACTGAACTGGGATGAATTTCAATAGAAACCCACTGAATCGGGATGAAATCCACTATAAAACCACTGAACCGAAATGAAATCCACTATAAAACCACTGAACCGGCCTGAAATTTTAAAGAAGATTACTGAAACGGACTAAAAAAAAGATGACTAAATCGGCCTTGGATTGCTCTCCAGTAGACTGGATTTGGGGACTTTGGGTCATGAGGGTTTTAACGTTTAAGTAACTAAGTCGGGTCAAATCTTTATAACCCGATTCCCGAAGTAAGCTGGGTCATGGAACCTTTCTTCTTCTATCAGGTCACTATAGCACTGTAAACCCTAGACCAACTACAGAACGATGACGGCAAGGAGTTCTAACAGAGGCGAAGGCGTGACTGGTCCACAAAAGCAATAACGAAACTGTTTGATTTCTTCCTAACCCAAGCAACAGTTTCACAGCTGCACACCAACGATTACACATAGATCACAACGACGGCAAGATATGATTCTGAACACAACCACAACACCCATTTAATCACAAATTGATTTTGAACTTGAATAACAGTCACAGCTCACAGCACCGTGACGCTAAGCTTCGACAATGGCAACAACAATCAGAGACTCCAACATTAATAGTATTCAACAATCAACGACACTAAACCAGCCATTAACATCGTGCCTCTGTAATAACTTTTTGGTCAACTTTCTCAGATCAGAACATACTGCGGCTAATAGCAATTAATTGCTTTGGTTCAGGACACACAAACCAATATCCAACAAGGAACTGGCAAGGGAAAAGAGGGAAACAAAATAAGAGACAATGATAGAGATCGAAAAGGGATTGGATGAGCTTAAATTTAAGAATTGAATTTTATTATTTGTTTTATTATTATTTTTATTAGTTAGGGAATATTTGTTTGACTAGGAGTATTAGTTAGAGTTTAACTTGGAAATTATTATAGAGTTTTAGTAGGATAGGGATTTGAGAGTTTGATTATGAAACTCTTTTAGTATTTTAGTAGGAAAGTAGTTTTTATTTTAGTAGGGGACTTGGCCTATAAATAATGGTGTAATCCCAACTATTTTGATTAGATAGAGTGATATAATAAAAAGTAATTCTCCGTGGAGAATTTGTGTTTCTTTACCAATTCCTTGCGAGGATGAGATAAGCCCCTACCACCCCTTCTTATTCTTCTTCTCTTTCTATTTTGTGATTTCTAGTCCTTCCCATCCTACATCAGACAAGTAAAGAGGGAACAATAAAAAGAATCTATTTAGATGCAAGTTTGGATCAGAAGTGGCTCTGATACCATGTTAAGTTTGGGGTTACTTGTTAAGGAAAAAGATGAATGGAGGAATTGTGTGAAAGGAGGTAGAGAAATTGTTACCCTACCACTCACTCTCAACTTATATTTATATGTCTCCAATAAACATAAAAGACGAGTGAGTATACACATGCATGTTACACTTATTACAACATAGAAAATAAACATAAATAATAATACTCTCAACAAAAGCAAAACCTATTAACTACAGTTGTATCACCACATCATATTGTGTGGAGTACACATACAATCTTTTTCTCTATACAATGCACAATTCATCAAATACGAATATTAGTTATTCTAACGATAAAATGACTATTTTTCAAAGTTTTGGCCTACAGACTTATCGAAAAAAGGTTTTGCTACACAATGATCATCAACTCGTGATCATAATAAAGTACGATGCCACCAGAAACACTCTTCGTAGGCTCTCAGGTATCTCTATTCTCTCTCCTTCGTACTCTCTCCCTCTCTGCTCCTCTCCTTCTCTCTCCTCCTACATCGAGTTGTTTAGAGCAATGTTATCAGAACCGGACCGGTCATCAAACCGGCAAGAGAACTAAGTCAATGGTTCACTGGTTCGATCGTTGAGTCAACTGGTCGGACCGGTCATATAATAAAAAAATAAAAAATATATATAAAAATTAGACTAGCAAAGAGATGTTAACAATTTACCATAAAATTAATGAAGCCAAATATCAAATCAATATTCATAAAATTCACAATGTCAATCTTAATATCAATATTCATAAAATTCACAATCCCAATCTCAATAAAATTCAATCTCAATCACATCAAAATTCACAATTTCAAATGAAAATTATCACAAATCATTATCTTCTAAAAACTCGAAAAATGGCATATATAGAGAATATATATACTGTATATGACTTAAATATTCTACCTCCCAATCCTAAAAGTAGATTAATGCTATTTAGAAAGGTAGAGTATTTATGAAGGAGACAACTGATATTTTGCTTGAATACTTTTTTTGCATTGATTTTTATATAGTCTGGTGGCCCTGAAAAAGCCACGTACGAAGTTAACAAGACTGTTGCTTGCTGATATGATGCGTGTGGCTTATAATGGACCACCCCACTAATTTTTTTTTCAGTCCATTGTATCAGACAAATTTACACAATCTTATATTGCAAAACAATGTATATTTTACATTATGCCACATACATGAGAACAATCAACACTTTGGCTAAAAGTTGAAGACAGAGAGAGCACGCGCGAGAGAGAGAGAGAGAGAGAGAGAGAGAAAGAGTGGCAGAGAGAGAGGGCTTCCTGTTCGTTGCCCGGAATGGAGAAGGAGATCGAAGTCCTTCGCTGCCTATTCGTCGCCTGGAGAAGGAAGAAGAAGACTGAAACTGGACTCTTGGGTCTTGAAAGTTGAAGAAGAGAGGCTGAGTGAGAGAGTTCGAGTTGAAGCAGACTAGCAAAGTAAAGATTGAGTTGAAGACGAAGACGAACCAGATGGGTCCTGTACTCCCGTTCGTTGAAGCAGATGAGCCCTCCTGTTCCTTGAAGTAGATGAGGAAGATGAAGACCTTTAGTCTAGAACAGTGGGAGTGGAGACTCAAATGAAGGAAGAATGGAAATTGCAATAGAAGAAATGGGATTTAGGGCAAAAATGCCCAAAACAGATTTTTTTTTTTTTTTTAAACAATTGCAATCCAACCGTCCGGTTCGAACAAACCGTCCGGTTCACTTGCCTAGGCAGTCCAACTCACGAATCGGACCGGTCTATGTTCCGGTTCACAGTCCAACCGGTCGAACCGGCCGGTCCTGTCCGGTTCTGATAACACTGGTTTAGAGGTAGGTATGTTGGGGTTCTTTAGCGTCAATCGAGATAAGATTCGATACCATATTAGAATAGAGAGAGAGAGAGAGAGAGAGATATATGCTCTAATCCTCACCGATTTGCATATCTAGTCATCATTTTTCACTTCCAAATCCTAAGCCTCAAATTGCAAACAATCCATACACAACTTATCCAAATAAGTTGAATTCAAAACCCTAACTCCTTTGCGCTGATTGAATTCAGATAATATTCCAAATTTTTCCAAGAGGGGAACAGGGAGGAGAGGAGAGGAGTAAAGAGGGAGGGAGAGAGAGAGAGAGAAGTGACGGATAAAAAACTTTGATCTACGGCCAGATAATATGTCTAGAACTTGGAAAACTTATAATTTGATCCTCAATTTCTAACCATGATTCAAGTTAAGCTAATCAATGACCACCACATTCCTAAATTTCTAACCAGGGAATTATCATGAAGGAAAACATGCCAATCAACAATAGAGAAATGCTTACCCAAAAAGTCCAGCCGATGTGTTCAGCAACTTTCTTGTCCCAAGAAGCAACGTGCCAAGAAACATGAAGTTTCCACAGAAAACATCCATCAATGTCTACGATGCAATGGCAAACCCGTTTCAATACAAACAATACAAAATCCAAATACATCAGAACCAATATCATAAATCTCATACGCTCCAAAAAAAATAAGTGCAACCTTTTCACAGCTCCACAAAACTGAATCAAAGCCCACGGACGAACTCAATGTCTGTTCAATTCCACTCAAAAGCAATATCCTGTCTTGGGTAGCTAAGGCTTGTTAAATATTGTTTACATCACAAATAAATCAGTGGAAAACAATTTTCAAACAACAAAAACTAGATCAAATGGATACAAGCATCCAAAAGAAGATACACGAAAGCAACTTTCCAAAAGAAGCCCTGCAAAAGAGATTAGTGTGACAATAATGAAGTTAGATTTCTGTACCATCCAATACAATATCAATGGAGTTTGCTTAATTCAAAATGAAATAAGAAAGTTCAATGCCACAACCCATATTGGAAAAGACTAGACTAAACTCAAGGAGTCAAGTTAACCTGCATAGTGAGTGATGAAAACTGAAAAATAAATTTCATCTATTATATATTGAGTACGTTAAGCTTCAACATATATAGGCTGAATAAATGTTATTTTATTTTAGTGTCATATATGTTAAAGCTTAACGTACTCAATATCTAATAGATGAAATTTATTTTTCAGTTTTCATCACTAACCCTTTTAGCCAACATAATTATGCATACAATACAATACAAATTGGAAAAAAAAAAACCAACAACTTCGCGGTACCTCAAAGTTCAGAGCCTCTCCATACAACACGTTGAAGAACAAATGTCTATATGCTTTTGCCTTGTGCAAAATCAAATCAATCAGAACAATCTACAACAAATTAGAAAAGCCATTTAAATAGCTTCAAAATAAAATAAAAAAATCAAAACTTGACAGAGAGAAAAAACAATCAATGATTTTGAAAACTTTATTACCATGATCTCACATTCGATGTATTCGTCCGCAACAGCTTTGCAATTATCCTACAAGAAAAATATATATCTTTTATCACTAAACTGAAAGCGGAGAAATTGGAATTAGAATTCTCAAGAGATGGAAATTAAAAGAGAAATGCAAAAACTTACGCATTTCATTAGCCGGATATTCCCCGGAGAGTATTGTATGTACAGGGTTTTGTTTGGAAACCCACATTGAATGCATCGAAATTCCATTTGCTTCACTGTAAATATACCAACTAAACCAGATGGCAGTTGAAGATGAAGCTATAGAGGTAGTGTTGAAGACGGGTTGTTACCAACATGTTGTTCCCTCAATTTTTCCGCCAATAGATTCTATAGAGAGCTCTCAAGCCAAGCCAAAACCCAACGTGGCACTGATTGAACTCGTCTCAAGACTGAGCTGAAAAAAGAGAGATTGAACTCGTCTCCAGAATTGAAAAGAAACAAATTCCTGAGAAAGAAGCACTACCTGAACCACCCTCTACGATCCTATTCGACCAAATGGAAACCCGCCAAAGAATTGAACCATTTCCATGGTTCAGCCCAATTCAAAACTCAATCGTCACACAATGGGTGAGAACGAAAAATGTAATCAAACAGAGAGAGGTATGGGTGAATCTGTGCCGGTTGTTGGGTGTATAGAGCGGCGGGTCCGGCTCGTCTGCGTTGAAGAAGTAACCGCACACTGTGCGTTTAAATGGAACGGCGCCGTTTTTGGCTGCCTTTGCAATTTTTTTTTTTAATTCCCCCTTACCCAAAACGACGTCGTTTTGGTGCAGCTAAAAAACTTCACATCCCTTCTTTCTCCCTTCAGTCAAACGATCGCAGCTCCAAATCTCGTTGAAACCTTCGGCTTCTCCTACCTTCATCAAAATCAGACCTCTTCTCCTACCTTCGGCTTCGACGTTGCCTTCTTTCCCTCTCCAGGTTTGTGTTGCTATTTTGGGTTAATGATTTTGCGAAAAATAGACCTAATTTTAGATTTTGTTACTATTTTGGGTTAATGAAATTTGGCTTCGATTTCAGATTTTTTTCTATTGAATGGGCTGAACTTTCTTTCAGATTTGGTTAATTGAAATTTGTCTCCGATTTTTGTGGTCTGAACTCTCAGATTTTTGTGGTCTCAATTCTCAGATTTTTGTGGTCTGAACTCTCAGATTTTGTTAATTGAAATTTGGCTAAACTCTCTTTCAGATTTTTGGTTACTGAAGTGCTGCAAGATCTCTGAACGGAGTTCCTAGCAGAAATACAGATCATTGATGTGAGTACTTGCATACTTAACTGGTCAAATTCAAGATTTTCTAACAGGGACTATAATGCAGAAAAGTGAATTATATATTTGAGGCAATCTCACAATGATATTATTTATCTTGTTCAGAACAAAAGATGTGGACTGAATTCTCTTTCTTTTTCTGCTGTGAATCAAAATTTGGCTTCGATTTTTGCTGCGGTGAATCAAAATTGAATTCAATAGAATATTTTGCTGCGGTGAATAAAAAATTGAATTCAATACTATGAATCAAACCTAGAGTTTTTAAAGATAAAAAAGTACAAGGTGGTTGATGGTTTATGCAATGTTTAATCTTTGATCATTGAATCAATTGCTTCACATGATATTGTTTTAATGCTAACCACTGGTAGTCATATATGTCTGGAATATCTTATAAAGGTTTAAGTTCCTTGAGTGAAAAAGAGGCAGTAGATGAATTCTAAAGATCATTTGTTGCAAAAAATTCTAACTTCAGCTTAATGTGCCAAGTGTCCTTCTATCTCTAAATTGCATAAACCATCAACCACCTTCCTTTCCTGTTTGCTGCAGCCTCATCACACCTTCCAAACTGATTAAATATGTTCCCATCTGTCCCAAAAATTATAAGGGAACTACACTATGGTTGGTGTTGATATTTTATTTCTCTTCAGGACATGGAGTCTATCGTGGAGACCATGATGCAACAGCTTTTGTCTAAAGAAATTCTCCACGAGCCTATGAAAGAATGTTTATGAGCTGTGCAATTTTTGGGATGAGCAAGGATGTTTATGAGCTGGTCTGTGCATTTTGATCATGGAGTTGTTTTTCCTCTCTGCACTGGACTGCATTGGACTGTTATGCTTTGTCTCTGTAGTGCTGCACTGATATGGAGCATGAAGTTGGGGATGCAGGCAGAAGTTTTTCAGACTTAGAGGGTTCCCAAAATGTAATTAGAAATGGTTTAAGTCCTTGAAGGATTAAAGCCACCTCTTGTATCTAGAATGTTCTGTTTGATTTGCTTCTTGTAATTCATTCATTCATGGAATAAATTTTTGCTTCTTGTAATTCATTCATTCATGGAATAAATTTTTCCTTTTTCCAAAAAAAAAAGGTGATCAGCTTCAGGAATGGCATTGTAGATATAGTGTTGCTAATTACAAACAGCAGACATGTCTGTCAAGGCACAACAGTTGGAACAAATGGAATTTAGTATACCAATTTTATCTACAATTGCATATAAAAAGAACCTTCACATCTTCCACAAAGCAAGGAAATCCTCCGATTGACATGAATGTGACAAACCCGAATACAAAAGAGGCACATGCTCCCCCTGCCTGCCCCATATATAGCAAATGAATCAATTAACTTGCTCCAAATGCACAGAAAAACTCATGCTTCAATGTAAGAAACAGAACTTCAAAAGGGGATAGCTTCAGCTTTTGCTATGTGGAAGACATGAAGGTAACAGTGCTGAGAAGTACAGTAGAAGTCTATAAGTTTTCGGATAGATTCAGCTGTAGTTATTTTCTCAAGAGGATCATCATTTATCTCAAACTAATCAACAACCAAGAAGAAGATCACATTCATTAAAGAAGATCTCATTCATTAACAATATCACATTCATTAAGAAGATCACATTCATTAAAAAGACCACATTCATTAAAAAAAGATCAGATTCATTAAAAATACAACAAGCATCCTTACAACAACTAGTAGTCTCATTAAAAATAAAAAGTGTTCAAAAAAATGAGAAGTCTCCATCTGCATCCTTATAACTGCTAATTCTCCCACCATCATTACAAGTTGTATCTCCCATTCACGAAAAATGATTCAGCGTCATTTAAAGAATGCACATATGTTGAATCAGTTGGAGTACCCTACATTAATGAGAAGGGGTCAGACAAATAAACTTGATAAATATGTTAATCAATAAATTTAACAATAAGGTCACATACCATAACACTTTGTACACTACTTGAAGCTTGAGAAGACATCGAATGACCATATGCTGGTGTACACGGGTGACTGCAACCTTGTACCTGGAATACAAAAATACTTGCAATTATGTTTATAAAAATAGGAAGTGAATAAAAATATGAAGTAAATTAAAAAAATCTAGAATTATATTTATACGATACCGTAGACATATGTGATGGTTGGGAAGCTCCTTTTTTTCTCTTAGTTGCTTTCTCATGCCAAGATTTTAGTCGACCCCAACCCTTGTAACCACCTTCTTTTCTTTTTAAACCTTTAACTTGGAGAAGTTTTGGGTCAACATTTTCTGTTCCACTTGGGTCAACATTTTCATGGATTGGATCATCGCCACCATCACCAATTGATGCATACATACTATCCACTTCTTTGAACAATTCATCAACACCATGCGACACCAATTCATATGCAGGTTGAAGACCAGAGCATCGAGCAGCTAGTTGTACCATTCTAGGACAAAGCTGCCTGTAACGTGACGCCACCATCAACTTGGGATTCTCTTCATTTGACATTAAAATGGGGGCTGTCCTACAACTCATTCTTGCATCTCGTCTCCATCTCTTACATATGTATTGCTCGGGAATTTGCTTAATATTGATCATGTCCAAGACTTTAAGTGCATGGCCACATAATATCCCCTCCATTTCAAACTTCCGACAACTACAATTGACTAGCTCCTCATTAGCCTTAACCAAGACCAAATACTCCCTATGTTCATCATATAATCGAACCACAAATTGATGCCACCCATCCAACACATCACATGGTGTAGCAATAGCACACTGAAATATATCATACTCCTCTTGGAACAGCTCAAACATAGTTGGAGTGTACACTTGCCCTGCTTGCACTAACATTGGAGCTCTTTTTAACTTCAATCTAGGTAATTTTTGCCTAGCTTGGTATTCTGAGTCTGACTCCTTATACCGCTTATCATTCACAACTCTTTCAAAATGCACAAAGAACTGAACAATGTCATGGTCTGGCTTTAAGTACTTCCGTAAGGCTGCATTCAAGCTCTCACTCAATTGGGTGCTTCGCATTCCTGCAGTGAAAGTCCTCTTCATATACACATGCCCCCATTTCTCTCGCAATGCCCAAGTGGCTTTCATCCACATATTATCATCCAATTTATACTCCGCAAGCAACGATTCCCAAGCCTCAAATAGTTCATGCTCTTCCTCATATCCATACACACACTCTTTAAATCGAGCAGGAAATTGTGAACCATCCTTATAAATGTTCCCCAAATGTTTCAAAGCATTTTGGCAAAGGTGCCAAGTACATAACCCATGGTATGTCTCTGGCATGACAATAGAAATAGCCTTAGCCATCGCTTGATCTTGGTCCGTGAAGATGGTAATAGGATATTTCTCAGACATAGCTTGTAGGAATGTCTCAAACAACCACTGAAATGATGCTGCCATTTCATCATACAATAATGCAGCTCCAAATAATACTGTCTCCCTGAAATGATTGAACCCAGTAAAACATGCAAAGGGCCGATACTCCTTGTTCGTTCTGAAAGTAGTGTCGAATGAGACAACATCTCCAAAGTTGCCATAGTCAACAATCATCACTAGATCGGCCCAAAAAATATTAGTAATATGCTCCTCCGCATCCAATTGCACTCCATAATAGAATGATGGATTTTTAGCTGCTTCCGCTTGAAAATACTTCAACAAACTACCCGCCTCACCATACATCAAGTCTCGTTGCCTCCTTTCACGGAGGTAATTCTTTTGGTCTCGACGAGTAAAACCAAGACTTTCCTTTCCTCCAGACTGAGTACTTAAAAGTTCATAGGAAGCCTTAAGTGACAATCCACAATCCGCTACCATATCAATATTAATGCCTTGTGCTTCGGTAACCTTCCGTTGAGATGGCATCATATGCATACATTCAGTAAGGTGCAAATGATGATTGTGGTTGTCCTCCCACTTCGTCACAACAAATTTACCAATATCTCTGTTAAGAGATATGCACATATGAGCTTCGCAATTTGTTCGTGTCTCTGCTCGAGGCTTCTTTGTTTGGTTGTCTCTTTTATCACGACCCCTTTTACCTTGTTTACAACAAACATATTTTCTGTAAATGACGACGCCATCTTTCAAACTTTTATTCTGAGAGTCTTTTCTCACGCTAAATCCCAGACCCTCCATAACTATTGTAAAACGCATAAGCATCTTCCTCCACATCAAATTGCATACCAATATGAGGTATATTCTCTTTCACATTAACTCCCAAATTATCCATCATAATATCCTACAATAAGAAATTTAATTGAATAAGACTATTTGTTGTTAATGAAACACATACTATATGTAGAAACAACAATATTTGATGCCTTGGCTATTTCTGCAACTGCCTAAAAAAAGAACATAATTATCAACAAGGTAAACATTTCTAGATGCAGATGATACACCAACTATTGTGAAACCATCCATAACTAATAGAAAAATGTCACACCGGGAAAAATAGCTACCAAAAATTGGTTATATAGCATACCAGAGCTCAAGTCAAAAAACAATTACCTTAAATGGAATTCAGAATCCATGGAAAATATGTTCTTTTTAAGTTCTAAGAGACGAATTTGTGCAAGGAAATAGACAACACGTCGTTTTGAAACACAAGTCAAATCAAAAAAATAAAATGGTAACTAGGTTTGACATTCATGCAAATGAACAATAACTACCCAAAGTCGTATTGGTGCCATCAAAGAGAACATGGACATTAGATTATTTTGTCAATCATAAAAAAAAGCAACATTGTAAGAAAGAGAAAGATAAATATGCTTATTATAGAATCATAGTAAGACTCAAAAAAAAAAAAAAAACAGAGATGTATATGTCACATTAATGCAAGAGGAACAAAAATATATTCTTGCTATTGTCAAAAAGACGATTATTAAAGAACCTGAATGAATGCTTGAGGATCGAAATGGCTCACAGAAACTCCAACAAATTTTTTTTCGAACTAGTTTACGTGTATTTCGATTAATTTTTTCTATTATCTGATTGATTAAAGACAGATCATCCACCCTAAAACTAGGTTATTCTCGTCTTTATTGTCCTTAGGACTAAATTTGAGAAAGTTTTATAAATTTAATCTAAACCTCCCAAAAAATAAACATCTAAACAAGCTCCAATGGTTAGGACTCAAACCCTGTTGCCATAGATATTTCAATCATAAAGCCTATTATAGGAACGGCATGGCATGGGGTGCATGTAAAAATCCCTTTTAATCATCCGAAAAGTGAAGAAAGCAAAAAAGCGGAGATAAAGTGGAGGGAGCTTTTATTCAACACATGCTTAACCGTACTTGCAGCTAATCGGGACCATTTTTCCCACTATAAAAGCATGTAAAAAGATTCAACTTCAAAGTTATTATTTAGAAAACATATTTTGCAAGCACATTTGTATGTTGAAAAACATAAATTTATATTCAAAAGCGTAAATTATATCTATGAAATTTTCATACACACAGACAGCCGGGGTCCCTCGGTCAATCAAATTACAGAAGCTTAATGGTCTTAGGCTTGAATCCCAGCACTGGACAGTACCTGATGTCCTGTATTGCTCTTGTATCCTACACACACACACACGTCGTTTTTTGTTGAGGCGGGAGAAGCAGGGATGGTGGTGTGCTGGTTGAGAGAAAACCTGTGGGAAAAATTTCATGTACACAGGCTGGAGAAGAAGAAAGCGGGAGAAGAAGAAAGCGGGGGAAAATTTTGTTGGATTCAGACTAGCCCAAAACGACGTCGTTTTGGGTAAGGGGGAATTAAAAAAAAAAATTGCAAAGGCAGCCAAAAACGGCGCCGTTCCATTTAAACGCACAGTGTGCGGTTACTTCTTCAACGCAGAGGAGCCGGACCCGGAGGAAGAGAGGATAGATTGAATTTTTCGCCCGGTTAGGGGCAAGATCTGTGAGAGAGAGAGAGAGAACTGCCGGGGCGGGGCGGTAGTTTTGTTGGGCTCCCACCAATTTTATAAGAATCTAAACATTCTCCGATTCATTTTTAATGATTAACATCTATATAATAAAGTAGCTTACAATTCAAATCTCACAAGATAAATAAAATAATTTTTGCTATTTACGATTGAGATCACTTTAAATTTTATTTTAAAATTAATCTAACGACTAATATTAATACCATAAATTTAATAGGAAAATAGACTCATAAGAATGTGTTTGGAGTGACTTTTTAAAATTACTTCTATAAATTATTTCTCATAAATACTTTAAAAAAAAATTAGTATTTGAAACCACCCCACCACTACCTCTACCACCACCACCACCGCCACTGCCACCACCATCACTAACGCCACCACCACCACTACTGCCGCCGCTGCCACCACAACCACCGCCGCCACCACCACCACCATCACCGCTGTCGCCACTACCGCCACCACCACCACCTCCGCCACCACCCCCGCCGCCACCACCACCACTGCCTCCACCACCACCACCATCGTCACCGCCGCCACCACCACCACCGCCACCGCCACCACGGTCATTGCCACCCACCACAACAATCACCGTCTCCTACCACCACCACTGTCGCCAACCACCTCTCACATCTACTACAAATCGATGCTTAAATTTATTTATCTCTTCTCTATATTTGTGATTTGATTTTGTATATGAATATAAATATGTTTATTTTTTATCATTTTTTATTACTCTGTGCCTTCAGACACAGGCAATAACTAGTCTATCTATATAATAAATTAGCTTACAATTCAAATCTCAAAAGATAAACAAAATGACTTTTGCTATTCGCGGTTGAGATCGCCTTAAATTTTACTTTAAAGTAAATCTAACGGCTAATATTAACACCCTAAATTTAATAGGAAAAATAGGGTCCTAAGGGTGTGTTTTGAGTGATTTTTTAAAAATACTTTTAGAAATTATTTATCATAAGTACTTTAAAAAAAATAATAGTGTTTGAAACCGTCTTACCATTACCTCTACTACCACCACCCCCACCACCACCACCGCCCCCACCACCACCACCGCCGATGCCGCCACCACCATCGTCGCCGCCACCGCCACCACCACCACCGCCGCCGCCGTCGCCATCACTGCCACCACGGTCATTGTCACCCACCACAACCATCACCGTCTCCTACCACCACCACCACCTCTCACTCTACTATAATCGATACTTAAATTCATTTATCTCTTTTTTATGTTTGTGATTTGATTTTGGATATGAATACAAATATGTTTATTATTTATCATTTTTTATTACTTTGTGCCTTCAGGCACAGGCAATAACTAGTCTATGTATATAATAAAGTAGCTTACAATTCAAATCTCAAAACATAAACAAAATGACTTTTGTTATTCGCGGTTGAGATCACTTTAAATTTTACTTTAAAGTTAATTTAACGGTTAATATTAACACCCTAAATTTAATAGGAAAAATAGGGCCCTAAGGGTGTGTTTTGAGTGATTTTTTAAAAGTACTTCTAGAAATTATTTCTCATAAATATTTTTAAAAAAATAATAGTATTTGAAACCGCCCCACCACTACCTCTACCCCCACCACCACCACCACTGTCGTCGCCGCCGCCACCACCACCGTCGCCGCCGCCACCACCACCTCCGTCACCACCACCATCGCCGCCGCCGCCATCACCGCCACCACAGTCATTGCCACCCACCACAAACCATCACCGTCTCTTACCACCACCACTGCCGCCCACCACCTCTCACCTCCACTACAAACCGATGCTTAAATTATTTTATCTATTCTCTATGTTTGTGATTTGATTTTGGATATGAATACAAATATGTTTATTATTTACCATTTTTTATTACACTGTGTCTTCAGACACAGGCAATAACTAGTATATCTATATAATAAAATATTGGGAGAATTACATTTAGACCTCCTAAAATTTGTCACTTAATCACTCAGACTCTCTAACATTTGAAATATTACACACAGACCCCTGAGATTTGTGCGCGCATAACACTTAGACCCCTGCTGTAAATATATCCGTTAATAAATTACACTTAGACCCCTCTAAAGTTTGTAAGTATATATTACTTAGACCCCTTAAGTTTAAATAATTATATTTAGATAAAAAATACTCCAATTAAAGATAAAATATCAAATATTTTAAACTTTACAACCAAAATTTATGTTCTATTGTATCATTTATTGAAATAAAATCAAAAATAAAAATTCAATTTTCTTCTTAAAAAATCGTAATTAGTATACAATTATATTGTCTATTGGAATTTAATTTGGTTATTTAAATGACCAAATTAAAATACCAAACTACCCCAATTAAAACTAAAAGATATTGTGTCCATTACAGTTTGACTCATTATTTAAGTTTTTAGTTTTATTCTAATAGATAATATAATTATATACTAACTATGATTTTTTTTTTTAAATTAGACTTTTATTTTTGATTTTATTTCAATAAATGACATAATATAACATGAATTTTGGATGTAAAATTTATGTTCTATTATAAATGACTTAGACCCCTTGTTTAATTTTTTAGTTTTATTCCAATAGATAGTATAATTGTATACTATTACGATTTTTTAAGAAAAAATTAAATTTTTACTTTTAATTTTATTTCAATAAATGATACAATAGAACTTGAATTTTGGTTGTAAAATTTAAAATATTTGATATTCTATCTTTGATTGGAATATTTTTTGTCTAAATATAATATTTTAAACTTAAGGGGTCTAAATATTATATACTTACAAACTTCAGGGGTCTAAGTATAATTTATTAACAGATATATTTACAACAAGAGTCTAAGTGTTACGCGCATACAAACCTCAGGGGGTCCGTGTGTAATATTTTAAATGTCAGAGGGTCTAAGTGATTAAGTGATAAACCTCAAAGGGTCTTGGTGTAATTCTCCCTAAAATATAATACAATTCAAATTTCAAAAAATAAACGAAATAATTTTTCTTTTTTGTGGTTGAGATTTTTTTAAATTTTACTTTAAACTTAATCTAACGGCTAATATTAACATCTCAAATTTAATAGGAAAAATAAGCTCTTAAGGGTGTGTTTGGGGTACCTTTTTAAAACTGTTTCTAGGACTTATAACTTCTCATAACTACTTTAAAAAAAAGAAGTAGTGTTTGGAACTGCCCCACCACCGCCCCACCACCACAACCACTATCGCGCGTCGCCATCACACCACCACATTTATCGCAATAACCACCACCACCACACCCATCGCCCCATCACCACCATCACCATTACCACTATCCCCATCGCCCCACCACCACCATCCCCACCGCTACCACCACCCCTATCACCCCCATCGCCCCACAACTACCATCACTACCACCACCGCTATCACCTCATCACCACCTTTTCCACAAACAACCTTTACCACCGCCCTACCCCCACCATCGCCGCCACCACCACTGTCACCACCCCACCACTACCACCCCACTACCACCACCCACATCGCCCCACCACCACCGCTGCCGCCACCCCCCGCCGCCCCACCATCACCATCACCATTGTTGTCACCCCACAACCACATCTTCCACAACAACCACCACCATCGCCCCACCACCACCATTGTCGCCACCCCACTATCACCAACACCGCCCCACCATCACTACCACCACCCCCATCGTCCCACCACCACCATCACCATCGTTGTCGCCACCCTACCACCACCACCAACCCCACCGCCCCACCACCACCTCTTCAACAACAACCACCGTCACACCACCACCATCCCCACCCCACCACCATCGTCCCCACTACCACCACCACTGCTGCCGCCACCTTACCAACACTGCCACTGTCCCACCATCACCCCTACTACCACCCCCTACTGCCCCCACTTCCACCATCACCATTGCTACTCATAGTTGTCACCATCACAACCGGTTGTCGTCACCCATCACAACAATCACCATCTCCCACCACCATCACTACCACTGCTCGCCTCCACTACAACCAATGCTTAAAATCCTCTCTCTCTCCTTTATCTTTATAATTTAATTTTGGGTGTGAATACAAATATGTTTATTATTAACTATTTTTTTTATTACTCCGTACCTTCAGGTACGGGAAATAATTATTTATATAATAAAATATAATACAATTCAATTTTTAAAAATAAACAAAATGACTTTTCTTTTTCACACTTGAGATCTCTTTAAATTTTATTTAAAAATTAATCTGACGGCTAATATTAATACCCCAAATTTAATGAAAAAATAAGTCATAAGGGTGTGATAGAGATGATTTTTTAAAAGTACTTCTATGATTTATAACTTCTCATAAATACTTTAAAAAAAAATAGTAGTGTTTGGAACCATCCCACCACCACCACTACACTACCATCACCACCCCCACCAACATCAACACTACCACTAGTACCACCACCACCACTGCCTCATCCTACCTCCACCACCATCACTACTATCACCACCGTCACCACCCCACCACCACCGCCACAGCCCCACCACCACCGCCGCAACCCCACCACCACCACCGTTGTCGGCCGCCACTCCACCACCACCATCGCCCCACCACTACCACTGTAAACCCCCACATGTAATAGAACTTGTACCAACTATTTTTGATATACAAATGTATGTTGTATAAGTTTGGGTTGGTTTTGGAAGGGTTTGAAATGGATTGGAAATGAGAAACAGGTGAAAAAGGCAAATCTGGACAAACCGTATCGGTACGGCGTACTGGTACCCTGATGTCCCGAGAGCCAACTGTACCGGTACAGCGTACCGGTACAGTCGGTAAAAATCAGAAATTTTAAACAGTAAAAGTCGGGATTTGGCTAAGTATAAAACACATTTTCATCCTATTTTCTTCTATTCTTTCACACTACTCTCACCCTAAATCTCTTATAACCCTAAGGGAAGATAAAAGGAGAAAGAAAAGGGAGGAAGAAGGTCTCTAGGGCTTGGGTCTTCGCTTGGAAACCTTGATTCAAGGTAGAGATTTTCTTCCATTCTCTTGCATTGAGGCTAGGACATACATATATATACATTCTTTTGACTCTAAATCTTATATACTTGCTATGAAATTGTTGATTCTTGATATTTATGCAAATGTGGTCATGTTTTAAACAATGCTATGGTGGAATCACCATTAAAACTCTTTTCTTGGTCTCAAACCCTAGTTCTCAAGGAAAAAGGGGTTTTTCTCTTGATTTTTCATTGATTCTTGAATTCAAAAACTTTAATGCTTGAAATTGAACCACAAAATGATATTTATGAGGATCTCTTGTATATTTTCTCACATGGTCTCTATTGTGCTATTTTATGAGAAATTTGGGGATTCTTGGGAATGGCTTGTTGTTTTTGAGAAATTGTGGATATTGTATTTCTTGTATGGTTGTTTTGATGAACATGAGTGAGAGGTTCCTTGTAAGGATGCTCATGCCAAAGAAACAAGACCTTGAGGGTGAGAGGTTCCTTGTAAGGATGCTTGATAAACCAAATCTTGAGGGTGAGAGGTTCCTTGTAAGGATGCTCATGTCAAAGAAACAAAACATTGAGGGTGAGAGGTTCCTTGTAAGGATGCTCATGCCAAAGAGAACAATATTATATCATGTGTGGGTTATTGGTTTACTTTTGAAAAATTGTATGGCTCCATGTTGGTAATCGGTTTCACCTCTCCGTTTAACTTTATTGTTGTTCGTAAACTAGAGATCTATTAAAATGTCACGATTTTCCTTCAAAAGTTATATATATGATATTTGTGAAATGAGACCGACTTGTTTTATATGTTTCTAAACCTTGTTCGAGTTTGGAAGGATTTTCCTACAAAGCTTAGTGTTCACCCCCTACAAATAATATATTTCAGATTATGGTTTAGAGAAAGAGCTTGGAGTTGACGAGCAGGTGCTTTGGGAAGCTCAAATAGATGGGCAAGTAGATCCGGAAGAAACTGTATAGGATTGTTCCTTTTACGTTCTAGACTAGGAGATTCCTTTTGAGAATATTGTTTATATTAATATTTTGGTTATTCCGCTGCAAACTAATAGTTGATTTTTGAGATGTAATTGCCCTAGTTGGGCATATTCTTTTGGATGTAATGACCATGATTTGACTTATTCTTTTGGGATGATGATATAGATATGATGGATGATGAATGGAATTTTCTTTATTTATGGATTTTATTAGTTGCTCTCATGATATGAATGGTTTTAAATAGTAATGCCGACCAATGAGGATTTTGGGGCGTTACAACCACCATCATCACTACTGTCGTCACCCTATCACCACCACCATTATCCAATCATCACTCCTACCACCACCACCCCCTGCTACATCACTACCGCCACCACTACTGTCACTATACAACCATCACCTCTACCACTACTGTCACTATTCAACAATCACCCCTACCACCACCACCGTTGTCACCACCCTATCACCACCGCTATTGTCCGACCATCACCTCAACCACCACCCCCTGCCACACCACCACCCTCATCGCCATCGTCGCTACCCCCACCATCACCCCACCCTATTGCCCCACTGCCACCACCATCGCCACCCACCACCGATTGCTACCACCGTCGTCCACCGCCACCATCCACCACCATCGTCATCTCATTCTTATATTTATTACCACTACTACCATCATCCCACTACCACTATCGCCCACCATTAACACCCATCACCACCCACTACAACAACCCACCACAACTTGTCGTCGCCCATCATTGCCGCCAGCCACTATCATCCACCCCCACCACACCTACCACCACTATCATCACCGTCATTCGCTACCACTCATCACACTATCGCCTGGAAGTACTAGTCGTTCCCTGCCGCCACCACCACCATCATATCCCCACCACCACCAATGCCGCCCACCTTCAATACCACCGCTCACCCTCATTATAATTGGTGCTTAAATTCCTTTCTCTTTCCTCTATATTTGTGATTTGATTTTGAGTGTGAATATAAATATGTTTATCGTTGACCAATTTTTTTTATTACTTCATGCCTTTAGACAGAGACAATAACTAGTATATTAATATAATGTTATATTTACCAAGTTTTTTACCAACTTTTTTATTCCAAGTGATGTGACACAATCTTTATTATTGAATATTAATGATACTCACTTATTTGATGGAAAAAATTATGCCACATTACTTGAAATGAAAATTTTGATAAGAAATCTTGGTTATCATAACATTGTTGTTAATATATTTAGCAAATTCAAAATTTTCTCTAAATTTTAAAATTTTAAAACCTATTAAATTTACAAATAAATATAAATCTTAACGATTTAAAATTGAATTGAAAAATTCTCCAATTCTTGTGAAATTAGATAGGAGCTAAACTGTGGAAATGGGTTTCAGTCGTGGGAAGCGAGTGTTTTGGAGATGGAGGAACGAAAAAATATTTGATGCAACGGTGATATATGTCAGCATTGTCACGTGGTATCACTATCCAATAATATGTTTTCAAATAAATAAATGGGTCTCATACAAATTAATAACTATCCCTCTATGCAATACAATCACTATCTACTTTCCTTCCATATAAGCCAACTAGTTATTGCTCGTATCTGAAGGCATGGAGTAATAAAAGAAATTGTTAATCATAAAAATATTTGTATTCATACCCAAAATTAAATCATAAACATAGAAGAGATAGAAATGAATTTAAACATTGGTTGTAGTGGGGGTGAACGGTGGTAGTGGTGGTGGACGACGATGGTGATTGTGGAAGACAGTGATGGTTATGGTGGGCGACGACGACCGTGGTAGTGGTGGCAATTGTAGGTGGAAACGGTAATGGTGGTGGTAGATTTTTGGTGACGATGATAGTAGTGGCAGCCATGAGTGATGGCAATGGTGGTGGTGGGTGTAGGCAGTGGTGGACGACAGTAATGGTGGTTGGTAGTGGTAGTGGTGGGGTGACGACGATGGTGGCGGCGGCGGCGGCGGCGGCGATGGTGGGTTGTGTCGGTGGGTAGTGACGATGGTGGTGGTGGGCGACGATAGGTACTTGTGGGCGACGGTGGTGGTTGTGGGTGATAACAGGTAGTAGTGATAGGTGTGATGGGGGTGGTAACAGTGAAAGGCGACAATGGTGGGCGACGAGGGGTAGTAGTGGGTTGTGGTAGTGGATAGTGGTAAGCAACAATGGTAGTGGCGGTGGGCGACGGTGGTGGTAGGATGATGATGATAGTGGTAATAAATAAAAAAATGAGATGATGATGATAGTGGTGAGTAGTGGTGGTGGGCAGCGGTGGGCGGCGATGGTAGTAATCAATGGTGGTGGTGGTGGGCGGCGGTGGGCAACAGTGGTAGCAATCGGTGGTGATTGTTGTGGCAGAGGTGGTGGTGTGATGGCAGTGATGGCGTCGTCGTGGGCAGTGGTGATGGTGGGTAGTAACTGTGGTGGTGGGATGACGACAACGATGGTGGTGGGGCGATGGGACGATGGGGGTGGCGGTGGTGAAGTGTTTTGTTGAAAAATGATTTTAAAGAAGTAGAATTTTTTTTTTTTGCTTTTACTTACTTATTTAAGTGGTAAAATCACTTTTTGACTTATTTATAAGTAATTAAAATAAGTTGTTCCAAACACTACTTTTTTTTAATTAAAATAAGTCGTTCCAAACACTACTTTTTTTTATAAGTCCTAGAAGCACTTTTGAAAAGTCACCTCAAGTATACCCTTAGGAGGCCTATTTTTCCTATTAAATTTGGGAGCTAATATTGGCCGTTAAATTAACTTTTAAAATAAAATTTAAAATGATCTCAACCACGAAATGTAAATGTCATTTTTTTTTATGTTATACTTTATAATATAGATAATAATCCACATACAAGGAAGTGGGGTTCATCGTATCATTTGGTATTTTATTATTGAATAATAGTACTACATGACAATGTTGATGTAGTATCATTGTTGCACTAAATATTTTCTCCTAAGAAGTAGCATGGTTCAAATCGCGTTACAATGGAATCTTTAGATTAATAAAAGAGAAATTTGGTGGCAAGTCCTCAATTTTCAAGTTTTTAGTCTAATTGTGCACGTGTTAATCTTTTAAGCCCATAATGATAATAGATATAGTGATAGACAAAAATATCCTTAATGGTCCACACTCATACAGCAGTCTCCGGTCAAAAGAATCTTTTTGACTCTACATGTGTAACGTCCTAAAATCCATCCTAGAAGACATTAACTAACTACACAACATCCAATCATGAGAGCATTTAGAATAACAATTAAAATAACAAGTCATCCATCAATTAGATAAATAGTGAAAACAATTTCAACAAAAGAATGTTAACCTCTCAAACTTACAATTCAACTAAATAGTAGCTCGCATCGAAATAAATAAAAACTATTCAAAACATTGTTTCACGTCTAACTCTCAAATTTAAACAAGAAGAAACATTTATAGGCCTCTAAGTCTAGATCCACGTATTGATCCTCCTCAACCTCAAAATCAACTTGCTCATTCAATTATACATTCTCCTTTATGCCAAAATTTGCAAATGTTGTAGGGGGTGAGCAAAAACTCGTAGAAAATCCCTCTCAAATCCAAACAATGTTTTTAAAGCATAAAATAGAAAAGTCTCTTTTGAAAAATAATATATATAACTTTGGATCTAAAACGATGTCAGTTATAATGATCTCAAGTTTATGGGCTACATTAATCCAATAACAGAAGTAAACATTTAGGAATCAGAGTAAATAAAGAATAATTCAGTAAACATCATTTCAAGTGTCTCATGTATGTCACCTCTTGTGCGTTGATTGTTTCTCATGAATCTACACAACGAACATATCTCGCTCACTCACCACAAGCACAAATAATCTCAATCATTTTCAGTAGGGCCACATCACAAACAACTTTAGGAAGGGTGTGTATCGTCTTATACGACATTGACAAATCCATTCCTAAGAAAGGTATATCATCCCTCAGTCTCAAAGCTACGTGAACAATAATTGTTGACCTCGCAAGGAAACAACCCCCTACGAGTGTTAGACAACCATCTTACCCCCACTAGGATAGACTAACCTCTAACATTCTACGATAGCTTTCGAAGGCAATCCAAGTTCACCACATCCAAACCATACAAGAGATAAAACCACAACTTTATCAAAAATCGTATACTCAACCAATCACAATTTCTATCAAAATTCATGTATCACACTATCACAATCCTCAATGTGCAAAAATAAAGGAATTAAAATATGCAAGAGATCGTATCAAGGAACTTTTACTTTTGCGGTATTCAAAATTCTAGGGTTTAACCAAAACTTTCGATTCTTGGAGAGAAAACGTATCTTTAAATGTAAATATGATTTATTCAATAATTAGGGTTTATAAATCAAGAACGAATGAAGATCATAAGGAAATCATGTAACTTTTCAAAATCTAGAGTTTTAGAATTTAAGAACTAGTAAATATTATATAAAAACATATATGTTCTTCAAGAATGATTCATAAGTTTTCACGAAACCAAAATCAAAAGCTTTTTTGTGTCGTAGCACTATCCGCTTGACATACATGCACATTATTGCTTTAAGATAATATTCTTAATCTATTTTTCTATTTCAGTTTTGTTCTGGTTCACAAAGAAGTTTGAAACATTTAGATTAGTAAATCTGATGGGTAATCGATAAGGGTGTCTGATGTTTCATCACCAAATTTTGTGTCTATTAACTTTTCTTTTTTCGTTAATGGATTTTTGATAGAGATCTACCAAATGTTTCAGCGTATGACAGGTACGCGATCAGTGTTGTTTCATTCCACATCTATAACAAACGTCTTTAGTTTTCTTAAAAAGTTTATTCGACAAACTCTTCTCGATAAAGGCAATATTTGATGTCCTCTCATCAAAATTCGTCTCTTATCAGATTTGTAATTTATGTGTCATTTCTTAGCACAATAATTTTTTTGTCTACTTCAGGTATTATATTTTCATGTACTTTAGTAACATAAGTTATATTAAATTCTTTATGCACCGCAAGAACACAATTTATATAAAATACTTTGTTATTACGGGTACATAATTTATTTGCTTTAGACACTAATTTGTATATAATAACGAATTAAAAATAAAATATATGATGTTTAAATTAAAACAAATAAATCTATATTAGCCGGGGTTGAGCCACTTGGGCCTCTGTGGGAGCCCCGCTTAATTTCATTTTAGAAACAATTTTTTTCATATAAATTTCAATATAGTATAGATTTGCCCCCTCAAAAAAAAATTAGTCATTTAAATCTGTTTCATAAATTTTCACATTTAGAATAGATTTCTTTACTCTTAATCAAGTGAACTTAAATAATGTTTAGTTATTTCAAGGACAAACACAACAACTCATAAGGATCGTGCAACGTTGATTTTTTTCATCATTACTTCTATGAAAGATTAAAAAATGAGTACTTTACTGTCAAAGATCCTTGAGACTTGTGAAAAAATTTAAGGCCAAGTTTGATCAACACAAAACCATCATTCTTACGAAGGTTAGACATGAATGGTTCAGCCAATGATTCCAAGACTTTAAGATCGTACACGAATATAATTCAATTGTACATATAATCATTGCTAAATTATAATTTTGTGGTCAGCTTGTATCGAATTCAAAAAATTAGAGAAGATATATTTTACATTTCAGGCATCAAATATTATATTACATTAACAATATAGACAATATGAGTTCTCTATACGGTCTTTAATGTCAGACTATTCAGTCAATACATCAATATACTTTCTAATGTCAAACAATCTCATTAATCAATACCCTCCTCTCTCTTACTTTTTTCTCTCTTCAAATTAATTTTAAATTACATAATTACAAAAATAAATTACTATTTAGAATAAAAATATTATAGGATCAATGTTAAAGTTTTTTGTATTGCAGAGTTTTTTGAGACACATATTTGCTTGCAAGTATACAATATTTCATGAGTAATATACAAGCCCATGACATTGCTATATGGTTTTTGGTTATCACCAAATATTTTCAAAAATTTCACAAAGGATGAATAACTCATAACAGAAATGTTACAAAAACGTAATTTATTAATCTAATTAATTATAATTATTGAATTGATACTGACAACTCCGAGACCTAATAAATTAAGTTGAAATGACATAATCAAACTCATAAACTAAGGGGCCACGTGGGTAAGTCTCGTGTGCAAGCTTTATATCTGGACAGTCCCAAAAGCCTTGGCGAGGACGTTGCTCTCTTTCTAGCCATCAATTTCACTCTCGTATTCAGCTTTCCATCTACTCACTGCATTTCTTTCAAACAAGTCAATACATAAATAGGCAAAGGAAGCTCCTGATGAGCTCATTTTCGAGTTTGTTGTAATTCGGAATGTTGATGACGAGAGTTTGGAGATCAACAATTCACGGAAATGGAAAATCGGCGTTAGGGTTTTGGTGGTGGAGGAGGAGGATTTGTTCGAGCAGCGAAGGAAAACAACGGCCAACAAGTGGAAAGAGAATTGCAGCGGCTTTGTGGGGGAATGGTGACTATGGGAGGTTGGGATTGGGTGGTTTAGAGTCCCAATGGAGGCCTGTTTTTTGCTCTGCTTTTGGGGATCAAAGTCTCCGTCAAATCGCTTGTGGTGGAGCTCATACTCTCTTTTTGACAGGTTTGGACTGGGATTCTTTAAAATCAATGAATTTTTTTTTTAACATTGATATTGATATTCATAATATCTCTCCATTGTGATTATTAGGAGAAAAGTAATTCACTTGGAATATTATTAGCACTCTACTTTTCATATGATTTTTGCAAGACCAGTTTAGAATTCACTCAGAATGTGAGCATGAGGGATCACATTGGTGAAGTAATTGGAAGAAAGCTGAACAAAGAAGAAGAGCAATGTAACATAAACAGAAATTTTAGGCAGAAGTTCTCATAGAAAATTTTTATGCATACCCCCTGTAGATAGACAATTTTAGAGACACTACTTGTATTATTTGAAACTACTAGAGTGGGAGAGTCGGAGTCGAAAAGAGGATTCCTCACTTTTGTCTCTCATTCAAAACCGTGCATGAGAATTTCATCTCACACGGCTAATGGAATAAATGATTTTACGTTTATAACCTTAACAAAAAATTTTAGAAAAAATTCATTCACCTCCCTTGTAGTTTATCACATCTTCGACGACACCCCCTATGTTCACTATCACCCTAATAGATTTTATCAATTAAGCGAGTTAATGAAAATGGTGTTCTACAACCTTCCGAAAAAAGAAAATGGTGTTCTAAAAAATTACCCTTGCATTTTTTGTATTATAGATCATCTACAATACATATAAATCATAACATTGCTTTAACCAACTGAGTTTTCCTGTTAACCAAGTTTATATAATATGAAATTATGTCACACCAACCGATAGTCAAAGATTTTTTCTTTCCCCAACAATCAACTGTTACTAACCCAGTTGCTTCACACACACATTCACACACACATATATATGTTTATATAAATTTTTGTATACAAAGATAGATAGATAGATGGGGGAGAGAGAGAATGAACAAAACTAAGATGCAATCCCATGATCAAATGCAAGTGTGCTCATGGACTATTGCTTATAGTAAGAGATTAACACTGATGATATGATTCAAAGGAGGAGACATTATGATGGTCTCCCTCCACAGTGGTATGTTATGTGTTGAGATGTCAGGGAAACTGTGGATCATATATTCTTCTAATGTCTTGTTGCTTAATCGTTATGGAACAAATTGATTTTGTGGCAAAATTGAGTCGAACTGCTCCTCGATCTTTGTCGAGGACCTCAGAGGTTTGGGAAAAACACAAAGGGGGTCATTGTGGCATTTTGGATTTAGGCTATTATATGGGTTATTTGATTACAAAGGGATACTATGACCAAAAAAATAAAAAAAATTTAGAAAGGGATATGAGGATTTTTGACAATAGATGTGAGGTGGTGGAAGGTTAATGGGAACTAATATGTATCTTAGAATCATTTTGGGCTTTGGTCTCTAAGGACTCTCAAGGCACCCCTCTATTTTCTATTTTGGAGGGTTGGAATGCTTGTGCGATCTTTAGTTGAGTGTCCACCACTATTGTAATTCTGTACTTTGCTGCAAACATAAATCAATAAAACTTCAATGTTTCTTATCCAAAAAAAAGGGAATGGATAGCACGGGAATGTTGTATCATGCAAGAATGCAAATAATAATGAAGCTTGGAGTAGAATACTGACATGTCACATAAAGATCAAAATTTCTTGGGCATGCTTCTAAGTTAGTAACTGTTGAATCTAGTTGGATTTACAATTTGAAACACATTTGTGGTCACATACATCTAAATGAAGCCAAATGTGAAGCTAAAGACAATGTAGGCATATATTAATTGTGATTGGGACTATTAGAAGTCCATTGGTGTCAGATTTGAGTTGTATTCTATCCGTGCAATACCTATTAGTTGACATTGTTATGTGGTGGTACCTTAATTTCATGTAGGCTTGTTAATGGATTGGATTTTAATCTGACTTCAATCCGACTTCGGATCCGTAGAGGTGGATATAAATAGAAATTTTAGTGCATTAATTAGAATCCGTTTAAGACATTTTGATTGGATTTGAATATGGATACATAGTAATCCGACGTGTTAATAATTAGATATGAAATATAGTATAAATAATACTATATATTATATGTCGGATGACTGATTTCTTTGAGGCACTAATTTACCATACAAAGAAGTTATGTTTGTCATGTTGCTCTCAAGTTGTTCATCATTTTATTTTCTTTCGACTAGTTTTAGTTTTCCTCATTTTGAAATGGAAAAAAGCAAGAAGAGAAAGGAATAGTTTAAAGACTAGAATAACCAAAGCCTTGGATCTAGGAAGTATGGATACAAACACGGGTGTCGTATCTGATACGATACAGAGACGAGGATAGAACAAAGTTAAAAAATATAGAACACGGGTATGACAATAATACAACTATTAAAATAATTTAATATATTTTTTAGATAATAATAGAAATATAATATATTAAAAATGAAGAATATATTATAATAATATTAATAATAAGACTTAGCAAATATTAATTTATTTTATTAAAATTGAAATAAATATCCACCATTTTCATCAAATATCATTACATTCATTAACATTCATAGTATGTAAATTACATAACAAAAAAATAAAAATAAAAAAGAAATCACACCCCTCTTAGTCGTATTTTGGTCGTGTCCTGGCCATATCTTAACTGTATTTGAGCCGTATCCTGGCCGTGTCCGACAGTGTTCACTATTCAAGGCACTTCTAGCTGTGTTGGCCACGTGTCCGACACTGACACACCACCCATTCAGGAAGTATCTATGCTTCTTAGCCCTGTATAGATAAGAGTTGCCTAATTAATGAGGTAGAACCATGGAGGTCTATGTCTAAACAATTGTTTGTTTCTTTCTTCCTAATAGCTTTGGTAAAACTAGGATTCTGATTCAGATTACAATGGCGCTGAAGGAATTATTTGCAAATTATTTAGGAATATAAAGAAATAAGAACTCTAGCTCATAGTTTTAAAACCCGGCCCGGACATTAACCCGAGAAAGGGATCGGGTTAATGGGTTACTGGTTCAACAGTTGGGTAACTGGTCGAACTGGTAATATAATAAAATAATAAAAAATAATTATTAATATTAATAAATAAGTTAATAATTATAAAAATAGCATGTATAATGTATATTAGACCAAACAAAAACCCAAAATCAAATCACCATCCGGAGAGTTGAGAGAGAATAACAACTAAAATATGTCCAAAAATATTAATATCCCAGAAATAAATCATTTGAACAAAAATTTTCTCCATGCCTATACACAGCACAACTGCTCATAAACACCACAGCTGATCACATCAAATAAAATTAACATTTATGAACAAACATACTCACATCAGCATACAAATACCTAAACCCAAAGATGTTATAGAACTACATATATGTTGTGTCGAAAATAAGGCATATCCATCAAGGAAACAACAAATAACAAAACTCTAAGCATCAAGAAGAGAAACGAACAGAGGAACCAAAAAAAAAAAATCGAAAACATGTCGTTATTATAACAAAATCAACTTAGAATCAGTCAAAAACATACGTTGTATTTCATGAATCGACAGAAGAACAGGGTAGAAGAGAGTAGGTGAGAGAGAGAGAGAGAGAGAGAGAGAGAGAGAGAGAGAGAGCGAGGGAGGGAGGGAGGGGGGAAAAGGAAAACTCACCTCGTCACTGGTTCTGTCTACAATCGCTGGACTGGAGTCACTACTGGACCACTGCTGCTGGCGGGAAGGTGGACTGGAGTTGGTGCTGCCTGTGTGCTGCTGGAGGCTGGACTGGGTCGCTGGAGTCGCTGCTGCCTGCTGGGGGTGGAGGCTGGAGTCTGGACTGGACACTGGAGTCGCTGGTGGGAGGCAGCCGCTGATCTGGTCTGGTCCGTCTAGAGCGATTTAGGGCAAAACAAAAGGGCAAAAACACAAAATGCCCAAAAAGTGCAAAAAAATTGATATTTATACAAATTTAATTAAACCGTCCGATTTGGTTCAACTCGTCCGGTTTGCACGGGTTCACCGGTTTTTTACCGATTCAGCGGTTTTATCCTGATTTCTATGCACAAACAATCTTTTGCTCAAACCGGCCCGGTTTGAGCACAGGTTCACCGGGTCAACCCGCCGGGCCAAACCGGGTTTTAAAACACTGCTCTGGCTAGATAGGTATCACAAAATCCAGGGACTTAACCCCCCTCCCCCCCATGGAACCCCAAAGAAAAAATGGAAAAAGGGGAATGAAAACAAAATCCTCATAGCGGCTGTACAATTTCAAAGTAGGGGCTCAGTGGTCTAGGTGATATGTCTTGTGTTAAGTTTGAAGGATCAACATAATATGAGAGACAATATTCAGAGGGAAACAGAGAGAGGTTAAAAGCTTAACCTAGCCCTCATACATCACTTGTATTTATAGTTAACTCACAGTAATAAGAATTACACATACATCCTCTTACTATTAACAATTTACATATACTACCCTAATATTCTTAACACTCCCCCTCAAGCTGGACTATATATATCATATAATCCAAGCTTGGAACAAATCCCTGCAAGACATGTACGACTCAATGCTTTGGTAAACATATCTGCAAGCTGATCTTCAGATTTCACAAATGGAGTTGTAATTTCCCCAGCTACTATCTTGTCCCTTATAAAGTGACAATCAACCTCAATATGTTTGGTTCTCTCGTGAAACACCGGATTGGCAGCGATATGGATAGCTGCCTGGTTGTCACAAAACAACTGTAAAGGAAGTTGAACTGGAAACCCAATTTCTTGGAGGAAGTGTAGTAGCCAAGTCAACTCACTCGTCGTATGCGCCATTGCCCTATACTCAGCCTCAGCACTGGATCTTGCTACCACGGATTGTTTCTTACTTTTCCATGAGACAACGTTACCTCCTAAGAAAGTACAATAACCAGTGGTTGATCTCCGATCAGAAGGAGAGCCAGCCCAATCAGCATCTGAGAAACCTTCCACTCTAAGATGTCCATTGGCTCGATATAACAGTCCAAGTCCAGGAGCACGTTTGAGATACCGCAGAATACGAGTAACTGCCTCCCAATGTGGTACTCTAGGACACCCCATGAACTGACTTACTATACTGACTGCATAGGAAATATCCGGTCGAGTAATAGTGAGATAATTGAGCTTCCCAACCAATCTGCGATACCGACCCGGATTCTCAAATAGTGCACCATCATCCATCAGAAGTTTCTGATTCGGATCCATAGGAACATCAATAGGTCTACCACCCAACAAACCTGCTTCCTCTAGCATGTCAAGTACATATTTCCTCTGGGATAAGCAAATACCCTGTTTAGATCGAGCCACTTCAATACCCAAGAAATACCTGAGTTTTCCCAAATCCTTAGTATGAAATCGATCCTGCAAGAATATTTTTAACTTGGCAATCCCCTCAGAATCATTTCCAGTAATCACAATATCATCTACATAGACCACCAATAGAACATAACCAGCATCTGTCTGTCTATGAAACACAGAATGATCTGTCTGACATCGACGAAGACCAAACTCTAAAACTGCATCTGAAAACTTACCAAACCATGCCCTCGGTGACTGCTTCAAACCATACAAAGATTTCTTTAACCGACATACACTTTTACCATACTCCCCCTGAGCAGTAAACCCAGGTGGCTGCTCCATATACACCTCTTCAACCAAGTCACCATGTAGGAAGGCATTCTTGACGTCTAACTGAAACAGGGGCCAATCAAGATTAGCAGCCAAAGAAATCAAGATACGAACAGAGGAAATTTTGGCAACAGGAGAGAAAGTCTCCTCATAATCAATGCCATAAGTCTGAGTAAAGCCCTTTGCAACAAGTCTGGCTTTGAGACGCTCCACAGAACCATCCGGATGAAATTTAACTGTATACACCCAACGACAACCAACAGGTCGTTTACCAGGAGGTAAAGGAACGAGATCCCAAGTCCCATTATGATGTAAGGCATCCATCTCCTCTTCCATAGCTTTCCTCCAACCAGGATCAGATAATGCATCCTGTAAATGCTTAGGAACAGATATAGTAGATAATTGGGAAGTAAAACAAGAGAAGACAGGAGACAAGGCATCATATGAAACAAAGTGAGCAATGGGGTGATTAGTAACACACGAACGAGTACCTTTGCGAAGAGCAATAGGTAAAGAGTCTAAATTATCTGATGTACCTGGATCAGAAGGCGGCAAGGAAGACGGTACGGGCACCTCAGTCGATGGGCGAGGACGGCGAGAGTAGACACGGAGAGGTAAAGTAGATGGTAATACAGTGGGCAGCGGAATATCTGAAGATGAGGAAAGAGATGGTGGTACATGAGATGACCCAAAGTCCAGATCCAAAGGCTGAGAAGGTACTGAAAAATATGGAACAGATTCCTCAAATGTGACATCGGCACTAGTAAAGTAACGGCGCAGAGAAGGACTATAACAACGATACCCCTTCTGCGTGCGGGAATAACCAAGAAATACACATTTGGTAGCTCGAGGGTCAAGTTTGTCAAACCCAGGACCTAAATTGTGAACATAACAGACACATCCAAAAACTTTAGGAGGGAGTGAAAATAAGGGCTTACCAGGAAAGATGACAGAATATGGACTTTGCCCATTTAACACAGAGGATGGCATACGATTTATAAGGTGACAGGCAGTAAGAACAGCATCACTCCAAAAATATCGGGGAATATTCATCTGAAATAACAGGGCACGTGTGACTTCCAACAAATGACGGTTTTTGCGTTCGGCAACACCGTTCTGTGGAGATGTGTAAGCACAAGAAGTCTGATGAATAATGCCAGCTTTACTAAGATAAGCTGAAAAAGGATCAGATTCATATTCCCGAGCATTATCAGAACGTAAAATACGTATACGACAACCATACTGAGTTTTTATTTCCTTACGAAAGGTTTCAAATATAGAGAATAATTCAGACCGAGCTTTCATCAAAAACAACCAAGTCACACGAGAATAGTCATCTACAAATGAGACAAAATAAGGATATTTATTAGATGAAATATTCTTTATTGGACCCCATACATCAGAATGGACCAACTCAAATGGACTGGACACACGATTATTGACTCTAGACTGAAATGACACTCGGTGATGCTTACTAAGTTGACAAGCTTCACAAGATACAGACGACACACAACGAAGACCAGGAACTTGACGCTTCAGATTCTGGAGAGAGGGATGTCCAAGACGACAATGCCACTGAAAGGGGGACAACGAGGTCTGCAGAGCCCGAGTAGGTGAGTCAAAATCAAAGTAGTATAAGCCACCAGCTTCATGCCCCGTACCAATCTTCCTCTTCGTCTTGAGATCCTGAAAGACACAATAAGAAGGATAAAAGGTTACAGAACAATTGAGTGACCGAGTAATCTTACTAATGGAAAGTAAACTAAACGGAAATTGAGGGACAAATAAGACAGAAGATAGGGACATATCAGTACTCAAGTGAGTAGTCCCCGAACCTGAAACTTTAGAACAAGTACCATTAGCAAGAGTAACACTACGAGTGGAAGTAGCAGACTGATAAGTAGAAAAAACATCAGACGCACCAGTCATGTGGTCAGAAGCGCCAGAGTCTATGATCCAGGGACTGCGAGTGGAGGACAATAAACAAGTGGGAGCAATACCTGACTGGGCAAAAGTAGCAGTGGAGGGAGATGGAACAGCCTGTTGCTGGGATAAAAACTGGGCATACTCCTCTCGACCCAGTGTAACAGTAACCGACCCAGTATCTGGTGGAGCTGACCGAGCTATAGAAGCAACAACTGAGGTGTCGTCCTGATAGGAAGCCTGATTAGCAGCACCAGATGGCTTTCCATGTAAATCCCAACAAAAATCAACAGTGTGCCCTCCACGGCCACAATGAGTACAGGAACGAGGTCCACTACGGCCCCCACGACCACCCGTACGACCTCCTGTACGTCCTCGACTACCACGACCACCACGACCACCACGACCACCTCGATGACCATCACTGTGGCTACCAGGAACAACAAGAGCTGAGCGATCAGTGGAGGTACCATGATGGTTGCCTGAAGTAGACAACGTAGCACGCTGTACACGAGAGAACACCTCAAGTAGTGAGGGAAGACTAGAGCCACCCAAAATCTGAGAACGAATAGCCTCATATTCGGGTTTCAACCCTACTAGAAACCTAACAACACTCATGTCCTCATGCTGCTTCTTCCAAACTGCTGCATCAGTAGTAAACGGATGATAGGTCTTCATCTCCTCACAGACTCCCCGAATCTGAGAGTAATAATCCTCAACACTTAGAGTACTTTGTTCCAGCCGAAAGTACTCCTGGCACACCTCATAAGCTCGGGTAAAATTACCCGTACCAGAATACATAGTAGCCAAGTGATCCCAAACCTCCTTAGCAGTGTCAAGATAGAGCAAAGTAGAACAAATACTAGGCTCAATACTATTCAATAGTAAAGAAATGATTTGCGCATCCTCTTGTTCCCACTGATCATACCCAGGAGTATCTTCCTTGGGTTTTGGGTCCACCAGATACTTCTTAAATCCTTTGCCTCGAAGAAAGACTTGAGCGGATCGAGACCATAAAGTATAATTGGTCCCATTGAGTTTAACAGAGGTCAGAGGACCATTAATAATAGTCGGAGTAGAAGTAGGTGGCACAAATGGAGTAAGGGATCCACTATCTTGCTTAGGATCCATTATAGTTCAAGAAATATCAACTAAAAAACTGCTGGACCACTGAACCAACACTGAACCGGCCCACAAGGGCCTGCTGGACACTGAACCGGCCCACAAAGGGCCTGCTGAAGCACTGAACCGGCCCACAAGGGCCTGCTGGACACTGAACCGGCCCACAAGGGGCTGCTGGAGCACTGAACCGGCCCACAAGGGCTGCTGGGACACGGAACCGGGCTCAAAAACCCGGCTGAAGCACTGAACCGGACCGGTTTGGGCTTCTGGATCACTGAACCGGACCGGTTTTGGCTTCTAGATCACTGAACCGGACCGCTGAATCTTCTGGACCGCTGAACCGGTCTGAAAAACCGGATTAAAACCCTAAACCGAACCGGCTGAACCGAAATAAATTAATTTAGGGTTTCGGGCTTGACCCGATCTGATCCGGACTTCGTCTTCTTCACTTAGGGTTCCACAGGACCCCTCTGGTCTTCGACGGCGCAAGGCAGCACAGCCTTACGACCACAGCACACCACCACCACACGACCACAGCACACCACACTCGATCACCACAGGCGATCGCGAGCCACAGGGTTTTCGACTGCCCCGACAACCACCACCACAGACAACCACAACAACAGTCGACTACACCAGTCGACTAGCACAAGACAACAACACAGACCACCACCAACCACCACCAACGATCAACACAGACAACCACCAATGATCAACACAGACCACCACCACTGTATCACATATACGAACAACACCACTGTAGCACATATACGAACAACACCACCCCCAATCGAATTAATTTATTCAAAAAAAATATATTTAGGATTTTACTTGCTCTGATACCATGTTAAGTTTGAAGGATCAACATAATATGAGAGACAATATTCAGAGGGAAACAGAGAGAGGTTAAAAGCTTAACCTAGCCCTCATACATCACTTGTATTTATAGTTAACTCACAGTAATAAGAATTACACATACATCCTCTTACTATTAACAATTTACATATACTACCCTAATATTCTTAACATCTTGCACACATGGGGCCATAATGGTTGATGTTACTTTAAGGCACCTAAGTATAAATCGTAATTGTGGCTATTTTTATTGAGGGTAATGATTTTGAATAAGATATATGATATATTTGTCAACTCTGACTCTATTTGACTTTATTTGGGAGTGCCCATGGGGAGTTTGCTCCAGCAAATATTAGGGTAATAGGATTTATGGGAGAATGTTTCATTAGCTTTTAACATTCAAAGCTCAAGTTGTAGGATTAAGTTGGTGAATCTAAATATCCTTACATAGACGGTTGATGTCATAACTTCTTTTTTTGTCGTCTTTATTCCATTATAATTCACCTTTGTTTTATAACTGACTTTATTGTGGATTGGCATGGATCAAGAAATTATTTCTGAAATTAAGAGGCAGCAGTTATCTCTTTTGTATAATTGAATTTATCATGAATCTGTATGGGTCAAGAACCTGGTTCTGAAATCAAGGCCAGCTGCCTCAACTGATCCGAGGCAGTCTATTCTTCTGTTGATTTGTCCATCAACTGAGAGAGGAATGAAGGGCTACATCAGAGATCTTAGTCACAAAACCTAAAAGATTGGTTAAATGGCTGTAAATTTTCCAATGGCTTTCTGCTTAAAAAGAAATCTATTTTATTAGTATTGGCAGGCTATCTTCAATATGAAATGTCCTTTCGACAGATGCATGGTCAACAATGCTATAAGTTTCATTTATATTTGTGTAATTAAAAAATTGGCCTATGTTTGTCAGCACTTCTCTTTGCTGACATTCTCCTGGGTTTGGGCCCTAACGTTAATCAGGATTTCAAGTTTTTAGTTCTTTTCCTTGCATATACGGTACTAAAGAATCTATATATAAGTATATATAGTATCGTCCATAGTATATGACAGTTGGACAGTTAGTTCATAGGAAAAAAGCTCTTGGCTTTGCATTTATATCTACCTTTAGTGTTCTAATTCTTGAAGCTTTTTTTTTTCTTTTTCCCCCCTCTCCCCAGCTTTTGGATGCCTAGTTCTTTTAAAATTGGTGATGAATTTCGAGAATTGGCACCGCATTTTGCAGAGGCTCATAAATTTGTCATCTTTTTGACAGAATCTGGCAGTGTTTACGCCTCCGGTCTGAATGATTTTGGACAGCTAGGCATATCAGACCATAAGAGTTACACAACTGTATGATATCTTGTCCTTATTGCCACTTTGTTACTCTTTTGTTTTTTGGGACTTTGGTTGTTCAGTGTGATGGACTTCTCCAGATCGCTTAATGTTCTTACTCATCACTCAAATCATTCTTAATGGTCAGTTATAAGATTATGTTTTTCATGAAATTTATTTATATTTTTGTTTTGTGCCTAATAAGATAGTCATTTATGGGAATAAAATGTGTGCACTCTTTCGTCATTTTATTTTTAAGCAAGAAAGGAACATTAATGATTTGGTTTTGGGCCTTGCCTTTTTTTTTTTTGTCTGAATACTTCGTTTATTTTCCTATTCTACCTAATTTGCAAGCTTGTAATGCATTATGCATATATGGATTTTTACTAACATTTTGGTTGATTTTTTCAAAGAATGCTGTTTCTTAGAAGCTGAAATTCTTTGATAGATTGTGTTTCTTGAGCATAGAGGTGCAGATGCCAGTATGTTTATTGAACGGGGTTTTAAGTTCGACAATTGAAATGAGTTTCTGATGGATGTTAAACATAATAGATATCTGTATGGTCTCTGTCCCTGTGGTCTGCTTTCTTATGGGGCAATTAGCCCAGTGATGAGTCTGTCACACAGGTTGAAACTTGGACATGAAGCCTAATCATACTCGATGTAATAGCTAATAAGATATTCCATGTTATCTGAGTGACTCGATGTTCTAATTATGATACTCTAATTTTGCAGTTCAGAATCTGAGTGGCGACTTTCTACTCTGTCATGTTTTTCTGGTGTAGTGGCTCCACTTTTGCTTCTAAAGTAACTAAAATAACATGATCCTGATTTTTTAAATCAAGACAGATGGCTTTGACCAAAATATTGGTCATTGAACACAAGCACTGGAGCGTTAGTTCTGTTTGAGGACGTTGGAACGATGTATGATGCACAAAAGTGTTTTTGCCATTTCTTTTGTGAAATTAGTTTTTTTTTGTTTTTTGGAGAGACGTTCAGATTCTTTCTTTTGCCATAAATGCCCAAAACATGTGTGTGTGGATAATTGATGGGCCAAATTTGCTGAATGTAGTCCCATTTTCACAAATTGTGGATCTAATCATGCTTATTTTGTTTTCTAGAAGCGAGAATAGTTCTACCAAACATAGGTGTTATCTTTATACTAAGGGAGACTTTGATGAAGATATTTGAGGGGTGGCAGCTTACTATGAGCTTATCTAGGATTGGAGACCAAAAACACGATATTTCTAAAAAAAATAAGACATGGATATGTTGAGAACGCGATATAGAGAATTATGTTTTATATATAAAAGTACATAATTTATAACAAATATAGTCATAAGGATATATTATTCATAAAAAAATTAGTACTTTATGATAAGTAAATATTATATCTAGTCATTTAGTGTGAATTTTTAGACTAACATTATACTACTCAATAATCATCAATTTTTTCGTATACGTGGACCGATCATATGTAATTTAAATGATTGTTCTCATTTTTGCAATTCCTCTTTTCTATGTTTCTCTTATTTTTGTTATTATATTTTTGAATACAATTTTAATATTTCTAGTTTTGATTATATGTTCTCTCATAATATGAGATATGTATTAGTCAATTTTTAAGATTTGTTAATCACTTATCAACACATCTTTATTGTTTAGTAGTAGACACAGTTTAAAGAAGTGTCAAAACACGTCACCAAAGAAGTGTCGGACACGTGTTCGAAATTAATATTTTATCATTTAATTTTGAATACGTATAAAAGAGTATTGGACACATGTCAGTGTGTGAGGAGTGTTGGTGTCTGACACGTTATTGTGATTGTGATTGTCTTTAAGTATGTGGGGTGGGGTTTGGGTATTCTATTTGAGTTGAATATCTGGGACGTGTGATTGTGTACGATTCTACAACTGATCAGTTACAAAATAAATATCATAGATATAGAAATTATATGCTTCGAAAATAGTTGTTAACGCCTTGGAATCTTTCAGCCACTATTCCTGGTGTGAATTTTGAGACAACATAGTCAATATTTACAACTTTAATTATAACACAACTCCTAATTGTCCCAAAGTACAAAGTTTTGAAAATTTACATTTCAATAGTCAATTTCTTTTCCCCCAAGTTCAAGCAAGCACTATACCTTCTCAACAATAATATCTGAAAATGATAAACAACGTAGGATGAGTGAACAAATGTGCTCAGTAGGTAATCATATTCTAAAGCTAACAGGTTTGAAAATGTACTCAATTTGCAGTTTTTACAAAACAGTTCAGATACATAATTCAAAGATTCTTTTTTGAGCATCGAAATTTCCATGCCATGCTATTGAAACTTGTAGACCAGTCCTCACCCCACCAAAGAGGTCTGTTATCCCGTACTTTCACCCTAGGAATATGCAATCCCTCATGTCGCTGTTAATAATTCAGCCGAAACTCAAGCTCATAAGCCACTGGCCTCCAAGACTGATAAAATCCATGGAATTACTACCGGAATGATCGTCATTTGTAACCCTTCAGGTTTCAATATTTGTGCACATAAATATCGAAACCATTTTCGAAATATGTTTCTTAACAACTGGATCAGAGATACCATAATTAACACAGTTCAAGAAATAATCAGATCAGAAAAACCATAATTAACACAGTTCGAGAGATCATCGTATTAGAGAGAAATAATCAACTTTACTATATCTTTAAAATAAGAAAAGAATCATAATAGGTACAAAAGTTCCTGTCTATTGCAGAATAGGAAGAGCATAGCTATGTTGTAATTTAACTTCTGATTGACACCATGTCCTTTTAAAAACATTCAATACTTAACCCTAGAATTATCATAAAAATAGCTATTTAGTCCCACTTTACCCCTGTTTAAATCCTAGGTAGGAGAGGGATTTAGATCTGAAAATTAGTTAAACTTGGCCAAAACTGGAACTATATTTCAAAACAGGTCAAAACCGGGTCCACTGGGTAAGGTTGGGTGAGTGGAGTCCATAGTTCCAATCGGGTCAACAGGCAAGCCACACGCGTCTTCTCTCGCTTGGGTGATAGTGGGAAGGATAAACACCATTTATCATCCTCTACATGCAGTCCGGTTCGTGGATCTGGCTTTTAGATCTTTTGCAATTTCTCCGTTGTTTCTTAACCAAAAGTGATTAAAACATCAAAATCTTTTGTTTTGCATTCCTCATCACCCAGCATGTCCTTCAATTAGGCGCACACCTTGTTATTTCATGCATACACCTCTAAATTGGTTGTTTTCTTTATTTTTCGTCATTATTATTTTACTACTATAGCTATTCTAATATTGTTATCATTGTTATTCTTATTGTTATATTATTTATCCTTTACTTTTTCATCCTTATTATATTATTATTATGATTATCATTGTTGTTATTATTATTATAATTATTAATATTATCTATATATTTGTTTTTAATAGATATTGCATAATTTGTGCTGCTTGATGTCACTTGCAGCAGTCTTATGTTTTAGTTCGTACTTAAACATATATCTTTTATCTCTCTCTCATCATTGGCATTTGTTTCTTTCTTTGAATTTCTCTCATTTTTATTTATGTTTTGGATAAGCCTTTTCGGATTGTTGTCTAAAAGTGGTTGTCGATTATTGCAGGAGCCACTTGAAGTTTCTGTTCTGCCGAAAGAAATACTGAAAATTTCAGCTGGTTATTATCACTCTTCTGCCATTACAGGTTTATAATTGCACACCCGCTTGATGCTTCACTTGTAATCATACAATCACTTATCGTAGTTTGTGTTTTTCTTATGTCCTGTAATGTTGACTTCTTATAGTTTGTTTTGTTGGCATGATATGATATATTCCGAAATGTCAGAAAATTCTCTCTTTTCTATTTCAGTAGTTATGAATCTAAATGCATGCTTAATTGCTTCCCAGCTTTGGGAATTATCCTTAGTTTCCCCTTTATGCTAATTGGATGTTGATAAGATTTTGATGGGGTAGCAGCTTGGGTATGCGTGACTGATTTATAGTTTTTCCTTAGCTTTAGTCTCATTCGGAAAGTTGGCAAACTACAACTATTTTAATTCTCGTAAGATAGCTATAAATTGATTCTTCCAATTAATGCTATTTGCATACTGCAATATTAGTTTAAATGAAATCATAAGTTTTAGTTGTGTAGATCTTTTTAACAAATGAAGTCTGTTTGTAATAAGTCTAAGATTAGATGGTAGCATAGAAGGGTCACATTCCATGAATTGTCTAAAGTGGGAAAGCACAGGCACATTTTTGAAGATTTTGATGTTGAGAGATTTTTGTCTAATATATTTTGAATATTGTCAATTTGTACCATATCAATTGTGTAAGGCCTCCCAAACTAGACTATCCTTGTAATGGGCTTTTCTCCAATAGGCTTTGAGTGGGATGCTTCAACATGAAATTAGAAAGGGGTTTCGGGAGGCCCATGGGCCAATTCCCAATTGTTATTGTTGTCATTTACTTTATCAGTTAAGTTGGTATGTTTATATTTAGGTCTAGAATGTTGATTGTATAATTAGTTTGTGCATTGGTCGCTTCATGTTCGAGTTGGGGTTGCATATGTGTGAGAGTGTTAGAGATTGTCCTTCATTGATGGTGTAACTTGTAAGGCCTCCTAAGTTAGCAATGCTTTAGGCCTTTCTACCATAGTTTTATGCTACGCCCGTTGCGCAATGTGACAGGTGTTTTGTAAATGGATTAGCATTTATCTCATTGTGCATCGAAATACTGTTGTGACTTTCTACCCGAACTGTTATGCATCAAATGCTCTGTAAGGGGCCATTGCAGGGGTGCCTCTCCCAAAGAATACAAATTTCTCTTTGGTTTCTTACACTATCTCTAAGGTATCTCCTATCAACGGTCGCTGTTGCATCTCCTATGAGTGACTGTTGTTAGAGTGGCATCCCTTTATGTGCAATTAAGAGGATTTAATTTTGACGCATAAAGGTCCACTTTCCTTTCAGCTAAAAGATAGAATAATGAAAACCTACAGCCAAGGCGTAAGATCAAGTTATTCCTCTTCTACTGGGTATCTATGTCTCCAAGTATTGACCACATCAGCCACAACCGAAGTTAGTTTGTATTATCCATCCATGGGATCTTATCCTTGAGTCCATTCTTGAATAGGATAGGCTGCATACACTAGTTCTTAAGATTGTCTGGTCTCTGCTAAGGTCGCTCTTTCAATTGTTAGTAGTACTGCTCTTAAACTGGGAATTTGGAATTGGGATACCATTATGGGAGATGAAATGATGTAAGAAATAAAGGTCCGCTCCCTTGTGACTAAGCTAAGACGTCCAACATTTTTGCTCCAATGTTTTTGCTCAAGTGAGGACACCTCGGATCCGTATCCGGATGGATGGGTTCAGTCAGTATGCAATAACTCTCCAAACCATTGTGTACTTCTTTGGGTTCCTTTTTTGGACCTCAGCCACTGATACAAAAATTACTCTCTGTCGCTCTCATATTGTGCAGAATCTTTTCGAAAGCTAGATGTTGGATCATTGGATGTGCAGAGTGAATGGGATATTACCAAGTAGTAGGGTACCTGCTCTTTAGTCATACTAGCACTGCACAACGTGGCCAAATTTATGGAGTAAAATTCATATTATTTATGTTATATAATTAAAAAAATACTATACGTGGAAAATCTAGTAAAAAAGTAAAAATAAACAGAATATGCTTTAATCTAGAAGTGTAGTATTGTCATAAAATATTTTTTAAGGTTATTATAGGAACGGAACTCAAAAGGTTTTTAAACATCTAGAACTTTATAATTTATAATTTATATATATATATATATATATATATATATATATAGAGAGAGAGAGAGAGAGAGAGAGAGAGAGAGAGAGAGAGAGAGAGCAAGCAGGGATATTATTGTTATTTGATTTTGTAAATGGTAGTAGTGTTGTTAAGTGACTTCTAGTTATGTCCTTTTGAGTCATTAAAAGATAACGATGCCATTAACTATTTTAATAAGGGTATATTGGACAATCAAAAGTTTTTCAAGGTAAGTGACTTTTACTAATTAGTATTAGTATTATTATATATGTGTTGTCTTGGCTATATGCACTATTTCCCATCCAAAAAAAATATGACAATAATGTCCAAGCTTTGCCAAACAATATTCAAGAGACTTGCCCTCTTCTAGATCTCTAGAAGAAATCCTCAACCACCATTAAAAAGGGTACGATTTGTGAATGGGAGTGTTAAGTAAGGTCAGAAATTTTGTAAGCTGATATGATCCATATTATGTTGCTCTCTATGTTTCTACTCACAAAGCAATAAAAGAGACTTTGAGAGAGGGTGCACCTTGGGTTTCCATATTGGTTGGAAAGATGGTGCGCCTTGGGTTTCCATAAGTTTTTCAGTAAATAATGAGAGGGGTAATTCTCATTAGAGAACGTTCCTGATGATATTTTTGCCACTTGATGTAGGCATAATATTACCTGAATCGTGGGTTGTTTTGGTACATAGTATAAGTACGAGTACCTAGTACGACACTTTTTTAAGTACGTGGTACGATTTGGGTATGCTTAGCCAGTAAGCTATTTTGGGTCGCATTTTATTTTGGAACTCTTATTTTGATCGTTTTTACTACTATATAATATTATATATTATAGAACACAGTGTTATCAAAATCGGGACTGGACCAGCCAGTGACCGGTTGGATCGTGAATTGGGAATTCAGCCGGTCCGGTTCTTGAATTGAATCGCTTAAGTAGTTAAACTGGAACAGAACCGTCAAACCGACCGGTGTGAACTGGATGATTTTGTCAGACCGGACGGTTCTACTGTCATTTTTATAAAAGTCCCAAAATCCCAATTTTGCCCAAAATCTAGTTGATCTGCTGCTTCTCCTCCACTCCATTTCTTCCTCTCTTTCTCCAGGTGCCATTTCTTGTCTCATGTCGAACAGCGGCCATAGTATTTCTCCATTCGATCTCAAATCCAGCCTCTAGTCCATTCGATCGCTGCTCCTCCTAGTTCTATAAGTATTCTCTGTCTCTCTCTCTCTCATGATCATCTAACAAGCACCCATCCTACTCTTACCAATTACCACATTAACTCTCTGCATATCTCTCTCCCTCTCTATATAAACCCATATATGCATATATTGTCATATGCCCTTACCATTAGTTCACATTCTGTTCTTTGACCTTCTTCATAATCTCTCATCAAATTGTTTCATATCTTTTGTTCTTTGGGCTGTTGATCCATTTTTTATTTCTGGCATTCTTTATTTCGGTAATATATACACAACCATGAACACACTAGCCATTGTTTTTTGAGATTGAGATTGAGATTGAAATTGTGAATTTTATGAATATTGAGATTGAGATTTAGATTGTGAATGTGAATTTGTTTATGGTAAATTGCATGTCCGGTTGGACTAGTAAACTATTGATCCGGTCCCATTATCGGTTCGATAACCGGTTTGGTTCTGATAGCACTGATAGAACATCCATAAATACTACGTCAGTTATCATCCATATATACACGTAGTCAATTAATATATATTTTATATTAGTGCTACATGTCCCAAACGAATCGATTTAGGGTTGATATTACAAATTAGGGTTGTACGTTTTGATGATCTGGATCGTGAACTCACCTTATTTTGGATCGATGTACCCAGATTATGGGTCGTCAAGATTTAATGAATTCTGATAACTATAGGCACAAGGTTTTGGGCTGTCATCGATCATCTTCTTAAGGCCTTCGTTGGGGAGCTTGTTTGAGACAAGGGAGCCGACTTCTTCTTTGGAGAACTAAAATGGGTTGTAGATCTGATTGTTTCCAGATCCAGGGATAAATTGATGGTATTTTGTTCAGGAGCTGTTGTATCTTTCTTTGTTTCAAGCTTTGATTTTCATTGAAGTTTGGATTGTGTGAAACACCACGTTGGTTTGACTTTTGCCGAGTTTACTTTTACCATGTACTTTTTGAGCTTAACAAGTGGCTGGAAATGATGTCTTTTTGTCACTAGTGGTTCAACCAGTCATATAATAAAAAATGAAAAATAATTATTAATAACAATAAATATGCTAAAAAATTATATTAATTATACAAATATCATGTTTAATATACTTCAGATCAAACAAAAAAAAAAAAAATTATCAAACATATATCAAAAATTCTAGATCCAGTCTTACAAATGTAAATCCATACAGAAATCAAGACTTAAATCCATATATAACAGTCACTAAAATCCCAGTGCAAATTGAATGAGTTATCAACTCCATTTGACGTGCATATTGAACTCAAGTGAAAAAAAGCAAAGAATGGTGGAATTCCAACAAATTCCATCTCAGATTCCAAAGTCGGTTTAGGTCACAGGCCAATCGATTTCAAGATTCAACATTCAACCACAGAAGCATAGGTTCAAATGGGAAAAAAAATCATAGGGATGAGAAAGTTACCTGTTGATGTTGTTGCTACCTTGCGGGCATTGTGAGATTTGTCATTGTGACTGTGGGAGGATAAGAGAAATTAGCAAGCCGAAGAATCTGAAGGGTAATCACCCATATATTGTGGTCGAGATTAGTGAACTCCTATCCGATGTGGTGACAGGTAGATAGAGAGACGGAGATGAGATGAGGACGTCGGAGTAATCACCGGAGATGATCGTCGGAGATAGTGGACAGGCCACTGAGTGTGAGACGATGAGAGAGAGGAGCGGGAGCAGATCTGAGATTAGGGCAAAATTCCCAAAAATTGTTGGGGTTTTAATGTTTTATAGATTTAATCCACCCATCCGGTTTAACGAGTTTCATTGAAACCCGTCCGGTTCAACGGTTTTTAAGTGGGTCTGATGCTTGACCGATCCAACTGCTGAGCCGGCCCGGTTGTGAGACCGGTTCACCTGGTTTTTGGGTCAATCCTCCGGGCCGGACAGGGTTTTAAAACACTGCACTTGGCCTTTTTTTAAAAAAAATTGAATGCTGTCACAGCAAAAGGAAAAAAAGCATCACATCGCCTGTTCTTGTCTTATGTGTGCTGTTCACGAGATTGGGCTAACCTATTTATATTAGATCATATTTCAATACGTAATACCTATAAAAATGGTAGTTTGTGAGCCTTTTCTATATTAGCGAAAAAGTTAAAAGTTACTTAAGATGTTAAAAATCATTTTTATGATGCTAAAATTCATTATATATGGCAAACTTTATATTCAATGATTTTGGACTTAAAACATACCTGTATTCAATTCTTGAAAGGGGTGTGAATGCGAAAAAAATTACGCCTCCAGTTTTCGCTGCCGCTAACTATGTACATTACAATCTCTTGTTCATTACACCTAGTTATACATTACATCTCTCGTTCATTACACATAGTTACGTTTACGATGATTGTATGAGTTATGTGAAACCTTGATTTCTACGAACAGGGTATTAAGACTGCTAGCTTGAGGCCCATGGATCAAAAGTTTGTGCTATATTCAACTTTTGTGTTTCCTTATGTTTGTTTCTTAGTCTAGTCAGTTAGTGTATAGGACTCTACACATTTGAGTCAGCATTGCATAGAGCTTGTTAGACATGAGTAGTGTGAGGCCTTCTGAACTTAAATATGAATTTAGTGGGTCTCTTTATCCATTGTGAATTGGTTTTGAGTTGGCCGCATTGACAAATATATTAGGAAATTGAAATCCGCCGACTTCCGACAAATCGCTCGGCCCTGGGCGAGCGTTGACTACTAGATGGAAGATGTCTGGGCAGACCCAGCACGACAGCTCGAGTGCTAGTCGAGCATTGGTCGAGGGTTGGCCATCCAGCTCTCAATTCTTCAGGTACTGTTGAAGTGCTGAAGTGAGGGCTAAGAGGGCACTAAAAAAGCATTTTTCTTTGTTCAAAGACCAAAGTAATGCTATGGATATCAAAATTTTAGTTCTAAGTTCAATTTTACCCCAAGTTTAAAACCATACTAAGCTCACTGGTTCTCTATATCGCTCACGTCACCTGAACCGATGGATAGCAAGGATAGAACTTGGATGTAGCAATGTAGCTTCAACTTCTCTCTTTCAAACTCAGCTTTCGGCCTCAGCCTTGTAAGTATCATGATCATTGGACTTGGCGACTCAAAACTCGAACTTAGATTTTGTTACAATGTGACCCACAAAATTTGGCCAACCATCTAAAATCCTAAAACTCTCCCCTTTTAGCAATTCCATAACAAAACAGACAAAGAAAGAAAGAAAGAAAATACAACTCTATAAACTTTAGAACAAAACTCGAATTATAATCCCTTAGTTTTTATTATAGTTGTGAAAATCGGAGGGAGCAGTGAAACTACAGATTTTAATAAGATATTCGCTGAGTTGAAGGGACCCCTCGAAATCCATGTTTAGAAGAGATGGCTTCATTGTGAAAACGTTGTGGTTCCTATATTGCATAGAATTCAAAATATAACAAAGTAATTGATATCTAGTTCCCCGGCATAGTCATCTTAGGCAAATTAGGGCTGCCTAGATGGATTTGGTGGTGTGTTTAGGCCTTGAAAACATTGTAGGGTTGGAGTTTTACCAGCTGGAAGAATCTAGGGTTTGTGGTCCAAAAAGTGATTGAGTTGACTTGATTTCTGGGTGTTTGCTTGCAAAATTTTCAAGGAAAAGGTATAGGAAATTCTTGCAGTGAAGGAATATGAATTTTTTAGAAGGTGGAATTGACGGCCAAAGGGTTAGGGAATAGGTTATGATTAATTTAGGATTATAACAATGATAGAGTAGTTTCAAATGCAGTTCTGGACACTAAGAATGACTCGACTGAACTGTAGTTTAAGGAATTTGGTGTTATTTTGGCGATAGGCTTAAATATTGATGGAGGAAAAGGCTTGAGCTTTAAGAATTAGCCTGTCAAGGGTTGAAAGGGTTGTCTTGAAGTTCTAGATTTTCATGTAACAATAAAAAGAAGAGAAGGAACAAGAAGAATATTGGAATCCCACCTAGCATTTTTTTAGGAATAATCTCCCAGGGCAAGGTTGTATAAAATCATCAAATAAAAATTTCACAAGCTTTACTCTGTTATCAGTCACAAATGAAACCCGTTATCAAAGATGCATATTTGATAGGCTACTGAACTTCCCTCATATTGCTAGGATTATGACATCCTAATTGACTCCTTAAGAAAGAAATAATAACGCATATACTCTCGATTTTTCTAGGCACACATGAGACTACAAATGAAACCCAATAGTATAGTTTAATCTGTCCTATGACTATGTATGTCCTTGTCCAGCAATTATTAGGATTAAAATATTGTTGACTCTAATTACTTAAGAAAATGTAAAGAAAATAAATCTGTAGCTTACTAACCATAAACTGCAAAAATATGCAATTCGTATTCAATTCAGAACTTCATGATACATGCTTGAGCATCCTCCATGCGAAATTCCAGAATGGGTGAAATGCCTATTGAATCCAAGGCTTGAGATATGACCATGTGTGCAACATCCTATCCCTTTTGGAAGCAACGGGCAAAAATATTGGACAATCCTTTCTTGGCATAAAGTTTAATGTCTTTGGAATCATCAAAGCAATAATGACATTCTTAGATTGACAAGGAACTAGAACATCTGTCATATGTTCTCCCTTCTCTTGGTTTTCTTCGGATTCATTTTTTTTTTTAGCTCTTGTTCTTTCATGCTCTCTTTGAGTAGTCAACAATCTCGGCTTTTCTTTCTCAAGCCCAACTTGTTGCTCCTGTGATTGTCTGTGATAGATACATTCATGGGGGTAAAGTTACCATGGTATCGTACGATTCCAACTTGTCAAGTTTAGAGAGTTAACATACCACAATATTAGAGAAAACGGAGAGCGGTCAAAACCTTAGCCTACATCTCACAATCATCTTGTATTTATAGTTATTTCGTAATCATAGAAAGGACAAGTATACCCTCTATGTGGTATACTTATTACAACCTAGTATTTACACATAATAATACTCTAGTAATCTTAACACTCCCCCCCAAGTTGGACTATATATATCATATAATTCAAGCTTGGAACAAATGGCTATAAGACGAGTACGGCTCAATGCTTTAGTGAACATTGTTAGAGTAATCTAGTATATTAGTATTAGGAGTAGATTAGTCTTTTATATTACTATGTTTTGCCCTAGTATAAATACGTTTGTAATACATATTTGGTGATATACTGAATCAATAAATATTAACATGGTATCAGAGCCTTAATCCCTAACCTGGTGAACCCGACGACAAACAGCACTGACGTCATCATCGCCGGCGATTACGTCATCAGTCTCCGACCGTGAACACTACCATTTTGATCGATTCTTCATGGGTTTCTTATTGGTGTACTCCCTTTCTTGTTTTGAGTTCATCTTGTAAGTCTAATGTGCATCGGCTGTTGCTTCTGGTTCTTGTGGATTTCGGTTTCTTGTGATCGACTGGTGTGGCTGCTGGGATTTCGGTTTCTACCTCTGTTGCTTTTGATATTGCTGGTCAGGGGTTCGTACAGAAGTTGAAGACGAAGGGTGTTCGTCTGGCTTTGGGTTTCGTCTGGTAGGGTTCGTCCAGAGGTAGAAGACGATTGTTCCGAATTCTGTCTGGGTCCTCTCTGTCGGGTCGGGTCTTTAGTTCTTTCGGGTTCGTACAGAGGTCCAGATTTGGTGGGAGGCTTGTTTTCTGGTTTTCGGTGGCTGTTCTTCTCCCACAGTGCACCGACTGATTGTTCTCTGAGTTTCGGTGGCTGTTCTCGTCACAGTGCACCGATCGGTGGCTGTTCTTCTCCCAAAGTGCACCGACTGGGTGTCTTCTGGGTTTTGGTGCTGGTGTCGTGATCTGTTTCACGGTTGTATTCTTTCGGCTGGTGTTTGGACTGCTGCTGATGTTGTATTCTTTCGGCTGGTGTTTGGATATATTGTGGGCTGCTTTGTTGGGTTTTTGTTGTGGGTTTACTGGACAATAGGCGCTGGGTTTTGGACTGATTTGTTTTGTTCTGCCTTTGTTGTGGGTTGTTCTGTTCTGTCTTTTGTTGGGTATTATTTTGTTGAGACCTCTTGTTAACATTATGGCAAGTGGACACTCAGATTCTCTTCAAGCTATTAGTATCAGATTAAATGGTGAAAATTATGTATATTGGTCTTATGTTATGAAAAATTTTTTGTTGGGGAAAGAGATGTGGAGTTATGTCAGTGGTGATTTGCAAGCTCCAACAGATTCGAAGGCAGAGAAATATGCTGAATTAAAGAATACCTGGGAAGTCAACAATGCTAAAATTATCACTTGGATTAACAACTCAGTTGATCAGACTATTGGTGTGCATTTGACTAAGTTTAACACAGCCAAACAGATTTGGGATTATTTAGCTACATTGTTTGTTCAGTCTAATTTTGCAAAGAGATATCAGCTTGAACATGAAATTCGAGCTGCACGTCAGGGTGATAAGACCATACATGAGTTCTACTCGGTTATGACTAGATTTTGGGATCAGTTAGCACTTGCTGAGCCCGCTGAATTGAGTACCCATATGGTGTATCGTACTTTTAGGGAGGAGCAGAGGTTGGTACAGTTTTTGATGGCCCTTAGAGATGACTTTGAGGGCCTTCGTGGTTCTATTCTCCATCGTCTCCCACTGCCCACAGTTGATGCAGTAGTGAATGAGCTTCTGGCTGAAGAAGTCCGTCTTAAGACTCTTTCTGGAAAGGGTCTTCTTTCATTGCCTAATCAGACTGTACTGGCTGTACCACCCAGAAGAACTTATCATTCACAGACTAGATATCGGGGTCGAGCTGCTTCGGATGAGTGTAATTTTTGTCGTGAGAAGGGTCACTGGAAGGCTCAATGTCCTAAATTAGTGAACAAGAATGTCAAAGGGGCCTTACAGCAGCCATTTAGGCCCAAAGATCGTCATACAGCCGCAACTGCTTCACCAGTGGATGAGACACTCCCATCAGCTCCCAGCATGACTATGATAGCTGATCAGTTGCAGAAGCTTCTTTCCCTTCATCAACCAGGTGCCCTATCAGTTTCTCCTTCCACAGGTTCATTTACTACAGGACCTTCAGGTATCTCTCGAACTGCCTGGGTCTTTGACTCAGGAGCCACCCATCATATGACTAGTAACTCTTCCTCATTTGTTTCTATTGTTTCCCCTCCCTCTATATCTGTCCTTGCAGCCAATGGCACCCAAATGTCTTTGGCTGGTGTTGGAACTATCGTGTCTTCCCAGCTTACACTTCCTGATGTCTACTATATTCCTCAACTTACTTTAAATTTAATATCTGTTAGTCAGTTGTTTGATTCGGGATTCTTAGTCCATTTTTCTTCTACTGGTTGTGTTGTGCAGGATCCACGGTCCAAGAAGCTGATTGGGACAGGCCATAGAAATGGAGGGCTATATGTGTTGGATGAACTTCATGTTCCTGAAGTTGTTGCATCCACTGTTGATTTGTCTTCTTTTCAATTGAGTCCAAAATCGTCTAGTTTTTATTTATGGCATTCTCGTTTAGGTCATGTTTCTCATTCTCGTTTAAGATTTCTAGCTTCTACTGGTAGTTTGGGTAGTTTAGAATGTCATGATATTTCAGATTGTAGTGGCTGCAAGTTGGCTAAATTTACTGCATTACCTTTCAATAAAAGTAATTCTCGTTCTCTTGCACCTTTTGATCTTGTACATTCTGATATTTGGGGACCAGCTCCTATTGCTACTAAAGGAGGGTCTAGATATTATGTTTCTTTTATTGATGATCATACCAGATATTGTTGGGTGTTTCTAATGACACGTAGGTCTGAGTTCTTTTCCATTTTCTCTACCTTTCGTGCTATGGTGCGTACTCAATATTGTTCTACCATTAAATGTTTCCGCTGTGATCAAGGTGGAGAATATTCTTTTAGTGCTTTTCGTGATTTGTTGAAATCTGATGGTACTATTTTTCAGTCTTCTTGTACTGACACACCTGCTCAGAATGGAGTGGCAGAACGAAAACATCGTCACATTATTGAGACAACTCGTTCTCTGTTGTTGTCATCCGGTGTTCCTAGCTCTTTTTGGGGAGAAGCAGTTCTTACAGCAGTTCATCTGATTAATTGTATTCCTACAATCCTTAATTCTGGTGTCTCCCCCTTTGAAAAATTATGTGGTAAGACACCTGACTATTTCTCCTTACGTGTGTTTGGATGTACATGTTTTGTTCTGCTCCCTAGTGTTAATCGTACCAAACTCTCGGCTCGTTCAGCCTTATGTGTCTTTCTTGGCTACGGTGAGGGACAAAAGGGATTTCGGTGTTATGATCCTAGTACACAGAAACTCTATGTCTCTCGCCATGTTGTTTTTATGGAGCATATTCCTTTTTTCTCTATTCCATCTAGTTCTTCATCTCTGCATAAGTCTGATCTTATCTATCTTGATCCCTTTCCCTCTAATGTTTCTCCTGATTCTTATATTGGTGATATGACTGTGGCTGATCTTCCCTCCTCTTCTTCTTCCTCCTTGCCTGATTTGTCTGTTACCTGTCCCCCGATTGTGCATACTTATGTTCGCAGGACTCTCACTGTCTCCTCCACCGATGTTGTGCCTTCATCTGCACCTCTTGGCTCCCAATCAATTTCTGACACCGTGGATCACACTCCTCGTTACCCTCAGCGCACTCGGAAATGTCCTGACAGGTTTGGTTGGTCCAACTCTTGCTATTCTTCTGCTTTTTGTTCTTTCCTAACTTCTATATATTCTCTGTCTGAACCAACCTCCTATAAGGAGGCTATACTTGATCCTCTTTGGCAACAGGCTATGGATGAGGAGCTTTCTGCGCTACATAAGACTCGAGCTTGGGAGTTGGTGCCTTTACCTCCTGGTAAACGCCCCATTGGTTGTAAGTGGGTTTATAAAATCAAAACCCAATCTGATGGTTCTGTGGAAAGGTACAAGGCTAGATTAGTGGCCAAGGGGTTTGGTCAAGAGTATGGGCTTGACTATGATGAGACCTTTGCTCCAGTGGCTAAGATGACCACGATTCGCACAGTAATTGCAGTGGCAGCCGTTCGTCAGTGGAGCCTATCCCAGATGGATGTGAAAAATGCTTTTCTTCATGGTGATTTGTCTGAAGAGGTCTACATGACTTCTCCTCCTGGGTTGCCTTGTAGTCCTGGTCATGTGTGCAAACTTCACAAGGCTTTATATGGTCTTAAACAGGCCTTGAGGGCATGGTTTGCAAAATTCTCTTCAGTTATATGTGACTTAGGCTTCTGTGCTAGTGATCATGATTCTGCTCTCTTCCTTCGATCCACTTCTTCTGGTTTCATACTTCTATTACTTTATGTGGATGACATGATTATTACAGGTGATGACACTGCTGGAATTTAGTTGTTGAAAACTCAGTTACAGGATTATTTTGAGATGAAAGATTTGGGTCCACTTCGATATTTCTTAGGGATTGAGGTTGCTTCCTCTCCCAAGGGTTATCTTCTTTCTCAGTCAAAATATGCCTCATATGTTATTCAGCGAGCTGGCTTCTCGGATACTCGAACTGTTGACACACCCTTGGAGCTTAATGTTCGTTATACTTCCTCTGATGGTTCTCTTTTGCCTGATCCTACCTTATATCGTACTATTGTTGGGAGTTTGGTATATCTTACTGTTACTCGTCCAGATATTGCTTATGCAGTTCATGTGGTTAGTCAGTTTGTTGCTGCACCTACCACACTTCACTGGTCTGCTGTTCTTCGAATTCTTCGATATCTACGGGGAACATTACATCAAAGTTTATTATTTTCTTCTTCTTCGTCTCTGGAGCTCCGTGCTTACTCTGATGCGGACTGGGCTGGTGACTCTATGGATCGCAAATCCACCACTGGTTTTTGTCTATTTCTCGGTGATTCTCTTATTTCTTGGAAAAATAAGAAACAAACTGTTGTCGCTCGCTCTTCTGCAGAAGCTGAGTATCGTGCTATGGCATCTACCACAGCAGAGATAGTTTGGTTGCGTTGGTTGCTTGCTGATCTTGGCATTCCCTTGACTACTCCTACTCCTATGTATTGTGATAACACCAGTGCTATCCAGATCGCTCATAACTCGGTGTTTCATGAGCGCACAAAACATATAGAGATTGATTGTCACTTTGTGCGCCATCATCTTCAGCTGGGCACGATCTCTCTCCCATATCTCTCTTCTACTATGCAGTTGGCCGATTTCTTCACCAAATCTCACACTATTGCACGCTTTCGTTTTCTCCTTGGCAAACTCTTGATGTTAGATGCTCTCACATCATGAGTTTGAGGGGGGATGTTAGAGTAATCTAGTATATTAGCATTAGGGGTAGATTAGTCTTTTATATTATTATGTTTTGCCCTAGTATAAATACGTTTGTAATACATATTTGGTGATATACTGAATCAATAAACATTAACAAACATATTAGTAACTTGATCCTCAGACTTACAGAAGGAGTTATAATATCCCTAGCTATTATCATGTCTCGAATAAAGTGACAATCAATCTCAATATATTTGATTTTCTCGTGAAATATTAGATTGACAGAGATATGGATAGTTGCAAGATTATCACAAAATAATTGTAAAGGAGATTGAATTGGAAAACCAATTTCCTAAAGAAAGTGTAGTAACCATGTCAACTCACTAGTTGTATGTGCTATTACTATATACTCAGCTTAAACACTGGATCTTGTTACTATTTTTTGTTTTTTACTTTTCCAAGAGACAACGTTACCTCCCAAGAAAGTATAGTAACCAGTGATTGATCTTCGATCTGAAGGAGAGCCAGCCTAATCAGCATCTGAAAAATCCTCCATTTTAAAATGTCCATTAGCTAGATACAACAACCCAAGACCAGAGCACGTTTGAGGTATTGAAGAATGTGAGTGATTGTCTCCTAATGTGGTATTCTAGGGCATCCCATAAACTGACTTACTACACTATATAAATAGGAAATGTCCAGTCGAGTAATTGTGAGATAATTGAGCTTCCTAACTAACCTGTGATACTGACCCGGATTCTCAAACAGATCACCATCATCTATTAATAATTTTTAATTCGGATCTATAGGAACATCAATTGGTCTGCCACCCAGCAAACCTACTTCTTCTAGCATGCCAAGTACATATTTTCTCTGAGAAAAACAAATAGTTTAGATATAGCAACCTCAATACCTAAGAAGTATCTGAGTTTTCTTAAATCTTTAGTGTGAAATTGGTCCTACGGGAATATTTTTAACTTGGCAATCCCCTCAGAATCATTTCCAGTAATCACAATATCATTCACATAAACAACCAATAGAATATGATCGGCATCAACCTGTATGTGAAACATAGAATGGTCTATCTGACATCGAAGAAGACCAAACTCTAAAACTATATCTAAAAACTTACCAAACTATGCCTTCGGTGACTGCTTCAAACTATATACAGATTTCTTTAATCAACACATACTCTTATAATACTCCCCTTGAGTAGTAAACCCAGGTGGTTACTCCATGTATACCTCCTCTACCAAAACACCATGTAAGAAGGCATTCTTGGTATCTAATTGAAACCAAGGCCAATCAAGATTAGCAGCCAAAGAAATCAATATACGGACGGAGGAGATTTTGTCAACCGGAGAAAAAGTCTCCTCATAATCAACACCATAGGTTTGAGTAAAGCCATTAACAGCAAGACGAGCTTCGAGGTGCTTAACCGAACTATCCGGGTTAAATTTAACAGTATATACCTATCGACAACTAACAATCCATTTCCCAGGTGGTAAAGGAATAAGATCCCAAGTCCCATTATAATGCAAGACATCCATCTCTATTTCCATAGCTTTCCTCCGACTCGAATCAGACAATGCACCCAGTAAAGTCTTAGGAATAGCGATAGTAGACAATTGCACCATGTAAGGTCATGGACTTCACAGACTACCCACGACTCTACACCATGGTCGCGAGTTGCACCGAATAATCACGCAGACAACCTAATCAGTATTACGAGTTCAAATTCTCAGTATAAAAGAAAGGTAAATTGCAGATTTTGGATCAGTAAACTTGCTCTGATACTGTATTAAGTTTAGAGAGTTAACATAACACAATATTATAGAAAAAGGAGAGTGGTCAAAACCTTAACCTACCTCTCACAATCATCTTGTATTTATAGTTATCTTGTAATCATAGAAAGGTCGAGTATTCCCTCTATGTGGTATACTTATTACAACCTACTATTTACACATAATAATACTCTAATTCTTTTAACACAACTGTTGGGTAGTTGTTATTCTACTGGATTCTTCACGTAGAATTGGTGATGGCACAAAATAGAAAAGGCAGGTTGGTGAAAAAAGGATCTTTTAGCTCTTATGCAAAAATTGTTGGGGTTTAGCTGCCTACAATGGATTTTTGTGGTGGTTTTGAGCCTTGATGCTATTACAAGTTAAAGGGAATCATCTAGGGTTTAGTGGTTAAAAAGGGACTGCATTGGCTGGACTTTAGGGAGGTTGGGTAATTTTTTTTGATGAATAGGTAAGGAAATTGAGAACATCATGGGATTTGTGATTTATTGATGTTGAGGTGATATTTTAAGTGATGCTGGACAGAGCCTTAGATCAGCAAATCAAGGCTATTGTGTTACCATATCTAATGGGTGGTCAGGGGTTCAAATGTCAGGTGTTATGGTTAAAATATAAAGCCAGGGTTCAACAATCAATTTGGGCTTGCATTGGCAGGTTTGACCGTAGTGCAATGCAATTAAAGGTTATTGGTTACAAGAATTTCAGGACAGCAGGAGAAAATATAAGGTTTTGTGTCTTATGATCGGATAAATTAGGGTTAGGGTTTAGGATTGGAATGATTGAGACTGTGGATGAGATTAGAGGTTTGGAAAAAACTGGTTCTGGCTTTGAATTGGATGAGCACAATTGACACTAAAGTAAAGAAGATGAAGAAGGCATAGCTTATGATCTCTCTAGTAGTGTAGAAAGAACGTAGGAGTTTCCCCATTGACAGAACAAAAGCTGTAGATAAAATTTTTCAACAAAATTTGTAGAAAATGTATTTATCAACTTGTTGAATTGTCTTGTTTCACCAACAATTTGTTGGAATATTCCCCAAGGTAAGGTTGCATAATTAGTAATTCCTACAATAAAAATTAGTATGCAAAGAAAATAATTCAGTAGCTTAAGAACCCTAAGCTAATAAAGAATACCACATAAGCTTGACTCTAAATATCGATTCACATGCTTCAAAGGATCTTACAAGTGAAATTATGGAATTGTCTCTTCTCTTGTTCCACGTCTTGGATTATCCCCCTTTTCTCACTTTGAGAATTGAATGGAGAAAGGACTTAGGCATGTCCACATTAAGAGAACAAAAGTTGAAGAGAAATTTTTCACCAAAATTTGTAGAGAATTTATTCATCAACTTCTTTTTTTTTTTTTGTCAAGATCTAAACATTCATCAACTTTTTGAATTGTCTTGTTTCACCAACAATTTGTTGGAATATTCCCCAAGGTAAGGTTGCATAATTACTACAATAAAAAATTAATATACAAATAAAATAATTTAGTAGCTTAATAACCCTAACTAACAAAGAATACCGCATTAGTTTGACTCTAAATATCGTTTCACATGGAGTTGTCCCTTCTCTTGTTCACACATCCTGGATCATCCCCTTTCATCACTTTGAGAATTGAATCGATTTAAATAGTCTTTCCATGTCTTTTGGTAGTCTACATTTGTGTAACTAGTTGTGTGAGTCTTAAAATGAAAATATACTAAATTTCATTGTTAGTTTTTTACTATGAGTTATTTGAAAGTAATTGAGTACTTTTTTTTTTTCGTGTATAAAGAATTAAAAGTTCTTTTATGTTATATTTAGTTATAATGGTTCAGTATAAGGGTTAATATGGTAATTATCCTTAATCATTGTCTAATATAAAAAGAGAGTGTAGGGCAATATTGTAAACATTCTGAGATTATTATTTCTCACTTGCTTTTTCTCTTTCTCTTCTTTTTTCTCTTTTCGCCTTCTTTCTCAAACCTTAATTCCTATTTTACAGATTGAACTTGGTGTCTGAGCATATCATCTCGGCAAAAATAAAAAAAAAATCATAACCCAAATCATAGTTGTTAAATCGCGATTCGTATTGTAAATCGGAATCCTAAATTTGAAATCGTATCGAATCGTGAATCGTAAGATTCGACACAAAATTTGAACAAAAATAAAAAATAATACTACATATTTAAAATAGACAAAATATTGAATATTGAACATTATTGCATTCTAAAAATAATCAATTGACATAATCACGTCGTCTAAATGGAAAGACGCTACCCTTTTGCTTCATTTTCATCTTTTGTTTAACCATTTTCAAATTTAATAACTTGAAAAAAAGAATCATTAAAGAACCATGACTATTCAAGAACCAAAATAGTGACACTCAATATAGATTAAGTTACAAACACGAATGAAAAAAGAACAAATAAGAAAATTGATTGGGAGAAAACATACATGCCAACATTTTGAAGCAAAAAATTAAAACCTAACAAACTACCTATGAAAGAATTGAGAGCAAAAATTAATTGATGATGCGAGAACGTTAGCCGTGACCTTTAGCTTTAGACAACGCAAGGCGCGAGTTTTAGACGATGTTAGAGAAAGAGAGAGAACGAGTAAAGATGCTGAGTTTTTATTAGGGCATGGGTTCTTCTGCAAACCAATCGACGTCGTTTTACTATTTGACGGACAAAACGATGTCGTTTTGTAAAAAATCTGGGTTTTAAAAAAAAGTGACTGAATCGTGTAATTCGTGCGATACGAATTGAAGAGCTTTTCCCCAAACTCGGCCTCCCCAAAACCTTTTTTCCCAAACTCAGTTTTTTTTTAAAAATGTCATTCTAAATGACGCCTTTATAGGTTAAAACGTCATTTGAAATGACGATTTTAAATTGAATTTTTTTTATTGAAAACGTCATTCAAAATGACGCTTTTAGAAGCGTCATTTTTAATGACGTTTTTTAAAATGAATTTTCAAACGGCAACTAACCGGCGTTAAAAAAAAAATAGTGGGTAGAAAACGTCATTTGCAATGACGTTTTGCTACCCAGTTATGATCAGCCTCCTTTCTACGCCAAAAGCTATAGATAGAGCTACTCTGCCTACAAACATTGAAAAGGTATGTTTCACTCTGTCTAACTTTTGAAACTTAACCATCTGTAAATATGTGTTGTTGTTTTTCTTCTTGAGGTCCTGGCCAAATCTTAAACTATGGGACTTATCTTGGTTACAATAATATATTGCGTACTCTAAATCTTCTGCTCTTTTATTTCTCTATTGCTCTCTCTTGATAATGCATGTCAGTTGGAAACCATGGAACTAGGATCATACTGCATATATATTATTGTCCAAGGATAATAGTTTAATTTACTTTCCCACCTCCATAGTTATGGCACACCTTAGGTCCTCTTGAGTGCTTCCTTACTCCCAAGTCCCTGACCACCATAGTTGGAAGCAATATCTATAGATATGTATATCCATGTGACAAACTGTATGGGCAGCTGAGGAAGTTCTAATTTCTCGGCTGTTACTTTTTTGTATAAGGTTATCATACCCAAACGGATTCGTTTCTTTCCCATTGTTCACTTTGACGACGACGATGATTATAATGATTACGATGAGGAGGAGGAGGAGGAGGAGGAAGATGGTTATGATAATGATGATGAGGAGGGGGAGGGGGAGGGGGAGGACTCGGACGAGGAAGATGAATCATGTGATGTTATTGACAATGATGATACTGGCCAAGATTCCCATGATAACTAGAATGATGATGTTGGTTCTAACAATCATGATTATGGTGTTGGTAATGATGATTCCTTTGATGACATTGATGATTTTAACGATGCCAATGTCGACTATGACTCCAAGTATGATGGATGGTATTGTGATGACAATGATATTATAAGGGGATGATGATAATTTTTTTGTCGATGATGATGATGATGATGCTAATCATGACAGTTGCGCTGATGACTTTACACTTTCTGTTTCCAGCTGATACCCAAGGCAAGGGGCTGTTTACACCACATGGTTTCACTGCAGGACCTTATGCTGCAATTGTTTTCACTGCAAAGGCAGGGGACAAGTCCGGATCGGAATGGAGAGAATTCATCCGCTGGACAAGACTTGCTAGAACTTATTTTAACGTTTGATGCCAGCAGTGATGGTTCATCAGACGAAGGCAGAGATAACTCCAGTGCTGAAGACTGTTTTGAATGATGTCGGGGCACACTTTGCTTAAAAAGCTTTGGTAATTGTACATAACAAGTGATTAATCTCTTTCAAGCGGCTTTGGTTACTCTCAATATTTTTTCCGGTTTTGTTTTCCTATGAATGTTTTTCAGTATTCAATAAACCTATCGTACGTTTATGGTTATTTTCTTTGTAATGGTTCTTGTCGTAATATATCAAGCTTGTTGCAGAAGTTAGTCAGACAGAGTCAAACATACCTTTTCAATATTTGTAGGCGGAGTAGCTCCATCTATAGCTTTTGGCGTAGAAAGGAGGCTAACTATAAGTGGGTAGAAAACATCATTTACAATGACGTTTTTAAAAACGTCATTACAAATGACGTTGTCTACTAACTATTTTTTTTAACGCCTGTTAGTTGTCGTTTAAAAATTCATTTTAAAAAGTCATTAAAAATGACGCTTTTAAAAACATCATTTTGAATGACGTTTTCAATAAAAAAATTCAATTTAAAATCGTCATTTCAAATGACGTTTTTAAAAAGAGACTGAGTTTGGGGAAAAACTCACGAATTGAATCGTACGATTCAGGTGCGATTCAACTCAAAATGATTCTCATATAAGATACGAATTGTTTTGTACCTGTATCGAACCGAATGTACGATTTTGATAGCTATGACCCAAACCCAAAGTTTTTGGAAAAAAACTGCTCTGCTAGTTGCTGACATCATCATCGACGATAGTGACGTCATGCTGATGTCAGCCATATCCAACGATTGAACCTACTGGTAGGATTGACTTCTTTTACTGGTCTTTATGGTGATTTTTGCCAATTTTTTTGAGGTCATTTTGACGGTGTCTTCTATTTTTGAATATTTTCGAAAAAGGGCTTCAATTTCGCGATCTACTTACTTGAACCAATCGGAGTTGTTTTTAACGTCTTGTTCAACACTAGAGAGGTGTGACTAGGGCATAGGGAGTGAACTGTGATCAAGCTGTGCCTTGTTGTGTTGTCTTTGTGGTTGTTGTGTGACTTGCAAGCTGTTGGCAGTGGGTTTTCTAGTTTAGGTGTACGATTCCATTTGGTTTTCTAGTTCTAGACATGCAGAGGGGCTGCTATGAGCCTTGGGTTCCATTTTTTAGGTTGTGAATTGAGGTTTCTTGACCAGTTGTGGTTTATTGATTGAGGTTTCTTGCTCTAGGTTGGACAAGATGTCGTTTCTCTTGCATTGTGATTGTTTTTTGGGTCTGGACAATTGCATATTGTTGTTGCTTGGTATTTGTTGGTTTGCGATTTTTCCTATGGCTATTCCTGAAGGTAGCAAAAGTCCTGTCGATGATCAGGTTGAATGGCAATAATTACAACTCTTGGTCACATGCTAGTAAGGTCTTTTTGCGTGCAAAGAAAAACCTTCGACCTCATAATTTTGAAGATTGGTGGAGTGAAAATTCTTTGGTAATGATTTGGTTGTGGCTTCGTATGGAACCTTATGTAGCTTCTAATGTTCGACTTCTTGACACTAACAAGGAGATATGGGACTCTCTAGAGGATATGTATTTCCAAGAGCATAGTGTGTCCTGGATTTATGAGTTTATGAGTTGCTTGAGCTTATGTTTAATACTAACAAGGTGACAAGCTTCTTGGTGAACATTATGGTCTTTTGAAAGGGTTATGGGAAGAACTTTTGCTTTATCAGCATTAAGTGAGGATTTGGAGATCCAACATCGTCAGTGTGAATAATTTCTGGTTGCCTTGCCTTAATTCTGAGTACAGTGTGTTTAAAGAGCATATTTTGGCTAGTGAGAAACTTCAGACGACTGCCAATGCTTATGCTCACCTTTAACGTGATTTACTGACTCGTGGGATTTTTTTCCACTTACAGAAGTCATCTGCCTTGATTTCTAGTGACATTAATCATGGTGGTCGTAGAGGTAGTCGTAATGGTGATCGTGGTGGTAATCGTGGTGGTAGAGGTCTTGGTCGAGGGGGACGTGATGGTTGTATTGGTCGTTTTGAGTGGAAATGTTCTTATTGTGGGGCCACTGGGCATAGTGAGGATTATTGTTAGGATAAGTATCGAAAACCCATCTATGCTAAGCAAGCCTCTGATGACTCTGCTCCACTTGTGCCGCAACCTTCTACATCTATGTCTGGTTCTTATGATGGCCTTATCTCATAGCTCTCTCAGCTCATCCAACAATTATCCCCTCTCTCTCCTTAGTTGTCTACTGCAACTGCGAGTTTGGCTAATGCAAGTAATTCGACGGATGTGGACTCCAAATTAGCTTTATCATCTTGGATTATTGATTCAGAGATAATGCCCACATGTTTGGTATTCCCTGATATTTTCTAATCTTCGTTCTTCTAAATCACGTATCATGTTAGGTGATAGTTCTTTTCGAATGGAATGTGGGACTGGTGATCTCCATCTTAACCCGTCCATGCCCCTTACATCTGCTTATTTGTTCCACACTTTCCTTTTAATTTGTATGAGTTAGTTAACTAAGTCTTTAGTGTTCTGTGACATTTTCTCTGTCTTCTTGTATGTTTTAGGACAGCCGGACGAAGAAGGTGATTCGTTTGGGACATTAGCAGAATAATCTTTTTTACTTGGATTCTCCAAATTTGGTCCCCGCATTGAGTGCTATCATGTCTCCTATTCAGTGACATTTTCGATGGGGTCATCCTTCGCTACAAAAGCTTCGTCAAATTATTCCTAGTTTGAGTCATTTTTTGTTAGAATGCGAGGTTTGTTAATTAGGCAAGTATCAGCGTAGTTCGTTTCCTAGTAGCTCTCATAGGCGTCAGTCAAGTCGTTTTGATATTGTTCACTCAAACATTTGAGGTATTACAAGAATAAAAATTGTTTCTGGTTTTTAGTATTTTATAATATTTGTTGGCGATTTCTCTCGTACGACTTTATTGTTCCTTATGAAAGATTGTTCTGAGTTGCCTAAGGTTTTTGTCACTTTTTATAATGAAATGTTGGTTCAACATGATAAACATATTAAAGGGTTTTGTTATGCCAATGCTATGGAATACATTCAATCATTTATGCATACCTTTTGTGCCGACCATGGTATTATCCACCAAACTACTTGTCCACACACATTATACCACAATGGTATTGTAGAATGAGCACATCGTCATTTATTGGATGTTGCCTATACTTTAATGTTTAATATGCATGTATGAAAACCTTATTGGATTGATGTTGTTCTTGCTTCAGTCTATCTTATTAATCGGATGTCCTCTTCCATCTTAGAAGCAAATCTCCATTTTCATTGCTTTATCCCCATACACCACCATTTGGTTTAACTCATTGTTTCTTTGGTTATGTTGTATTTGTCCATCTACTAGGTCTTGATCGTGATAAACTCTCATCTTGCTCAGTCAAGTGATATTCTTGGATATTCTTATACTCAGAAAAATTACTGCTTGCTCGATGATATTATGTCATTGTCGATGTTACCTTCTTCGAGTCTTCCTTCTTTTTTTTTTTTTTGTGTCTGGCGACATTCATTCTCCAAATTTAGTTTTTCTTAGTTGGGGGAACCTTTATTGCCAATTGTAGTAGATTATGTGTCTTTTACTTCTTCGTCTACAATTTGTGCACCTCCATTATTGGTTTACCATCGTTCCAAAGATACACAAATTGTTCCCTATGCTCTAGCTTCACAACTAACACTTGAGTCTTCTGAGGTTCTACTTCTTGAGCCACCATTTGATCTTTCTAATTTACCTATTGCATTAAGGAAAAATACTCGTACATGTACCCAACATCCCATTTTTAATTTTATCTCTTGTCATCGGTTTTCCTCATCTTTTCGTTGTTTTGCATCCTCATTGTCATCTATATTTGTTCCTAGCTCTTTGACACATGCACTAGTTTCTCCTAGATGGAACTGGCTATGGATGAAGAAATGAAGGCCCTTCATAAGAATTGAGCTTAGGATCTCAGTTCTCTTCTTCTTGGTAAGCAGCCAGTCAGCTATCGCTGGGCGACACTGTGAAATATCATCCTACGTTTGAAGGCACCATTGGTTGCCAAAGACTACACGCAAATATATAGTGTGGATTACTGTGAGACCTTCTTGATTGTTCGTCTTAATTCTGTTAAAGTTCTTCTTTCTATTGCTGACTGACTTTTGTATTACCTGCACATAAAAAATGTCTTTCTTATTGTGTATATTAATGATGTTATTTTATTAGTGGTGACAACTCTGATGATATTGCTTACTTCAAACACCATTTGGGGAAGTAGTTCCACACCAAAGACTTACGTCTTCTTCAATACTTTCTTGGGATTGTGGTTGCTCGATCTAAGAAATGTATTAGTTTGTGCCAAAGGAAGTACGTGTTAGATTTACTGTCTGAAATTGATACTATTAGTGCACGTCTAGTTGATACTCTCATGGATTCTATAGTCAAGCTAGATGGTGAGAGTGGAGAAGTGTTTAGTGATACTGGGTGTTATCGGAGGCTAGTTGGTAAGTTGATTTATCTCACGGTTACGTGTCCAGATATCACTTATGCTCTCGGTGTGGTTACTCAGTTCATGCATGCTCCTTGGAAGTCCCATTGGGAGTCTTCCTGTTATATTCTTCGATATTTGAAATGAGCACTAGGAAAAAAATTATTACATTATTCGTACCCATCAATTACAGGTACTAGGTTTTTTAATGCTAATTGGGCAAGTAGCCGTATTGACAGACGATCTACTTCTGGTTATTGTACGTTTGCTGGTGACAATTTTGTTACTTGGCGCAGTAAGAAACATAATGTAGTTGCATGGTCTAGTGTGGAAGCTGAGTATCGTAATATGACTCATACTACAAGTGAGTTGTGGGTTCGCTCTTTGTTTCGTGAGATGAGTATTAATGTGTCTTTTCCAGTGAAGATGCACTGTGATAATGACAATACAACTACTATTTTTATTGTAAGTAATCCAGTATTTTATGAGCATACTAAGTATATTGAGGTGGATTGTCACTTTATTTGAGATCTTTTGTTGCGAAATGAGATTGGGACTCTATATATCAAATATTCAAATCTAGTGATTAGTTGGTGACATCCTTCCCAAACCATTGACTCGGTTTTGCCTTCAATGACTTTTTTTCCAAACTGAGCATTTTGGTCTTTATGCTCCGGTTTGAGGAGAGTGTTAGACTTCTTCTGTTATGTTATATTAGTTATAATGGTTTAGTATAACAGTAATATTGTAATTATCCTGAATCATTGTCTAATATAAATGACAGTGCAGGGCGACATTGTAATTTCTCTCTTCTTCTCTTTTCTCCTTCTTTCTCAAACCCTAATACCTATTTTACAGATTCAACTAAAGATTTATTTGAAACCTTTCTCCATATATAATTGGTAATGTTTTTAGATTGGAGATAATTAGTCTTTTAGATTGGATATGTTGACTTCATCTATGTTTCTTGGTAATGTTTTTTTATTTTTCTGTTTCTTTTTTTATTTGTTATCAGGTTCATCAAGAGGTTTAATGCGTACCATCTTTTGTTCTTAAATTTCTAATTATCTTGCACATTGTTTGATTGTGTATTTTCTCTTTGTTTTGGCACTTTCTTAACCATTTTCCTGCTTATGATATTGGTGCATATCCTTGTAGTGGATGGAGAACTTTACATGTGGGGCAAGAATTCAAATGGACAGCTTGGCCTCGGAAAAAGTACGCTTAAGCGGTTAAGCCTGTTGCTCGTTTTAACTTTGTTACAAGTAGATATGTTGTTTAATAAGTACACCCTCTTGTTGCTGAACTTTGGGCTTGTCTCTATGGCTGCAAATTTTTGCTACAGTGACATCATGGATTGTTGGTTTGTCTTGTTAATGAAGCACACATTATATTCCCATAGGAGGATGCTATTTTGTACTCACGTTGTCCCATATTTATAGTCCCAACTAGGAGTTTTAACCTTTTGAGGAGACGTGCATTAGAAGCATTTACACTTGGTGAGAAACCTTTCACCTTAAAATTATTCTGTTAGATTGTTTTAAACCTGTCAAAATTGAGAAAAATTTAATTTACAGAAGTTATAAAATGTTGTGATTTGACTATTCCAAAGGGACAACATTTTGGACATACAAAAGAATGGAAAGAGGGAGAGATTGAACTTGTAACAGGATTGTTGGCTAATCTATTCCCAGTTACTCATCTATATTATGCAACTTCTGATGCAGAGGATTTTTTTTGGTGCCTTGTCTGTTTCTCTTGATAGGGTAGTGTTGTTCACGTGACTATCTAGACATGGAAGTAAGGATGACTTCAAATGCTGTAACTGTTTTCACTGAATACTCATTGAACTGATCTCTTACAAGCAAGTGGAGATTACCTCCTTTATGTTTTGTGCATCAAAATTTGAGATGGACGGGCTCTCTAAATATTTTGATGTGAGATCATCGATATGGTTGGAGATGTAAGGGTCTCAACTGTCTGTTCTGCCCTATACACTGTATAAAACACATTGTAGTTTTCTGTGGGTGTTTTCGATCATTCTTTTCTAGTCCTCATATTTCCGTTGCTGACATTATCTACTCATATACTCTTTTCCTAATATACACCACTTATAGTTTCTTTGTATCAGATTCTATTATATAGGGGGCTAAAATGATAGTGTAGGACTTGTTTCAAATGATTGCTATTTCCATGTTTTGTATTGACTATTGACAGGGGCAGCAAAACTAGTTCCTACACCGAGTAAAATTGAATGCCTGAATGGTGTCAACATCAAGATGACGGCTTTGGGTTGTGACCACTCAATTGCTGTTACAGGTTTGAGAATTAAACTCTTTTTTCCTCATGATATGTATATCTTGATGTTTTAGTTATGGATTCATAGTTTCTCGGCATTTCTTGTACTTAGGAATTGAATGGCCTTAATTCCTCTATCATTTTTTTGGGTTTCATTCCTCTATCATTTTTGTGGGTATCTTTCTAGCAGATAAAGGTGAGGCCTTAAGTTGGGGTGGAGGAGGATCCGGAAGACTTGGTCATGGACAAGAATTGGGCATTCTGGGGTTTCTAAGAAGTACCAGGTTGCTGTCACTCATTTCCGGATTTTAGGCAAACAGGAACTAGTGCTATACGCATAGCTCATGTCAGGCACATAAGTACTCTTCTATAGGGGACAAGAGGTGTTTAAAAAATCCTTATATAACTAGTGAATGTCAAATAGAAACTTGTGAAAGTGTGATGTACTAAGATAGAAACTTGCATTACCAAAATGAGTTTTGTATGATTACTACTATTGGTCCTTGATTGGCCGTTGTTATCATGGCTTAATCATGAGGAATATGCAACCTTCCTGATCAGCATTGCTGACCTTTTGTACATTGCTTTAAACCTAGGGGCAGATCTTATTTTTATCCTGGAGATTAAATCTGATTTTCTTCCTTATATATCTTTTTTGATGCCATATTTATTAGTGAATAGTAAACGAAGAATCTACTGATTTGCACTGTAAGAGGAGTGGCAAGAATTTTATCGTGCTGAAAGTTCAGCCCAAGTGAAAATGATTATTGTTTTATTTTTTTACATAATTTACTAAAAAAATGCAGGCCTTTGTAACTATTATTTACTGTTTCGTTGATTATTTTCCATATGATGAGGTAAATGATCTAATAAGAGAACTCCATTGGATCTGGATTTTCTGATGCACAAACACTGCTGTCTTTTGGACCTAATTTGCAATTAAATCTATGAGACTGTCTTCTATGATGTATCTCTTAAGATTTATGATACCTTAGTTTAGTTTGATAAAATGGTATTTCCTTTTCTTTCAAGAAACATGCCAGGTAAACTATCTGCGATTCTGTTGATAAAATGACGAAGTAAATGGTATATGTCGTTGTGCTGGTTATGTGTTCTTTTGGGATCCAATTAGTTTTTTGGAGCTTTGCTCAATTTATTTTCAGCTTATAGATCTGACATGCATTTTTCAATATCTTTGATATCTAATTTTTGATACATTATTTCATGATGCAGTGAATATACCCCAAGGCTTATTAAGAATCTCGAGGGAGTTAAGGTATTAATATAGGCATCATGTCCCAAAGAATCAATTCCATTATCCGTTTGGAAACTAGCAAATTAGTTTTAGTTCTTCTTTGACACCTACTTTTATTTTACCATAGGTCAAAAGTGTTGCTGCAGGGATGCTACATTCGGCATGCATGGATGGTATTCATTGTCTTTTATTATACTTGTTCTTCCTGGAAAATGATCTTGAAGTCTATATTTAAAATTTGACTTTATTGATTTAACTTTGTCCGAATTTTGCAGAAAATGGCGCTCTGTTTATTTTTGGTGAAAGAATGGTGGAGAAACTGGTGATTACCAGAAACTGATGTCTTCAATTGAAGAAATTTTAACAATCATATGTTAGATTTTTGACATTCTTTGTTTCAGTCTTATCTGATCAGTCCATCTAATTAGGGCTTTGGGGATGCAAACAATGCTACATTGCCATCTATGATCAGCCAACTTCCGTGTTCTGAAGAAGTTGCATGTGGTGGTTATCACACTTGTGTCATTACTCGTAATGCTTCATCTCTGGAATGCTCGAGCTCTTGTTTTGTCTTTGTTCATGGTTTTTGTTTTTTTGAAATTGTGGCACATTGTAGATGGCACGAGTTATTTGAGAAAGTTAGAAAAACGAGAACTTTTTGCTTCAATCTCCCAACTATTTGTTTGGAAGCACTATAATTCCAATATTTGGGTGAAAGGAATTCTTAAGGTAGGTGAAGGTGTACTTGATGCAGCTGTAAGAAGCTCAAGGAAATACTTCTGATTAAAAGAAATAAAGAAAGAAAGAATTTCGTCGAAATTGAAACTTGGGGATGAAATTTGATCAGGTTTTTGAAGGAATTCTGTTTTCCTTAAGTTAATAAACCTGCAGTTTTTTTATATTTTTTGTTAGACTTTTTGTAGGAGGGTACTTTAGTATGTATGATTTAGGTAACAATCGGCTGCCTTGATGGGATTTTGTATTGTGGGCTTATTTGCTTTATGGACCATATTTAGGGTGGGGCAGTGTAGGTGTTTTTCCAATTCTAAGTAAGCCTTGGCCACGAAATATTACTTATCAGGGCCGGACCTAGGCATAGGCCACTAAGGTGGCTGCCTAGGGCCCCAAAAATTGTAACCACTAGTATTTTAGGCCCAAATTTTATGACTTTGAGTTTTAGGTAGACCCTGAATTTTTAGGCCCTCACTTTTAGAACCCAAATCAATTTCTAATGTTAGGCCCAAAGGTTCTCTTCATTTAGTTAAGCCCAATAAAGCCCTAGTAGTTTTATATTTTATTTCATGATTGCGTATATTTTTCTGCATCCAAAAAAGTTAGCCTCTTGAGCGTCTCTCTCGTGGATGTCTCTCTCTCTCTCTCTCTCTTTTGTGCTACTAGCTCACTCCTAAAACCTTATATGGATAATCTTTAGCACTTGCATAGCAAAATATGTAAATTTATCCTTTTATTTCTTTCTTATATAATTTTTTATCTTTTAGAGCATATAATTTTTAAGTGCATATATTTTTGGTCCATTGTATTTAATAAATTTTTATTATTAAACACTTCATTTATGATGTATGTATTGATATTGATGGCTTAATTTTATTTTTAGAATTGAAAATTTTAAAAATTGAAACTAACATTCCAATTGAAATACTAAACTAAATAAAAAGACTAATTTTTTTTCTTTTTGGATGCATACATTGCTTATAAAATTTTGTTAACAATAGTCGCTTCAACAGATAGGAGTTTTTCAAAACTTAAATTGATAAAAACATAAATAGAATCCATGACATAAAGATCATGAGAACTTGGTGTTTGGTTGCATAATGATCTTTGCATGTGATGTTTGGTTGGCATTTCTCTTTGAAGTTTGATCAGTGTGTTAATTGTCATTTATTGTGTAGGTGGCGGTGAACTTTTCACCTGGGGCTCGAATGAGCATGGTTGTCTTGGTATCGGGTATCTTCCTTATAAGTGCTTCGTCTGAAAACGCATACCTTAAATGTCATCTCTTAATTATATAACATTTACGTTCGTTGCATTTTCTTATTTCAGCTGTACAGATGTTGCTCATAAACCTGAAAGAGTCAAAGGTCCATTCTTGAAACATCCTGTTTGCAAGGTTTGTTAACTCTTCATCAACAATTATATTGTGATAACTATTCTGTAGTCAAGTACCTAATTATTCATTGTCTCGTATTTTCTTACACAAAGTTTTGTTGACAGGTATCTTGTGGTTGGAAACATACAGCAGCAATTTCGGGTAATGATGTTTTGAAATTAAAAAGTCCAACTAGAAGTTCTAACTTTGTAGTTAGCATTTGATCAGTTTCTTTATGTACTGTATTGATATTTAGGCCTTTGCTTTGTGATTGCAAATAATCACCCGTTCACTATGGTCTTCTTGGGATATACTATATGTGAAGGTCCTGGAGTACATCTCTCTCTCTCTCTCGCACACTTACACACAGGCTCTCTCTCAGCCACAGAGGAACAGACACACGCACAGTCTCTCTCTCTCTCACAGACACACACACACGCAAAACTAAAAAATCAATTTGGCCATGCTGATGGCGAGAATCTTCTTCTTCTTCTTAGTTCCCTTTCTCTATTCCTTCATCTCTGGCATTCTTACTGGGTTCCCTGATCATTTTCTTCTTGCTGCTGCTTCTTTCCATTTTTGTTTGTCTTCTTCTTTGCTTCCCTCTATTCCTTTCTACAGTGTTCTCAGAATTCTCCATCTGCTATTAAACTTCTGGACAACGATTTATCTTGAGTTTCAAAGGATTGTCTGGTGATTTGATTTGAATAACTGAATGGAACCAATTTGGTTCATTGGCTTTTTTTGTTGATTCAAGGCTGTGTGATTTGCTTAAAGGAATTGCTAGTCTATGCACTGAGTTGTATAGTAGGTTTGCTGTATTTCTCAGAAAATATAGGGAATATGGATTCTGTGTGTGTATTTGAAATGGAGACCAGCAGGTTTGGAGAATTTGTTAATAGTTAATAAGCTGTTGAATAATGGATGGACGATGGGTCTGATTATTCCTGAAGGCACTCTAAAGGAAGGGGATGAAGAGCATTTGGAAGTCTACTAGAGGATGCTGCTATTCAGGGTGGCAGACATACTCTGTTCAGAAAAAACGAAAACAGGTGATGGGTAGATGTGGTTGGAAAGAAATGGAAAGAGCAGCCATGTGAATACAATGCATAAGGTTTCTAAGAATACCAAAGCAAATTGGAAAAAACAGGAAAAAGATCTTTGGAAAAATTTGTTATCAAAATACCAAAGCACCCCTCTATAAGTTATATGGTTGGCTTTCATAGTAACAGAATCCTATAAGGTCAATGTGTTAGCGGATTATTTTTCTATTTTTCAGTTGAATTTTCGGTCACTCTCAGGTAACTAAACAACTGGAGTGCACATATTACTAAGGTGGACCAAAGGGTTCTGCTCTTTCATTGTTTTGACTCTTTGGAGACTTGCATGCAAGACCCATTTCAGCTTTCATTGCATACCTGTTTATATTTTCAGGCAGACTCCACGGGGTTTTCATTTTAAGTGGATATTATAAAAATCCACTTCGGTTGGTTTAACTTCTGAGTTCCGGCACATGTGATGTCATGTTGTTGGGTCTCTGAGAGAGAGAGAGAGAGAGGGGGGGGGGGGGGGGGGGGCACAACATGCGGTAGTCAAGTTATTCTCTATGATTGTGTAGTTATCTTTATGCATTCTCTTAGTCGTTTTTATGTGTTGTCGACATCCTAAAAACATTTCTTACAAGGATATGTCTCTGCACTTGGGGCCTCTGTAGAGGCTTCATTATGATTTTCTGGAAGTTTGGCACCAACCTTTTTATTTTTGTAGCTGATGAAAGCTATTGTATGTTGATGTTGACTTGTCCATTTGCTGAAATGAAGAGGCACAAAAAAAAGTTGTGCTACTATTCAGTGAATTGACACGCAATAATTATTGGTGACAATCAGATGGTAACGTTTATACATGGGGCTGGGGAGGTTCACATGGAACATTTTCTGAAGACGGACATTCTTCTGGTGGACAATTGGTTTGTTTCCACCTCTCTGATTCTGTTTATTTTTCTGCCTCTCTTGATCAGTTTATTTTTCTTTCCTGTGAAACTCATGTAGAACTTTTAAGTTTGATGAGTTACCCGTCCACAACTCTTGGGAATCACACACCTTTAAATCAATGCGCTATTTACTTGTGGTGTAATATACTTCTGGATTTTTTGTCATCCTGAAAAAGTTAACCTAGACAAGAAAAATAGTTAGTCATTTACCTTTTGCACCTGTGGCCCTAAATTTCAGTACTGATTTTCTTTTTCTGAAGTTGAATTCCATGTATTAGTCCCATCTTTTCTGTGATTCTACTAAATGAAAGGTCTACTCTTTGCCTTTCCCCTTATCTTCACCTTCATAAATCAAAATATAGATGCATTCAGAAATAAGGTGAGAGAGTTAAGATCTGAGTGTCAATCCTATCCTACAAGATTTTAGTGCCATTTTAAAGGTGCCTCTTCTGGCTATTCAACTTAGGTCAATGATGCGCATTTTTTACTGCAATGTTTTGTCTATTGGAAACTCGTTCTTTTCATGGAATTTTGCATATTACATCTGTACTTGCGCAGAAGTTATATTGATTTATGTAAATTCTAACCATATTAGTGACTTGTATGACTCGGTATCAAACCAAATGGTGCAGCTCTTGGACCTATGGATAGGAATTTGAATCCGTAAATAGTCAAAGCTCAGAGGATTCCTGAAGGGTGGAGGAAAGATGTAGCTAAGGTTTTATTTAAACCAAGTTGGGAAATTATGTACCCAATAAATGTTAATTAATGATTTTGTACCTATCATTTCTGGCTCAAACCTCTTGTTTGGTTATACTTTATAATTGAGTAAAGGCAGTATCACTTCGAATGTTGTTTGAAAAGCACATTAAAAAAATTGCACATTAAGTTTTTAACGCATGAGCTGGTGATTATCATTTACTTCCTTTTAGGAAAGCAGAAGATTTTCCTCAAATATTCTCATGACAATCTTGCAGCAAGTAACATACGCTGGACAGTATTAGGATTTGGCAGTAATAAATCTTGGATAGAGAATTATTCTGGCCATTGAGATGTGGCCTTAGGTATTCCTAGGTTTTAGCAATATAGATCCAAACGAACCAGATACTGGAACTGAAAAAAATTCTTCATTCCTATTGCTTCTGTCACTTAACTATACCCAAATTTGTTCAGGAGAAAAGTCCGAACCTACTGCAGTTTCTGCTCTCATTGTTAGCATGTGAAGTATCTTGAACTGATGGGAGAATGAAACCAAAATTTGGTATTTGGCATTGAAAGATTAGAGGATCGTTGTACTCTGATTTGTTATGCATTGTTTATTTTGGGTAAATTGTTTACCAAAGCAACATGGAGGCCACTTGAGCTTGACATTTGAGAAATAACATGGCAATCCCTGAATTTTGCATGGTATAGCGAAGACTTGACGTAATCAAATATAAGTTTCAAATCCAAGTGACCCTTTTTCTTTTTTTTTCTTCTTTTTTTCAGTTTTTATACTGAAGACATGACACAATCCCTGTTTTTTTTCAAATAACGGTAAAATGACATTGCACTAATAATTTAAGAACCGATAAGAGGTGTCTCTTTCAATTGGCTGGTGTTCTGTCTATGTTATTTTGCCATATATCAATGTGATATATCCACTTTCTCCCTCATGTTTATGTTACATATGCATCTGTTTAAAATGTAGTATTGCATATTCAGCATGGTGCAGTGGTGACTATGTGATTTTGTAGTGCTGATGTAGCCATTTCTCCTATTGTTTCATTTGTCTTCAGCCTAAAGCCCGAAATTCTCTAAAATTTTCTTTTAAAAGGTATTGTGTTACAATCTGCCTAGCATTTGAACTAAACAATTGCTTTTCTTTACAGGGCCTAGGTAACGATGTCGATTACATTGAACCTGCAATTGTTAGTTTTGGCAAGAATGTGAAAGCATTGGAAGTATCATGTGGATTCAATCATACAGGTGCCATACTTGAATACAGTTGAACCATATAGCAAGAAGCACTGTTTTTTTCCCCACTTTGGACAACAGAAGCGGTTTGAGAATTTGTTCATATACGACACACCTCATCCATTCATTTATAGTGTCACAAAGTGTGAGTTAATGCATGCTATACTTGTCTATAGAATTTTAGGTTGGAGCAAGAATACTCAGTGAGGCATACTCCCAATAAAATGGTGCACATATATGTATGTACTAAAAAAACAACAAAGTGAACAAGTCTTTTCTGCAGCACCAGAAAGTACATTTATAAATTTTATAGATGATGGACGGCTTGTGCCTTAGGAGATCTGTTTATGGCACAAAAGTACCAGGTTCCCAATGTTTGTAGAATAAACCCCATGTAAAACATAAAAATATGTATGATAATTTGATCTTTTTAGGGAATAGTTGATTGAATTGATGCCAGTTGAGATTGGTGGTTGGTTCCTGACCAAAAAAAAAAAAAAGATTGGTGGTTGGTTGCTTTTATTGAATGCTTGGTTACTCTTACATGTTGATTCCTTATTATATTGAGTATACTACATCACACTATACAGCACCATTGGGTACTTCGGTTTAGACAAATGCAGTAGAAATATACAGTCTGTAGGGGACGTGTGTTGCAGAGAGATTCGACCACTGGCCGTTTTTTTTTTTTCTTTTGGTGGGGGGTTGGGAAAGATAAGAACTTCACTAATTGAATGTTAAAATATAAAGAGCAATGTTACAATGACCTAATTGAATGTAACAATTGGGTTAGTTGTGAGTTTTAGTGTGTTTGGTTTGATAAAAAGTTGGGTGGATGAAAAATATTACAAAGGAACATGGGATGGAAACCAAAGGAAAATAGGAGGGAGAGGAAAATTGGAAGGAAAGTGTTTTCCCCCCGACCACTGGTTTTTTTCCTCCCAAAATTGGGAGAAGAATTGAAGTCAAACTATTTTTTGGATAAATTGATTTTCTTGCCCTTGAATATATATTTAAATATTATGCCATAATTTCAAATTTTCAGACCAAATAAAAAAAATCAATTCAAAACTTGCATATTTCTTAAGAAATACTTCTAAATATTTTATCAATTATTTATTTTTATAACTAATTAAAGCGACATTTAGCATTTTTAAATCTTGAAAATATAAAAAATTTTGTATGATGGTAAATTAAATATTTGTATCTTTTCTTATCTTTCACATTTTCTTTCAATACAAAACAATATAAAATTAATTCCTTCAATTTTTCATTAATAATATCAAATAAAAGTGGGAGAAAGTGTTTTTCTTTCTTCAATGATGGAAAGTCTATTTTTCATATTTTTTCACCCTTTCAATTTTTTATCCCTGGTTAAAATCTAATTTTTTTTAATTCATAAGCCAAAAGATAATATTTTTCCCACTAATAGAGAAAAGGAAAAAATTAATTTAAGTCAACACCCAAGTAGGAATCGGGTAGGAGTCGACTACAGTAGGAATTGTGTAGAAGTTGACTACGGTGTTGAACAAAATATTTTAGTATCGTATTGTCAAATTTACAGGTTTTGTAGGTGAAGATACAAGTTTTTAGGTTTATTTATGATAATTTTTTTTTTTTACAGTTTTTGAGGTCATATTACAATTTTGTGGGTTATTTGGGATCAATTCTAAAATTAGGCTTGATCACAACTAACCTCAAAAGTTTTAAATGATCTTCAGTTGTTGTAGGGTGAGGTTATTCTTAACTCACAAATATTCATGCCACCGTATTTAAGTTATTATTATTAAACAAATGGGCTTTTGGTTCAATGATATTTCTTGTCTTGCAAAGGCATTGCTTTCTTAAGGTCAAGGGTTCAAATCTTCCTCCCCCTTCCCTTTCCCCTTCCCCCTCCCCCTCCCAAAAAAAAAAAAATATTATTAAACTATTAAACTCACCTCATATTATACATACCCCTCTAATAAATAAACACATCTTATATCTTCTCACTTCTAGAGTTTCTTTCATTGTGTTGTGTGAATTTTCATATTCATTATTGCGTTTTGATATTTCTGGCAAGTTTAATAATTTTTTATTTAAATTTTATATGTGTGGGTATATATATTTTATAATACAAAGGAGTAAATCAATTAATTGCAGAAAAAGGAATCTAAGAACCAATAAGATGCTTGAGATAAAATGTCGAGCATATAAATTTGTTTGTGACCATGAGCTAATCACCTATTTACATATAGTGTGAGAATGTGGGAAAATATAGAGGTGAGAATAATTTGTGATTATTATTTTTTAATTGGGTGATGATTACAAATTGAATGATATACTAAAGGGGCTGCGCGTGTAACGTGTTATGTTATTTTTTTTTTTTTTTGTGGGGGCTTACCGAGTGTTCAAATTTGTATTGACTATTCTTTCAAACTCAGCGGCTTCCAACGTTACTTGAGTTGGGTTAAAACATGTTTCTGAGGAACAAGTGTAACTAGTCCATAGGGATGTGAGAATGATTGAACATGAGATCTTTGGGTTACCAAAGACAACCTTTAAGGGTTAACATGTTATGTGCTTAGTTATTAATAAGGTGAGTATAGAAAACATGAATTTAGTAATTTGATAATAATAAATAGATGTGATGAGAACAAATATTTATGGGATAAGAATAGATCCACCCAATATTGTAAATGATTATCAAAATTTATAAATAATATTCAAAAATTATAAAAATAAATCACAAAAATTTGTAATGACACCATAGACTTCTCTTATCGTGTAAGGACATAAAAATTAGGGAGAATTATAATTAAACTTTCTGAGATTTATCACTTAATCACTCAGATCCCTTGACATTTGAATTTATGAATTTTTGCTTTAAAATTTAAAATATTTGATATTCTATATTTGATTAGAGAATTTTTTATCTAAGTATAACATTTTAAAGTTAAGAGGTCTAAGTATTATACGCCTACAAATTTTAAGTAGTCTGGATGTAATTTAGTAACGGACATTTGACGGCAATGGTCTAAGTGTTACGAGAATACAAATTTTAAAGGGTTTATGTGTAATAATTTAAATATTATGGGATCTGAGTGATTAAGTGATAAATCTCAGGGGTCTGAGTGTAATTCTTCCTAAAAATTAAGTGTGAATATAATAGAAAATATTTAGGTCCGAGTTTTTGTACACTTTTACAAACCCGATAAATCCGCAATATATCGCGGTTGTCGCCACTCGTGACTCTCTCTCTCTCGCTCTCCCTCTCTCTCTCTCTCTCACACACACACACACACAAAAACCACCAACACCTTATATCTGTCGCCGATCAACGAAACATTCATGCATCTCCATCATCATTAACGTATAATTGGTCTAGTGGTCCACACTTGAAAGTAACCACCAATCATAGGTGTGCACGTGGATTCACTGTCAACCTGGAACCGTAGATCCATGTGGTCTTGTCTCCCTCTAAAGTTGGGACCCACAGAACCCTGAAAACATGGACCCCACAATTTTAAAAAAACTCGCCCTCGGTTACTGGAGACTTTGTAAGTGGAAGCAATCAATCGTACGCATCAACATTTATTGGGATCACGTGGTTGTGCTGTACCACAGGTACGATGTCAAAGAGAATCTCAGCCGTTGATCTGGGGATGTGACCCTCTCTCTCTCTTTCTCAATGCGGATCACATTTTGTAAACCCTATTTTTAGCTAATTACAACCCTGGTTTTAAATTCAATGCCCATTTTAATTGGGTGGGGGCTATTCCCACTCATAAATCTTCATCCCTATTTTATTTAATTTCTCAATTTTAAACTATTAACTCTATCCCTCCTATACCCACCCTTATGCTACATACACCCCCATTAATAGTTAAGTTCATTCATTCTAAATACACCCTTTTAATGAAAGAATTCATCGTAAGAAAAAAAATAATGAAAAAAGATAATTAGTTTGAATATATAAATATATTCAAAAAAAATCAAAAAAACAAAATAAGTAAACCTATTTTATATGCAAAACCTTAAGGGCTTGTTTGATATGTTTTTTGGGAGGGGTTTGGATTGGATTGTCCAAACCCGAGTTTGACCCAAAGATGAGATTCAAAGATAGGATTCAACATTCAATGCTATCCATACCCATGTTTGGTATGCGCAGGAATATATAATTATTATGATAATATATTTGTACATAAATGACTATTTTGCCCCTTAACTAATTTGTATATATGAGGTATATATGATATATAAGGGTATAAATGTCATTTGCATGTTAAACCCCCAAACCAACATATGAAACCCACCCCCCCCCCCCCTTGGGTTTCATGAAACCCAAGTATGAGGGTTTCATGACCGGGCCATGACCGGGCCGGGTTTGAAATCCTATCCATACTTCACACATACCAAACATGGGTTTAAGGTGGTTTACTCCCCAACCCATGTTCTCAAACCCCCCCAAACCCCCATACCAAACAAGCCCAGCATCTCCAACCTTGACTCAAATGTAGATATAAAAAATTACTAAACTTGACGAAGATATAAAAACAAATCGAAAATAATAAAAATTCATGTAACAAACATAAAATCAAATATATAATTAAATTGAGAAGTAATACTAACCTAGATCTCACTAAAAAAATTCATATTAAAAAAAGTATTTTTGTGAGTATATGAGAAGAGATAGAGAATGAAACCCTAATTATGACAAAATATAAAGTGAGTTTACTTGTTAAAATGGGTGTATGTAGCATGTGATGAGCTTAATTATTAATGGGTTGCGTATACAAGGGGTGGGGTTAGTAGTTTGATAATAAAAAATTAAATGAGGTGGGAATAACCCCACCCATTTTAATTTGCTAAAGCCAATGTGCTGATTTTAATGATGTCAATGAATACACCTTGACAAACCAAATTATTTGACAAAAATTGACACAAGATTAATATATTTAAATTTAATTTTATCGAGATTGAATGATAAACGAGTAGACCCATTATACCCTTTTAATAAACGAATCGTGTTCAGATAAAACACCTTAATCCGTTTACCACCTGTCAGTCCGTTTAATAATTGATATATGAAATTCCTAAAACAGTTTTTTTTTTTTTAAATGTTGGATGGTGGATTTTAGTTCATGATTTATTACATTATTTTTTTTTTTTTCAAATTATGCTTACTATTTTAGTCTTGCCATTGATATTGAAAATGGGTGAAATCGGATTCACGTGGGAATTCGAGAAAACTCTAAAATGATTTATTTTTTATTAGGTAACATAAGTCAAGTCGTATTACTGTGTAATAAACAAGTTGTGTTTGGATTTAACATTTGGACCTGTTTAAATAAACGAATTAGCTATGTTTGCATTGATTTTTGACATAAACCCGATTCACCCGATAAGTCAAATTTGTTCCAGTTCAAAAAAATGACATTATAACTATTTTTATGCCAGACAAGCAAAAAAATATTTAGATATCGATATTCAAATCTTATGTACAAATATATCCTACATCAATTCATAATAAATGATTTGTCAATAATTTTTTTTTTTAAAAAAATGTATTTGATGAGATCTCAATTGTTACCATATGAGAATGAGACATGGAATTAATCTGAACTAAAATCTCTTGCTCACTGATATTAGAATGATCATCTAGGTCTGTTAATGAATTGAATTCAAATCAGGTTTCTGTCATTCTAAAACTTTGATATAAATTTGATTCAAATGTTTCACAAATTTTATTCTCATCCTTTATTTCTACATTCATTAGAAAACACAAATGTGCCCCAGGAATGATTGACAAATTTGTACACATCTATATTCTATATAATAAAATTAGTTATTATCTGTGCAAGAAGACACGAAATAATAAAAAAAATTGTCAATTATAAACATATTTTTATTTACACCCAAAATCAAATCATAAATATAGAGAATAGAGAAATGAATTTAAGTGGGAGTGAGCAATGGTAGTGGTGGTGGACAACAGTTGTGGTGGTGGGAGACGGTGATAGTTGTGGTGGGCGGCGACGACTGTGGTGGTAGTGGTGGCAGTTGTGGGTGGCAACGGTGATGGCGGTGATGAGTTTTGGGTGACAATGGTGGTAGTGGCAGCCATGGGTATCGACAGTAGTGGTGGTAGGTATGGGTGATGGTGGGCGATGGTGATGGTAGTTGGCAGTGGTGGTGGTGGGTGGGTGGTGACTATAGTGTTGGTGGGTGTGAGTGGTGGTCGGCAACGACAGGTGCTGTGTGGGCGACAGTGGTGGTAGGGGGTGGATAACAGTGGGTGACGGTGGTAGTGGGCAACGACATGTGGTGATGGGTTGTGGTAGTGGTTGGGGGTGGGCAACGATGGTGGTGATGGGTGGTGGCAATGAGAGACGGTGGTTGTAGAATGATAATGGTAGTGGTAATAAATATAAGAATGAGACGATAATGGTCATCAATGATAGCGGTGGTAGGTAATGACGATGTTGGTGGTGATGATGGGTGGCAGCAGTGGCGGTAGTGGTGGGGTTGCGGCAACAATGATGGCAGTGGTGGTGGTAGTGGTGGTGGTGGAGTAACGACGATGATTGTGGTGGTGAAGTATTTTGTAGAGAAGTGATTTTAAATAAATAGAAGTTATTTATTTTTTACTTTTACTTACTTATTTAAGTGATAAAACTATTTTTGGCTTATTTACAAGTAATTAAAATAAGTTATTCCAAACATTACTTTTTTATAAATCTTAGAAGCACTTTTGAAAAATCACCCAAAACACACTTTTAGAGACCATGTTTTCCTTATTAAATTTAAAGAGTTAATATTAGTTGTCAAATTAACTTTAAATTAAAATTTAAAATGATCTCAACTGCAAAAAAATAAAAGTCATTTTTTATGTTATACTTTATTATATATACTAGTTATTGTATGTGCCTGAAGACATGGAGTAATAAAAAAATTGTCAATTATAAATATATTTGTATTCACACCCAACATTAAATTACAAACATAGAGAGATGAGAGAAATGAATTTAATCACCGGTTGTAGTAGTGGTGAGAGACATTGATGATTATGGTGGATGACGACGACCATGATGGTGGTAGCAGTCATGAGTGACAATGATGATGGTGGTGATGAGTTTTGGGTGACGATGGTGGTAGTGACAGTTATGGGTGACAACAGTGGTGGTAGTGGGTGTGGGTGTGGGTGTGGGTGTGGGTGTGGGTGGTGGTGGTGGTGGGCGATGAAGATGGAGATAATGGTTGGCTATGGTAATGGTGGCGCGACGGCGGTGGCAGTGGTGGGTGGTGAGCTACGACGGGTGCTTATGGGCGACGGTAGTAGTGGTGGATGACAGTGGATGATGGCGGTGATGGGCGATGACGGGTGGTGGTGGTAGGTGTAATGGGGGTGGATAACAATGGGTGGTGATGGTGGTGGGCGATGATGGGTGGCGGTGGGAGACAGTGGTGGTGGGTTGTGGTGTGCGGTGGCGGTGGGCGACAATGGACAACGATGGTGGTGGTGGTGGGATACAGTTGTGGTGGGTTGTGGTGTGTGGTGAGCAACGATGGCAATAGGCGATGGTGGGCAACAACGGTGGTGGTGGGTGGTAGTTGTGGTAGTGATCAGTGGTGTGTGACAATGGTGGTGGTGGTGGCGATGGCGATGGTGGTGGTGGTGGTGGGGGTGGTGGGGTGGCGGCGATGGTGGTGGTTGTGGCACAGGTGTTGGTGGGGTTGTGGCGGTGGTGGTGGTGGTGGTGGTGGTGAAGTGTTTTTTGGAGAAGTGATTTCAAATAAGTAGAAGTTTTTTTTTTTTTTTTTTACTTTTACTTATTTATTTAAGTGGTAAAACTACTTTTGACTTATTTGGAAGTAATTAAATTAAATTGTTCCAAACACTATTTTTTATTAAAGTACTTATGAGAAGTCATAAGTTCTATCTAGAATCATTTTTTAAAAGACACCCAAACACACCCTTAGGGGCCCTATTTTCCCTATTAAATTTAGGGAGTTAATATCAGTCGTCGAATTAACTTTGAAGTAAAATTTAGAACGATCTCAACCGCGAAAAACAAAATCATTTTGTTTATCTTTTGGGATTTGAATTGTATTGTATTTTATTGTATATATTTTTTTATCATAGTATTTTATTATATAGATAGACTACAAAGCGCAACAACAACTTGAACTACTTATATACGGTTAGTTTTATGATTTAGATCAAAACTATTTCAATTATTTTCTTTCAATTTAATCAATCACTTACATTTTAATTATACTAAACGACTCTCATGAAAATTTTAACCACAACAATTGATTATGTGCGTTGCACAAATAACCTAATTAATTTATATAATTTGGACATACGTATATTGAAATTCAAATTTGCAAATTATGATTATAACCATTGAATTGATTATGCGGTTCTCAACAAATGCTAGAGTTCACTGTCAATTCAATAATTATAAATGATTAACTCAATAAATTAGGATAAAAAAGTTTTGTAATTTTTTTATAATTTTTTATAGTCATTTATAACTTTTATGATAACTTGCGATCAATCACTAACATCTTTAGGATCCACTGCAAAGTTATCATTTCAAAACTTGTATCTTAATCCATATAAAAATTATAAAACTTGATTATAACGAATTTTTTGAGAAGGTTGCGGTACCTAAAAAAAATTCAGTATTATACTTCTACACTTGTAAATTTAATGGGTATGTTTAGAATTTTTGTAGGTTATTGTACAATAAAAAAATATATAACTTTTGTGGGTATTTTTTATAAATTTTGTTTAATGATCGATCGCAAATTAACACAAAAATAAGAAAAACAATAATTACAAAAAATGATAAAAAATATTTATAAAAATATTCACAAAAATTATAAATAAGAATAGGATAGCGATATATGGGAGAGACTATGGTACCGAATAGTCAAAATGCGATACGGTACCGAAAACCTCCTGGGAGCCCTTGATGTTCTGCTCATTAGTGCAGAACCATTGATCTGATGATTTAATTTTCTTTTTCTTTTTTTGATCAGCATGTGTTGTAAACCTATAACTTGCTCAACCGGTGAGTAAAAGGATAATTAAGATCGATCGTACATGCACATGATCGATCTAAATTTTTTTTTTTTTTTGTACTTATGTTACAACCTTACTGGGGGGAACGTCTTGCCTATGGGGGGAATGGGGAATTGGGATCGATCATACACAATAAAGATCGATCCTAAAAGGATATACAACGCAATGTTGAGATCAAAATAATGAATAGTATGATCGATCTTAATTATTTACGATCGATCTTAGGTCTGTGTTCTATTGAAATTATGTAAGATCGATCTTATGATTTAATGTTATGGACATTAAAAGTAAGGTTACAATTTTGTAGGAAAGATTACAACTTTTATTAGTAGGTTTACAGGTGATGTGAAATAAGTTATCCATTAATTGGTAAGGTTATGTATAATAGAGGGAAGGTTATTACAAATAATGGTGAAATTACTTCAATCAGTGGCAAAGAGGTAATTGTTATGGGTGAGGTTATAACATTTTGATGAAAGGTTACTACACGTTGATGTAAGGTTACAATTTCTACAAGGAAGATGACAATATTAAATATAAAGTTATCACCTACTTAGGCTAAGTTACCCATTGAAAGGTAAGTGTATCCACTATTGAGGGAGAGTTACAATGCATAAAGGTTAAATTATGGCTGTCAGTGGCAAAGAGATAACCTTTAGGGGTGAGGTAATAACATGGAGAGGTAAGGTTACAACTTTTATAGGTAGGATTACAATTTTAATAATAAGATTACCACCTATTGAGGTAAAGTTAGCAATAGAAAGAAAAGTAAGTTTATCGACAAAAAATGAACACTTACAATGGATAAAGGTAAAATTACTCCTATAGGTGGGAAAGATGTAATCGTTATAGGTGAGGTTATAACAAATTGTTGTCAGGTTACTACATGGAGAGGTAATGTTGTAATATTTAGAGGTGAGGTTAAAACATTTTGTAGTAAGGTTACAACAAGTTGATGTAAGGGTACTACATGTTGATGTAAGGTTATTACCGTTTGAGGTAGGATTACCACTCGTAAAAATAAGGTTAACACCTATAGAGGTAAAGTTACCCATTAAAATAAAGGTAAGTTTATCGACTAAAAATGAACACTTACAATGCATAAAGGTAAACTTACTCCTCTCGGTTGGAAAGAGGTAACCTTTAGTGGTGAGGTTACAAGAAAGGGTAAATAAGATCGATCGTAAATGCACATGATCGATCTAATTTTTTTTCTTCTACTTGTGTTACAACATTAGAATTGGGATCGATCATACACAATAAAGATCGATCCTAAAAGGATATACATTGCATTTTTTAGATAAAAATAATGAATAGAATAATCGATCTTAAGTATTTATGATCGATCTTGGGAGTATGTTCGATCAAAATTATGCAAGATCGATCTGAATATTTAACGTTATGGACATTAATTAAAAGTAAGGTTACAATTTTTTAGGCAAGATTACAATTTTTATTAGTAGGTTTATTGATATAATAGGCAAATGTATGAGTTTACAGGTGAAGTGAGGTAAGTTATCCATTAATTGGTAAGGTTATGTATAATAGAGGGAAAATTATTACAAATAATGGTGGAATTACTCCAATCGGTGGCAAAGAGGTAATCGTTATGGGTGAGGTTATAACATTTTGATGAAAGATTACTACATGTTGATGTAAGGTTACAATTTCTATAGGGAAGATGACAATATTAAAAATAAGGTTATCACCTAGTTAGGCTAAGTTACCCATTGAAAGGTAATTGTATTCACTATTGAGGGAGAGTTACAATGCATAAATGTTAAATTATGGTTGTCAGTGGCAAAGAGGTAACCTTTAGGGGTGAGGTTATAACATGGAGAGGTAAGGTTACTACGTTTGTAGGTAGGATTACAATTTTAATAATAAGATTACCACCTATTGATGTAAAGTTACCAATTGAAAGAAATGTAAGTTTATCGACTAAAAAGGAACACTTACAATGTATAAAAGTAAACTTACTCATGTATGTGGCAAAGATGTAATCGTTATGGGTGAGGTTATAACAAATTGTTGTCAGATTACTACATGGAGAGGTAATGTTGTAATATTTAGGGGTGAGGTTAAAACATTTTGTAGTAAGGTTACAACAAGTTGATGTAAGGGTACTACATGTTGATGTAAGGTTAGTACCGTTTGAGGTAGTACTACCACTCGTAAGAATAAGATTAACACCTATAGTGGTAAAGTTACCCTTTAAAATAAAGACAAGTTTATTGACTAAAAAGGAACACTTACAATGCATAAAGGTAAACTTATTCCTCTCAGTTGGAAAGAGGTAACCTTTAGGGGTGAGGTTACAAGAAAGGGTAAATACGATCGATCGTACATGCACATGATCGATCTAAGTTTTTTTTTTTTCTTCTACTTGTGTTACAACCTTACTGGGGGAGCGTCTTTCCTATGGGGGGGGGGGGGGGAATGGGGAATTGGGATCGATCATAAAAAATAAAGATCGATCCTAAAAGGATATACATAGCATTCTTGATATCAAAATAAGGATGCGTATGATCGATCTTATTTATTTACGATCGATCTTATTTTGCCCACAGGATTTGCTACTCCTGCAGAGGGAAATGTGGACCCCAGCATGATGGACAACAAAATTATTAAATAATTGTTTTCCCTCCCACTTTGAATGTATCCCGCCCAGATGATCCCGCCAAAAGCACTATTACCTTCGTCACTACACTATTCTCCACCACCAACTCCTTCCAAACGCAGGGCGACGACTGTAAGTGATGCCGGAGCAGTCCATTGTTGTTGTTAGTCGTGTTTGACGGTAGTTTGATACATTATAATCGTGTATGTGCATTCGATTGAATCAATATCCATGTAAGTACATATATATATTTTTTTATGCTGTGTAACATTGGGACATATTCAAGTTATAATAGAAGACATATTATACTCAGGGTAAAGAAGATGTACATCGAATGTAAAAGGGATGCAAATAAAATACATCAGCCATCAACCGCCTGGATTTATTACTGGTGAGTCACTGGATATTTGCCCTAATGATCGACCTGGATGTAGGTTAAAGATGTAGATTAAATCTTTAACATTTGTCCATATGCAGCAAAGAGAATTTAAAGAGAAAAAAAGGTGGTGAAGAAGCGAAAACAAAAAATGAGGTATGTATATTTAACATGTTAATATTTGTAATTCGGCAAAGTCATGTTTATCAAGTGTAATGGAAGTAATTTCAGGCAATGAAAGATTGTGCTCTGCAATGGCATAAGATGACTGGTGTTGACAAAGGAAAATACATAGATTTGGCGAATTCATCAAAGTTGGAATACGAGCGTTTGAAAGGAAACATGAAGAACTCCAATGGGGTAATTTGAATTTTGTCTGGAAAGGCATATATATGTGCACTTATACATAGAAAACAGTACATAATATGTATATGTATTTTTCTGATATTATGAAGGTCAAGCTGGACACAAGATGTTCACCAAGCATAGTCATCAAGATAATAGAAAAGTTAAGTGAAGAACAACGACGTGGCGTTGAAGAAATTGGTTTGGGGGGAGTGTTAAACCTTAAATGTAAACAAATAAAGAGATATTTGTGTGCATGGTTAGTGGAGTGCTTTGATCCGGAAGGCTGTGCACTCAATGTGTATGGAAAATCGTTGAAGTTCTCTCCTGTAGATGTTGAGTTGATAATGGGACTGAGAAATGAAGGGGCAGATGTGGAGAGGAGCGGGCCCCCTGATAGAATAATTGAGGTATGTGAATCATTGTTCAAGGGACTCAAGGTTATTCCTTTGAAAGTTCTAGAGGGTAGATTATTTGAAATGAAGGGTGATTCTGTTGAGTTCAAGCGTATATTTTCTTTATTTGTACTTGGTTATTTATTGCTTCCCACAACGAAGACCACGGTTAGCACATCTTCCATCCACTCGATAATAGATGTTGGAGGTTTAGGCAAGAAAAATTGGGTGAAGCTTGTGTATGATGGCGTTATTACAGGAGTGTAGAAGTACAAGCTGAATAATCATCACAATATCAGTGGGTGCATACTTGTCCTAATGGTAATTAATTGTTTACTACACATTTGCATTCTATTATTAATAGCATAATTGGTCATGAACCAAAAGTTTGGCACATTCACCATTTTTGTGAAGCTGCTTTTCCTTAAGCTGGTGACACCATATGGAGTTGTGGATGTTCCATACATGGGTCGAACCCTTCCCCGAATTGCCGCATGGGGTGACCAAGAAATTAATGACCATATGATTCTTTTAAAGAAGTCAGGCTGGCTACAATATATGCGGGTATCATCTTTTTTCAGTTATGCAATTATCTTTTCATACATAATAATTAATTATATGAAATGTTCATGATAGGTTCCATTATCAGATACCAATCATGGTTTATCAAACACACATGTGAAAACAATATCGACAATTCAGGCATCTCAAATGAATAGCGATGATAGATTTACAGTAAGTGTTGTTGATACTTTACCACAATACAAATTTAATTTTTTATGTGTGAAATGATATGTAAATGATTGACACAGGCCATTGCACAAAAACTTTGTAATGTCAAGGCCGTTGTGTGCAAAATGCAGTCAAACTTAACTGAAATGATTGTAGAATTCAGTTCATTGATTTCCACTCTGAAAAAAAATGATGGAAACCACATCAGGAGATAGTTCCAATTCTGACGGCATACCACAAGGTCACCCTAATGAGACCGATGTGAAGGATGATAATGGTAAGAGTAATGGATTGAACGAGTGGGCCATGCATGGATCTGTAAAGCATAATCATATTTCAACACCGTTTTCTGCTATGAAGTTGGCTGAAAGTATATAGGCGACGGATTTTAACAAACTTGATTCAAATGCACTTGAATTGTTTCAACCCACATATATTGATTATCCTCAATCGGCATCATACTCCTATACACAGAAGTCAGGAATGGCAAAGATACTTCGTAGAAGTTCTAAAAGGAAACCAAGTAAATGGTTGAAGTCACCTTATGTACTCCCGAAGGTATGATACGTGTTATATTTTTTAATTTAAAGTTTCATGTTGTATGAAACATGTATACTTTGTTAAGACTATGCTTATTTCATGTATATCATCGTCGGTTGAATAAGAATGTAAAGAAAGAAGGAAAGTTGGCAGCGTCCATTGATGCCATAAGTAATTGGTTGAAGTTACCATATGAAGTAGCTGAGGTAGGTTGTCAATTGTTCACGCTAATTAAAATCACCATCAAATGTCATTTACATTATTGACATAGTTATTCTAATAGACTCGTCGATCGCAGATGAATGTTGCGGACAAAGATGTGAAGGATGAAGTAAATAATGATTTAAGTAGAAAGTGCATTTTTAGGGATCACAGCAGTTCAAAGGACGCGTTTTTTAAGGTAACGAGTCATGTTCTAATTACATATCATTTCACACAAACCCATTAATGTATTTAACTCACATGTACCTAAAATTGACATTATTTTGTAGTTACTTGATGGAAGGAAGAATGACATTGAACCTATACTGAATACAGCGAGTGCAATGGAGAAAAGATTAAAGTTTGTCCAAAAGGAAAGCACCAGTGTTGAAGAGATTCATAAGGTTGGTATGTAGTGGTATTGTATTAGACATACACATGGAATATTATTGCACATTAAAAGTTTCTTCCGTTAACTAGATTTCAGATTCGAGTGCGTGTCTCCCACCAGTAATCGTGGATTATCCAGATATTGACGAAATGAATACCGTTGATAAGGCATCAATACTGGCATACATTTTTTATGCTTCTCTAGATATGAGGTATAATAATGTCATCCAGACAAGTTTGAAATTGTTTGTCATAAATAATACAGTAATATAATTGTGTTGCCGGACAGTGAGGTCTTGGTTAAATTCAGTCATGAGTTCGCAGCCAGAAAGTCAATGATGAGTTTATGCCCTTTTCAATGGATTTGTGCTGAGGTGAGTTACATCGAATATTCATGTTTTTAGATTAATAAATATGGTAAATGACTCTTAACTGAAATGTCTGTATTCATATATTGGTTATAAAGATAATAAATCTTGATGCATACATTACTATCCAAGGGAGGAAGACGAATCCATTAAATCTGAAGAGTAGATGCTTTCTGCCCACATACTTTTCGGTAATGCATCCAACCCTTGTCAACGACATTATCATGATTTTCAGTGCATCAACCATAAATTGAGTGATGTTAGGACTAATATTTGTGAATATATTCAACAACAAGCAATTGGAAGAGTATCGTCCAATCCAGGTGTACAATGCACAAATGATTCATTTCTTAACCTGTCTGATTACATAAAAAAATTTGAAGATTGTGACAAGGTTCTTCATATATATCTTACTTTCATATACATATATATAATTTGCTTGAATTGCATCTACTGTTTTCATTTACTGTCATTGGGTCATTGAATTTTTAATGCAGATTTTTATTCCCATGAACGACAACAATCTACATTGGTACTTATGCATGATCGATGTAGTTTAGCGTGAAGTTGTATTGCTTGACTCTATGCCATTAACGGACAGCGATCGTCGACTAATCGACGTGAAAAAGGTGGTTGCGTATCTTGATTCTTTACTTCAGTGTATTGATTGTTTGTACAAGCCAATTCTCCACACATTCCCTTTGATAGAAGCTGGATGGGCTCTAAGACAAGAGAATGGACACGACTGTGGTATGTTTGTTATTAAATTCATGGAGGAACCTTTGTTAGGTCCTGGCTGGATTGTAAAGGTAATACAACAGATAGACACCTACGTTGCACTACGTTCACCAATTTTCGTATTTCATACACTAACAATATTATTGGTGTCAGGATGATTCGAATGATATGCGCCGAAAGCTAGCTGTTCAACTGGTCACCCACATTGAAAACAGATTGAGAAACCAAGTTGTTTCCAAGGCACGTATGCGATTGGATGATGGTGGAAAAATGATGTCATATGCTTGATTTAGTCATTTAGATTAAGCATTTGGCTGTTATTTTGTTTTTTGAATTTTGTAATTGCAGCATCTGTTATATTGGATATATATATACATATATATATACTTATATATATATCCAATATAAACACCTGCAGTGTATACATATATATTTACATACATCAATATATTTATATGAATATGGATTTTGCTATATTACATTTGCATGTTTAGTCTACGGTACTCATAGAGTTAGTCATATGAAGTACATGAACAAAAAGTGCATTTCCATTCCAGTTGTGCCAACACACATCAAAACCCAACACAGGAACATGACTTTTCGGTATTCACAACACCCCCACATAATCTATTACACCATCTTAACCCATTGCTATGCAACATTCGCAAGCCAGTATGCAATAAAAAATATCCATGATAAAAAAAAAGTGCAACCTTTAACTTTCTGGCCAGCTTTGTGGCTCTTTCTTCTTGTGTCTGATGCCTTTTCAGTGATCGCAATAGTCCGGGAATTACATGTTTCGATCGGTCGCACATTGGAGGATCATACCATTGGAAATAATTGCACCCACCTGCCTCATGCATGTCGTTATGTTGGTTAACATTATGATGTATTTCCAAAAAAAATCAAAAATTAACAAAAATATTAAGGAATAATTATTTTTGAAGAATATTAGTATCTTACCTCATATCTCTCACAGCCAATAAACCTCCTACTTGGGTTTGAATCTGTCCATGAGGTCCTCAATATTCCCATTCTCCTACAGTTGCATTCTTGAAAGTCCATACTCCTATAAGCTTATACCAGAGGGGTGTAAAGTGATTTTTTTGACCCTTTCAGATGAGTGTTACTCTCTCCCTGTGTATTCACATATATAAAAAGCTTCTTGCTGTTGGCGGGAACATTTCCCTCCACTTTTGTGGACTGCATAGGCTGGTGAATTGTCCAAACTCACCCTGTCTCCTTTTTTATGCTGGTTAGTCTCCAAAAATCTCCCTTGAGATTTGACAAGCAACCCATCAACATGGACATGGTCTGCTTCAAATGTACAGATTACAAAATGTCTGGTTATTAATTTTTTGTCATTAAATATTACTCATAAAAATTTGATAATTTGGCAAGGTAACCTTTATGTTGTAAAAATAATTTTTTGTAATCAGTAAATTTAATTTATTTATTTTCTTAAAGAGTGGATTGTAAGAACTATAAATATGACCTAATTTATTAATTGACGAATTGGCCCTTTCCAACTTCATTTACTTGCCGAGAGAGAGAGAGAGCCTAACTTTGGGGAAAAAAAAACTATATTACCATAGCCGGAAAACAAAATTAGTAATTAGAATCAACATCACAAATTTTTAATCTTTTTTGTAACAAAGAGAAATTTTACTGATCTCATGCAAAAGTTACACAAGTTTGAGAAGCAAAGAACCTCCTAACCATACCAAATCTATACATAAATAAGGAATCGAAAAAGCAAAAAATTCGTTTTTGTCAAATGTGGAAGCCCTTGCTGATTTTGCATCAACAGAAGCTTTGCATAACTGGTAAGATGAAAAAGGCAACAGAAAAATCTGTTGAAATTCTGCGTTGAACCACATTTTTTGTTAAAAAATAAGCTACACCAATTACTTCCTTGTACACATGATCAATCTGGAAATCAAGTCTGCTCAAAATCTTGTGTATATATTTTAGAACAGTCCAAAATTTGCAAGAGCAGATCACTTTACCCAACACCATATTTACCAAAACATGAGAGCCTCACTCAATCAAAATTCTATATACCTCCAACCCATACCACTATTTTTTTCATTTTTTTTATTTAAAGAAAGAAAAATTATATTTCTAAAAAGAATAAGTTTCAAGAAGCAAGGAACAAGAAGTTCTAAAAAATATGACAAATGGCTTTAATCCTTCAACACAAATTAAACCATGTCTAATTACAATCAACAAATATCTCAAACTGAGAACTAGTGTTTGCATACTCCACTCCATGCTCCAGTCAATAGCAAAGCAAAGCAGACCAACATAGCAGAGCAGCCCAATAATCAGACCCTCAAACAATCCAGCAAAGCAGAAGCTGATCAGACAGCACCCCAGATCAGTGCAGACAGACCCTCCATCAAAAAGAAGCCCAAAGCAGTCTAGTGCAGAGAAGAATGAGCCAAGACAAACAGCTCCAGACTGCCTGCCCAGACTCATAAAAAAAAACCCCCTTCACCTGGCACCACCCTCCAAATCACAGCATATAGAAACAGACTATTGCCCAATCAGTCTGGCATAGCAGATAGAACCAGTAACAGCTAAGAAGCACATCAACCAACCCATACCACTATAATTGTTAGTCCATCCAGTAAAGCCATACCTCTCAATAAAATTGTTAACATCTTAATTTACCAATAAAAAAATGATCATCCACTTTTATCCCCAAAAAAAAGATATTACAATGTACATATATTTTTTTAAGAACATACCCTCAGATCATTTTGCTTCCATATTGCACTCAACACATGGACTTCGCTCCATACATGTTAACACATAACACAGAGCATAAACAAGATAATTCAGAGAGAAAAGGTCAAATGGACAACTAAAGTGATTGTCTTGCAGTTGGTTTCTCCTAATTGGTGTTAAGTAGCAGGTGTTCATGCCATCTTGGAGTAGGTATACACATTGTATGAAAAATATAAAGATGCATCCAGCTTTATAGTAAGCTTATGTCCATGAGCTTCAATGACTTGCCAATTATTTCATCTCGCTTTGTATTTTGTGGATGGGTAACCAGCTTTAATGCTAGATCCTTTCTAACATTTGACGACGATGTCTGCATACAATTTGAAGTGTTATAACATGTGCAAAACTGAACAATCGAGCAAGAAAAATTAACATTATTTATCCATTCACCTTCATTATAGGTTGGCCCAAACGAGGTTGATGGATCATATTGACAACTTCAACTCCACAATCATATCCATTCACCTGTTTGGGTGTCCAACTTGGTTCAATCACGGGCCATGTACTGATTACTCTTTCAAAATGTTTGTTAATCTGGCAAATAAGTTCACCCAATGCTGCAACCTACTCAGTCATACAATGCAATAAGTTACACTTGACAAATCCACCCTCGAATGAGTTGGATGGATCATATTTTGCATTTCAAAGTAGATCACACATGCCACATCATCCACTTGCTTATGTCGTGCATGCTTCATTGTTGGACTTGGAAGAGTATCCAGTAGGAGGACTTCTTCATGTTGTATGTCCACAACGCATAAGAACCAATGTTTGTTGTCGTCGTTTATGGGTACATATATCTACATAAGACAATTGCAGTCAGTACACTATGGTGACGTACATAATTTCATAGATTATGATTTTGTAATGCAGAATCTGTTGTCAGTTTTTATCCAGTCATACCTTGTTACACATGGTGATGTCGTGGATGTATCGTCCACACAATCTCATGACTTTTCGTTGCATTTGATCACCAGTTCTCCCCTCAGATGTATAGTGAATGATTGTTTGCTACAATTTAAGGATTTTGTGAAATTATAAATACGTAAGTTCATATTGAATATTAAAACAAAATATGACCATAATGAATGAAGAAAAACACATAAAACCAAAAATTTATTGTGGAGTATTATCGCAAACCAAGTCGGAATATACCACCTGGCCTTTTGTGTGTCGTTTTTCCCCATATCTGTTGGTGGCATAATGCATGCAGCTACATTGATTAACTGTGTACAAAAATATAAATATTTATAATTGCATACATTTAATCCATCGCCAATTAAGTCAAAAGTGGGTATCAAAAATTGGGAATATTATATAACTCACCTCGCTCGGCAACCATTGTCTAGGTCCCAATGACTTCATTATCATTCTGGTCGCATGAAATTTTTCAAACTGAACAAGAGTCTCACTGTCAAATTACAACATGTAAGGTTTGGTTTGCATAAGAACTGTAAATAATAAAACATGTACACATGGTAGTAATTGTGACATACTCTACATCAAGTCCCTCATGAAAAATGTAGTTCAATATTGCATTTCGTACGTCATCACTAACATCAGTAATATGGGGAACCAAGCCATCAACATCCTGAAAGTGGTGTGTCTGCGATTTTAGGTCCATTTGCACTAAAAAATTCAATTGGTTTAAAGTTGTGGGTAAAATAACCTCATTGTTGCTGTCATCCCGAACCTCGGTTTCATTGTCATCGAATACTCCCTGGTTCACATTCTACACCACATAAAATATACAAAGCAGCACACACAAGTACTATGGTAAAGGATAACACAGTAATATAGTGTACTCACTTGGACATACTCCTTTACAGGGGGTTCTCTCCCAATTTTACACACCTTTTCAGAAAGCATTTCCAGCATCTTTTTAATTTCAGTTACTTCAACTGTGAACTTTGCAGACAATGTTTCATGGTTCGTACGAAATTCAGTCAATGCAACCTCAACCTTAGACAATCTCTTGTCAAAATCCTACATAACACATTGAAGTGACAGTCATGAAAAATATTAATAATAATGATTTGTATTGTTCTACCTCCATATATATCCTACATAAAGGTAACATGCATGATATGAGCGTAAGAGACGCCTGTTGTCCTCACCGTACTCCTCACATCAGTGACAAGAACACTTACTGAATGTTCAAATGTTGTCCTCTCGTTGCGGCCATCATATTGGTCAGGAACTGTCAGTGACTCTTCAACTGTAACCATTAGTTATGATAATCCAAATATTAGTTAATACCATACGATATATAAAGAATATCTTCCATAATGAAATAATTAACAATAAACAAAAAAATTAAAGAGTATAATATCTTTCATAAGTTACTCCTTTTTTTTTTGTATCCACCCAATTTTTTCAATGAAGTCATGCGCTGGCCTATTTCTTTGTCCCCCCAAACTGCCATCCGAGGGAATGGCCGTGACAGAAATGGAATGTATGATTCTCCCACTGGTGTCACGCGCTCAAAATAGAAAATTTGCAAATGGATAACGTTCATTTAATGAATAAAACTGTCATGAATAAGAAAGCAGTACAATGAATTAGGAAATAAGTAAATAACGCAATACCTGTAGCACAATGATACAACCACAAATATTACGCCTTGATTTTGCCTTGAAATTTTGTATGCCTTCAATTATACCATCATAAACAAATTTGCTCCCATTTATAGAAGATAATGTATTTACATCCACAAGGGGCCTAGCGTACGAACTATTAATTGTCATTTTCATGGTTGGGGAAAGAAACCGGCCTATTATGAATAGAGCAAATAGTCGTCTAAAAGTAAATGAATCGTCCTTCAATTCTTTCAGTTTTCCAACCAAAGTATTCAATGACAGTTCCCTCTGTCCATTGAAAATTGATTTTTGAACTTCCTCCATTTGGTCCGTAGAACCTGCAGTATCTAACTCAATGCCTGTGTTTGACAACCCCAGTATGTAATAAACATCCTCCGAGGAGAACTTAATTGATTTACCATGTACATGTAACATAGACGTAGTTGGATCAAATTTTTTCACCAACCACTCGCATAAGCTCATCCTAACCACAGTGCATTTCATGCACGTCAACCCTTCTAAACCCATGGACTTCACTGCAAGTTTCTGATCATCACTGAACCCATTTACAACTTGTATGATACTTGATGGCGAACAACGTGTACCCATTAGTATCTGAATATACATGTAATGCAGCAAACAAATATTTCAAAACATATAAGTTATGTTACAATGCAATGTTGTTCCATGTAATATATATGTTCATAGTACATACCCTTCGTTTCTTCTTCGCATTAACACCCGAAGTGCCACCATGTAAAGCTGCAGCGGCTGCCAGCTTCTCAGTCATTCTTTTCCCAACTTCAACAGTAGCCTTCCTATATATATATATATATAGTATTAACTCGTGCCGGAAGGATTTATTTATTTTTTTTAAAAATCGATCACCCGAAAGAGGTGAGACACTATAAATTTAACAACAATTAACAGATATGCATTCAAATTAATGTCCGCAAACCATCAAATTAACAACAATAATTTTATCCAAAAAAATCAAGTCTATTAATATAATGTAATTTTGTAAAATTACAAGCCATATAAATATAAAATTCCCTCTGAGTTGCACCGATGTGTGTGTGCGCTTGGGGGACGGGGGAATACGGATTACTTTTTGCGAAGTGTCACTGTGTATGTTCTCTGTTGCGTCTGTGTTCCGTTTGTGTTTGCATGTTCCGTTTAATTTTGTGTGTGGGTGTGTGTCTCAGAGATAGAGAGACAGACAGAGAGAGAGAGGAATCCATGATCCTTGGGAGAAGACAAATGATGTGGCGCACTGACGCTAGTGATGTCGCCGACGCTGAATAGAGAGAGAGAGAGAGAGAGAGAAAAGAGATACAGAGATGGATAGATAGAGAGAAATAGAAGTGCAGGTATAATACAAAGAAAATTTAGCATTAGTTGTATAAAGATTTAAAATCAATGTAAGGACACTATTTTTGCAAAATTCCCTCTAAAAATAGTACAAAAAAAAAAAAATTAAACCCTTCAAAGATTCAAGTTTGTACTCGTATGAAAAAACTTGTAGTTAACTTCAACTCCAAAATGTGAATAAAATTGAAAAGTGTTATTTATACAATCAACAAACTTGTGTTTTTGATTGATATAACAAAGTGAGATTCATTTGTACAATCAATCTAATGATAGAGATAACACCTAAAAACAAGCTCATATGAGAGTCCACATCTTAGTCACATTCTTCACATACATAGAACTGGAATGCGCAGAAACATGTTGGTACCAATATTATAAGCTTGTTGAAATGGGTTTCAAGCTACTAAAAAAATATAACAACACAACCACTAGTCATTTATATTAATCATTTAAAACTAAAGTGCATCAAAATTCTATCAATCATTCAAAGATTCAAAATACATTGACAGAATTGTTTTAAATAAATGCATCTCATTCCCATGTTTTAATGGTTGAAAGTGCAATGTATGTGCAAATCCCATCCATTAAAATAAAATCAAAAAATTTAATTGGGTAATTAATTGTATCCCCTGACCATACACCACCCTCGCCAACATAGCTTGTTCCTGAGGTAAAAAGAAGTCATTGGACAAACTCTCAATCTTTTTTGCTCCGCTAAAAGCCCTTTTGTACTATCTCACAGAGGAAAGCGTAGCAGATATCACTCATGCTTGCTTAGTTGTTATGTGTAGAAATTTTTGAAGTCAAGTTGGTGATGTTAAGATCAGTAAATTTTTAAATGTACTCACTTAATCAAGTATCGCAAGTACTCGTATCATTTGTAATTTCAGTTAACTAAGAAATATGTCACTTGGAAAAATATAGTTGAATACAAATATTAAAGCAAAGAAATATAAGCTAAAAAGAGCGTAGTAACAACAATAAACTTGTGCCATGCATATCTATAAGGAGTAGAACATGCAAAAGATTCCCACAGTAATAATTAAACCAAATGAAACAACACATTAAACTTGATCAATTAAAAGCATTCTACCCAAATAATCTAACTTGCTCCGTAAAACCACATGAGTTATGGTAATAAATTACTCCTCCGCAAACTATTTCCACATAATAGGACAATTAAGAAACCAAAATTATTAAAAAATTAGCAAACTCACCATTACCAATCTCAACCCCATATCATAGAAAGCTGACATTCACCGAAAGGTCACCCACATATACACACATGCTGCTTGTATATTTACTATAATCGTAGGTCAATAATATAGTTAAAAATATGTTCATATCTAAAACAAGCTCACATCCAACAGTGTTAGAGTAAACATTTGACATCCTCATAGTCCTATAAAATTTGTCAATTTTTTAGAGAGTGCACAAAAATAACAGAGCAAGCACCAAAATCCTTCAACCATAAGCCTAGAAAATGACTTAATTCCACCAATAAAGTAGTTAATTAGATATGAACACAAACCCATTACAAATAGATCAAGTTACGGCACCAATAATTAGTTAGATAAGATTGTTAGACCAAATTATCACAAAAATAAAGCATACCTATTTCACATAAACACAACTTCAACGGAATATGTAATACAAGCGAGCAAAATACCCGAAATATCGACGAAGGCCATGGACACTGCTCGTGTGCAAATTGATTTAGGAATTATTGTTTTCTAAGAAATTTTGCATCTCGCAAACTTGATCGTCAAATGTCAACTCAACATGGACACTTTTAATTTGATCAATCAAATTAAGGAATGTAACTAACACAAATAATAAGGTACAATAAGTTGGTCTTATGCGATATTATTAATATCTTCGAATCAGTGAGAATATCATGACTCATACACAAAGCTATAGTATACCCCAACCACGTTTGTTTTTCTTTGATCGATCATGAATGACAAAGCTATAGTATTCCTCATACAAACCACAAACAATATAAATCCTCACCATATTGACCCTCAAGTATTGCAGCAAGGAAATCTCACCAATTACTGAACCAAAACACATATAAACATGGTAAATTTTATCAAAATCCAAATTCATCTCGAAATTCCACAAAGCAACATAAATTCAACATGCCGAATTCAAATTGCCTTCCAAAAATTAATGTATAAACAAACCAACACAAATTAATCAAAAAACCTATTTTATCCTCAAACAAAATGAACCCAAAACAGCCAGTTGCAAACATATTTGAGAACCCAGTTGCAATTATCTAAAGTATTTTGTAACACACCTAAAATACCTGAGAAGCCTTGGGCGAGATCTAAATTTACAAATCTGGGTTTAGGTCCAACTGACACCAGACCCTAAAGGGTGAGGTTTGCGTGGTGGTGGGGGGAGAGGATGGAGGGGTGATGGTTGTGATAGTGGTGTGGGCCTGTGGTGATGTCAGATTGTGGAGAGAGAGAGAGAGATATACCTGTGAAAGACTCCTTCCGTTTTCGAAGTGGGTATCCGGAGTGGGTTGGCGTGGTGGTGGGGGGAGAGGATGAAGGGGTGGTGGTTATGATAGTGGTGTGGGGCTGTCGTGATGGCAGATCACCGTTGCCGGAGTGGGTTGCGTGGTGGTGGGGGAGAGAGACCTAGGAGGGGCCAGTGGTGTAGAGAGAGAGAATGGTTAACAGAGAGATAGAGAGAATACAGAAAGGCGGGGGGGGGGGAGTGAAAAAAAAGGGAAATTTGCAGCGGGAGTGGGTGGGCGGGAGTTTCGTTGTAATTGAGTCGATTTACAGGAATAAGACATTGATTAATTTTTAACCCGCATGTGTTAACCCGCATATGGAGGATCCTAATTTTATGACCCGCCCAACCCAACAGAAGCATCTTAATTGTCATTAACTTACTTCATTCAATTAAGCAATACATATCCCAACTACCAAATACTCTATTTATCATTTTCTGTAAAGACCATCCACAAATTTCCTAAAGAACTCAACACAACCATGTTCTTTAAAACAATAGAAGTGCAGGAAAGATGCGTCATGTAGTCAATTGATCTCCCTACAACTATACATCGTTTAAATCAGGTATCAAACTTTTTGTAATAATGTGGGTACTATGATTTGTGGTATATATGCAATAGTTTGTTTATTAATAAAATATAGAAGTACTATATTGCTTATAATATATGCAATTTTGTATTGAGTCAATGAACATGTATTCTGCATTATCAGATAAATTTTGTATCAAAATTTAGCAAACATATTATAACTCCACCTATTTTTGTAATTCCATAGCTGGAGTAATGGCGGGTACGATCGGTGACAAAGGTAAATGTGTACTACTAAATCTTAATGTTGTCGTAACATATGATGATTACGAGAATCATATGCAAAATGATCAAACAATTTCTGATCATGGTGTCGAGGAAAATAGAGTCGATGGGTTGATAGTGGCTGAGGTAATGCAAATGACGTTCACCACACATGATGCGGCTAGAGAGTTTTATAACAATTACGCAAAATTTTTGGAATTTAGTGTTCGGAAGGATGACTTGAAGTGTAACAAAAATAAAATTCCTGTGTCAAGACGTTGGGCTTGTTCAAGAGAAGGTTATCGATCACCGAAACACCTTGACCGCAGTGACCGCATCCGAGAATCAAGAGGCTTAACAAGGGTGGGATGTAACGCATCTTTTTGTGTCAAGTTTGACAATGGGTCTGAACAATGGGTTGTAAAGGAATTTGTGCAGGAACATAATCACCAATTGGTTACACCACGTGGTGTCCCATTCCTTCGATCGCATAGGCGTGTGAAGAGTCCCGACAGAGAACAAACAAATGCATTGCGTAATGTTAGCATACATACAAGTCAAGTAAGAGATTTTTTTGTGCAACAAGCAGGAGGTTATCATAATGTTGGATTTACCATGAAAGATTTGTACAATGATGTTGCGACAGAACGTCGATCACAACTTCAAGACGGTGACGCGGAGGGGGCGTTAAACTACTTTAGTGGAAAAAAAGAATCAGACCCTATGTTCTATTTCAACTACAGTGTCCATGAAGATAATTCACTAAATTGTTTGTTCTGGGCAGACTCATCCTCACGGCTTGACTATGCATGCTTCGGCGATGTCTTGATATTTGATACCACATACCGAACTAATGCCTATAAGAAACATTTTGTTTTACTTGCAGGTGTCAACAACCATAACGCAACATCAATTTTTGGGTGTACCTTGCTCTTAGATGAGACTGTTGCGACATACATGTGGGTATTGCATACTTTTCTTCATGCAATGGATGGTAAGACGCCTATTTCAGTTGTCACCGATGGTGATAAGGCCATGGCAGGAGCAATAGAGCAAGTTTTCCCCGATGCAACACACAGATTATGCAGGTGGCATTTGACAAGAAATGCGTTGTCAAATATTAGTGCTGAAAATTTTGTTCAACAATTTAAACATTGTATGTGTGGTCACTGTAGTCCGGAAGAATTTGAGGATTGATGGAAAGCGCTGGTGGATTCATTTGGATTGGAGAATAATAATTGGATATCAGAAGTTTATTCCAAACGATCAAAATGGGCTGAAACATATTTAAGAGGTAAATTCTTTGCGGGCATAAAAAGTACACAACGATGTGAGGGTATGAACTTATACTTCAATCGTTTTTTGAAGACCCGTCTCCGACTCTTTGAGTTTGTGCGGCAATACGACCGGGCTTTGGGAAGGATCAGGGAGAATGAAGCAAATGATGACCATGATACCCAACACACATCCCCAGTGAAACCCACACAATTGCGATGTCTTGAAGAGAATGCAGCATCCATACATACAAGGAAATTGTTCTTCAAAGTGCGCAATAAGTTGAAGTCCGAATCCATGTTCTTTGTAGTCCAAAAAATTGACAACGTGATCCATTCGAGTTACTACTTGTCTTACTACACACAACCAGAATCAACATGGAATGTCATATGTTCTCCTCAAAATTATAGTATGAAGTACAACTGCTTGAAAATGGAATCTGTTGGTATTCCATGCTGCCACATCATAACAGTGCTAAAATATGAGCACATTAAACGGTTCCCTCCGAGTCTCATTATGAAGCACTGGACTATTTCCGCAAAGGGAGATTTAGGAAATGAGGATGTGCCGACAACAAGTAACACTCAGACCATTTCGACACGGTATGCTGGACTAATGGCCATGTGTAGTCGTATGTGTTACTATGCTTCACATGGTTACAAATCAACTCAGGACCTAAGAAGTACATTGCATGGATTAACCTCTCAGCTGAAGACCAATCACGAATCCCTTGGTAGAGTAGAGGAGACCTCTTTTCAACACAAAAGTAGGACTACTGAGTTAAATAAGTTTGGGGTAGCTGATCCACAAATGGTTACAACAAAGGGACATCCAGGCCGTACACGAAATAATAATCCATTTACGTCCCGAAGATGTAGCAAGTGCAGGGCAACCGGGCATAATATTCGTAAATGTCCTTTATTGACTACCCAGACTACTGATCCATATGAGGACATGCCCTTTTCACAAGCAGGTGGATCCCAGCAACCATTGCCAACTCAGGAACCTTTTGATCCTTTCGCACATGTACGTAAACATGGGTGGAGTTCAATAACATCTTTATAACACAAAGTTCCCCTTGTATTTGTTGCTTTATAAGTTATCAAGCAATGCACCATTTAACTGACCATTCTTTATCGATACATTGAATGTTCAGGATGGCTTTAATGACTTTCACTCAAGTGGTAATGGACAATTCTTCACTCCACTTTAAGGGTTGTCCAGGTGAGCATTTTCATATCGCTGGGAAAGTTGTATAATAAACGTTATTTAAATTGACTCAAAAATTCAAAAAAAAATTCCATCGGGTATAACCACCACTTTTGCACAAGTTTAATGTATAAAACTCATTTTTTGACAACTTTTATGTACACAAATCAGGTGTGACAAGTTTCAAGTATGCAACTCATTTTTGACAAACTTCTACAATTGCTATATCACAAACACGATCCAGGTGGGCTTTACCTACCGTTATATTACTAATCTCATTTACATGTTTTTCCTCTACACGCTTGCTTATCCAACTGATCAGTATGTTGCTGCTTTCTTCTTCAAATGTATGTTGCTTTGTTGTTGAACTAACAAATATTATGCACTATTTCACTTATGTGCAGTTGGTAGTTTGGTTTTGGGAAGTATATGGAATTTTTGGGGGTAAAGAAAGATGGCTGAGATGGAGGAACTACTGCTCTATACAAGGGTCATTGTTTTGTTGTATTACTCTTGTCAGTGGAATGAGGTAACCTTATAGCAGTTATAATCTTTAGGGTTGAGGTTATAACATTTTGATGAAAGGTTACTACATGTTGATGTCAGGTTACTACATTTTGTAGTAAGGTTACTACATTTTGATGTTAAGATACAACTGTAATGTTGCTGGAAATAATTAATTCGTAAAAACTAATATTAACATCACCATACAACAAAATATTTCATACCATTGCCAAAAGATTTTGTTCAACATAATTGATTACATTTTATAGGTTACAAGGTCGCCAATTCTAATATGGCCCAAAAGATTTACAAGCATATACACATTTCCATTCATAGGAATTTCTTCCACACATAACCCATCAACATTTCTTTCCATACTCTTTAAATTCCTTGTAAAGTCCATCAATCTTACTCTCCAACTTTTCCAAAGATCCCTTCATGCATTCTTGAACGACATGCAACTATGTGGCCAAACAATTTTGCCCAGTTACTATTTGCTCCAACTTTTCTCCAATAGTATTCATGTTGAATGGACTAGCACTTGAACCCTCGCCCTTTGTCACAGTAATGCCCTCAGTTTGGGAGTAAGACATCTGTGACACAGTCTTGGCACAATTTCTAGGCCCAGCATGACCAACACTTTTTTTTCATAGTACCCTCATTTATCATACCCATGGCAGCAATATACGATTCGCCAGGTTCAATCACAACCCCATAAAACTTCACAATATTTGTAATCAAAATAGGAAATGGTAGACTTCGCCTGCTATCCTGCAACTCATAGGCATTCATAATCAGTTGGAATATATAATTGGGAAGGTCAATGCATGCCCCTTTACCAATCGCATATAGAAGTTGAGCTCTATCATATCCAAGTTCAGTTGTATGTACTTTGGGATCAATGTTACAAGAAACTATTATGTTTAACATCCTATAAGGCAAACGAAAGTCTTTCTGATATATTTTACTGTTCTTATCCACCCATTCGATAGCAACATCACAAATTGTCTCAATAACCGTTTCCATGCTAGGGACTTCCTCTTTACTTTTGTAAGGAAATACAATAGTATTCTCAGTGATGACAGGCCTGAGAACTTTCAACATTTTTGAAATAAAATCAAGGGAAACTTCTATTTCTTTACCCCTAACTACAGACATCAAAGTGTGCCCAACCTTATCAAAGTCATGTAAATTTGGATAAAACAATCTAACTACGTTGTTATATGTCTTATCATCCTTCTTAACATCAAAGATGTTCTCCCAATTACGACCTCCAAAAAACTTAGGACACTCGGTATTAACTAACTCACCAAGTGCAACGTCTCGTTCCACTAACAATGGTCAATGACAAAAACAGGTTTCAAATAATGTTTTTGCTTCTTCGTTCAAGAAACCAGTGTCACCTTTCGAGCTCTTACCTGTTTCACCATCCTTCTTCTTCTAGGCAGTAACGACTTGCTTAGTCGTCCCATTCACTGCCTTCCTCTTATTTGTCGCTCCGGCTGTTCCTTCGACCATGCCGATCTACATATTCTTTGATTGAATGTACAAAGCACCCATTTTACAATCGATTTGGGGGATGGGGGGATGTACTGTCCTTAACTAGTTCAAGCAAAGGGGGTTAGGGTTTGGGAGAACTCAGTAATTTCGGGGGAAATACACTTGCAATGGGTGCCGATAGCACTTACAGTCCAAAATGACAAAAATAACCAACATCTAACGAGTATGCCCCTCCCAGACTTGAGGTGTTTTTTGTAATTTCATATTTTTTATTTGAATCAAATTTAAGGTATTTTTTTTGAACAATTTCGGTTGATCAATCTTAATTTTTTGGATCGATTACAATCCTTAAAATAAGGGTTCATATTTGTAATTTTTTCTTAAGTAAATTATCATATCATATTTTTTGTGATCAATCTACCATTATTTGATCGATCACAATACATTCAGTCTCTTATCCATCACAATTTACTTGTTCAATCACAAAACTTTCAATCGAATTTAGCATATTTTTTATTGAACAATTTTTGTTGATCAATCGTAATTTTATGGATTGATTACAATCCTTAAAATTAAATTAAAGGGTTAATATTTCGAATTTTTTTGCAAGTAAATTATCATATTTTTTTTGATCGATCATCCATTATTAGATCAATCACAAAACATTTAGTCTCTTATTCATCATAATTTACTTGCTCCATCACAAAACATTCAAATCGAATTTAAAGTATTTTTTATTCAACAATTTCTGTTGATCAATCATAATTTTATGGATCGCACACAATCCTTAAAATAATGGTTAATATTTCGAATTTTTTTGGAAGTAAAATTATCATATTTTTTTCTCATCGATCTCCCATTATTACATCGATCAAAAAACATTCAGTCTCTTATCCATCACAATTTACTTGTTCAATCACAAAACTTTCAATCGAATTTAGCATATTTTTATTGAACAATTTCTGTTAATCAATCGTAATTTTATGGATTGATTACAATCCTTAAAATTAAAATAAAGTGTTAATATTTTGAATTTTTTTGCAAGTAAATTATCATATTTTTTTGATCGATCATCCATTATTAGATCGATCACAACACATTTTAGTCTCTTATTCATCACAATTTACTTGCTCGATCATAAAACATTCAAATCAAATTTAAGATATTTTTTATTCAACAATTTCTGATGATCAATAATAATTTTATGGATCGCTCACAATCCTTAAAATAATGGTTAATATTTCGAATTTTTTTTTAAGTAAATTATCATATTTTTTCCTGATCGATCTCCCATTATTAGATTGATCAAAAAACATTCAGTCTCTTATCCATCACAATTTACTTGTTCGATCACAAAAAATTTACTCCTTCTGAAATCGAATATTTTTACAAATATGACTGAACTTACCTATACTGATCGATCGTAATTACACTGCTCCACTCAATTATACCTACTGTTCCCAAAGAAGCCCCAACATTCATCCATCATGTTGTAACTCTTTTTAAAATATCGATCGATCATGTTATACTATGATCGATCATTATCCTATTTGGAGAACGCAACTTCTGAAATCGAACATATTTACAAATGCCTTAAAAAAAAAAAAAAAAAAAACATATTTACAACTGTGATCCATCTTAATTATACCGATTGATCGTATTTATAACTACTGGTTCCTAGCAAGCCACCCAACTTCACCCATTTTGTTGTAACTCATATGAAATTTCGATCGATCATTTAATATTATGATCGATCATAAACCACTTTCAACCTTGCAAGTTACTCTTTTAGCCGGTTGCCCCCTTCTGCTCTTCTTTTTCCAATTGTTTTTTCCTCTGACAACACCCAGTAGATTTTCGGTACCGTACCGCATTTTGACCATTCGGTACCAAAGCCTTCCCCGTGATATATATATATATATATTTGTTTTTTGTAGCGTAGGCAGTAGCCTTCTCTTAAAACTAAAGTCAGGTGAATGACATGGGACAGTGAGAGAGACAAAGGCTGAAGGAGTAGTTTGTGATAGGTCCACGTCGGAGATTACGAGCCTTCTCTCCCCCTTCGCTGCTCCTCCGCTCATGCTGACACCGACAATTCCGGTTCTCGGTTTATCTTCTAATAACCGTTGAATCGGAAACTTGGTTCGCTGCGATTGTTACTCCCCATAATAGACGTCTTCTTTCTGAGACGTGTTTTGCGGAATGTCACATCTACCCCTGCAATAACGATAATATATATATATATCAATAATTTATAATATAAAATAATGTAAATTTTAATAAATTCATTTGAGAGTCTTAAACAAACTCATTTAACGGTTATCAACATCATTCTCAAAATTATTCATATTGTATCATGCCTTCAAACACGGATTACCACTAGTGTGTGTGTATATATATATTATTTAATGGTAAGGGATATTTAGGTCAACTTACGTACATTTCGATTAATCTCTTTTTCTCCTTGATCTGGTCAAAGATAGATCATCTACGTCAGAACTAAAATATTAATGATGGATAAATCTCACAAGACATGACTCCAAAAAATTATTAAAATTCAAATTCAAAATACATAACAATAAAATATTCAATCAAAATGGTCATATCATTATAATTTATCACACTTGTAAAGTTATTATTATTATTTTTTAATCAATGATTATAAATCAATAATATTAAAATCTATGACCTTAAATTAATATCAACATGATACCCCACACAATAATGAGAGTCTCGTGTCCTTAAGTGTCCTTTTATTAACACAATATAAAATAAGATTTTTCTATAAACTAAAACAAAAAAAGAAGAAAGATTTTTCCAAACACTTGCGTTTTGTTTTTTTTTTTTTTTTTGGGTCAGGCAAACACTTACGTTTATTATGCTAGAAATCAAAACTTTTACTATGAAAGTCTACTCTTTTGTTGATCATATCAAATTATGGATGAGGATTTCATGATTTTATGAATAAATTCGGAAGGTAAGATTTTTTTTTTTTTAGATCTTAATAGCATTACTTTATTTTCAATGGATTCAAAAATATAAGAATGGATTAGTTATCAGGATAAAGTTATTGTACATTCAAAAAAAAATCAGCACTATACCTGAGAGCTGTAAATTTAAGTTTGATGCATTTTGTAATTATTGATTATAAAAATAATAAAATAATAGTTTTTTTACTTTTTACATTTCTATTGCATAAAAAATAAAAATATAATATTAAAAAATAATTTTTCAATAACATATGTAGACCGTGTTTGACCAATGTAGATAACAAATAAACATGATAAACAAGATGTCTTTCTTTGTAGAAATGAACGAAGATGTATTGCAAGAGAGGAAACTTTACGGTACTGGAAAAAAAATTAGTATAATATCACCGTTATCATTTTTATAAGTAAAATTATAATTTTGAAAAAAGAAATTAAAACTGCTAAAAAAATTATAATCGATCATAAATACTCATAATAGATCATGAAAATCTTAGTATCAATTCTAATTTTTTATATTCGATCATGTCTTCTAAAATTATAATTTATATCTTACAAAGTTACAACTTTTAACCGTAAACAATTATAATATTTTCATTGTAATTGTAAAAGAGATGTAATTTGATCAGAAATGGAGCATTTAAGTAGCCATGGCCGTGCAGGCATTTGGTGGGTACAGGGGGAGTTGGAAAGTAATAAAAGAGGAAGCTAAAAATAATAATAAGGTAATGATGAAAAAAACTCAGAAGAATCGCATTAAAGAGAGTGACAGGGCTGTGTCTGCGTCTGTCTGTCTGTCTGTCTCTCTGTGTCTCGTGTAAAGTGTTCTTTTAAATGTTTTACTTTGTCTTGTTGTGTGTGTTTTGACTGTAGAGGTAAACTACTGGTGGTTGCAGGTGAGAAGTTTGGTGGTGGACCGGCAGCAGCAGGTAAATCGTCAAAGAAAGTGATGACCGTTGTTGACCTAGCAAATGATAAACTTTCCCTCAGGTTGTAGGTAATTTTTTTTCATAATAGAATTTTTTTTAACATTGTACGACAGTGAGGACAATAGTTGGAGAGATAATAAGAATGAGTTGTAAATTCAGATGTTTTGAATTTGAATTTTAACAATATTTTGAGGTTAAGTCATGAGAGATTTATCCCTCATGAATTTCATAATCTCAACGTGGATGACCCACCTGCCTTTGATCGGATCGGGGTGGAGACTAATCGAAGTGTACGTAAGTGGATTTGAACACCAGTGACCATTAAACTAAAAAAAAAAAAGATGATTGATGTCCGATGAACACTAAATATATTTTTATCGTAATAGTAGATAATAAGAAGATACTGAATTTTATGTTTATCTTACCAAGGTGAAAAATAGTAATTAGCTCTTAATTTGTTTTATTTAATCTTGACTATTTTTTGTAAAACTAGTAAAATAAAATGAATCAACAAGATAATGGAATTTACGTGTTAATTAGTTTCTATTGGCCCAAAAAAAGAGGCAACCACAGTCAGATCAGATGTAGGTCATAGAAGGGTATCCCGAAAATAATAATTTTTTGAGTCAATTCACAACCAAATGGGATCAAGTTAGAAAATAGTTTTATGTCGATCTTAAAATATTTATGATCAATTAATACTACTAAGATTGATTCTAAATAACTCTATTATTTTTATTATAATTTAATCAGATTTATGAGTTGTAAGCTGATTCTCGTTTTATGGTATTTTTATAATTTTTGTTAGTCATTTTATAATTGAAAATTTTATTATTTTTGTGGGTGATTTATAATTTTATGGGTGTTTTTATTATATTTGTGGTAATTATTTTTATAATTTTTTTGGATATAACATCAAATATGATAAATGAAGGTATGATACCGGGAAAAAAAATTCCAACTCAATTCCCTAATTGTATAGTATTAGTAGGGTTACGTACGATTGGCTTTTAGGGTTTTGCATATCACACGCACTAAGTTCTTTTAATGCCCTTTCTCAGAGCTAATTTAGGATCAACCTCTGAATCATAAGCACCATTAGAGTTTGTCAGTCTTTTCTCAGCTGTGTGTAAAGAGATTTTACTGCACTCTCTCTCTATAAAGCTATGTGGTGTAGGGTTTAGACTTTAGAAAGGAGTGAGAAAGGAAAAATGAGTTGGTGGTGGTGTTGAGGGGAATGTTGGCTGGCTCGAGGCTTCACAGGGAGGTTCTGAATGTGAAAGAACTGAATGCTTCGGACCAGGCTTCATTCCCCTCAAAACATGCATATTTCTAGTCATCATTGCTGCTTCTGCTGCTTCATATAATGAGCAGTGGGCTATACATATATGAATTTCTGTATGTATATGTCTTTTGTGAGGGTGAGGTTGAGAGGAACGTTGTCTGGCTCGAGGTCATGGAGGTGATTCTAATGGTAATTTTCTTTCTGGGAAATTCTTGAAACCCTAAATGATTCTCGGACCAGGCTTCATTCCCCCCAACCAACATTAGCCCTCATGGCTCATGCATGCTGCTCATGATCAACCCAAGAACATATAAGCCATCTGTAAGAGTTGTTTGGTGAAATCACTTCAAATGGTTTTTCTCTCTCTCACACACACACACATATATATGTAAACAACACACACATATATGACAATGTATAAACGTTTTTTGGTGAAATCTGTTACTAGGGTTTTGTACTTCATTTAATTTTTCAGGTAAAGATCAGTCATGTGGTGCCTTTTCTTTTCCCTTGGACATAGATACATTTCCAAGCAACACATTTTCACACACACACACACACATATAGTGTACAAGTAACAGTTACTTAATGGTTCAAAAAATTTGAATCTGAGATGTTGGGTGATAGAAACATGGGTAGGTAACTGGGTATCTTATCTATTATGGATTTTTCTTTTCTTTTAGGTTGCTTTGGTTTTAATGTCATGGAGAGTATGTTATGTTTCAACTTTCAATACGCAATACCCTTTGTTGCTTCTGAATTGCATGGAATTTGGTTTTCTTACTACTTTCTTTGAGTAATTAATGTAACCGAGTGTATGCATGGCTGTGGTGTTGTGTTAGGATACCAAAATTTTCTTTCCTTTCCTTGCCTTTCTTTTCTTTTCCTTTCTTTTCTTTTCTTTTTTCAATTAACATGCTGGATTCACGAAATAGCTTAATTAAGGAATTATGTGCCTCGGTAGATATTCTTTTATGAGTTGTCTTGTGATAGATATCTTTATTTTGAGAACAGAATGGAAATCTGGGCAATGTTTTTTCCATGACCCTGATCATTTCTAATCACTGAAAAGTTCATTTCAGCTGGACAAGATGGGATTGTACTTTGAGGACTTATTAGAGTAAATGTGAAGCTCAGGCCTGCAAGCTAAGTCTATGCTTTTAGATTTCTAGGGTTTTGTGAACTCTACATCCATGACTCCTATATTCTCCTCCCTTTCTTGGATGATTTTTTCCCAGCTTTTCAAAATCTACCCCTTGATCACTGTATTTGGTCTCTCTCTCTCTCTCTCTCTCTCTCCCCATTTGCTGATAAATTCCATCTATAATCCTTTTCAATGTCAACTACTTTCAGTTCATTTGTAGATTATCTCATACTTACTGTGCATTTGTAATTTCTACTTTAATAAGAAAACATAAAGTCACGAATTCATACAAATGTCAAAATTAAATTTGTTATATTTACCAAAAACGAAAAAGAATTCATTATAAATTTCATACATTGGAACGACACAGAGAAAGTTAACATAGTTCTTACACAAGGACGTCACTATCTTGCATATCAGTGGAGTTAAGGGACAAAATTGGTCCTTGTTCGATTTTATTGATCGAGTTTGATGAATTGGTTTTATGCTCTGATTTTTGTCTACTAATGTATTCTTGTCAACAATTATGTGGGAGATGTTCTTACTCAGGGAATCTCTTACAGACTTGTGTTTTGAGCCTTGACTTTTTGGGTTTTTTTATGTTTGTCTTTGAGTCCAATGTGACTTCATTCTACAATTTGTGGGTGATTACCCTTATATATCTGTTTTATTTTAATACATTTTACCTTCTGAAAAAAAAAAAAACGTCACACACAAATCGAGAAATGGATGCTGAATGGTTTGATTTCTCCACGCTAATTGTATGACTTACATAAATTATTTTGATAGAGTTGCCTAGATCTTTCAATAAGTTGAATGTGACAGTTTGACAAATATTATGAAAACTCTTTGTCTGGTGCAAGAACGACCATACATGAATAATTCTAATAATAGCTTTTATTGATAATCGCAATAATAAACTACGGATTGTTCTAATTATTGGAGAAGTCAAAAGTTAAAAGTATGATACCTAGTACACCTACAAAAAAAATAAAATTACACACCAGAAATTGATCAAACAGATAATTACATGTTCGAAATTATGTCAATATAATGAAAAAATATCTTAGTTCCGACGTGGATAACTTGTTTTTGAATGGATCGAGAGGAGATTAATTAAAGTGTGCATAAACTAACACGAACACTCCCTAACCATTGAACCAAAAAAAATATATAATCAAAAAATATTCAATATGTGCTCACCAAAATGTGGTGGTAACGGTAGGTGGTATTAACATCCAATAAAACGAATTCAAAACTTGTGGGCCCTATTTATTCCATCTCTCGAGCCCCGAAGAAAACCTCCTCTCCTTCGGACTTCATATCTCTTTTGACTCTATATATGTGGGCACATAATATCTATGAGGGTTCACCTACCCCGATTACAACATTCCTTTCTATTGAATAATTACAACACTTTTTTATCAAACACGTTAATTTTTTCAACAAAATTTCTCATAATTTCGCAAGTGACCGCAATTAATTATGTACAATATTTTATGTGCAATGCTATTTAGTGTCGACCTTATTAGTTGACTTTGTCACTTTCTGTCATTGGGATTGACAACAGACTCTATTATTGGTTTGGACCCGTTACTAATTCAATGACTATGATATATTATATCAATAAATAAGATCATCAAATAAGTCAAAATAGTTTTTTTTTTTCATATTGTATTGGTAATGTGTACCACATGGCCTTGACATGTGCCTCGTGAGCTTGGAACTTTTCTCCAATATAATGCCTACGCATTAACTGAAGAATACCACAGACAACTTTCAATAGTTCATAGTCATACAGTGAATGAATGGTGTGGTTTTCCCGACCATAGCTCAGTTGGTGAAGAAAAGGAAAAAAAAATGGTGAGGTTTTCGAAAGCTTGGGTCATGACTCATGACCCCCTTGGCCACAGTATAATTTTTATCCATGCCACCAGATTGCTTGCAAGTTTAGCGTTTTTTAGCTTGGGTCCAGTTACGGTACCAATAAATAATTTTTTATTACTGGACTTTCACTTTTCATCTAATAAAATTTTGACACGTGTAAAGTTTTCATGTTTTCTTTTTTTTTTTTTTTTGAATTTTTATAATGAATGACTACAAATTAATAAAATCAAAAAAAAAAAAATCTATGATTCTCAATCAATTTCAGTATGTACCCACATTTTTTTTTGTGCTGTCGTAATGTTCATAGCTTATACTCTTGTCATAGATTTTTATCCATGGCACCTAAGGGCATGGTTGGTTATAGAATTGAAAAATTAATTCTATTTTAATCTATAGTGGAGCTAATATATAATTGATCCACAATTTTATCCTTTCTTTATTATAACATGTTTGGATCAAGGTTAGCTTAATATCGATATTATGTATAAATGAGGAATTAGTGTATGGTATTAAGTACAAAAAGATGAAAGCGCATTTAAATTAATGCATAATTCTTTTGTATATGAGAATACTCTTGTCATTTTGAATATTTGTACCAATATTGTCTCATTTAATACTATCATTATATGACATTAATTTATACAAAGTATGAGGTGTTCGATGACATTTTAGCATTAGACTGATACCAAAACATATTTTTTTCAAAACTTATAACTTGATCCAATCTTAGTATTACATGAGGACGCCCTCTAAGTCCATTCATTAGGGTTGGGGATGGATGAAACCAATTAAAAGTGACAATCGCGCAAACGAAGGCGGGAAAGGGACTGCAGCACAACGACTAGGACTTGTGTCGGAGGAGTTTTGAGCGTGAGCTACCACTCATGCAGTGGCAAGGACCCACCAACCGCCCGAATCACTGTAGACTAATGTAATCCAATCTCACTATCTTAATACTCCCAAACAAACATGCCCTTAAAGTTATGCCAAACAAAAGTCAGATGTTGTGTAGATGTGAGTATATTGGGACAGTGTGAGTGCTGCAGAGTCTTGTGGAAGAGTGAAGGAAGTGATGCTTTCTAAGCCTCAGACTGATGTTAACTGTTAACAAGAATAAAGCGAGTTTCTGGGTTGCTAGATCTTTGATCTTCTCTCTTTGCCATTCTTATCAGTTATCATGCCTGAGTAAACAATGTAGAGAGAGAGAGACCTGAATTTGATTTTCCAATGTTGGGTAACTGTTTCTTAAACAACTCGACAGCTTAATAAATGCATGCCAATTCCTCTCTCTCTCTCTCTCTCTCTCTCTGTCATGCTACAGGTGTAGATTTTGTTTTTTGTTTGGGTCAGGGACTCAGGACAGGTGTAGATTTTGAAAAGCCAATATCGATCGATGAGTAAATGACGACCAACTGACATGTCTTGGGAAATGAAACAGAGCGCAGACTCGGGTATCGTCCATGACAAATCTTTTCTTTTCTTTTCTCTTTGACTATTTACTGTATTATTCTATGTCTTGTATCTACAAACTGACAAAAATAGCTGGGTTTTTTTTACATTTTTTGCTCTCTCTCTCTCTCAAGTCTCAACACACAGATATTAATTAAATATAGGGTTAAATTACACTGACACCCCCTAGATTGGTCTAATTACAGAAATACACTCTCGATTTTTTTAAATTACACTGACACCATTTACTGTTTACCTACCCATTTCACAAAGTACCCCTATGGTTAGCATCCTTATTGATAGTGTCAAAAAAGTTATTACATCATCAACATTTTATAATTTAATACCCATATTATCCCTGAACCAAATTAAGTTAATCAGTTTATTTTCGTGTCGTGTTCGTGTTCGTCTTCATGTTTTTTTTTTGATAACATGGAACCTCTCCTAGGTAGGGTCATTTTGGACCCATCCCTACGACAGTAAACCCCAGAAACTTACAATCACCCGTAAATCACAGACATCGGTTAAACCCGAGAGACACCAGCAAGGGTCCAACCCCTGACGTCCGGGTCTACAGTTTGTCTGGGTTCAACTCCACACCGCTGGGCTACCCGTGCGGGTGTGTTCGTATTCGTGTTGACCCAATAAACTTTAAATAAAAAAAATTAACGCTAAAATTTAAGTCTAAAATTCTATTATAACTTAATTGAATTCATACTCATACTTTTTCTATAAACTAAAAAATTAACTTAATAAACATAATAATAATAATGAATAAAAATATCTTTTTTATGCAACAATTATGTCGAGGCTTAATAAACAGTAACAAATAATTAATAATTTATTTTTATAATTTATTAATAATTTGGTGTTGTTCGTGTTAATATATAAACAAGAAGATAGAGAAAGTTCGACACAATTAAATAAACGGGGTTGATCGTGTCAGTTTCGAGTTTAGCGGGTTGAACTCAAAAATGACCTTTTTATTAGTATTTAAATATATGAGGGGATGATAAGTAAAAAATGATGTATGGTGAGGGTAATTATGAAAAATCGTATTTTTTGTTATATTTGTTAAGAGACAATACCTGATAGGGGGTGTCAATGTAATTTACCCTTATATATAATTCTTTCATGTTCATGACCTGCCACTACCAAAAAAAATTAATGAGAAGAATGTAGCGAATGGCGCAAGTCCTCATCTCAGACAAATAAGGCCAAAAAGGACATGGCAAGGGCTGAACTCGATGAGACATTTTTCTGACGTCCCTAAAAATGAATAAATGATAAGCATTGCTACTAACTCCTCTATTAAAGTTGTAGTAATGGTGTTCTGGTAAATTTGAGTACCATTTGATAATATATTTTCCTTATGTTTTATGTTTTGCTTTTTAATTTTTTTTTTGTCCCGATTGATTTATTTGCTTCATACAAGTATATTTACTTGTAGAATGGAATATTTATACCAATATAGTAAATTTATACTAACAATCACCATGTGCAAAGTATGAAATTTACAATTTGATCTCCATCGTCACTCTAATCCCACGCCTCACCATCACACCCTTACCCCCACATTATTCAAAATTTATCTATTAATGTGCTAAATTTATTTTTTAATTTATTTTTTAAAAAAAGTAAAGATTGTGAAAATAAATTTGGAGTTGATAACAAAGATAGTTACATGGATTACATGTAAGAGTTCAATTGAATGTGACCATTTAAATACTTCTTTCTTTAACAAAACCATTGAAATACTTTTTTTCTTCTTCTTCTCTCTCTCTCTCTCTCTCTCTCTCTCTCTCTCTCTCTCACACACACACACACACACACGCACGCGCGAAATTTGCTCTTTAGAAAAACACATTTTTTGTGCGTGGGTTGATCAAGTGACAAAATACAAAGCCCTACACGTAACCAGAAAAATAGAATTGCATTTCAAGGACGGAGTCAGAACATGTTTTTATAGTAAAGACAAATTATTACTTATCCATAACGAAAACTAATCAAGATAATTTATTTTGAAATGTAATTTATTCCAGCTAAATTTCAAAAATCAGAATCTAATTTTTAAAAGACAAAATTAAACAAAACAGACAAATGACAATTATCTAATCGTCATGATTTCACAGATAAATTTTGAGTGATAATTGTGTAAGGTAAAGAGAGAATTGTAGATAAAAAAGATATTGAAGAAAATGTGACGGTACTGAATCATATGAAAGAAGCGAAAGTCTAAAATTTTTAATTCATGAAAGAATCTAATTTTTTACTAAAAAAGAATAGTGCTATTAGGATCTAAAAATCTATCATAAATTATTGGTTTAATGATGTGACAATGGAGATGTTAAAATAATATTATTCTAATAAGAACTATAATTTATTCTTTGAGACCAACCACATCATTTAGCACATTATTAGGTTAGTAAATTAGTTTAAATTTTTAAATCCAAAAGTGTTATTCAAATATAGAAGTAGCAATAAATTTTTAGTAGGGACAAATTTAAAAAAATTATAAAAAAAATTATAAAATTGCACTAGAGACAATTGTCCCCACTGTAAATCCGCCAGTGAGTGCAATACCGTGAAAAATTGTAAACCCTACCTACCACGTAGCCCGAGATTCAGTCATGAATTTAGTTAGTATAATAAACTACCAAACCCAGTGCACAAAGACCAGCAAAAATAAGTAATAGAACGCCTTACGCCTATTTTTTGGAGTAACACTAAAAAATGCACCTGTTTAGATTGGCATTTAAAACAGGAATGCATTTGTAATAAAGACAAAACATGAGAGAACTTCAGCAATAGATGAGATTCCAAAGTTGACAAGAATTACAGCAAGAAACCAACTTGTACTGGTAAACATCGATCAGTAAAATAGAGAAAATATTCAATGCAATAATGACACCACGTTATTATTGTGGTTTAGTGTCACCATCTAATAAAAATGCAACAAAATAGATAAAATAAACCCCACTTTTCGGGATGGTTCCTAAATGATACTGTAAAATCCACTTTCTCACTTGTTATGTTGCTATTAAATGGTAACACTACATGACGATAATGACGTGACGTCACAGTTGAAATGAATATTTTCCCAGTAAAAAATAATCAATCATATTTCTCTAACGAATTGTTTATAACAAATCTTACTTACCAAATGATCTGACAAACAACACCTTTCTGTAAAGTAATTGAAGAATAAAAAAGGAACCGAATGCATTATCAATCTGGGTAAAGAAGAGTGTGGTGAACTATATGGGATTACAACCCGTATTATCAACAAAATCAGGTACATTCCATGGGTTTTGAAACCCATTACCTGAAGTTCCAACAAAAAAAGCCACTATGTGATTGAATCTCACGTCATTCTTTTACAGTATCGCCGATATCAAGTTCTCTCTCTCTCTCTCTCGAGTTTACAAAATTCCCACTCTCAGAAGAAGCAACGGTTGAGAACCGGGAAAAGAAAAGTAAAACAAAAATGTGTATGGGTGTAAAAAGGATACTCTAGTCAGCAAAACTTCACAATGTAAGGTACCTTGAAGATATGAAAAATGAAGAGACTGAGAACACGAAGGCGAAGGTGGGAATGGAATCAGGAGAGCTGGAGGGCCATCTGTTGGAGAAGTAACTTCTTCTGTGATGCATTGATGAGGCCTTTACACTCGGCATCCACCAAAACATCCGTCATAATTGCAGCTGCATGACCCCGTGGCTCATCGGAGCCTGATGCTCTCCTCAACATAAAAACCTGATCACGACCACATTGGTAAAGCAAAAATAAATCACTTCTCAACAGGCAAGAAACTACTAAAACAAATTGGAATACAGGATGCATAGGCATTCAATTTTAATCCCCCAAAAGGCGAAAAGCAGTATCCATTTTTGTATTGTTATCCATTTCAATTGAATCATTTCCATATGCAAAGTTTTTCGACTGTAAAATTTAAAAGAAAACTAAATGGAAACCCTTAGCAAAAGTTTGGAATTAATGTATTCAAAGGAGGACGATGATACCACAAAAGGAAGTGTCGAATATTATTTTCTTTTTCCTTATTTTAGTAGCGGGGGATTGTCCCGACCTCATACCTTTTGAACTCATGACTACAATACAAACCTCATGCATGCAACCATACCACCCTGACCTGCCTAAGAGAGAGCACTAAAATACCCTCACAAATCACCCGTTACAACACAATCCTGGGTTGTGAAAGCACATTCAACCTGCCAACCCATGTGACAGTTCCACTGCCCTCTTTTCTGTCCTATAATTAATTAGTTAGCTTATTGTATCTCACCAAAACCTCCTATCCTATTTCTCCCAGGTAATGCTTAGGTGCACTTATCTCACTTCTCATCTGATCCAAAGATATAAATGCAGCTCTACAACAAGGTTCAAACTATGAGCAAAAAAAAAAGGGTGTTTAAAAAACACGGATACACACAACAAACAAGAGAGAAGGCAAAAAAGAAATGACATAATGAGACAAATCCTAAGAATTAAAATGACATGATAATACCGATAAAAAAATGACGTGATAAACCCACACCATAATCCAATGAAAACATGACCTTCTAACTAGGCTAGTAAAGCTTCAGAATCTTTCAAGGAAAATTTTTATAATGACTGAACCAAACCTGAATTACTTGTTCTCCGCATGCCCTGGTGGTATAAATCTGATAATTGATGGAAGGTGAAAGAAATAACCTATATAGCAACTGATCCAAGACAATTCTAGATAAAACTGTATTTTCTTCGAAGGATGAGAACTCTTGCTACACGTATATGCAAGAGTAACATGTAATGTTTGAAATGAGCACCAGCAGTATATCTTCTGACGTAAAAAAGCACCATTGCAACACTTGAGGCCAATCAGAAAACTGATCCCTTCAATGATACCCTATATCATAGGGCAATACATCCCAATAATGGCCGACACTGTTAACCACAAAATATAACCAAAGAAAACTAAGCATTTTTGTTCCTTTTTCAACCATTGTTTTCCCTCTGAGAATTTAGGCAGAGGTGGGAATTCAGATTGTTAAACATAGAAGTTCAATTCACAGAATTTAAAGCATGAATTCTTCAACAATGCATGTTTGTAAGAGATGACCGAACATATTGTTATGGATGTCAACACCAAGCAGTGGATAGATACCTGTCCATGATGTGTTATTTCTAAACATCCAGGTTGTTGGATAAAAGGCTCCCCATCTATTTGAACCGGGAAAGGACTTGACAAATGAATCCTTATTACTTGCCCTTGGGCTAGCCTCCTTGCCTGTGAAAGTCCAACCTATACAACAGAACAAGAGCTCAATTGACTTTTATGTAGATTAACATAGCATAAAAGAAAGATTTATGTGCATGGCTCAAATAAAGAGATTACAACAAGCGTTCTTAAAATTCCTTCCATAATGAAAGGAAAAACCATCGTCAATTCCTTGCATAGTTTAGAGTGGGCACAAGACCTGCATGTGCACCACAAAAGGCTTCTTTGCATTTATGCATGCTTGGGAGCACAGTAATGAATTATACAGAGCACAACACACGTAGTGATGCAATCTCAGATTAAATACACATATTTCTACCGCATCCCTACAATACTCACTGCAGTAACGACGGCAGTCACAGAGCAGCCATAGCGAATTTACTACTTGACCATTATATTGCATTCTTCACAAAAATCAATTTTCACATTCTCTGGCCTTAAAAGCAAATTGAACAAAAAATATACATTGCTTTTAAACTGCTTATAGATAATAGCATACAAAAATGAAATTCAGCTTAGAGGTTTTTTATTTGCAATTTTTCATTTAAGCATTGCTGCCTGCTACTTGGTATATAATTGCAAAAAATTTTACTATGCTCCGAAATGGTGCTGCTTCTATCTTCTTTAAGAACAATGGAAAAAGATAAAACGAGAAAGAATGGATAAACAGAAAAAGAGAATGTTGATGAAGTAGAGACCATGCCACATAATCATTCAATTAGAAGTTGGAAGAATAATGAAAGAAAGGATATTATAATTGCTAGGAGCAAAAGGCCAATGGAAAACTTTACTGATTCAAGTTTCTTATACAATCATGAATTAATGTTTTATTGTTTCTCTCTTTGTAGATGTTTTTATTCCCATCAATGTACCCAAAAAAAAGTGTTTATTCCCTCCTTAACTGAACAAACTTATAGAGTAAATCATAATGGAGGATAAAAAAACTAAAACGACACTGTACAACATAATCAGATAATTCTATGATTTTGGAAAATCTTATCAAAAAGCATGTCAAATGTTAAGCCAAAAAGTTAAGTCAAAGTAATGAAATAATAACCCAATTGACCAAACACCAAAACAAAGCACAAGGAAATTTCAAACCTGAAGTTTTCCAAGGTGCCATGCACCAGAGACACATACAACCTCAAGACTTTTGTCATGAATATATTGATGGTTGAAACTATCATCATGTTCATAATCGTTTTGCCACAGATCCACTCCGCCCATATAGCTGCCTATGTTGAGCACAATTAAACCCTCAGCATCCTGAAAAAGAATTAAGCAAGACCACATTAAAAGTGTCATAAACATAATGAAAATTAAATCACCTGAGTGCTTTTCTTGGGGTATTACTAGTGTCATACCTTAGGAATTTGGATGTCCTTCCCATCAACTTCAAGCCAAACTTGCCATGGCAAGTCAGCACAAGTCCTGTCCATTATATCCCTTGCACCTTCTCTTGCATATCGTAATTTATTCACAAACTGTAGCGGAACTTCCAGTTAGCACAAAGGCAACAATGCACAAAATAGAAAGAGGACAGGCATATCCAGCCCAAGAAAACAACTTTAAAGCATGTAAATAACCAATCCTGCATGATGTTGAACAGTAATCCCCCAAATTCATTTTTAGTTTGTTGTTTTGTCATATAAATACGTAAAACAGTGTGTGGAAAGATGCATAGCATATTTGCATGCTATCGAGTGCCAACCCATTGCTCACTAAATAATAACTAGGAAAATATTTGCCCAAATCGTACATTCCTACCTGGCTGCAAAACTTGTAAGGGTTTTCTTCCCGAGTCAAGTGAAATTCATATGCAACCTTTGCATCACACCCAATGCCTGCGAACAAGAAGCTTGCAATGGCGTTATGCTGATGCTAGAAACAAATACTATTGGGAAAATTTAGCAAATATAAATAAAATTTATTGAATATCCTAGGAAGAAGCAGAAAAGCACATTACCTAAATAGTTCATCATGAACTTGGATTGCACTTTATTTGGATTACTATCAGATTTTTCTTCAATTATGTCAACTTTCCAGCGATCAAGCATTGTAACGGCAGCATGGTTAATGTCATGCAGAAGAGTGCCTAAGCCACCTTGTCCTTCAACCGTCGAGAATCCTCCCCCCCATCGCAAAACCCTTGACAAATCATTTCCGGTTCCCAGAGGAAGAATAGCAACAGGTGGAGGCGAATCGAAATTGTGCTTCTCAATTGCATCAAGGACCCAGGCAACTGTACCATCTCCACCACAAACTAAAACCCTGAAATATTGCACACTATTGAACAGCTTCAACCCAACCTCAGGCCCTTGGGAGGAACTGAGTTCAAAAACCTGTAACACAAAATGCCAGACTTAGCTAAAAACCCAAACATCACCACCTTGAACACAATGAAGCTACCATAGATTAAAAATTGACTAACCATTGTGCTTAGTAAAAACATGAAGAAATTCATGTGAATTTTATCCGGAAAAAATTGCATTTCTAGATCTTGAAGGGTGTTCCATCCGAATATGATTAGAGTATGACCAATCAAAAAATCATGCAAAACAAAACAGTAAAGTCCATTATCCAATTTGCTTGCCATTGATCACGAATGCTAGAAGAGGTGGAATGAGACATAAACCAGCCTTTTTTGAATAGTTAAACAACCATCTATTCCAAAAGCTTAAGCTATTGGAGAGGGTGTAACTTCAGTATTTATACTTCAACACGCCCCTTCACATACGGGGGCTAGATTTTGGGCCTAGCAGGTAAAAATATTTTTAATAATTAGGGTGACGGCGAGATTCGAACACAGGACTTCCTGCTATGATACCAAGTTAAACAACCATCTACTACAAAAACTTAAATTATTGGAGAGGGTGTAATTTAAGTATTTATACTTCAACTTTAATATTTGCAAAAGGGTGGCTAGAGCTTTTACCACCAAATTAGCACATTGAAATTGCATAATTCATCAAAGAAAAAAAATCATTAAAAATTATAAGCATTTATTTCAAAGTGTTTATGCACAACAAGTAGATGTGTCAAAAATATTCATTTGGAGCCAAGTACAAAACTTTACAAGGCAACTTTTTGATTGAGAGGTAGATAGGTTCTAAAGGAAGGCATGATTGAAAGCTCGCTTTCAGAACTATGCAGTTAAGTGAGGGCAAATTCAATGAAGCTTATAGTCTCCAACTAACCTGGGGCTGGAACTTACATTGCTTATGCCAAGTAATAAAAGCTCAAGTAACCATAGAAAAGGGTAGGTGCAGTCATTTAGATTACAGATAAAGCAAAATTTAGCTATGATTGATGCTTAGACAAAAAAATTTAAGGATGTGAGCTACCAACACACCCTTCAATATCCTATGCATGCAGAACAGGTAATGTAGGACAGAATCAGTATATTTTCATTTTTCAGGTTTTCTTTGGAGTCAGAATCTAGCTAGGAAGATCTGTTTTACTCCAGACTGATTTGTTCAGCTCTAGTTTTCCTAATTTCTTAAGTCTCTTTTATCATGAATAGGGTTATAACTTATAACTCATAAGTCACAAGGCAAAGTGATACATCAGTTGCTTAGTAAGAATATGTTCAATGTTTTTTCTCTTATTTTCCTTGTGGCCTCAAGGTTGTGTCTTGTGGATTCAAGGTTGTGTGTGTTCGTGATTCCATTAAGAAAATGTGTGTTTTCTTTCTGCTTGTGTAAAGGTTGTATCTGATCCCGCCGCAGCACAAAAGTGCTACAGCCACAAAATAGAGGTTAATGAGTTATCAAGTGCGATAAAAATCCACAACAAAGGGACATAGGCCAATTGCTCAGACAAGAGAAACGAAAGCTTATAATTATTGTCAATGTAAATTTTGAGTGAAAACAGGGCTTGTATAAACTAAGTGTTGTGAAAGTAAACAATTTTAAAAAATTACGTAGTTGGTACATTCAAGTATTGTGTGCTTTGGTTAGCTTGATCAGCATAATTCTCGAAAAACACATTGGATCTGTCCAAACCATGCTACTGCACCGCAATAATCTTAAACTCCTGCTTTCCAGCTATAGTTCAATCCTTATATAGATACATATGCAACAAACTTAAGAAAGAGGAAGAAACACTAGGGAAAGAAAGTATATAATTTCAAGGAGACAAATTAGAGTTATCGAGACTCAAATAAGCAAATTTTCAGATACTTGCAGCTACAACAGGAAATTTGGCTGAAGCATAAGACTACATAACATCTTTCCACAGTAATGGTGTTAAATTGTATTTTTTTTTTTTTAATAAGACATGGTGTTAAATTGTATTTCAAAGACACAGAATTAACAACTTCACATATACAGGAGAAAGCACAAGAGAACCATAATGAACAACAAAGAGATGGAAAACAATATGCCAAAGACTTCTAAACAGACAAGATGTGCACGCATTATGCATGGCGTGCATGTATTGCTTTGTCCTTTTTTCTGAATTATCAGAGATAGTGACAAAACAATACATATTGTTCTTCATTAATTGGATTAGAATCCTGTCAATGTTTTAAAGTATCTTTTCTCATTATACAACAAAAGTTCCAAGTAGGAATAAATGTAGAAGTGTCACAAACTTGCTTCAAATCATTGAACATGAAAAGAACATCAAATCAATAGTAAGACTAAAGTGCAACTGAAGAAACGAAATTCATTTCCCTGATTAAGGTAGAAACATTTGGAAATCAACGAGACTCTTCAGGGTGGCATTGCGCAACAAGAACCACAGAAGAGTGCAGAAATCCAAGAACTAGATTACTTAACAAGAGGTAAGCTTTGAAGTTTGAACCTTCTAATTTTGGCAAAAAATCCACTAAAGCAGAAGTGGTACAACTTCCATTATTTGACAGTTTAAAGAAATTATAAAGGCATAGACTCTCTATTCTGAATTTTTCTAATACATAATTGTCACATTTACTCACAGTTTTGGTCACAAACAACTATTTTTATCGTCTAAATAAAGGGAGAAGAATAGAGAATTCAACATCAAAGAGCTATTTAATTCCTTTTTCTTTTCTATGGAAAAAGTAGATAGCAAGAGTTGCAAAAGCAATGGTTAGATGTATTTCATAATGTGTTCAAACATTCACCTGCACAGGATTCAATAGCATGTTCAATCTCCTGCGAAGAGAAGGCCCGTTTTGAGCTCCACTCTTGGTATTGATGAAGACAAGAAGAGGTCTTGCATCATGCGGCAGGTCCACAAGTTTATGCTTCTTATGCTTACCACAGAGACCACTTTCACGCTTTGTGTGGATTAAGTCATTGTGGGTACCCTTCTTACAAAATACTCTGCTATCCTTTGAGAAATGATCATTGTACTTTCCACTACTGGAATTCTTCAAACCAACAAGACCATCAAGCACATATTGCAGTGTTGTTTTGGCGGCAGAACCATCTTCCACCTTACCAGTCACCGGGTGATTGCTCCCATGTTTGTTCCGGTGGCGCTTTCTTCTAATCTGCCCTCGTACAGAAGAAGCAATAATTTCTTCTGTAATACAACTCAACATCCCTCCACCAATTGAGTCACCTTCATCATCTTTCACACACAGTGGAGAAAGAATAATCCTTCTGAGAGGACCCAAATCACAAACATCACCTAACTCTTCAGACATTTTGGCATGACATTTGACATGCAAAAGACGCTGGCACCATAAGCAATGCCATGTTGGGGATGCATCGAGAAAAGGAATACCACAAGGTTCATCGCAGTAGAAACAAAAGGCAGACATCTCAGGATTCTCATCCATGTTGATCCATCGTTCGGACCAGTGATGCTGCACTTGGCTAAAACCAGCTTGTGCAACACACTTGCAATCCTTTGCAGCAAACTGAGAACAGTGAAAATGAGCAGCTACACCACAAACAGAGCAACGATGGACCGGAGAATGTGATGTGGCTTTTGTGCCTAAACTTTGCGGGGACACTAGGGAAGTTAGACAAACACAACATGTGGATGGCTGCCCACCATATGCAAAATCTTCCGTCCATGTATGATGTGATAGTGGAACTTTTAGTTTTTTCCAGACTTGCTTTTTTGCTCTAGCAGCAGCTTTAACCCAATTAAGAGATGTCTTTCTCTGCCATTTAAGGAAGGCATATACAAGGGCAAAAAGGCCAAACGATCCGGTAACCAGCCATCCAAAAACAAAGGGACCATAGGAATCTGAACTGGTCAGTAACCTTAAAAGTGGGATACTGATGTCAATCATTGTGAACTTGTTTTGTCATTATCCATCTCAACTCTCTTTCAAGGCATATAAGTTTATAATGGTCAGCACCAGACGAATTCAGTGAACAAAGCCTGACCACCATAGAACATCATCATTAATGAGAAAAAAAAAAAAAAAACAGAACAAGACATCAAAAAGAGAATAGCAGAAAAAAATAGGGAAAAGTATAAAGGAAGAACATGCACAGAAGATTAGAGAAATAGGTGCTTATCAAGAAAGAGTATAAGAAAAAAACATGCTTAAGACAAATATTTCCTCAAGAGGAAAAACTAGGGTCCTGAGACAAAACACTAAACAGGATGAAAAAATGTGGAATAGATATTAGGATACCATGGGTGTGTTTGGTTTCAAGAGTTTTTATAAGTTTTCCTTTTTCAGTTTTGAAGGACCTAAACTTGAAAACATGCTAGAGACATTTTTCAGGTTTCCTTGGGAAAAACTGGAAATTTGTACCCACTTAAAACCATCGTTATCAAAATCCCTAGCGGGATCGTACAGCCCCACAATCCAGTATAGCCAGATCAATCCGGTCTCCTAAAAATTGTTGATTCATATAATCTTAATAGATTGAGATCCGCATAGTGTAGGATCATAGGATCCCAATCCCCCAATCCAAGTTGCTGGGTTTATTTGTTAGGCACCTTTAGTTATTGAGCAGGCCCAGTCAATATTTATTTTTAATACATAAAGACCAACTGACATGTGATTGTCCTATACGCTTATTAGTCTATTTCAGTGGTTCAGCGGATGATAAAAACTGCAGGAAACTCTCTTCGTTACAAAAAAACTCTCTTCATTCATTCCTATCTCTCGTTGAAGAATTGAAAACGACGATTAGGTTTGTTATCTTCTCTCTCAGCGAGTGATCACAGCCACATATCATTCTCTTCTATTTTTTCGTGGGATGTCAAACAGCCAACGTCGTTCATTTGAAAGCCTATCGAATTTGTCGATCTCTCCCCTGCCTCTTTTCTCTCTTAAAGTTAAGATCAAAACACTCCAATTTCCGATTGCTATTCACAAAATCACATAAATTAACAACTCACTTCAAATTTTCTTGTAGTTTCTCAAGTTCTAATCATACCTCTAAGTTCTACATGTTTATTCAAAATTTCTAAATTTTGCACATATACTAGGTTTGTTTATTCCAATTTTTAAGAATTTTGTATCGTTACATATATTTTTTATCCCATTTTTCAGATGTAGGATCTTACAACTCTCGATCCCATCATACGATCCATGCCCTTTAAGCTCTCCCATCAATCCAACGTAGGAGCCCAATTTTAAAAACTTTTTTTTAACCATGCTTATAACAGGGTTACTATCACTCAACCCCCAGCCCCATGTCCACCAAGATTTAATTTCTTGGTACATGGGCTCAATCTCAAATTTGTCGCAAGCAATATCTGCGACTCCAAGCAATGCATTTGTGAAGTAACCGCTACTATTTTCCGGTAGCTCTTTGCTCCTAACATTTCAATCAATTTTCTGCATATTAGTCTTATTACCTCACCAACAAGCGAACATATCATAGCCTCCGTCTTAATTTACCTTGCATAGACCTCCCTTTTCTGAGCACCCCTATCAGCCTTAACAATGGTGGCTGCGGCAGAGAGGTGGAGGACGCTAGAGTTGTTGAATATGGCATGATTTCTCACTTTGAGTGTTTGAAACATGGATTTTCTCATGTATGAAACTTTGAATGTGAACTGTCACCACACCATGCTTATCATCTATTCACCACAACTCCCTATTTCACAACCCCAATATTATAATCCTCTATTTTAAATTTCATCTGCACATGGAACGCCATATAGAATGGCTTTTGTTTTTTTGTTTCCTAGGCAAAATACTTCTGATGATTGCTTCTTTATTTTGAGGGGTAGATATTTGCTTCTTTTGATATCTTCATCAAAAAATCCAATGGGTCTCTCTCTACTCAGTATTGCAGATGGTCTAGGTAGACTCCAGCTAGGACTGCAATACAATAGCAATCAAGTCGGGTGATCATAATAAAACAACTGCAACAGCCCTACTTTCTACACGACTTGCCACCCAGCCATCCACACTAAACTAACTTTCTGTCCAATAATAATAAATATGTGACTCCAAAAATTCTGCATGATAGCATTAAAGAAATTAGCCACTATGTTAGAGTCCAACATGTTACCAAAAATCCCTAACCATTGTAAACTGGACATAATTATTTAAAAATTCCATTTGATAATGCCATACCAAACTCATTCATTGGAGTATGTACTAAGGTCTAATTTTGAGCAATTACATTAAGCCTACCTACAGTTTGCAAACAATCGCAAATTCTGACAGCAAAATTTCTAAAGATCCCAAAGGATATTCTAAAATGACACAACATGCTAACTCTTTCAAGGAGATAAGAGTTTCCAACTTTCCAAAGTACTGCAAGCACTTTGACAATGATGCTACGTGGACCACTCGAATCAAATATTTCAGCTACATACCCAAATGACATCCCACACACTCATACAAGAACATTCCCCATGTTCACTACATTACCGTAGCTTAATTCAAGAGTGATTTAATGTAATTTCACATAGGACTCCCAGACTTATTATTATTGGTGTTCTTGTTTTTACTTCTGAATAAATCTCTTGATTCTCAAGCATTCCATTTCAACTTATAGCACTCACCCAGGGGCGGATTCATACAGATTTTGAGAAAATTAAATATTTATGAACTTTCTCCAACTAAAAAGTTCGTTAAAATTTAGGACTAGTTCTATATTTTAGAACATAAGTGGATTCTTTCAAAAATTAACAAATTAAACATAAAAATCCCTCATACGAATCGGTCTCATGACTCTTTCTTTAGTCTCTCTTTGGTCTTTGATTCATGAACGACACACGACATCACCAACTCCATCCTCCTCTCTCCCCTCTTCCTCTTCAGTGGACAAGGACAACCCACAGACTATGGTTCGGTTAATTGCCTGAAGAATGCCAATGATCAGTGAGTCTTTTTATCTTCGGTTGGCTCATTTTTTGTACACAACGCTCATGTATACCAATTGCGCTAAAGTCTGCCTAATGAAACTATACTTGTAGGAAAAACATTATGAATTAATATTCTACTAATCAAACGTTAATATATGGTAATAATCAATTAATACAAGTTGTCTACCACGAAAAAATCCTCTTCCCACCCTTACTCCCATGGACGCTCTTAGCTTTGTAGAAGGCTCGTGAATTTCAAAACTTATTTGTAAATATTCTGCAATGCGACTGTCAGGGCCGCCTTTGAGGATTATCGAGAAAATTATAAAAGTAATTACAAAAAAAAATGTCAATCATCATCGAACGAAGCAAAATCAATCAACAACCCCTATTTTCCCTTCCTTGATTGCATAATAGAATTCAACCAGGGCCAAAATCAGGAAAAAGCCTCCGACACAATATATGTATATTGTCAAAATCATTCAGAACCGTTAGCTCTGATTCAATTGACAAGAACAATAAAAAGAAAAAAAAAAATCAAACAGATCGAACGAAACACAAAGTTAACAAAAATTATCATCATAGTTATCACCACAGCACAAAATTCAAAAGGAATAAAATAGAAGAATCATATATATACAGAAAGATATAGATTTACAGATATATGTCTGTGAGGAGAAAATCACCTGTGGGAGAGAGATTGAAAGAAGAGAAACCCCAAAATTGAGAATGTGGGAGTGAGGATCTTCACCGAAAAGTCGTGGAGTTGCTTTGGCGAAGGGAAATCCAAAGTTGAATTGGGAGATCGTAACCATGTTTTTTATATATAGAAAAGATCGGTGGGAGTGTTTAATTGTACATTGGAAACTTTTGAAGGAGTGGGAAGAGAAAAAAGGTGTGGCCGTATGGGCCCCACCGTATGGGAATTAGAGGGCTGGCGGGAATTTCATTTTCCGGGTCTGGATCAGGATCCGGATCCATATCTTCCCAAATTTAATTTTTGTCCGTGTGATTTAAAAAATTGATTTGATGAATCACTATCTTTGAATAGATAGTGGGACTCAATAAATACTGTGATCCACAGTTAAATCAATGGCAAAAATAACAGTCACATCATCAAATCATATTTTTAAATCAATTTTTTAAATATGTATAGTATTGCTCAAAAATATATTGTTGTTGCATTTAAATTCACGGGTTATACATGTTAGTTAATTACAATACAATTTAGGCTTGCTTATTACTCAATACTAGTTTGAAATAACACTATCAATACGTAACACAACTCGACCCAACAATTTTCATTTATTTACATACATTATCTATCATGAATATAAGCGTGATATTTTATAAAAGTCGATTCTCACGAATATACGATTAACAACTAATTCTTAAAAAATATCTTATCCAAATCCTATGGAATAATAAAAAAAAAATCTAATGATATATAAATAAATTTAACCAGATGCGATAAGAATTAAGTGGATCCGAAACGCTCATTTTTCGTACACGACAAACCCGGCTTGCTTTTTGGAAAGGAAGGATAAAGAATCGCGGGGAAAGCGTGGTAAAAAATCAGAGGAAAAGAATATCTCCTCCGTGTGGTGTGGGGTTTGAAAATACGGAAATGTCCTCAAGAGACTTAGAAAATGACGAGTTCTGGAATCTTGACGCAACGTTACAGCTACGGGCGTGATTTCATAGGACGTGGCCGTTTCAATTCAACGATCATTAAAGTGACTCTATACGCGGAATGAAGTACTCGATGCCACCTATTGACCGACATTGTCCAAGGAAAGTTTAGTGAATAGGACCCCCTCCCTCGCTTCCCGTTTCTCTCCCACTCTCAAACTCTTTCCCCCTCTGTCCTTTCCATAAACCACGACCTACCCAATTCATGCCCTCTGTCCCTCTCTCTTTCTTCCTCCAAACTACACCAATTTCGGTCTGCTCCCAAAAGGTGTGACTAATTTTACGATAGACCCATCCACAGGCCATTTTGAGGTGTATTTGGACAACATTTGCGACACCAATTTCGAATCCCACGTCCGTCCGGCACCCTAAGGTCTGGTGAAATTGCGGAATTGTACGGTGTCGCTGCGGAAGACCTGTTTCTTTGGTTCCCTGTGAAGGGTATTAGGGTGGATATTCCAAGTTCCGGGTTGATTTACTTTGATGCCGGTGTTGTGTTCAAGGCTTCAAGCAATTCTCTCTCTCTCTCTCTCTCTCTCTCTCTCTCTCATCGTTTGAGACTCCGAGGGATTGTAATGTGGTGGGTTTGGATTCGAAACTGTGAAAGGATATACTGAATACAGCGTAAAGAAATAATTTGCTGTCCGAAGGTTTTTACGCACAAACTCACGTGCTCGCCCAACAATTTTATCACTGCATTAGGCGGAAGCCCGTTTCACGATTTACCTTCTATATAGGAATGATCATAAAGATCTTTAGTTGTTGTTAAGAATAAGGAAGAAATGATTCGGAATAAAGCATCTCCATTTTCATTATTGTATTGAATGACACAAGGGCTACAAAAAAAAAAAGAGTCAATTTTTAATTCTTAAAATATTCATGATTTGTTAGTTTGGTTGTTAAAATATTAATTTTATCAATTTGATTCATAAAGTATTCATTTCGTGTTTAAATGATCGTTTACATAAACCGATCATTAGTTTTTAACAGAATGATCACATGTTGGATATGTGCTACCGTCTGAAAGAATGACACGTGATCACTTTAATCAAAAAACTTAACGAATTGTCTAATTGGGGATCAATTTGACACGAATTGAAATTTTACCGACTAAATTGATAAAATTAATGCAATTGTGACCAAATTGACAAAGAAAAATGTTATATAACCTAAATGAAACTCAAAAATTAAAATTCAAATGTATAATATCTTTTGGATGAGTGTAGGATGAGTGGAACCCACTCATCCAATAGATAATATGCATTTGGGTTGCAACTTTTTAGGTTTTATTTGGGTTACGTAGCATTGCTCATTGACAAAACAGGCATATTTTAGAGATTAAAGGTGTTATTAACTCTTGTTTTTATTAGGATTAGCAATGCATGACACCTCTGTTGTACATGAAAATAAAAAAATTATTTTTTTATTGATATTGAAATTTATAAAATGGTATAGATATATGACTATGGTCCTTAAAAATAATTTTTAATAAAATATCAAAAATTACTAATGTTATTAGGACATAATTTTAGGATTTAATGTATTGTAATTATTGAATTGATAGTAGGGTTAATTTAATATTGGGATCTGTTAACAATTCAATGGTCATAATTATTAAGTCCTTAAATTATGTCCCCATAGTAGCGATTTATGAAAAAATATAACTAAAACAAGAGAAAAAACCAAAAGGGAAAAATAGATGACGTACCAACCGAAGCCTTTGCTTCAGATGAATCCCACTAAAACCAGTAATTGGTATCGAGGATTAATGGGGGAGCGCACTGGCTCGCCTTTTGGAAGATAGGGAGTATAATACGGTATTAAAAAATTATTTTTGAATAACATACTTCATATTTTTCATTAATCAAAATAAAATACTTATAAAGTTTTATATTTTGTTATTAATTTTAATTGATTAGCAATGCACGATGTGCGTTGCATGTAAATAAATTTAAATAATATTATTTTTATAGAAAATATGAATTATATGTGTAATTAAATTAAATAATAAATTATGTGCAAAATAATTAATTCATAACTAATTTGTCATTTATTTAGGTATTTTTTCGACCCCTTTTAAGCATTTGCACATTTAATTATATTATATAATTTTTAATTTTTATTTTGTTAAATAAATTGATTAGGTCGTTTATAGTATTATTATTTTATTTCCTATCAAAAAATAAAATATAATATATATTTAACTGTAGAATTCAATCTGGTAACTACATGTATATAATAATTTAATTTATATAGGACTTTCCTTTTTCATATAGATATAGATTATTGTATGTAACTGTATTACTAATAAATGAATTTAAAAGAATTTAAAAATCTTTATAAAAGAGTGCAAATTAAGTTGAAAGTCAAATGGTGTAAAAAAAATTAAATAAAAATATGTAGATGGGTATAATTGACTTTATAATAATAATTAGGGATAAAGTAAGAAATCAAAAAAATTTCGTAAACACTGACATTTATAAACAATATTATATATATATATATATTACTCCAACTTAACAAGGACAAGATTTATAGTTGACAATAATTTGGGCACCATACCAAAAAGGTACGGTAGTGTTATCCTAAAAGATCCACTTTTGCTTCTTTTGATGTTTATGTGTAAAACACACTAAGGACATAACTTTTTTTTTTTTTTTCAAGAGGGGTATTTGGGTCTGTTTATGTTCATCTTTAATGGACCAGGCCCAAATAGCTCAATCCATGTAGAAAGCCTAAACTTATAAAGATCCAGCAAGCTCAATGTGGTCCAAGCCCGGTCAAGCTCACCAGGCTCAAGGAGCTACATCAGCAGGGAGAATGCAAGGTCATCCAAGAGCCTCACTCTCGCCCCTTGGAGAGAATCAATCTTCCCTCATCATTTGACCAAGTCCTTTAGAGAGCACCATACCTTCCTTGCCCGTTGAGGAGAGGAGAGATTGCCAAGCTATTTAATTACTATTAAAGTCACCCAAATCCGTTATAACTATTAAATGGCCCCAACCCGTCGTGACCGCTTGATTAGCTATTTAATATCCATTATGAGGCGGCTACTATCAAATGTAAGCCTCATCGACACTTGGGGGGCATCACACTCAGTATAGCACAATTATTTCCTAGCTCTGTAAGCTTGTAGCTATTTGCTCTCCCTACACACCTGAGTTAATAAAACATCCGGCGACCTTTGCCCTTCAAAGTGGACGTAGATCACATTGGCTGAATTACTATAATCTTTGTCTTATTTTTGTCTCTATCTCCTACTTAGCAATTTTACTGTTCAATTGACAGGTAGTGTACAAACCCAATTTGTGCATCATCAGTTTGACGTCGTCTGTGGGAAAGACAAAATTCTCACTTCTAAAACACTTTCTCTGTTGAATCTATGGCGATCACCATCAGATCGATGAATCAACCTGAGGATAATCCACCACGAGAGAAGGAGGTTGCTCCTCCACCAACCAATCATGTCCCAAATGTGCAGTAGATGTTAGAGACCATCCAGCAGCTTGTGGCCCAAAACCAGCAGATCCTGCAACTCATGCTCGCCGAACAAGGAGGAGCACAGCCTGGAAGACCTCAAGTCAGAAGAGCTCCACGCCCTGGGCGTCAAGGAGCTCCCCACTTGGGCGCCCCCTTGGGAGCCCCCTTGGGCGTCCCATACAAGGGAGCCCCGCACCATAAAGCGCCTCCAACTCCCACTTCTCAAGGTGGAGACCCTAATTTCCAAGAGGATGAGGGTGAAAACCAAAGCATGGAGCATGGGAGCCATCTCCACGATAATTCCCGAAAAGCTCCTAATCACTGGGATGAAAAAATTAAGGAGGTGCAAAATCAACTGGGTGACGTCTTTAACGCCATGAAGGCACAGGGACCCAAGACAGTGGACTACCTCGTAAGTCGAACCGACACACCTTTCAAACCTGACGTGACGAACTACCCACTTCCTCAGAAATTCAAGATGCCATCCGTCGAGACCTTTGATGGTACGAAATATCCACTAGACCACCTCGAAACTTTTAAGACCTTGATGCAGTTGCACAACGTCCCCTGACGAAATCATGTGCTGAGCGTTCCCAACCACCCTGAAAGGGATTCGCTCGATAGTGGTTTGCCGAGATCTGCCCCGCCTCCATTGGCCCATTTGTTGAGCTGAGTAGGTCCGTCGTATAGCACTTTATTGGAGGACGCCGCCACCAGAAGCTGGCCACCCACCTGCTCAGCATAAAGCAGGACAGAGATGAGAGCCTGAGAAGCTACCTGTGACGCCCCAAAATCCGGGGGTCCGTTGATCACCCATCAACCCGCGGAATGTCTGTGGATATCGTGTAACTCGATATCACACCGTTATGTCCCATTTACCGGGATCCCTAATTTAAAAAAATCCGGGCAGAGTCTCCTTTGTACGGGAAGCTCTACCCAAAACCTAACATGTGCAATATATAATCATATGACCCATCCGAGACCCAATATAAAATAATGACCACACCGGGTCCATTTATGCATACTTGTGATGCCCCTAAAACCGGGGTTCTTATGTTAATGTACGAAGTGTGACATTGGTGTGTAAAAGTGTAACATGACGTATAAAAGTGTAACATGGCCTGTAAAAGTGTAACATATAAACACATCACACCTATGCATCAAGCATAGTTAATATAAGTTCAATTTACAACTCTTTACATAAAAGTTACATGTCAAAACTAGTTTGCTCCAAAAGGTTTACAAAAAGAGTTATAAAAGCCACAAGTCGGCTTTCTTCACCCTTGCGGCCCGGAATGAGAGCCGTCCACCGGCGTATATCTCACACCTGAAATGTTTTCCCGTATAGGGTGAGCCATGCCCAGTAGAGTAATTCCTACAGAGGCTACTCCCCACCCTAGATGCATATGAAATGTGCACATGCAATTAATCATTCAAAACATTCCAATCAAGAATATGCATTCAATGATAGGAATCATATGTCATGCCATGAAATGAGATGAAACTCACTCATGCAACTTCAACCCGAGTCCTCATCGACTCCCACAACACAATGCAATGCACATGTGTAATGAACCCGTGTACTGCATACCGGTATGGTTTCTCTGTTTCTTTCTAATTTTTTCCAACTTCTGAGCTTTACTTTATCCTTTCCTTCGCCCCCAAACATCCCAATGCATTTGGGAAGGCCTTAAGAAGCTTTATTTAGGGCCTTGCAACTGCAAACATCAAATAGCATCGTTAATACTTCAACTAACACAATTCGCATCATTTAAACTGCAAAAGCAAATGAAGTGAGATGATTAGCACACAAGAATATACACTATTTTGTGCTAATCACACCCCCAACTTAGGTTTTGCTAGTCCCTTAGCAAAAGAGTATTTATCCAAATTAAAACAATGGGCACAACATGCACACAATCCATTATTAACCATTCATCCAATCAATCACAAAGTGAAAATCATAATGCAATTTCAAAATAAACATGGATTAGATTGAACAAACTGTGGTTTTTCATTCATGTGCACGAAGTTGGAGTACAAAATGGCCTACGTTCCCATCCCAACTACATAAATTCCAAACCTAAACAAAAGCACAACACTAGCACAATCTACTCATCATCACCCTCTCCATCATCATCATCATCATCATCATCCTCCTCATCACCATCATCATCATCCTCATTCACTCTGGAGGTAGAGGGAGCAGCTGGTGGAGCGGGAACTTCTGGGATAGGTCTCCCAAGGAAGATATGCACATACAACTCTTTCATCATAGCTGCCATACCCTACACAGTAGCTTGGGTCTCATGCACTGCTATCTCTAGTGCATCAAGACGCCGAGGTACTGAGCGTGATGGTACGGCTCTGAATGGCATAGTGGGTGCAGTCGGTGCAAAGTTCTCCTCATCAGAATCCAAAAGATCTTACTTCCCCCGATTCATTGTTTTTCTCTTCTTGCTACTGGCCTTCCCAATAGCCCCAGTCTCGGGAGGGGTAAGCTTGTCAGACACGTACCCCTTTACCTTAAAGTGGTTGCACATTCGGGTTACCAGACTCCCATATGGCAAATTGGTCATAGGCTTCTCTGTCTCAGCAAATTCTTTCATCACCTCCTATATAAAAAGGGCAAAGTCAACCGTTTTGCCTAACACGACAGCGTCCAAAAGGGCTAACTTCTCCATATTTGGCTTCTTTTCCGTGGTCTTTGGGAATAAATTATAATGGAGCAGCTTATTCAGAAGCCCATAGACATGCTTCAACCCTCCACTCAGAACAGTGCCCCTGAATTTAGAAGGATCCTCATACATCAGATCAACAAACTCAGCTTTGGTCTTGGCTCTAGTGATGTTGTGAGGATAGACAGGTGGGAAGTTTGGTGGTCTCTGATAGTCCCCTAGGAGGGTGGCAATGACATCAGGGGTCACCGCGATCCCCTTGCCTCTAACACTTGCTCTCAAAACCTCCCCACCTTTCTCCATAACCACCTTGAGTGATTGGTAGAACTCTCTACACAATGCCAAATCATACCCCTCAACTGTTTTGAACCAGAAATTCATACCATGCCCTTCAATGATTTTCACAACCAGATGCATAGGGGTGAGTGAAATGCGAACAAGTTGACGCTCACAGGTCACATTTTTCTCCTGAATCCACTGGAGTCGTGCCTGTTTCCTAGCCCTTTTCCTTTGCTCATTCGGGTCCTCGCTTGACCCTTCGCCGCTTCTCTTGCGGCGACTGGGTTCCTAATGTGGTGGGGGACTGGTTCCGGCTCTCTTGGTGCGAGCCATGTCGAGCACCATTGCCCCAATCAAGAACAAGGCAAAGAGAAAATGGAGGAGACCCTTAATAGGGTCCAAGGCTTCAGAACATACCTCTAAACGATGAGCCATTGGGGATTCCTTGGAGCAATTTGAAAGTTCAGGAGGATTGGAGAAATTGGAGGGACTTTGGGGGTTTTGGCAACTAGGGTTTCGGGTGTGGGTTGCACAGAACCAAGCTTGAAAACGAGAAGGGATTTAGGAATGCAGGAGGGGAAAAGGGGGTCTTGGATGCCTGAGACGTTTTCGAGTGAGAGAGAGAGAATTAGGGTTGGAATTTAGGTGGGGAAATGAAAGGGTCACCGAGGGATTTAAATTAAAAAGCCCTTTTGTTTCAACAGACAGTACCGGTACTGTTTCCCTATTTCTGCCAAAATACTCCTGCTGAGCATACCTCTCCACTCCATTCCAACTCAGGACCTTCCTAGACATCTTACCACACAATTTATGACTTCTACTCACTCCCCAAAGATGTACTCCACTTATTATCCACAATTTGATCCATCATGCCCAAGTTATTATCAAAATTGCAAAGTGATTTAAAACTTTGATGCATTCAACATACAGGGAATGGATTTCTATTCTTAATTATCAAAATGAATATCCCAAAATGCAAATACGGATTCAAACAACACACATAATTCTAATCCTTTTCAAATATCAAAAACTTGAGCAATATTCCCTCATTCTTGCAAGCATGGAGTTATTTAACAAATTTCTCAAATGATTGAACTAGGCTAACATGAGCAAACCCATAGTTTTAGATACTAGTCTAAAGTATGCACCTACAAATTCATTTTCAACTTGCGTGTGTGTGAATTAAACAAGTAATTTGAACAGTTACACAACAGGATTCACATTCGAATAGCTGGACAAATTCAGCTTCAATGCAAAACTCACCAAGAGACACTCTAATGCAATGAAATACACTCAAGTTATCCTGGTATGCACTCCATGTGTACATGTGAGATAGAGTCTTGTGTTCAAAACAAAGTGTGCTCACATGTAATCCAAAAATGAAGTTAATAAATGAAAATGAAGCGAACTTGGCATAGTCTCATGAACAGAATATTAGGGCATTAGGTAGTAAGACTAAACTCATCATTCCCTTTGAAATTATGCACCTCCCAACTTCTCTAGATCACTTAGGACTTTAAGGGTTATAACGGGGCCTTGGGGTGGTATCTAGGAAAATGAAATGAAGGATATAGGGTAACAAAGAGGGTTGTTCCGAGTGAGAGACTTTTACTTTAGAAAAACACTTCCCTTTTCATGGGATTTTGATTCTCACCCCATCACCACATTCTCTGTTTCTTTTTATTCTTTTCCTTAACATTTTTCTTGTCTTCTTCTCACCCCTTTTTTTCTTCTTTTCTTGGATTTTCATTCTTTTTCCATTGAACTCTTTGGGTTTCAACATCATTTATCCCCTTTTTTTTTTTTTTGGGTTTCCACACCACACTTCCTTTGCTTTTGCAATCACTCATTTATGCTTTTAGGAACAACCAATGTAAGGTATATCTTTCTTATTTTCATAGGCTTGGTCAACTGTGTGGCATAGAAACGAATTTCAAATAAGCTCAATCACGGCACTAGGGATAATATTTGCACAAGAAAAAAAAATATAAAGGCTCAAAATATTCAATGATGGCCTAAGATCACTTCCAGGTCCGCATGGGAGGGCATTATATGTTCAAGACAAATCAGTCTACTATCCAAATGCACTAACCAACACAAACATAATGAGACTATTGAACAAACTTGACAAAAAAAAAATGTTCTTTGAGTAATTGTAAATTCCCTCCAAAAAGGATTTGGCACTAAAGCTCTCAAGGGTCTTTACTCATCTCCACTACTTATGTCAAGCTTAAAAACATGAATCTAATCCGTAAATTGCCAAAATTACACATTCAAGCGTCACATACAGTTGAGTTCAAAAATCAAAACATAAATGATACTCATGCATAGGATCAACTTCCATAGAATACTCATGTGCACAAAGTTCACAACAAAGATCAACATGTCATCAAACTCACACACTCGTCATGACGGAATACATATCAACAATTAGATATTTTTTTCATCAAAAATTTTCAAAACTTTCACCTATTTTTCACTAATGCAGCAAAAATCAAAAATTTCCAAGCAACCTTGGTGTATCATACAAATGGTGCACCTCACCCCCCAACTAGAATCATGCATTGTCCTCAATGCAACAAAAAGATATAGTATGCAATGGAAGACAGTAAAAAGATAAGTAGGGTAAGAGAACACCTCACAATTGCGCTTTTGACAAAAACACCAAGATCTGGATCTAAGAGAACCCAATCTATACAACCACATCAAGTGAGTGACATAAAATAAAAATGACATAAATAACTAAAAGTAATTGTACATTAGGAGGGATAAACGCTAGCTAACCCTCCATCAATTCCGGATACACCGGGTCAATTAAATCCTCCTCCTCCACCTGTCCTTCAAAACCCTCAAAGAATGGCTTGAGTCTTTGGCCATTGACCTTGAATGTTTGGCCATCTTTAGGGTTTGTGATATCTACCGCTCCGTTGGGGTAGGCCACCTCGACAAAATAGGGGCCATCCCAACGGGATCTTAGTTTTCCTTGGAACACGGAGAGACGAGAATTATACAAGAATACTTTTTGTCCGGGCTCAAATGATTTCCGTGTGATGGAATTGTCATGAAAAACTTTAGCCCGTTCTTTTGAAATTTTGGAACTCTCATATGCATCTCTTCGGATCTCTTCCAATTCATTCAGTTCCAACTTTCTCTGCTCACCGGCCATTCTCAAGTTAAAATTCAAGGTTTTTATGGCCTAGTAGGCCTTGTGCTCCATTTCAACCGGGAAATGGCAAGCTTTTCCATAAACCAGCCGGTAGGGAGACATGCCCAAAACAGTCTTATAGGCAGTACGGTACGCCCATAAGGCATCGGTCAATCTGACTGACCAATCATTCCTGTTTGGGTTAACCGTTTTTTCCAAGATATTCTTAATCTCCCTATTGGCTAATTCAGCTTGGCCATTGGTTTGTGGGTGGTATGCAGTAGATACTTTGTGTGTAACGCCATATTTAAACATTAATGATGCAAATGGCCTATTACAGAAGTGGGATCCACCATCACTGATCATTGCACGAGGCATCCCAAACCTCGAAAAAATGTTCTCTTTGAGGAACTTGACTACGACCCGGTGGTCATTAGTCTTGGTTGAGATAGCCTCTACCCACTTGGACACGTAGTCCACTGCCAGAAGAATGTATAGATAACCAAAAGACATGGGGAATGGACCCATGAAATCGATGCCCCAACAGTCAAATATTTCTATGACAAGGACGGGGGAAAGGGGCATCATATTTCTGCGGGTCACACTACCCAATCGTTGGCATCTGTCGCATGCCTTACAATATGAAACACAGTCTTTAATAAGAGAGGGCCAATAGAAACCTGACTGAAAAATTTTGGCCGAAGTTTTCTTTGCCGAGAAATGTCCGCCACAAGCTTGGGAATGGCAGAATGCAAGGACGTTCCGCTGTTCATTTTCGGGCACGCATTTCCTCATGACCTGGTCTGGGCAATATTTGAACAAATACGGATTGTCGAAGTAAAAATACTTCACGTCTGCCATGAATCGTCTTTTATCCTCCGGGCTCCATTGTGGCGGTATTTGTCCTGTTGCAAGGTAATTACAAATGTCAGCATACCAAGGACAAACTGAATGGATTGAGAGTAAATGTTCATCAGGAAAAAAATCAGGAATAGGAATATGCTCATTAGTTTCCTGCACCACCAGTCGGGATAAGTGATCCGCCACAACATTCTCAACTCCTTTCTTGTCTTTAATTGTCAAGTCAAATTCTTGTAGGAGGAGGATCCACCTAATGAGTCTTGGTTTCGCATCCTGCTTAGATAACAAGTACTTCAAGGCAGAATGGTCAGTAAAGACAACAATAGGCGCACCAATGATATATGAACGAAATTTATCTAGAGCAAACACTACGGCTAGCAATTCTTTCTCAGTGGTAGTGTAATTCATTTGAGCCTCATTAAGTGTTTTGCTAGCGTAGTGTATAACATGCGGTCGATTGTCCTTCCTCTGACCAAGCACTACGCCAACCGCGTAGTCACTCGCGTCGCACATGAGCTCGAAAGGTAGATCCCAATTGGGTGGTCGCATGATAGGAGGCGTGACAAGCATGCTTTTTAGTTTTTTAAACGATGCCTCACACTCATCCGACCACTCAAAGGGAATCTCCTTAGACAGTAAATTGGTCAGGGGTCGGGCCAATGCGCTAAAATTCTGAATGAATCGGCGATAAAAACCTGCATGGCCCAAAAATGACCGGATTCCCTTGATGGTTGTCGGCGTGGGAAGGTTGGAGATGGCCTCCACCTTGGATTTGTCAACTTCAATGCCCCTTGCCAATACTATATGGCCCAACACGATTCCTTCCGTCACCATAAAATGACACTTTTCCCAATTAAGCACAAGATCCTTTTCTTCACACCTTTCCAATACTCTCTCCAAGTTCTCTAAGCATCCATCAAAGGAATCACCAAACACGGAAAAATCGTCCATGAAGACCTCCAAAATTTTCTCTACCATATCGCTAAAAATCCCCATCATGCACCGTTGAAAGGTCCCCGGGGCATTGCATAATCCGAATGGCATACGGCGATAGGCAAAGGTACCATATGGGCAGGTGAAGGTAGTCTTCTCTTGGTCCTCCAATGCGATCTCAATTTGGTTGTAGCCAGAGTACCCGTCTAGGAAACAATAGAATATGTGCCCTTCTACCCTTTCCAAAACTTGATCGAGAAACGGCATTGGGAAATGATCTTTCCGTGTGCAAGCATTAAGCTTCCGGTAGTCGATGCAAACTCTTCATCCGGTAATGACTCTTGTAGGTATGAGTTTATTTTCCTCATTTCAATCACTGTGACTCCGGATTTCTTTGGGACGACTTGTGTGGGGCTTACCCATTTGCTATCCGCAATTGGAAAGATAATACCCACATCCAGTAGCTTTAACACCTCATCCTTCACTACCTCTTTCATGTTCGGATTCAATCTCCTTTGAGGTTGTCGGGAGGTTTTAGCATCTTCCTCAAGATAGATGCGATGGGTGCAAATTATAGGGCTTATTCCCTTGATATCTGTAATAGTCCACCCGATCGCTCGCTTATGCTTTCTCAATACCCCCAAAAGCTTTTCTTCTTGTTCCATGGTTAGGGTAGAGCTAATGACTACCGGGAAAGTCTCCTCATTGCCAAGATAAGCATATTTCAAATGTGCGGGCAATGGCTTCAATTCCAATTTTGGATTTTTCTCATCCGAAGGGAAAATTTTCTTCTCTTGTTTAGGTAGCTCTTCAAATGTGGGGATCCACGTTTCCATCCCCTTCAACTCTTCAACCCTTTTTTTATCATCCAACTTCTCCAATTCAACCAATTCTTCCTCCTTGAGTTTCAACATCCCTTCTAACTCCAAGTGCTCCTCAATCAAAGTGTCAATTATATTTACCTCATTTGCCTCCTTGTCATCCCCTGGTTGCTTTGCCAAATTGAAGACATTAAGTTCCAGTGTCATGTTCTCGAACGCCAATTTCATCAGACCATTCCTGCAATTTATCACTGCATTAGATGTAGCAAGGAAATGTCGCCCAAGTATCACGGAGATTTGGGAACTAAGATTAGCAACAAGATGAGTGTCCAATACAATAAAATCGACTGGAAAATAAAACTTATCAACTTGAACCAACACATCTTCCACTACTCCCCTTGGTATGCGGATGCTACGATCCGCAAGTTGAAGTGGGATTGAAGTAGGTTTCAACTCCTCAAGCTTGAGTTGTTGATACACGGAGTAGGGAAGGAGATTGACACTTGCTCCCATATCAAGCAATGCTTGTTCAACCCGGCAATTTCCTATAGTGACGGCAATTGTTGGACAACCGGGATCTTTGAATTTGGGAGGAGTGTTGGTCCTCAAAATGGAGCTCACTTGTTCTGTCAAGAATGCCTTCTTCCGGACATTTAGCCTCCTCTTTACCGTGCATAGATCTTTCAAAATTTTGGCACATGACGGTATTTGCTTAATGGCATCGAGGAGCGGGATATTGATTTTTACCTGCTTAAACATGTCTAAAATATCAGAATAATTAGCCACCTTGACAGGTGACTTCAAACGATGGGGGAAAGGGGCAGGTATAGGAGGAATACACAAGCTATCATCAATCATATTTTCATTTTCAATTTGCTCATTTTCTTTGTCTTTACTCATTTCACCTTTTTCGGCCACACGTTCCTTGGCCTCACCCTCAATGGACTCTTCTATTGGCAATGGTGCCTTGGGTGGAACCTTTGGCACTATGGTCTTTTCTATTTGTTTGCCACTACAAAGAGTGGTGACCGCCTTGAGGTGCTCACAACTCTCTTGGGTGGGCTCAACTAATTCAATCACATTTTGGCCCTTGGGATTTTGTTGGGGTTGAGAGGGGAATTTCCCCTTCTCTTGTTGAGACAAGCCTATGTGATTGGTGATCTTTGTGAGTTGAGCCGAAATGTCTTTATTGAAGGTGGTTTGGCTTTGAATGAAGGCGTGGACCACGTCTTCTAAACTCCTTTTATGAGGTGGTTGGTAGCTGGAAGAACTAGATGGGCCTTGTTGGGAGAAATTTTGTGGATTTGGACTTTGAGAGAAATTTTGTGGGAGAGGATTGGATTGGTACCCTTGCAGATTGGACCGTGGGTATTGGAAGCTAGAAGCTTGCCCTTGGCCTTGATATTGAGATTGGTACTGACCTTGCTTTGGAGGTGTAGGAGATGTGTATGTGTTTGAACCATAGGGGATGGGGTTCTCATTCCTCCAACTGAAATTAGGGTGATCACGATACCCCGAGTTGTAAGTGTTGGAATTTGAAGGAAATGATTGCCTTGGTTGGTTGAAGGCATTGACTTATTCATGGTATGCTTCTTTAAGTGTCGGAATGCTCGGACACTCCGATGTGGAATGCTCGACACCACCACAAATAGAACAAGCCTCCTCGGTTCTTGACACATGAGACACCTCTCGTCTCCTTTCCACCTCAAGGCTATCTACTTTCCTAGACAATTTGGAAATTTGTGAAAGTAGATCCTCCCGGTCTTTCAAGTCATATATCCCTCCCCTTTGTGATTGACTACTAACTGGCAATGTCCTAGGTACATCATTTGGATCCCTAACATCCCAAGATTGTGCATTTTCAGCCAAGGTACCAAAGTAGTCGAGGGCCTCATCAGGGTCTTTGTTCAAGAACTCACCATTGCACATCATGTCAATGAATTGTCTATGGTTTGGTGTGATTCCTTCGTAAAACAAACTCACCAATTGCCATGATTTAAAACCATGATGTGGTATGGATTGAATCAAATCTTTGTAGCGATCCCAGCATTGATAGAATTGCTCATTGGGTTTTTCGGAAAAATTTTGAATTTCCTTTTTCAAAGAAGTGATTTTATGAACCGGAAATTTTTTTTTTTAAAAAAATGAAACTATATGGTCCCAAGATAACATGGTCCGAGGCCCCATGGAATCAAGCCAAATTCTTGCTTTACCATCCAAGGAAAAAGGGAACAATTTCATCCTCGCTATCTCTTCCATGTTGTAATTTGGGATAAAGGTTGCAACCATTTCCTCATAAGACCTTATATGATTATACGGGTTTTCATTCTCGACCCCATGAAATTTAGGGAGTAGTTGCAACATCCATGGTTTGATTACAAAGAGATGAGCTTGGACAGGAAGAAGGATGCATGATGGTGTGGTGCTACAGGTTGGTTGAAGGAACTCCCGCATTGTCCTTGCCGGAGGGTCAAGTTGGATGTTCCCTTCATTCCTAGGTGGGGGAAATTGCACTCGTGGGTTGGGCATCCTAGGTGGTTGCAATCCCCCACCCCTTTGCATATTCGGGTTAGCATCCACATTATCAAAAGCATCGGGAGGGGGATATTGCATTCGTGGGTTAGGCATCCTAGGTTCGGGTAATCCCCCACCCCTTTGAGCATTTGGATTTGCATCAACATTATCAAAGTTTCCACCCCCTTGCATGTTTGGGTTGACATCCACATTTTCAAAATTGTCACCCGCATCCTCGGGTGGGCCTTGGTCAATGTTCATGTTGGGGCCTAAGGTTTGTCTAACTAATCGGTGGTAGTCGTCCCTTTCCCACATGCAACAAGATATATACAAATGAAATTATACACAAACAATAATATGTACACGAGACAACGTACCTCAGCCCGTGATGAAGATCACGGAACTTACCTCCGTTGTTCGGAAATCACCTCCTTGGTTTGACACTTGCCTTCCCCGGCAACGGCGCCAAAATGATTGAGCAAAAATGGTGTTATTCCTAACCCCTTTAATACTATCCCTTAGAAGCCAAAGTGTATGAATGAAAGGGAGTGTCACTCTCCCTTGGGATAATGTCAAAAGAAAGGGCAAGGGAAAAGGAAATAGGTTGGTGGAAATGTGATATATGAATGCACAAAAATGCTCCCCAATCGCAAGAAGACTTTCGTGGGTCTTGTTTTACTTGGTGGTATTCCAAGGTCGTTTCCACGGGGAAGGAAGTAAACCAATTTGAAAGTGATTTTGGGAAAAGAAAGTGTAAAAATTCTTGTGGTGGAAAGTTGTTTGGTGAAATGTGTTTTGGTAAAAAAAATGAAATGAGAAAGCAAGTGTTGGCAATTCCAAGAGGTCACTCCAATAGGTATACCATCTCAACTCAAATCACTCCTCCGATTGAGCATGAATGAACGATTGATTCATAGAAAGCCGAGGATGATGTCGGTGAGTATCTAAGCATAAACCGTGACTAGGCCTACGGATTATCAAAGACTCACCGAATCATCCACCTTCAATCTATTCAAACCGAACCATTGGACTCTAAAGGGAAGGAGGAGAAGGAGTTGAAATGGTATACCCAAAGGGAGATTCCCCTTGGTTTTGCCAACTAAAGGATTTAACTACTCATACTTGAAATGAAAGTGACAATGTAAAGAGAATGCATTGCAAAAATATGAAGTTCTAGGATCACTAAATGCAATAAAACACAAGCTAAGAGTGAAAGCATCTCAAACCCATTTTTTACAACTAAGACAATGAAAGACTTGAAGCATTAATGGTAGAAACTTTAAAAGAGCATTAAACTAGCCAGGAACATAAAGGTAAATAGCATTAATGACATTCAATGAAATTCTAAAGGTTCATACTATTGATTGCAAGACAATGCAGTAGAAGAAATGCAAAAATCACAACTTTCTCTCTCTAAAACTACTATTCATCGTCTTCTACGCCTGGAGCTTCTCTCTCTATCGCCTATTCAATGCTATGGAATATGCTGAACATTGGAGAGCTTGGCCTCCCCACCAACGTGCCTGGAGCGGTCCTGTAGCTCCCTGAAGTGACCCCCATCAGTAGGGTGCAGTAGGGATGGCTTGTCAGGGGAGTGCAGAGCTTATCTGCACACCCAGCTGATCCTCTCTTCTCTCTCTCCATTCATCACCCAAGCCTCCAACATCCAATCAAAAGTGTAAAAGTGGTGAATAGTATTGTGGGCGTGTCAGGGAGAACTGATGGTGGGACCCTCAGAGCAGTAGATCTTGAAATGCAGAGATTCGGGGCAAACTCAGCAGTACCGGTACTTCGAACACCAGTAGCTTCTGCGTACCGGTACTGAGTACCGGTACTTTGAACACCAGTAGCTTCTGCGTACCTGTACTGCATACCGGTACAGTTTCTTTGTTTCTTTCTGATTTTTTCCAACTTCTGAGCTTTACTTTATCCTTTCTTTCGCCCCCAAACATCCCAATGCATTTGGGAAGGCCTTAAGAAGCTTTATTTAGGGCCTTGCAACTGCAAACATCAAATAGCATCGTTAATACTTCAACTAACACAATTCGCATCATTTAAACTGCAAAAGCAAATGAAGTGAGATGATTAGCACACAAGAATATACAATATTTTGTGCTAATCACTCCTCTTGGATCTTCGGTGAAATCTATTTTTCTTGGTATGTACGCGTAGCCCTCGTCAAGGAGATGAACTTTGCCTCTTGGATCGACGGATTCCGACCGACGAAACTCCTTGGATCGGACGGAGAAGCTTGAAGTTTGATTTTTTTTCTTTTTCTCTTTTCTCTCCTCTCCCCCTATGGCCGGCCAAGAGGTTGAATAATGTGTGAAATATCTGATTTTTCATATATTTGTCCCTATTTATACCCCCTTAATGTGCGGTCCAAATTGCACCGCACGTTTACTACTTTCGGGTCCGTTTTTCATCCCGAAACGATTCATTATATCTCAGATTAAGTTCAAATTGATTTTATTTGAACTTTAACTTAATTTTAGGGAAATTATATAAAATCCATTATTGGGGACCTTTAAAATGTCATTCGCCACGCAGTCGCCTCGAACGACGTGTAAAATCTGACTATCTCGGAATTCGACGAAATTTGACAGGGTGACTAGAATCCAATGGCGAACTCCGTTTCCCCATCCGAGCTCTAGAACATGAGCATTTTAAATACGCATAAGGGTGGCAAATTACCATTTTGCCCTTTTTAAGAAAAAGTTCAAATTTGCCCGGGTTTTACATTACCTCACTCATTTTAACGAGGAGGTCCTTCAGGTCGAAGAGCCCGATAAAAAATTCAGCATGACCACCTTCCTGGGAGGCCTTCGGTCATCGAGCTTCTTTTTCTCGGTGATGAAGCGCCCACCAAAGAGCATGCCAGAGCTGCTAGCAAAGGCCCAGAAATACATGAATGATGAGGACATTACAAGGGCCAGATGAGGGGAATCCTCTAGAACTAGGGAGAAAAGGAAGGAAAGAGACAAGGATGACAAGAAGGAGAGTGGCGACAAGCGTAGCAGGACAGAGAGGGTACCTGCCAAAGACCGGCTCGGTCCTGCCCCCCAAAGAGAACGTGTAAACCCCCACACTCTTATCTTTATATAACAAGTAATTATTTTTGAAATGCTAATATAGGTGATGAGGTATGCATGAACCCTATAGATTGTAATAGTAGGAATAAATACTAGGGAGGCAAATTGATTGTGAATTTAATTTTTGGAGATGTTTAAGGTTGATAAGGGTAACTAAGTAAAAATATTAATTTTTTTAGGTCAAAATAATATTATCATTAAACCTGGGAGATCTGAAAAACTTGGAATAGCCGTTTAACACATATAGCGGTTCGGAGGAATAAAATAGTAATTTTAGTGTTTCAAGTGTAAATTTACTTTAGTTTTGAGATAAATCATAAAACTAAATGTTTTTAGGTTAAAATAACATTAAAAATGAATCCGGAACGTCGAAAAATCTTAGGATAGTCATATGGATCAAATTAGAGTTTTTAGTGGCAAAATCGTAATTTTAGAGAAAACTCAAATTTCAGCCCATAAACAGTAACTTTCGGGATTGCTGTGTTTAAAACACAGATTTCAACCCATTTTCTTCCATTCTTACATTCCACTCTCACCCCAAACCTCTTAGAACCCTAGGAGAAGATAAAGGGAAAAAGAAAAGGGAAGAAGAAAGTCTCTAAAGCTTGGGTTTTGCTTGGAATTCTTGATTTCTAGGTAGGGGTTTCTTTCTATTCTCTTCCATTGAGGCTAAGGTTTATATATATGTATGTTTTGACTCTAAATCATATTTATATTTTAGAAAATTCTTGATTCTCGATATTATTGCAAATATTATCATGTTTCTAAACAAAGCTATGGTTGGATAGCCATGAAATATATTTTCTTGTCTTAAAACCCTAGTTTTCAAGAGAAATGAATTTTTCTCTTGATTTTTCCTTTGTTCTTGATTTCAAAACTCTAGTGCTTGGTATTGAACAATAAAATGGTATTTTTTTTTTAGGATCTCTTGCATATTTTCTTAATTTATTCTATTGGAATAATACATGTGAAATTTGAGATTTTGGATTTTACTAGTGATTTGAGAAATTGGTTGGTATTGTATCTCTTGTGTGGATGTTTGGATGACCATGGGTGGTCGTTGACCGGGTATCGTAGAGTGGGTAGATGCATTTTTTACTCTGTGCGGGTTTGAATTTTTCCTACCACTCGTAGTGGGGTTGGTGCCTTGCGAGGACCAAACCACTATTCGCTCACGGGTATCGAGGTTGAGGGTTAGTATACTATTCTTGGGTTGGATTCGTCATTTCCAATGTGTTGGAATGCGCCCTTCCTAAAGTTGTATATCTTTGAGAGGATTTGAGTGTGTGTGTGTGTGGGGGCCAGGATATTCTCGATGTGTTTATTCATGCGATATCTTACATCATACCTGAGATACATTGTGGGCTATTGTTTATTGTGCAAATGGTAGGTTATGGTTTATTGTGGAAAAGAGTCTATTGTGGACATGGTTATTGTGGAAATGGTAACTCGTTTGAATTGTTATTTTTGAGAATTAGTTTTACTTTTCATTTAATCATTGCTATTGTGTAAACTTGAGATCCATGGAAATGTCTCTGTTTTCCTTCAAAAGCTATATATAATATTTGTAAAATGAAACCGACTGTTTTATATACTTTCGAAACCTTGTTCGAGTTTGGAAGGATTTTCCTACAGAGCTTAGTGCTCACCCCCTACAAACAATATCTTTTTCAGATTATGGTCTAGAGGAGGAGCTCGGAGTTGATGAGCCAGTACATTGGGAAGCTCCAATAGATGGGAACGTGAATTTCGAGGTGGACGTTTAGAGCTATATTCCCCTATGTTCTAGACTATGAAATTCATTTTGAGACAATGTGAAGTCTAATATTTTCATTATTCCACTGTAAGATAATAGTTGATTTGTTTTTGGATGTAATTGTCATAGTTGGACATATCATTTTGGATGATGTTGTATATATTGTGGATGATGAATGAAATTCTCTTTTGTTATGAAGTCCATTTAGTTGCTCTCATGATGTGAATGGTTTTAGATAGTAATGTCGTCCAAGGGGGATTTTGGGGCGTTACAAATCGAACTCATATGGACTGTTTTAATGTAAAAGAAAAATTGCATGTGGTTATATGAGTATGGATAAATGGACCCGGTGTGGTCAATATTTACTTATAAATGGACCCAGTGTGGTCAATATTTATTCATAAATGGATCCGGTGTGGTCAATGTAGTATAATTGCACACGTTGTATTTTGGGTAGAGCTCCCTGTACAAAGGAGACTCTGCACGAATTTTGTTAAATTAAGGACCCCCGATTTTTGGGGCGTAACAGGTTTGGTATTAGAGCCTAGGAATTAGGTCTTACATGGGAGCTGTAGGTTATGAATTACCACTAGAGAGGTAGGATTAGGTTGAATGAAATTGTTGATTTAAATTTTATACAATCCTTGTGCTTTAGATTAAAGTGATAGTTAGAATGTCTTGTACATCAAGGAAAACTAAATTGTAAATTGATGTGCAGGATGGACCGTGGACGTGGACGTGGACGTGGGCGTGGTGGCCAAGCAAAACCACCACCACCTCCAGATGTCATGAATGACATATATCAATGCCTAAGGGAGCTAACCACTCTGGTGCAACACCAGAATGGAAACAACAACCACAACGGGAGGGTTCATCCATTAGCTCAGGAACCGGGCAACGGGGACGAAAACCGAAGGATGATAGTTCTTCGAGAATTTTTGAGGCAACGCCCACCTACTTTTCAAGGAAGCTCTCACCCCTTAGATGCGGATAAGTGGATTCGCAGGGTGAGGAAGATGTGTGATGGCATGGGAGTTGCCGATGATTTGCGGGGTGGCTTGGCTACATACCTGTTAGGGGGCAGACCATTGGTGGGACTCGGTGAAGAGAATGAGGAACATTGATGCGCTTACCTGAGAGGAGTTTGACCAAATTTTCCAGGACAAGTACTTTCCTGAATCGGTCAGGGAAAGGATGAGTGCAGATTTTCTTACTCTACGATAGGGTAGCATGACGGTGACGGAGTATGAGAGGAAGTTTGATGAGCTATCTCGCTATGCCACAAAGTTCATATCTATGAGGCTAGGAGGGCCAAAGGATTTGAGCAGGGCTTGAGGCCTACTATCAGGGAGAAGCTGGTGGCTCATAAGATCCGGGACTATGGGGATCTTGTTGACAAAGCTGCATTGGTGGAAAGAGACACGGAGGACAACCAGCGCTGACAGAACTTCACGAGGGGAGGTCCGATCTAGACGGGTGCTAGCAGCAATGGAGTGCATAGGGCGGCACCATACCGTCGCCCAGACCAGGTGGTTGGACAGAGACTTCAGACAGTTCGAGGAGATGGGGTTATTCAGACTAGAGCAAGCACTGACCCGCGTCAATGCTTCGCATGTGGAGGTTTCGGGCACTTCAAGAATAACTACCCATCGTCTTCAACAAAGACCAATCAAGCCACAGGACAAGTAAATGCAAACAAGCCCCCACTACAGAAGCCACTACAACAGAGACCGTTAGGAGCTCTAGCCCCAGGCGGTGCCAATCAGGGGAGAGTGTTTGCTTTGACCCAACCGGAGGAAGACGTTTCCAATGCAGTTGTGGAAGGTATCGTTCTTCTTTAGAATTCTTGGGCCCGAATTTTATTTGATCCCGGTGCGACTCATTCATTCATATGCACTATATATGCTCTTAATTTGGGATTAGAATTTGAGAAGTTAGAACATGCCTTGAGTATTGACATGCCTACGAGAGAACGGTTGGCTACTAGAAGGGTGTGTAGAGGTTGTGTGCTTCGAATTGGGGAGCAAGAATTGATTGTAGATTTGGTTGCGTTAGACATGAAGGGGTATGACATAATATTTGGGATGAACTTGTTGTCCACTTTTCGTGCGGTAATGGATTGTTTTCGCAAGCGGATTTCATTTCAATTACCGGGAGGGGTAGTTTTCAGCTTCATTAATGATCGAAATTCTTCCCATCCATTTCCCACTACGGGAAATAGATTCTTGAAAGCTAAGGCGGGGAGCAATTTGAGTTTCTTGGCCAACTTAATTGGAGATGATCGGGATAAATTCCCTGCGGATGTGGTGTTGATAGTATCGGATTTTTCGGATGTTTTTCCAGATGAACTACCCGGGTTATCCCCACAGAGAGAGATTGAGTTTAAAATTGATCTCTATATGGGAATCGAACCCATATCCATTACTCCCTACAAGATGACACCTTTGGAGTTAAAGGAGCTAAGGAAGTAGTTGAACCATCTCTTGACTATTGGGTTTATCCGTTTAAGCATTTCACCTTGGGGAGCCTCGGTCCTCTTTGTGAAGAAGCATGATGAAACACTTAGGTTATGCACGGACTACCGAAGGTTGAATCGAGTGACAGTGAAGAATAAATACCCATTGCCACAAATTGATGATTTATTCGATCAGCTGAGGGGTTCTAAGTATTACTCCAAGATTGATCTTCGCACAAGGTACCATCAACTGTGGATCAAGGAGGAGGATATTCCTAAGACAGCTTTCTGTACTCGGTATGGTCATTTCGAATATACGGCAATGCCGTTTGGACTGACTAATGCTCCGGCCGCCTTCATTGATTTGATGCACAGGATATTCCGGCCATATCTAGATCAGTTTGTCATTGTGTTTATTGATGACATATTAATCTATTCACGGACACAAGGGGAACATGAACACCATCTCTCGGTAGTGCTTCAAAAATTGAGAGAGCATAAGTTATATGCTAAGATGAGTAAATGCGAGTTTTGGATGAAGGAAGTGAAATTTCTTGGTCATGTTGTGTCCGAACAAGGGATAGTTATTGACCCTGCAAAGATTGAAGCAGTGATGAAGCGGGGACCACCGAAGAATGTGACCGAAGTACGTAGTTTCCTAGGCTTAGCAGGCTATTACCGGAGGTTTGTGGAAAGGTTCTCCAAGCTAGCGATGCCAATGACACGCCTTACGAAGAAGGGAGAAAAATTCTTGTGGACGCAAGTGTGTGAACTAGCCTTTCGCACCTTGAAGGAGAAGTTAACAACAGCTCTTGTCCTCATTATTCCGAGCAGTGGAGAGGGATACGATGTGTATACCGATGCTTCGTTACAAGACTTTGGATGTGTGCTAATGCAAGGAGGTAAGGTAGTTGCTTCTGGCTCGAGGCAACTCAAGATTTATGAGCAGAACTATCCTACTCACGACTTGGAGCTTGCCGCTGTGGTTTTCGCGCTTAAGTTGTGGAGGTGTTACTTGTATGGAGAAAAGTTTCAAGTGTTTTCTAATCATAAGAGCCTCAAGTATATATTCACAGAGAAAGACTTGAATCTTCGGCAAAGAAGATGGATTGAGTATTTAGAAGATTACGATTTCACACTCAACTACCATCCGGGGAAGGCTAATATAGTCGCAGATGCACTTAGCAGAAAGTCTCGGGGTGAACTCAATGCTCTTGCAAGTAAATGGAAGATGATGGATGCCCTTGGAGACTATGATCTATGGGTTAGAGAAGATGGATCCCGGCCATGCTTGTTTAACCTTGTGGCTCAACCTACCCTCTAACGTAGGGTTATGGAGTTGCAATGCTTGGATCCTTACTTAGAGTCGATTCGAGCTAAATTGGAAAATGGGGAAGCAGTTGAAGGTTGGTCTTTGAGGAATGGAGAACTGAGATATGGGGAAAAGCTATGTATACCTGATGATTCGTCCTTAAAGGAGGAGATACTTGGAGAGTGTTATCACTCTAAGTTTGCTATCCACCCCGGTGGCACAAAAATGTATAGAGACATGAAGCATCAATATTGCTGGAAGGGAATGAAGAAGGATGTGACAAGGTTCATAGCACGATGTGCAGTGTGTCAGCAGGTGAAGGTGGAGCATCAAAAACCCGGAGGATTACTACAATCCTTACCTGTTCCAGAGTGGAAGTGGGATCACATCACCATGGATTTCGTGTCTGGTTTTCCCCGGACTTCACGAGGGCACAATGTCGTATGGGTTATTGTTGATAGACTTACCAAGTCCGCTCATTTCTTGAGTATGGAGACCACTGACTCCTTAGAGACGTTGAGCAAGCTTTATATCCGTGAGATTGTTAGATTACATGGAGTTCCACTCTCTATCGTGTCGGATCATGATTCACGGTTTGTGGCGCAATTCTGGCAAAGTCTACAACGAGCTATGGGGACAGAGTTACACTTTAGCACCGCCTTTCATCCTCAAACGGATGGCCAATCCGAGAGAGTGATACAGATTTTAGAGGACATGTTACGTCCTTGTGTGTTGGACTTCAAGGGAAGTTGGAGTGATCATTTGTCGTTGGTGGAATTTGCATATAACAACAGTTTTCAATCTAGCATTGGCATGACACCGTATGAGGCATTGTATGGAAGACCATGTAGATCCCCGACTTGTTGGTTGGAAGCTGGAGAGAGTAGCTTGTTTGGACTAGAAATTGTCCGGGAGACTACGAAAAAAATTCGACTCATCCGGGAGAGACTACGCACGGCACAAAGTAGACAGAAAAGCTATGCGGATAGAAGACGAAGACCATTGGAATTCCAAGAGGGGGACTATGTGTTCCTTAAGGTGTCACCCAAAAATGGAGTGTTTAGATATGGCAAGAAGGAAAAATTAGCTCCAAGGTACATCGGACCATTTGAAGTGATCAAAGCGGTGGGCAAAGTGACATACCAACTTCGGTTACCAGCTCAGTTGTCAGGGGTACATGACGTGTTTCATGTGTCAATGTTGAGAAAGTGGCAATCGGATACAACGCACGTCGTGGATTTGGAGGATATAGAAATTCAAGATGGGGCAACATATGAAGAACAACCAGTGGAGATTCTCGATACCAAGGAGAAGGTGCTTCGCAATAAAGTCATCCAACTGGTGAAAGTCTTGTGGCAACATCATGGGGTGGAGGAAGCTATTTGGGAACTAGAGCTGGAGATGCGAGAGAAGTACTCTCATTTGTTCGCTACTTAAGGTAAGTTTCGATGACGAAAATTTCTTGAAGGGGGGTGGATTGTAAACCCCCACACTCTTATCTTTATATAGCAAGTAATTATTTTTGAAATGCTAATATAGGTGATGAGGTATGCATGAACCCTATAGATTGTAATAGTAGGAATAAATACTAGGGAGGCAAATTAATTGTGAAATTTAATTTTTGGAGGTGTTTAAGGTTGATAAGGGTAACTAAGTAAAAATATTAATTTTTTTAGGTCAAAATAATATTATCATTGAACCTAGGAGATCCGAAAAACTTGGAATAGCCGTTTAGCACATATAGCGGTTCAGAGGTGATTCATTGTTGAGAGACACCCTTGGTGAGGTTGCATCGAAGCTTAATTTGGATAGCCAAAGTGAATGTCAATTCCGTTGTGTAAATGCTTAAATTACATGTCCATTGCACACACACACGAGTTTGAAAATGAATGTGTAGGTGCATACTCTAGAATAACATTTAAGGCTATGATGTGATTCATGTGTGATTGGTTCGGGTGTTCGAAGCAAGTTGTTTTTTACATCCCAGTGCTAGTTAGGATACGGGCATATGTTTCAAATGTTGGATACGAGGAAAAGAAGTTTGTAGGTACTTTCACTGGTAACATTCACGAGACAAAACTCGTCCACTAGGGATCACCTAGGGGTTTAAAGGCTTGTTGCATATGCTAAATGCAATAGTGGAATTAGAATAGGTTTATTTTTGTTTGCCTATTTTTTACATTTAGTTTGCTAGGGACTAGCAAAGCTTAAGTTGAGGGGTGTGATGAGCATGTAATATTGCATATTTAACAACCTCATTACATGTATTTTAACTTAACTTTGCATTTAATTACTTAGAGTTAGCCGAATTTATGAATAATGTTGAAATTTTGATGTTGCAGGTAATCATAACGTAAATGATGGATTTTGGAACTCTACAACTAAGTGTGGATGAGTGGTGAAGAAATGGACACATTACATGAGGATCGGGAGGCTTGGAAGGTGAAGAAATCAAGAAAAATGCATTTGGAAGAAAACCTTCTGGAAGGTTTATAGCCAAACCTTCCGGAAGGTTTAGCCCACTGGAATTGGTTAGCACCTCTGTTTTCCCCAAACCTTCCAGAGGCATGGTGGGTGCAGGCTAGGCTTGTCCTAGCCTGTCCAAAGCCAATCAACTCACCTCCCATTGATGGGAGGCCTGCACACAGGATATGGGGACCCTCATGGGCGAAAATGCAAGAGCTCTACACCATATATTCAGCATTCACACAAGCCATGAAAAGGGGAAAAAGGCTACCTAAGCTTAGGAGTAGTTTTAGAGAGATAAGTTAGATTTTTGTATTTCCTTTACCCATTTTCACTTGTAATCTTCTGTAAGACTCTTGTAAGCTTCATCTATTGCACTTAATGTCATTTATTTCCAGAGAATTGCAAGTTTAGTTATGCATTCTAGATTCTACCATTGTTGTATTCAAGTTTTCCATCTCAAGTTCTTCAAATGGGTATTAAATGCACTTTTTTGTAGTTTATGTTTTCTTGCATTAATTTAAGTTCCAATCTTCATTTCTTTACAATGTCTCTTTATTTCATCTATGTTCTTGCATTAAATATAAGTAGCTAAGCTTTAAGTTGGCTAATCCAAGGGAGAACTCCTCTTGGGTATGCTAAATCAACTCTTTTTTTTTCCTCCTCGTAGTGTACGTTGATTTGGTTTGACTAGGTTGAGTGTGGACATGCTGGTGAGTTCTTGATACATCGTAAACTTGTCTCTGTGTATGCTTGAATCCTCATCTCCATTTTAGTCCCGCACTTCCTATGAATCAATAAAACATCTAGACACCATTGGAGGAAGGTCTTGAGTTGATTTGGCATTCCCATTGGAATGACCTCTTCGGATTAGCCAACACTTGTTTCCATTACATTTCTATAACCAATCTTCACTCACCAAAACTCAAACTCAAAAGATTTTACACTTTTCCATTTTTTGCAAAATCACTTTCACCACAACTTGACCTCTCATTCCTTGAGGAGACGACTTTGGAATACGATTTCCAAGTAAAACACGACACTCGAAAGTCTCTCTGCGCTTGGGGATCACTTTTTGTTCACACACACAAATTTAATTCACACACCCGTTTTTCCATTTCTTGCATCATTCCGAGGGAGAGTGACACTCACCTATCTGTAGATGCCATACACATATTACGGGATGATGTTCGGAGATTAGGAATGATGGAATAACTCAAGCACTAAGATCCAAAGGCTGTTATTAGTGATTCTTTCCATCCTCACAACTTGGAGTAGAAGAGCTTGTTGGTGAACAAACCTATTGGTGTGTACATACGGAGGATTGTTGGTGTGCCCATAATCGCTCGAGGCCTAGATGAACCGTGCGGTGGAGAGGTCCAAGTGAAGCTACACCAGATGTTGGAGAGGGAGTTTTTTGTAGAAACACATAGTAAGGAAATGAGCATTTAGCCATGAGTATTGGTTAAGGTATAAGATTCGAGTACTTGTATATTGACTTGGCGACGTAGTGAATTATGCTTTGGTGAACCCTGAGTGGTTCCCCTCAAATTTTTTACAGGAGGATTTTTCGTGTCAAAAAATTGTTTGTCTCTTATTGATTATTGTACACGCTTGCATTTTTTAGCACACATGCGCACTATGTGTTTGATATTTTGATTCTTAGATTTCATATCATTCATAGTTAGATACATATGCAATGTCACACAAAATTTTTGATATTCGATACATACGCACTGTCAACGGCTCTTGGAATTTTCGTTCCAACAGCTTGAGCGGTCTTGATCCTTGGCTGGTTTGAGACGTTGTTTTTCACTCTAGTGTCAACCACCCTCTCACCAATTGAGTGGTCATTCACGAACCTGAGTTTTCTTATTTACTAAAACTACCCTTATTCTGAACCTATAAATAGGGAGAGTCTTTCTCACTTATAGGTTAAGCCTTGGGAGTGTATTTTGAAGAGAGAAATCTATCTTTCAACCGAGAGAGCTTCCACCAAAACCTAGATCCCTATGATCCAAAGGTTACCACTAGTGATTATTTCCAACCTCACAACTTGAAGTAGAAGAGCATGTTGGTGAACAGACCTATTGGTGTGTACATACAGGGGATTGTTGGTGTGCCCATATCGCTCGAGGCCTAGATGAACCGTGCGATGGAGAGATCCAAGTGAAGCTACACTAGATGTTGGAGAGAGAATTTTTGTAGAAACACATAGTAAGGAAAGGAGCATTTAGCCATGAGTATTGGTTAAGGTATAAGATTCGAGTACTTGTATATTAACTTGGCGACGTAGTGGATTAGACTTTGGTGAACCCTGAGTGGTTCCCCTCGAGTTTTTTATAGCAGGATTTTTCGCGTCAACAAATTTTTTGTGTCTCTTATTGATTATTGTACACACTTGCATTTTTTAGCACACACGCGCACTATGTGTTTGATATTTTGATTGTTAAATTTCACATCATTCATAGTTAGACAATTGAGTTTGTGGGTTTGTTGGGATCGTTGTGAGATTGACTTGAGTGAATTAATCGCAAATTAATTAAAATCAATCATCATGGTTCAAAGTGTTTGTGGTGTTTGAAAAGGGGTTCTCATATTCATTGCTAAATATTTGTGAGAATAAGTAATTGTGGTAGATATATGTTTTAATTGGTTATTGATTTGGACTAAAATTGAAAAACCTATTCAACCCCCTCCCCCTCTCCCTCTAGTTTAAGTGTCTTGGTCTCCAATCGTGAGGGAAGATCCATATCGGGTTCCCCCTCCTAGAACAACACTCAGTATGCAGACTTCCAATGGGTTTGGTTCAACCAACTAAGCTCTTCTTCTCCAAGGTGTGAGATTGGATAGGAATCACAATATGGTAGCCTTTGAATTTTGGGATTTAGGGTTATGGCTGAAGCTCTCAAGGTATAAGATAGAATAAAAATACTCTCAAGAGGCATACCTTAGGTTGGGAAAAAATTCCTCTATTTATATGCTCGGAGTAGGATTTGTCTTGGGGTCCAAGAAAACACAGATTCACAAATGACTGCTTGATCGGTGAGACGACGGTGGTCACTAGAATGAAATTTAGATTCAAACCAAAAAGACAAAGCAGGGATCGCTCGAGCCGTCTCAAGACTATACGAGCGGCCTGAGAGTGACCCAGAGGCCAGTCTACACAACCACACGCATAGCCTTTTCTCGAATTTTCCCTAAACATTTTAGAGATTTGCTATAGCAACGACTAGCGATCATAAGGTCAACCCTACAAGCTTTTTTTAGCCTAAATCCCAAAAAATTGAATAAAAAGGATGTTGATCAAGAGGGGTCCACTAATGGCTCAAACTATGTTTTCAAAAGACAAAAGAGGTTTAGAAAAAAATTTCTTTGAAGAAAACCTAGGAGTCATACACGGACCAATCACTGATTCTATTATAATGCTAATCATCCTAAGTATAATAAATTAAACCAAGGATTCTTAGGTTTCTAAGGTCATTACCTTTGTTCTAAGCATGGGGGTGCATACAGAGAATTCATTTGATATAGCTTGAAACACAATTTTCTCCCTTCCATTTGACGATTTTAGATCTTCATCGTTATAGCATCATGACCATAGAACAGGTTGAGATTTACAAGAAATTCACAAAATTAACCAATTACAAAACTTGTCTAACACTTTACTTTACAAACATACTTGCAATAGCACACACGCGCACAATTTATTTGATGGAATGATTGTTTAATTTTTTATATACCAAATTCATCGGTTGAGTTTTGTGAATTGTTGGCTTGGTGGTGGGATCCAAGGATTGGGTGATTGGGTTGTTGAATTAATTGATTTCACACATTTATTATCCATTCATTCACATGGGTTGTTGATAAAAGGGGTTCACGCACTCAATTTACATAATAATTGTTTAATTGGTAATTGAGGTCAAGTAGGTTTTAAAAATTGGTGATTGTCCAAGCATAAATTTTATAAACCTATTCATTCCCCTCCTCCCCCGTCTACGTTATGTCTAGCAATTCCACATAGATAATCATAAGGGCATATCCACTCTATTCTTCCCTTCTCCCAAAATGCAACTTTTTAAAAACTAGCAGCGTGTTGGCATGGGCATAAGGGCTCTTGGCAAAACGGTAATGTGGCGACTTATAAAGTGTGGTAAAAATATTGGTTCTTTGATCCCTGCGATCTGACCGGGCAGGTCGATCCTCGAAATTCAATCGAAGTGCAACATGGACATAGCTGGATTCATCTCAGATTGCTAGAGAGTCCTTGTTGGATTGAAACTGAAGACATGACCATAATAGTTGGGTGTCCTTATTTTATTTAGTCTCCTTGTTTATATTAATCTCTGTGTTTTATTCATGTTCTTATTATGTGGGTAGTTAACTTGTATAACAGTACCCTGATATATGGACAACATGGATAATTGACTTACCTTAGATTTTTTTGGTCATGGATTAATATTTAATTATATTGTTTTAAAATAAGGAAGTTCAAAGTATGTATGTGTAATTAGAATATAAAATTGAATCCTCTATTTTTTTTTTTTAAAATAGTTGTGAGGATTTGAAATTTTATTTATTATACATACTACACACATAAAGATGGGGTAAGCCAAATATCTTTATAATGACAAACATCCTTATTTTAAGCTAATACAAATTAAATATGATTTTGAAAAACCCTCACTAAATATTAAATAACTAAGTGAGAGAGGGAATTTATCTTGTATAAATTCCATGGTCTCCATTACTGGTTTGTAGGTGATGTAATTAATTTTGCGTGTTGGTCTTATTGCCTTCCTCTCTATCAGATAAAATTAATTACAGAATCACCGGTACAAACTTCCTATAGGGATAATTTTGGGTAATTACTAGTATGAGCTCACTTCTCCATCTGAATGGAGTTCATTACAAAACTATTGACACAAAGTTAAATAATGGTATACACATAGCTATAAATAATAGTATCCTCTCTATCTGAGTCACTATTGTTATTTATAAGACTACAACTAAACCAGCTATTTAATTTTACTTTTCATGGTATAGTGGGTAGATAGTAAAATTAATAGGCAATGGCCTGTCTGGACAAATGATGGATAATATACGTCCTCCCCTATCGAGGCATGCTATTCGCGATTTTTCAGGCTGCTGGTGAATTCATTTAAATATTGGTAGAATTTAAATTTGAATTCAATGTTTTATTTTGCCCGTCATAATTTTTTTTTTAAATTATGTGATTTTCAGGTTTTTTAAAATGGGTGGTTCTTTCAATCCTCTTTCTGTTATACTGAAAGAACAAAAACTAGATGGATCAAACTATACACAATGGAAAAGAAATTTGGATATTGTGTTGACTGCTAAGGAGTACAAATTTGTGCTCAGTGAACTTTGTCCAGATGAACCTGATGATGGGGCAACCGAAGAGGATGTCCTGGATTATCGGAGATGGACAAAGGCTGATGAGATGGCGCAGTGTTACATTCTGGCATCTATGTCAGATGTGCTGCAACATCAGCATGAGTCTATGGCCACTGCCTATGACATGATTGTGAGCCTCAAAAATATGTTTGGGGATCAAAGTCGTGAGGCTAGGCAAGTGGCGATGAGGGAAATGATGAACACAAATATGGCTGAAGGGACACCAGTAAGGGATCATTGTCTGAAGATGATGAGTCTCCTTAATGAGCTGGAGGTCCTAGGAGCTGAGATTGACGGGGAAACCCAGGTTGATATCATACTCCAGTCACTGCCAGAGTCTTTTAAGTAGTTTTGCCTGAATTACAATATGAATAAGTGTTCTTATACATTGGCAGAACTTCTTAAAGAACTCCAAGCAGCCGAGGGCCTATTTCAGAAGCAGGATCGCGTTTGTGTGATTGAGAAAGGTTCTAATTCTAAGTCGCAAGGCAAGAAGAAAAAGGCTCAAAAGCAAGTTAAGGTGCCTCAAGCTACAGTGAAAAATCCTAAAGGCAAGTGTTTTCATTGCAAGCAGTCAGGGCACTGGAAGAAGCATTGTTCGGTCTATCTCTCTAAGATGAACAATCCAGGTAAATCTCATTTACTAGTTGTTGAATCATGTTTAGCAGTGTCATCTACCAGTACCTGGTGTGTAGATATAGGAGCCACTAATCATGTCTGTAAATATTTGCAGGAGTTCTAGGAAACCAGACAACTTAGTGATGGAGAGATTTATCTTCATATGGGCAATGCTATGAGAGTGGCAGCAGTTGTAGTTGGAGATTTTCATTTATATTTTGGTAGAGATAGGATTTTAATTTTGAGATATTGTCTTTATGCACCAGATATTAGAAGGAACTTAGTTTCAGTTTCTAAATTAGTTAGAGATGGATATAATGTTTATTTTAATGACTCTGTGGTTATTAATTGAATTGAATAATACTAGTACCTCGTCATGTAAGAGAAAGGAACCTTCTAAAATGAACCAAACATATCTTTGACACTTACGCCTAGGTCATATTAACTTAAGGAGGATTCAAAATACTGGTTGCAAATGGACCATTGAGTTCATTGGAAGTGGAGGCACTTCCAGCCTGTGAATCTTTCTTGGAAGGTAAAATAACTAAGAAGCCTTTTACGGCCAAGGGCTATAGAGCAAAGGATCCGTTGGAATTGGTTCATTCTGATTTGTGTGGACCCATGACTATCCAAGCAAGAGGTGGCTTTGAATATTTCATTACTTTTATTGATGATTATTCAAGGTATGGGTACATTTATTTGATGCGCCGTAAGTCTGAATGCTTTGAGAAATTCAAAATGTTTCAGGCTGAAATGGAGAAGTGTCAAGGGAAGTGTATCAAGACATTACGATCTGATCGTGGTGGCGAGTACCTCTTAGGAGAGTTTAGGGATTAATTATCAGAGGTAGGGATAACGTCCTAGTTGTCTGCGCCTCACACACCACAACAAAATGGTGTGGCAGAAAGAAGGAATATGACTCTTATGGATATGGTTATATCTATGATGAGTTATTCAGTTTTACACGATTCCTTTTAGGGATATGCCTTGGAAACTGCGGCATATATTTTGAACTTGGTATCATCTAAGTCAATACCTACCACTCCCACAGAATTGTGGACTGGACGTAAGCCTAGTTTGCGGCACATTCGGATTTGGGAAAGTCCAGCACACGTGCTGAAAGGGAACACGGATAAGTTGGAGTCAAGAACAGAAGTCTGCTTGTTTATAGGGTATCCAAGAGGAACAAAATGTGGTCTTTTCTATAGTCCTAAGGATCAGAAGGTCATTGTTAGCACCAATGCCCAATTCTTAGAGGAAGACTATGTGATGGATCACAAGCTTAAGAGTAGAATTGTTCTCAAAGAGTTAAGAGGAGATAGATTAGAGAATACTTCTTCAATACCAACTGTACAATGGGAGGCATCACATGAAATAGTAGAAGATATCCCATTGCCTCGTCGTAGTGGGAGGAATATCGATACTCGTGCAAAACCTGCACAAGATGTTACTCATAATACACAGATACAGGTAGAGCCTCGTCATAGTGGGAGGGTAGTTCGTCAACCCGAACGGTATATGTTCTTGGAAGAGTCTTTTGATAGGATTCTTGAGGAACAAAATGCTGATCCCTGGACCTACAATGAAGCACTCCAAGATAAAGATGCAGAACTTTGGCAAAAGACTATGATATCTGAGACAGAGTCCATGTACTCCAATCAGGTCTGGGAACTTGTAGAACCACCCAATGGGATAAAATCCATTGGATGCAAGTGGGTCTATAAGAGAAAGAGAGGATTAGACGGTAAGGTGGAAAAATATAAAGCAAGGCTTGTTGCGAAAGGGTTTACTCAGAAAGAGGGAATCGATTATGAGGAGACTTTTTCGCCAGTAGCTATGCTGAAGTCGATCTGGATTCTCTTATCCATTGCAGCTTATCTCGATTACGAGATTTGGGAAATGGACGTCGAGACAGCGTTCCTTAACGGGAATCTTGACGAGTGTATCTATATGGTACAACCAGATGAATTTGTAGCAAAGGGGCAAGAGCATCTAGTGTGCAAGCTTAAGAGATCCATTTATGGACTTAAGCAGACATCTAGATCTTGGAACATTCATTTTGATCAGACTATTAAATTTTATTGTTTTAATCATGCCCTGATGAGTCATGTGTATAAAAGGCATGACGAAAATGTGGTGGTGTTCCTAGTACTTTACGTGGATGATATCTTGCTCATCTAAAATGATGTGGGGGTGTTATCTTCTGTTAGGATATGGTTATCCAATCAGTTCAATATGAAGGATCTGGGAGAGGCTGATCACATCCTTGGGATCAAGTTTATGCGAAATCGCAAAGATAGGATGATAAGCTTATCTCAAACTACCTATATCGATACCATTCTAGCCCATTTTAGCATGCAAAATTCCAAGAAGGGATTTCTTCCTTTCAGACATGGAGTTTCTCTATCAAAGGAGCAGTGTCCTAAAACACTTGAGGAGATAGAGAGCATGAAGGCAACTCCTTATGCTTCGACAATGGGAAGTCTCATGTATGTTATGCTTTGCACTAGACCTAATATCTGTTTTACTGGTGGCATGGTTAGTTGATATCAGTCTAACCCTGGGCACAAACATTGGACTACGGTAAAGTATATTCTCAAGTACCTGAAAGGACTAGAGATTATATGTTAGTTTACCAGGCAGATAGTCTAGTACCCATCGGGTACACAGACTCTAATTTTCAGTTAGATAGGGATTCTAGAAAGTCAACTTCAGGATATGTGTTTACTCTGGGAGGTGGAGCCATAATTTTGAGGTGTATCAAACAATCTTGTATTGCTGATTCCACAATGGAGGCCGAGTACGTGGCGGCTTCTGAAGCAGCCAAAGAGGCAGTTTGGCTTAGAAACTTCCTAATGGATTTAGAAGTGGTACCCTCGATAAAATCGAATATTACACTTTATTGTGACAATAGCGGAGAGGTTGCTAACTCGAAGGAACCACGAACCCATAAGAAGGGAAAGCACATTCAGCACAAATATCACCTTACATGAGATATCGTGGGAAGAGGTGATGTAGTGGTAATCAAGATTGCATCAGCAAACAACCTAGTAGATCCCTTTACAAAGAGCTTACCAGCAAAGACTTTTGATAGTCATGTGGAGGGAATGTGAGTTAGATGTATGACAACATGACTTTGAGTATAAGTGGGAGAATTGATAGAGTAATATACTAAAAGTTTACTTTTTGTAGTGAAACTCATTTTATTAATTAATAAAAGTTTGTTCTTTCCATTTTATTGAGAATCTATATGGACAAAATATTTGTATTATATTTTATATATGATATGCATGCGTGTCTTATATTTTACATTGTAGATAATTTGGTGTGTAGAGTTCGGTTTATGCACAGAAGACCAGATTATCGGATCCTTTTATAATATGAGTATATGTTCACAATCGTAGATGAAATTGGACACGCTATCGGTATGATTGTAGTGTAATATTCTGACATAGTCTGTCTTGACTATAGGAGATTGTTTGATGTCTCAGATTATTGCCCTAGTACACTTTGTGTATTGAACAGACCCATATTGAGATTATTTTCTTTTACTGATTTAATAAGATAATAAATACCCCATGATTATTATGATTGCTTATGCTCTTAATCCCTAAATATTTAATTGTCACGTGCATATAATGTTTGTCACTTTAATTTATCAAAGAGGGTGATTCATATTGGGTCAATAAACTTGATGAATTAGGAGACGATGTTATTTGTATGGTGAAAATTAAATATTAAAGGAAATCACGTCCTAATAGTTAAATGGGTTGATGATGTCCCCTTAAGGAAGCTCATAAGTTTTGTCCATGTCAAACCCTATAGGTGGATTTAATTATCCGACATGACAAATAAGTTGAGTTGTAAGGTCTCAAGGAATAAAAGAAGTCAATTAAATATAACTGTCAGTGATTTATTTAATTGATGGACATCTGTAATCTTAAACGTGGCGAGATTATTAAGCATATAATAATAAGGAGCTCGAATATAATTTTGAGATAAGGCCCAAGAAATCAATAATAAGTCTTTAGTGGACTGACTTATTATTAATGGGTTGTAGGATGTTTGTTCTGGGTTGAACATATGAATCTTAAGTCCATTGGGAGCCCGATCCTTATTTCTCCTTAAGGACTCTGTCGTAGCCTATATATAGACGTCTAGGTTCTCTATTTCAGCATCTTATCATTACTCACATTTTTTAAGGAGGCTGAAAAAGAGAGCAAGGATTCAGAGGTCTTGGCAGCCCACATTGCATCCGAAATTCTGACGTTGGGGGATATACGATAGAAGACCGCGAGGTTCGTCGAGCTGTAGTCGTTGTTCTGTTCTTCGTTCGTGCTGAGACGAGATCAATCCCGAGAGATCTCGAAGGTAAACCCTAATTCCGCCTTGTAGGGTTTCAAAGAAATTTTTTTGATATTCGATATATACACGCTGTCAATGGCTCTTGGGATTTTTGTTCCAACAGCTTGAGCAGTCTTGATCCTTGGCTGGTTTGAGACGTTGTTTTTCACTCTAGTGCCAACCACTCTCTCACCAATTGAATGGTCATTCACGAACCTGAGTTTTCTTATTTACTAAGACTACCCTTATTCCGAACCTATAAATAGGGAGAGTCTTTCTCACATATAGGTCAAGCCTTGGGAGTGTATTTTGAAGAGAGAAATCTATCTTTCAACCGAGAGAGCTTCCACCAAAACCTAGATCCCTATGATCCAAAGGCTACCACTAGTGATTATTTCCATCCTCACAACTTGGAGTAGAAGAGCATGTTGGTGAACAAACCTATTGGTGTGTACATACGGGTGATTGTTGGTGTGCCCATAATTGCTCGAGGCCTAGATGAACCGTGCGGTGGAGAGGTCCAAGTGAAGCTATACCAGATGTTGGAGAGGGAGTTTTTGCAGAAACACATAGTAAGGAAAGGAGCATTTAGCCATGAGTATTGGTTAAGGTATAAGATTCAAGTACTTGTATATTAACTTGGCGACGTAGTGGATTAGGCTTTGGTGAACCCTGAGTGGTTCCCTCGAGTTTCTTATAGGAGGATTTTTCGTGTCAACAATTTTTTTGTGTCTCTTATTGATTATTGTACACACTTGCATTTTTTAGCACACACGAGCACTATGTGTTTGATATGTTGATTGTTAGATTTCATATCATTCATAGTTAGACAATTGAGTTTGTGGGTTTGTTGGGATCGTTGTGAGATTGACTTGAGTGAATTAATCACAAATTAATTAAAATCAATCGTCATGGTTCAAAGTGTTTGTGGTGTTTGAAAAGGGGTTCTCATATTCATTGCTACATATTTGTGAGAATAAGTAATTGTGGTAGATATATGTTTTAATTGGTTATTGATTTGGACTAAAATTGAAAAACCTATTCAACCCCCTCCCCCTCCCCCTCTCCCTCTAGTTTAAGTGTTTTGGTCTCCATGTATATAATCATGAGGGAAGATCGGGTTCCCCCTCAAAGAACAACACTCAGTATGCAGACTTTCAATGGGTTTGGTTCAACCAACTAAGCTCTTCTTCTCCAAGGTGTGAGATTGGATAGGAATCACAATATGTTAGCCTTTGAATTTTGGGATTTAGGGTTGTGGTTCAAGCTCTCAAGGTATAAGATAGAATAAAAATACTCTCAAGAGGCATACCTTAGGCTGGGAAAGAATTCCTCTATTTATATGCTCGGAGTAGGGTTTGTCTTGGGGTTCAGGAAAATACAGATTCACAAACGATTGCTTGATCGGTGAGACAGAGGTGGTCACTAGAATGAAATTTAGATTCAAACCAAAAAGGCAGAGTAGTGATCGCTTGAGCCGTCTCAAGACTATACGAGCGGCCTGAGAGTGACCCAAAGGCTGGTCTGCATTACCACACGCATAGCCTTTTCTCGAATTTTCCCTAAACATTTTAGAGATTTCCTCTAGCAACGGCTAGCGATCATAAGGTCAACCCTACTAGCTTTTTTTAGCCTAAATCCCAAAAAACTGAATAAAAAGGGTGTTGCTCAAACTATGTTTTCAAAAGATAAAAGAGGTTTAGAAAAAAATTTCTTTGAAGAAAACCTAGGAGTCATACATGGACCAATCACCGATTCCATTATAATGCTAATCATCCTAAATCTAATAAATTAAACCAAGGATTCTTAGGTTTCTAAGGTCATTACCTTTGTTCTAAGCATGGGGGTGCATACATAGTATTCATTTGATATAGCTTGAAACACGATTTTCTCCCTTCCATTTGACGATTTTAGATCTTCATCGTTGTATCATCATGACCATAGAATAGGTTGAGATTTACAAGAAATTCACAAAATTAACCAATTACAAAACTTGTCTAACACTTTACTTTACAAACATACTTGCAATAGCACACAAGCACACAATTTATTTGATGGAATGATTGTTTAATTTTTTATATACCAAATTCATTGGTTGAGTTTTGTGAATTGTTGGCTTGGTGGTGGGATCCAAGGATTGGGTGATTGGGTTGTTGAATTAATTGATTCCACACATTTATTATCCATTCATTCACATGGGTTGTTGGTAAAAGGGGTTCACGCACTCAACTAACATAATAATTGTTTAATTGGTAATTGAGGTCAAGTTGGTTTTAAAAATTGGTGATTGTCCAAGCATAAATTTTATAAACCTATTCATTCCCCTCCTCCCCCGTCTACGTTATGTCTAGCAATTCAACATAGGTAATCATAAAGCCAGATCCACTCGACTCCTCCCCTCTCCCAAAATGCAACTTTGTAAAATCGAGCAGCGTGTTGGACTGGGCATAAGGGCTCTTGGCAAAATGGTAATGTCGTGACTTATAAAGTGTGGTAAAAAGATTGGTTCTTAGAAGAGCAAGTTGGATGCAGTGCTTATAGAGAGTGGTGAATCATACTCAAGGGGTAGATAACATTGATGTAGTTCACACATGAAGGGGAAATTGTTGGGTATTGCATGTATGAAAATCCCACATCGAATAGAAAAACATGTGAAGGTGTCATAATATACTATGGATGAGCTCATTATTTTTATGTTTAAGCTTTTAGATTCGTGTGAGTTACAAAAATGTATATTGGGTTTTGTATCACTGAGCATACTAATCTCTCAACATAATCACTTAACAAATGCATGTTGCGGCCAAGATTGTTCTTTTTGTTAAACAATCATCCACTCCAAAAACTTAAACTGTTGGTGAATGTGTAACTTAAGTATTTATACTTCAACAAGCCCCCTCAAGTGTAGGTTAAATTTTGGGCCAAGCACGTGGAAATTTTTTTAATAATTAGGGTGACAGCGATATTCGAACACATGACCTCCTGCTCTGATACCATATTAAACAACCATCTACCCCAAAAACTTAAGCTATTGGAGAGGGTGTAATTTAAGTATTTATATTTCAACACATTTTTCCCCTTAATCTTGTATTCGTCGTCTTTTTTTTTTTTTCTTTTTTTGTGGTTGCTGGCTCTTTACCTGATGTTGTAGTTCGTGCAAATATCCTTCTTCCCATGTTCGTTTTGGTACCGTTTAGGAACAAAGAGAATAATTAATATACAAGTGATGAGTGTATCTATGACTGTCTGGCTTGGCCCTTTCGGCACTCCTTTCTTTTGTGCAAGGAAATAACATGGCTATACCTTTCTTCACCTTTTTTGTTTATTATGTCGTGAAGTAAAGAGTGTTCCTCTTCTATAGGGTCTATTGTAACTAAATAGATGATGGTGAACAATGCTGCTGAACTTTATAATTTTTTTTTTTGGAGTGTTGGGTTTTGGAATTGTTTCCAAAATCTCTTATTTTAAAAATATTTGGTCTAATTTCAAGGCGCTCGCCCCCAATTCTTGGAACTACTCTTGTCCGCCCCCATTTTTCTTTCTATTTTTACTGTGCCCAAACCTTGAAAGAATTCGTCTCACTTATGTCCAAATTCTCTAACCGTTCCATCATTTTTTTTTGTTTTTAGCTAATAGATTTATTTGAATCGAAAGATTGAAAATATGATATATAATAATAAAGTGCTCAAAATCTCTAAACTTCACTCCCTTCTCAACCAAGAACATGTGCAATTCGAGGAGTGGCTCAACAATTCTATACACTAACTCATATGTATACAAACTTATTATTGGACGGGGGGTTGGAATTCTTCCCTGGGATTCGAAAAATCTATTTTTAAAAAAATATTTTGTACAATTTCAAGGCGTTACCCCCTAATCTTTTCAACAACTCATGTTCGGCCCCAATTGTCTCTCTATTTCTATAATGCCCAAGGCTCGAAAAAATACGTCCCATCTTATACATATATAGCTAAAAAATGTATTGGAACTGTTAAATTGATACCTAAAAAGAACTGATAGTTGATACCTAAAAAGAATGAAAACTAGCAATTTTCTATGGTAAATATTCTCAAGAGTCAAAACCAGATTATAACTCAAAGGAAAATGTTATTTGGACCTAATTTGAGGACCTAATGATATATAATCATTGGATTGGTTGTGGGCTCCATCTAACATTGGAACTTACAACTAATCCAATAGTTGCATTGAAGCCACATCATTAGATCCTCAAATTAGATTCCCAAATAATATCCCTATAGCATTGCTCTAACTCAAATGTGACTAAAGTGGATCTAAGGAATATACACCACTGTTAAAGCTTGAGCACTGCTTGAACATCTTCAATACCATCTCAGTAGGTTTATTCACGCGTTGGATTGTTCATTTCTAACAGTCTAATTAATCGATACAATTAGCGCCAATTCTAATCTATTTTGTATAGCACACCTATTTCCTCGTCACCAACACAGAAAAGGTTTTAATAGTGTACAACTCAGAAGAGACTAGTAAAAGACCTATCATCTCTTTCTTTCGTCTTACTGGTAATTAAACTCCACCTCTTTGGTTTCACTTCCATCTCGGAACAAGAACACAGAAAAGGGCGTGTTTGGTTTTGTTCTGCAAAACTATTTTTTTTTCTCAAAATTTCAAAAACATCCAAAACCTGTTTGGTTAGCATTTTTGTTCTCAAATTTTTTGGGAAAAAAATGAGAATTGGAGCAAAAAAATAGAAAACAAGCTACACTTGTTTTCAGAGTTTTCTTTGAAAACGTTGGAAACACAGAGACAGTTTTGGGTCTTTAATGAGGTCTGTCCTTCGAGTTCCCTTAGCAGCAAAATACTTCATTCCTTCTTCTTTTTTTTTTTCCCTCTCTCTCTCTCTCTCCAGCATCTCCATCTCCTCTCTCTCTCTCTCTCTCTCTCTCTCTGTGCAACGAAGATGGAGCACCGAAGATCGTTGTGCAACGAAGATGGAGCCCTTCACTTAGGGCCTATTTTCTCCATCTCCTCCCTCTCTCTCTCTGCAACGACGTTGTGCAACAGAGATCTGCGTCTCTCTTTCTCTCTCTCTCGCAACAATTAAAGTTCATATCTACATAGATCTAAAGCACAGATCTGTGTAGATCTGAATCTGGGTCTAAATCTATATGTGTATGCGCGTGTGTGTGTGTGTGTGTATATGTGTTTGTGTGCGTGTGTGTGTGGGTTTTGTGAAGACAGAGAGAGGGGAAAGAAAGATAGAGATGACAATTGTGAGTTTTGTGGATTATTGTCCGAACAAATTTTACAAATTTTTATTCTTTAAAACTATTTTCAAAAATATATAACCAAACAGGTTTTGCACTCTAAAAATTTTAAAAAACGCTTTCTTAAAATTCTTCTCAAAAACTATTTTCGAATACTGGTTTTTGAGATGCAAACCAAACAGGTCCTGAGTTTCTCAAAAGTTGTACCATTTTTCCGGCTTTGGTTTAAACAAGGATGGTGAGATTTTGAGAGACCAAAAAATTGCAGTCAAGGCCAAATGGCTGTGACGATGAAATCAAGCTAATTTTTGGTTTATATGATACATATAAAAACATCGAGACGTGTATGGAATATTCTTATCTCATACCAACATGCCTGCACTAGTATGACAATATTGAATGGTAGCTGCATACATACATGCAAACATAAGGAATAGATGCATTGATGCCTCCACAGTTTTTTTTGGTGTCATGCCACTTTTAAATGATCCGTTGATGTTGAGTTTCTGACAAATGAGTGGTGCAACTTCTCTTCACAATGCCTCATGAAATCCTTATTATTAACATTTTTGTTCGTCTTCTATACGAGACTTGTAGTTCTATGTATTTGTCAATTTTTTTAAGTTTCAGCCACTAATTTAACCAATTAAACCAAAACTTTGTATCGGATCTCGTAATGGCATAGCTATGACAAATGCAGAATGTTATGCTCCACACACGGAGTAAGACAGTACCATGACTCAAATTTTTACTTAAATTTGAATTAACATTTGAGTAAAAAACTTGATCTGATACAAATGGCTTCAATGGACAAACTCAATTTTAAAGAAGAAGAAATTCAAATTTAAATAAGTGCAAACTCAAATTTAAAAGAGGGTAAAATATGACTGATGGTGCTCGAAATTACTATACCCACTGACAAAACAATGATTGTATGAGTTCCAGTGGGGGCTCAGTTGATATTGGGGTAATAAGAAAACAAGTGCCGGTGTTAGATCAAAAAACAAAATATAAGTAGTTCACCCTAACCGAAAAACTAAGGTTACATCTATATAATAAAGTAGCTAATTTTGTTTGTCTTGAGCTTTTCGCGGCTCAGATCATTTCAAGACTTTTGATCTAACGCACCAAATTAATCCTTAAAAAATTTAATCCCGCCTAAACTTTTTAATTTTTGAATCCCTTAAATCACAAAGCCGTCTATGTCCTAATCATCTACGTCTCTATCTCGAGAAATTTTTAAATTTTGAGATCCCTTTGATTTCTCTTTTATCTCGAACATTAGCCCCTCCATGTTTTTCTCTCACCATTCTCTTTTCTTCTGCCTGATAGCGTCACGGCCAATGCCAAAGCCCACCACCCCCGTTCGCCGCCAGCCCAACTCTAAGGTAAGTCTTCTTCTTTCCTCTTCCATATCTCATTCTCTTCCTAACTCTTCCCCTGTTCTCTCCTCTTCCATTCAACACACACAACTCTCCCAACCCCGACATATTATCCACATCTTCTCTACACGTAGACACAGACATACTCACACACACATTTTTTCCACACAACACACGCACATGAAAACACATACACACATAAAGAGTACACAAACAACATGCACACACCCGCATCCATCGCACACACAGAACACACATACCCATCGCACACACAGAACACAAATAATCACATTGTCCATACATAGAGCACACAAACAAACATATCGCCTACACACAGAGCACATACATAATCATGTCGGACGCATACCACCTATTCGATAAATTGCCACATCCAACGCACACACACCACAGACAGTGGGCCTACAAGGAATACATGGAGTATAAGAAGCAACGCTCACAATTCAAAAAAAAAATCAAAAAATATGGAAGAAGAAGAAAAACAGAGACCAAAATAAGCTTTTAATTTACTTACGGAAGGTAAGCTTTTAATTTACTTGCATTTGCTATTTGTTACAGTTTTTGACATTTTTGCTTTGTCTCATCTTTTTGTTCATTTGCCAAATGGATGTTGCTGGCAGCTAAAGATGTTAGGATTGCTGCTGGCAGTTTTTTGCCTATTTGCAATCAATGTAGTTTCATGTAGAGTCAATTAGTTTTATTTCGGGATTAAATCTAAAATTTCTTAATTTAGTGCTGCGATTAACCCATCCATTACGAAATGGGGATTTTGATTTTCCTGAGATTGTGGGTTATGACTTATGAATTGGAATTGATTTGGGTGACCAATAACGGTGGGCATTTTTGTGTTTCAGTTTGTTTGTTGTATGTTAGTGTGCAAGTGTATATGTGTGTGTGTGTGAATGTAGAGAAAATGAAGAAGGAAAATGTGTTTGTGTGACAGTGAAGGTGTGAGAAAAACATGAAGAAGAGGATGGAGGAGGAGGAGGATGGAAGGGCAGAAAGATGGTCAGAATTTTGCGAGGATGCAATTGGAGTTGCAGGTATATACCCTTCTCTCTCTCTCACACACACACAACATATGTGTGTGTGTGTGTGTCTGCCTTTGTTTCTATCTATAGCAGAAACATCTCTCTCTCTCTCACAGGCAGTCTTGGAATCACCCAATCACTCCACCATTAAATCTGCAGGTATTTCTCTCTCTCTCTCTCTCTCTCTCTCTCTCTCTCTCTCTCTCTCTCTCTCTCTCTCTCTCTCTCTCTCTCTCTCTCTCTCTCTCTCTCTCTCTCGCAGGTAGTCTTGGAATCACCCAATCACTCCACCATTAAATCTGCAGGTATTTTAATAGTTTCTGGAAATAATTTATTGTTTGCTTCTCTTAAGCGGCTTTCATTTCTTGCATTTAACTGTTGCAGTATTTTTTGGTGGATTATGCCCTGCTAAGCTCAGCGAGCCCAATTTTTTTTACTGATTTGATTTTTTTCCCACTTGAATATATCACGAGCACCAATTGTATCATGATTGAATATTCTAACCAATGTCTTTCTTTACATAATAATCCATATAAACTATCTGCTCATTAATATCGTACCAAAGTCTGTAGACTATTCATTTTTTTTTTTAGCAACTATTCATTTTTTTTCTTCTCTTAATCAGAGAAACTCTGCAAAAAGGTGCGATGAAATTGGATATGGTTGGGAAACGGGCCACACCGTTTAGTTTTAAAGTTTTTCACGTGTATTTTACATTTGTTAATCTAAATTTGTTAGAAATCATTGTTTTATATTTGTAAGTCTCTGTTCTTGGCAGAAGGGCGACTTTCTGGGTGGGTCATTTGGAGCTGCGTATGAAGGCTTCACCGAGTAAGTGTTGTCCTTTACTTATTTTTCTTTTGTATTTTGCCCAATTGATATGCAAGTTCTATATAGTTTTGGAAGGTCTTTACGTAAGGACCACACACACAGAGTCATGCACCCACCCACCCACCCACCCACACACATTTGTGTGCATTGCACACACCCCCACACTAAAGTGGGTTTGGAACCAACACATTTTTTTTAAAACATGTTTATGAAGCTTAATTGCTTTTTTGTTCTGAGCAATTTGCGGAACTGGTCGTTAATGTCTGATTCAAGTAGTCAACATTCCTTATAATTGTCATCTTTAGTCTAGAACCCTCACACAAAGTTGGTTGATTTTGTTAACAAGCCAAAATTGTGCTTATCAGAGTTTATCACCTTTTTTATTTCTTCTATATAATTTTTGTAATTAACTAATAATCTTCTCAATGGGTGTGCACATTTTTTTTTTTATTTAGGTTCCTAAATACAAGTCTAGAAGGTAAAGTTCCTGTTAGAAAGCTTGATGGGAAGTGGATAGCATGACCAAATGTTATGAGACAATCTCTTTATATATGGTTTATTTTCTGTGTTTCCACCGTCTTTCACCTTCTTGGCACTTAAATGCCCCTTTTTGACTGATAAATGTTTTTTTTTTTTTAATTTTGAAGAATTGTTGTGAGGGTTTATATCATTGTTTTTTATTTCGTTGGCTACATTATTTCATTGTGGTGACTTAACCTATGAACAGATAAGGAAAAGAGATCGGTTTCTTCTCCACATCAATCCATGATTTTTGAATTTTAAAGATGTTTCTGATTATTAGGGCTTTTATGAAGGATTTTAAGGGATATGCAACTCACTTCTGATATGAATAAGGAGTTTGGTGGGGTTGGATGAAACCGATTTCATGGGCAATATGGAGGATTTCATGGGTTCGTTTAGTTATGCACGACTGTGCATTAGCTTCTTTGGAAAGATGAGGAACTTTTCCTTATCTGGGAAGATTTCAAGGTGCAAAATCTTTTGATATTGTCCACTGGCCATGTTTTTAGAGTATATGATATCAAATTTTTTTAATAGTGGGTATATATTGATTGGTATTTTGTGTTATACATTGCTTTCGAATATAATTTTTTTTTTTATAGTGCCTTCAGGCACGGGCAATAACTAGTCCACTCATATGGAGACTCTTACTCCTAGGGATTTGTATTGCTTGAGGAAGAAGACAGTGGTTACAGTGGATTACTTGGCCGAGAGCCTTTTCTTACACAGTATATTACAAAGAAGACTCAGAAAGTACTTTCTCGATGATTTCGTCTTCTATTTGTACATGTGGCTATCTAGGGTTTTTTGTGATTCTTTCTTCTTTTGGCTAATTCTGTGGTCCCTTCTTCATTTGTCTTGTAGTGAGGTCTACCATTCTGACGCACATTGTGCCCACGATCATCAAAACGGAACGTGTACCAATATTCCCTTTACCAGGGAGTATTTGTTCGTTAGGGTCACCAGTAGTTGTCCCCTGGACACGTGGTGCAATGGGAGTGGCTTGAGATCTATCGCGTACCGAGCTCCTAGTTCCTGGGCACCACATCGCCGAGCTTGATATGACCAAGCAGGCATATACCGATCTGGACGTCATTGGACTCCCTTCCTTGAGCTGTGGTTCACTCTTATGGCGGGGTGGGCATACTGCGAATGGGCCATTTAAGTTGTCATGTAACCAGGGGGGCCATCAGTTGTTTTGGGATTCGAATGGGCAGCCCAAGCCACAATCTATGATTATCAATGATCATATGATCTTTAAAAGAGGGTAAAATATCACCATTAAAGATTTAAGTAAGGATTTGAATCTTCCTTAATTTGTTATGAGTTTAGGTATAGAATTTGATGAGTCCGAAACTAACTAGGCCAGACCCAACGAATCAAGAGAGGCCCACATCATCCCGGAGCCCAAGTCATCAAGTCATCAAGTCAATGAGGAGTCATCAAGTCAAAGAGGAGTCCAAGGGGACACCCCCAAAAGGGCGCCGCCCAAGGGGGGGCCACCCAAGGGGATCCCTTCCCTCCTTAGTTCCACTTTCCCTCTCATGTGCAGTCCTTCGCCCTCTTCTCTTTGCCACACCAACTCAAGTCCAAGCCTAGGATCCTCCTCCGACGGAATAAGAGCATGAGGGAGAGAATATCGGGATACGCACCGGAGATCAAATCCTACCATAACTGTACTTACCAAAATAGTATAAATCATCTCCCTCACGTCACCGTCTCAACTCACCACCTCACCTAACCTATATAATGTTAGCCCTCTCTACATAAAGGATAGGACCTTGAGACCTCTACAATTTGAGATCCCTGCACACATTACACCTCCCTACACACATTGTTTTTCTCTCTCAAAGCACTGTAATACTCTCAGAGTTACTCTCCCGATAACATTGTTCATCAATAAAGATCTCCGGCCACCGCAGCCGTTCCTGAGAGTGGAGTAGGTCACCCGGACCGAACCACTATAAATATTTGTGTTGACTTTATATTTACTGTTTTGTCATTAATCTGTCATTGATTGCTTATTTATTGTTCATTAATTACACCTGTTCATATATTTGACTGTTGATCTTGCGCAATACTGATTTGTGCATCATTAGAATTAAAAAAAAAATTTAAGAATTTTTTACTTAAATTTAAATTTGAGTTTATAAAAAAATAAGGATCCAAGATGCTCTAAGAGATACCTATGCAAACCAAGTTCGGGTACCCCCCCTTAAATCTCGTTGCTTTCTATGTACTTTCCAAACTGGAGTGTTTCTTCTTGGAGTCACTGTTTGTTGGTTCATTCGCTAAATTTGTCTGATGGCAGAAATTCTCTTATAAAATTTTACTTTCCCGCCCATTACATTCCTTGATGAGGTTCTTCCAAATGCTCCAATTACTACATGAAGGGGCTAAAATCTTGGCAGATAAAGAAAGAATATTCATCTATCAATACAAATTTTTTGGAATAAATGAATGAGGAAGTCTATATGGGATGGTTGAATATTTGACAAGGATTTCCTCCTAAAAACTAGACTTCCAAAAATAATTAAATTTATTTGATCTTTTTGTAATTTAGTCACAAAATAATTGTGTTTTTGTGAATTCTATTAAAATCATATTGGTTCTTATATTAAGATGATACTTGTTGTATTTGGAAAGTTTTGGTAGACAACTAGTGCAGTAAATTTAAGTGAAGTACAATGCAGAAATAATGTTAGTTTTAAGAACATAGTGTCTTTAAAAACAGGCATTGGCTAGTTTTCAATATAACGTCAAGCATACAACTCCAAAACATCAACTTTGGTGGCATCATTTGATGCTGTTAATATGTATTGGAAAGCCGGCACTTTTACTTCTGTCCTCATGCTTGTTGTTAGAGGTGGTAAATGAGTGGGTTAGATTAATTATGGATTGGTTTAAGATAGGTTAAGTGTAAAACAAATTCAATTTATTTTCAACCCGCTTAATAAACGGGTTATAATGGGTTAGGTCATAACGAATTGGGTTAAACCCGTTAACTCGTAAAATAATTAAAACTCTTAATATGAGCACATACTAATACGCCTAAAATACACACTAATACATTAAAAATACGCACACATATACTAACACACAAAAAAAACACGCTTATTTTATTATTTTGTCATGGGTTGGGTTGTGGAGCGGGTCATGGGTCAATGTCAAGGATGGGTTATGGGTCGGGTTGGATGTATTAGTGTGTGCGTGCGCTTGTGGTGTACTAGTGTGTGTGTATTTTGGTATATTTATTTGATTTTATTACTTGTATTATTTAATAGAAAGATAAATACTCAGCCCAATAGGTATCTATTTGTTATCTATATTAACCCGCTTAATTAAAATGAATTGTATTACTCGATACATTTGGAACCTCATTCACTAATATAGATACTTAATTCATTTATTTATGGACAGGTTGGACGGGTTAAGCGATAATAGGTTAAGATTGTCACATCTATAGGTATTCAAATCATTTAGTTATGAACGTGTTAATAAGTCATGTGTTAAGATTGTCACCAATACTTGTTATCAAGAGCGCGGGTTTGAGTATAAGAAGCACCAGGAATTATGTTAACATTCATTATCTACCCTTTTGAATTCGACCTTCTCCTAGCAACTGTGCCAATTGCTGAATAAAAACCATTTCGAGACACAGAGCGAAAGAGAGGGGATGGATAAAAAAGAGATGGCTAGCAGAACTCACGTTCTAGTTGTCCCTTTCCCTGTACAAGGTCACATAAATCCAATGCTGCAATTCTCCAAGCGCTTAGCCTCGAAAGGTCTTAGGGTCACTCTGGTCACCAACACCATTAGCAAGTCCATGCAATCCCAAACCAGCTCGGTCAAGATTGAGTCTATTTCCGATGGCTTTGATGAAGGTGAGAAACTGGAGGGCCATGCTGGTTTCGTCAGACGTATGATGCTCCTACTCTGGCAAAGTTTGCCCGAGCTCATTGAGAAGCAAAAAAGCACTGGCTACCCTGTCAAAGTCCTTGTATATGATTCAATCATGCCATGGGCTCTAGAAATAGCCCACAAGCTAGGTGTATGTGGAGCTCCATTCTTAACTCAATCCTGTGCTGTTTGTGTTATCTACTACCATATGCACCAAGGGACTTTGAAAACGCCTTTAGAGGGGTCTACAGTATCATTGCCTTCCATGCCACGGCTGAGGAACGAAGATCTACCCTCTTTCATCTATGACAGGGTCTCATACCCCGATGCGTTGAGGTTCCTCGTCGGTCAATTCTCGAATTTCCAGGATGCGGATTGGCTCTTGATCAACACATATGACAAGCTAGAAGATGAGGTAAGTTTTTCATTCCGTTCCCGAAGGGTATTTAATTAGACTTACAAATCCAAAACCATTAACAATCAAGTGTCTCAAACTACCTTTTTAAAAGTAACAGATTAAGTGCTGGCAAAATAAAGTTTTCTTTGACTTTTTGTAACATTTAGCATGTGTGTTTGAGATTTTATCCTATGCCATATAGGAATCCCACCAAAAAGGAAGACAAAATGATACAAGAAAACACGGGAACTTTATGGTGAAATTGAAATAGTGTAGTTTTCTTGATTATATCTTCTCGTAATCTTCTAGATTAGATGTTATCTAGGTATACTTTGATGTGATTTTAGTTTCTTTTTTGATGTTACAAGAAAACATTTCACTATTACTGACCTCGGAAAATAGGGAGACTGCCTGTCTCTGAATGGGAATCGAATCCTCTATCAATGCCATGGTTTATGAGTTGATACACAAGATACATAATACTGGTTTGTCTAGGATATGACGCTTCTGCTTAACCCCTTCTTAAGGTCGTAGTAAGCCAAGGATAAATCTTCTTGTCTAATTGTGTTAGGTTGTGAAATGGATGGCAAGCCAATGGCCAAAGATCAGGACCATAGGACCAACCATTCCGTCAATGTACTTGGACAAGCAGTTGGAAGATGACAAAGATTACGATTTGAGTCTCTTCGATACAAATGCAGAAACTTGTATGAAGTGGCTAGATGCCAAAGAAATTGGATCCGTGGTTTATGCATCGTTTGGAAGCACTGCAGACCTTGGAAAAGATCAAATGAAGGAACTAGCATGGGGCCTTATGAGCAGCAACAGCCACTTCTTCTGGGTGGTCAGAACTTCCGAAGAGTGTAAGCTTCCGAGCACTTTTATGGATTTGAAATCCGAAAAAGGTTTGGTTGTGAATTGGTGTCCTCAGCTTCAAGTTTTGGCTCACCACGCTGTGGGATGCTTTATGACTCATTGTGGGTGGAACTCAACACTGGAGGCATTGAGCTTGGGAGTGCCATTGTTGGCGATGCCACAGTGGACGGATCAACCAACTAATGCAAAGTTTATTGTGGATGTATGGCAAGTGGGAATTCGACTAAAGGTTGATGAAAAGGGAATTGTTACGAGGGAAGAAATAGAGAACTTTATAAACGAAGTCATGGAGGGAGAAAGAGGGAAGGAGCTTAAAAGAAATGTTGTGAAGTTGAAGGAATTGGCTAAAGAAGTAGTAGATGAAGGCGGAAGCTCTACGATAAACATTGAAGAATTTGTTTCAGAAGTTCTAAGCACCTGATGTAGCTCTATGCTCTCTCACTCTCTCCCCCTCCCTCCGTGTGAGTGTTCAGTATCTCAACATCATATCACAAATAATCAATTCACTTGTGAACTGGCCTAGGCGCCTAGTATTCCTGGACAAATAAACCAGTTGAGATCTGCAAGCAATGCTATTCCAAATTTTGAATACTAAATAAATAGGGATCCTTAAACTAGTGGATTCCATTAATTTTCCCCAAGGGAACCCACTTATCCACTAATTCATATTCATGTTATGCTTATCAAATTTCCTTATCAAATCTTTCATCCCAAATGATGTGACACAATCTACATCATTGAATATTTAATGAAACCTACTTATTTGATGGTAAAAAATTACACCACGTTATTTAGGATGAAGATTTGGTAAGAAAATTTGGTAGGCATAGCATTACCTATATATATAATCATTCTTTGGGCAGCTTGCACTTAGACCCTTGAACTACTCCCCTCAATTTACATTACCCCTAAACTATTCCCTTTCTTATGTTGAACCTTAAGCTATTGGTTTTATTTTCACATTGCTCCAATCTTTAACTTTTGTCTAATTTTTCATGGAAAATCTGATCAAGAATAGAATTTCAGAATGGTAAGAGATGTGGCTCTAGGTGGAATTCATTGTGACTACATAACGAAGGAATTGGAATCCCCTCAAATAAGATTTCCCTTAATTTTCTCAACTATAGATCAATCGACAAGAAAGAAATAACTGGAGACCCACTATAAACTAATGGGTCTTTCACCAATATACTTAGGTGTGCGGGGTGTTTTTCGCACAATAAATGTATGAAAACAGATCTCTCCCCTGGTGAACTCGTGTTTACCTCGAGAGTCGACTATACCATGGCAAAGGGAGGCCAAAGGCGGCCTAAGGAGTGGTGATGAATTGTTCTTAGGGCTGTCCGATCGATTCCGGCGGGTAAGGGAGGTTTGGAGTGTTTCCGGCGTATCCTGACACTCAAAAGAAGGGTTAGAAGGGCGCCAGAGTGTTTCCGGCGTATCCCTTCCGATGGTCAAGTCAATTCTTTGAGAGAGGGGAAGAAGAAAACACTGTTTAGTATTCTTGAGAAATGATTTTGCGTACTTTTGCCTTCAGGTTTTTGCTACTATTTATACTGTTGTCCGAATTTGATATTGACAATTTACGTGCAAGTATACACGATCAACAAGTAATAAAGTGATAAGTAGAGTATCGTTCCCACGGAGAATTATTATTAATAACTTCTAAGTACTAACTTTATATCAATTCAATTTTATTTAAACAATTGGAATTGAACTATGGAATTACTAATTTAAAACTAAATCTAAACTTAATAATCAAGGGTTGAATTTACCGGATAAAAGAAGTTAAGATTACAACTTCCCCTAATGCTTCGTATAAATCTTTCCACTCTCTTTCCAGTTAATTGATCAAAATAAGTTGTTAACTGAGACTTCAAAATTATTTATCAAACCTCTTCCGATAGTTAGATAAGAATATCTCTCCCAATTAAATTGTTATATTCCTATGTAAAATAAGTTGGAATAGATTCATTAAGTTCAAACTCTCATAAAAGTTACACACGGCATATAGGTATATTCCTATCCTATACACAAACCCAGCAATTCAATCCTAAGAAGAATTAACCAGACGCATGTCATCATATTCTGATCTAAACCTAGAATTCATCTCCCAATTTCATTTAGGTTATCAAATTAATTGTTGGCCACACAATCGTATATTAAGCACAAAATATGACAAACAACTCATATATGATCAATAAGAACTAGAAACGAGAGTAGATCAATTTAACTAAACATCAGGTTCCGTTCCAATCTTAATAAATATTTAGTTCATAATGTAATTGAAAAACATCATCCTCAAATTAAACAACATCTCAAAAAATCAAGAACTAAAAGTAAGAGAAAAGGAATGAAAACTTAGTTGCAATCTTCAACTCCTCTCTAGCCTTCAAGTCCGATTTTCTTCGCGTCGCCTCATTCGATTCTTGCCTTCAATTTTCTATCAATCCTTGGTTTTCTTCTTATGTTTTCAGCCCCCAAAATCAGTATATTTATATACCAACTCAAACCCTAGCATATATGAGGTATTAGAGTCCAAGTTTGGGTAAAAAACAAGTCGGAATTCGCGTCCAGAGCCAACACACGCGCAGTTGCGCCAAAAATCAGCACAGGGGCGCTGAGTTACTGGTTTTCTAGCGCAGGGGCGCTGGTTTTGGCGCAGGGGCGCGGGTCCCTTTTTAGGTCTAGAGCTTCCCCTCTTGCTTAGCCTTCAAAAATTCAACACTTAGACTCCAAATTGACCTTGTTTCCTTCCAAATGATCATCCCTACAAAATAACATCAAAACACACAAAATAAATAAAAAAGAACATAAAATAATTGAAAACTTACAATTTCATTAAGCCGGAAGTACTCAATTCGTAGGTATAAAACTCATTCATCATATACCTTCAAGGGCTCATCATTGCTGATAGGTGAGGCCGTAGGTATAGCACAGTGATTGGGTAGTGCATTTTTCATTTCGGCAAGGGGGAGTCCCCGTTATTAATTGCTCGGGCTCCCGAGCATTTAATGTTCTTTCTTCTAGGCACATATATTAAATGCTCGGGTCCTGGAGCATTTAATGCACCTTCTTCTCGGCTTACCAAGCTATCGTGAACGTCTTATCCTTCTGAGGGGTTATTAATGCCTCTCTGGGATGACTGCATGTTAAAAGGGGTATTTTTGTCTTTTTACCCCTTCGCCTGTACTTTATGCCATGTGTATAACTCTCCTTGGTTGCTGGTCTTGTTCGTCCTAACATTCTGATTTCATTGGGAAGGCAAGCCAATGATTCATCGTCAAGTTCTGAAACTGATGGCTGTAACTGTCAGCAACCCCTCCAGAAGCCGAGGTGACGCGTCCAAAACAAGTCCTTAGAATCTAATCACGTGGGGAATGCGTAGATGCATCAGAGCACAGGAGGTGCCCTCGGTGCCGAGGACACGTGACCGCATCAGAGCATAGGAGGTGCCCCTGGGTGCCGAGAACACGTGGCTACACCAGAATATAGGATGTGCCCCTCGGTGCCGAGGACAAGTGTTAGAATCCTGTCCTTTCTCAAAAGTGTTCCATCAACTGCCCCCCAGTCCTTGATCTTCGTACGACAGGGGAGACGTGTCGTCGGAAGGTGAAAGAGCTCAACCACCCCATCATGGTGCAGCCGTAATTCCGCTTTAGGGGTCGTACCCATTAAATGCGCCTGTCTTCGTGTTTCGTGTGCAATGATGGGGACAAGCCCTATATAAACAGGGTCTTGTCTTCATCCCCATACTTTCGAATCCTTGGCCATTTCTCAAAGATATTCACCGGAGATCCCATCGGAGTTGCCTATTGCTCACCTGACGAACATGCCGTCTCTTTCAGATACTGTCGAAGAAGAAAACCCCTCAACCTTCACAGTCACTCCATCCTGCTTTTTGCAGTGAGTACTTGTCCCGTTTTCTCTCTTTTTCTTTTTCCGGTGACTGGTCACCTCCCAGGCCCCCATTATCTCAATTCTGGGAGTACATGATAGTCCCATTATCTTCCTTTTCCGTTGTTTCGTGTCTTGCAGTGCCCCTTAGGATTCCCATCCTAGAGAACATCCCTTGGAACCCTTTTCCTCCTTCTGTAGGAAATGCCGAGACGTCGGCAACCTGTCGCCGAGGTCCAAGAGGCTAGAACCCCTTGGCCGAGGAAGTATACCGTTAAGGGCCACCAGCATATTACCAATTTCAAAGCCCTCTATGACATTCCTCGTAGCGTCAACGTGGATGAGTTCGATCCAACACGTCACCGTCCCAACGTCAGCGCCGAGGACGCCATGCCCTTTTATACCAAGGCTATTATGGAGGACGGGATCAGATTCCCCCTACATCCACTCCTCCTTCAATTCATGTCCCGGTTTCGTCTCTTCCCGGGGCAGTGTTGCCTAAACATTTTTAGAATAATCATAGGGGTGGTAGAGCTCAACAGACATCTCGGGGTCAATCTCGGCCTCGAGGACATCCTCTACTGTTACTCGTTGCTGAGGGTGATGCCCCAACAAAACTTCTATCTCAAAGCCCGGGACTCCTCTATGTACCTCGTGACTCATCTTCCTGACTCGGACAAGGGGTACAAGAATGATTTGCTAGTCTTTAGCGGCACCTGGGAGAGGGGGATCGGCCCCAAGTATGACGGCTTGAGTTGCCCCAAGGAGTGATGAACGACAAGTACGTCGGTTTCTCCCTCTCTTCTCAGCTTCCTTAGTTTTTGATAATTTTTTGTTCGAGTCCTAATGCCCTTCTTTTGTGCAGGAGTCTCCAACGCTGAAGCTTCTCCTCCTCCTCGGCAATTGGTGAATTTTGACGATATAGTCACCGTCTGGGGGTACATCGGCAACAGATTTGGCTGGGCAACTCACGTACTCTTAGGCTACACCCCGGGGTATAAGAAGTATTCCCAGACTCCTCAACCCTACGATCCTTCGCGGTGGTCTGAGCTTTTCCAGCAAAACTTAGAGGAGGACCCCGACAGGGCCATCGAAGCCGAATTAGAAGGGGTAGACGAGGGGGTACCGAAGAGACGACAGAAGTTAGGGATCCTGCCGAAACCAGCACGTCCGGGAGGGAGACTTGGCCAGATTTCAATATTCTTCAGAGTCTAGACGAGGAGGACACGCTTGAAGTGGCAATGTCGAACAAACCTCGCATCTCCCTTAACTTCTTAAACTAGAGGTCTGCCCTGGCTGCTGGGAGGGGTCGGGGGTCCTCCACCAATGACCCTCATCCTCCTCCTCCAAGAAGGACTACCAATGTCAATGCTCCTCCCCCATCCCCGGTGCCGCCGAGATCCACTGGTTGGGGCCAGGTACGTGAAAGAGATCCTCAACTCGAGGAAGAGAGAAGGATCAAACAAAGGCACGATGGAACGGGCCGAGGCAGGGGCACTCAAAAACAACATCCGCAACAGCAACAACAACATCCTCCTCCTCCTCCAACGCCGACGACAGACGTAGAGGAGTGGCGCCCACGGGCCCAGGATCGGGACAACAGGCCGATCCGAGTCAATGACTCCGTTATCCATTCTCCTCACGTAGCCTATGTGATTAGCACAAAAACATGACATATATTGTATGCTAATATGCCTTTTATACTTGTTTTTGTCATGAAATTGGGGAGAAATGCGTTTAATCTTCGTTTTGATGGAGTTTTGTGTGAATGCAGGTAAAATGATGTAAATGATATGAGTTAAACCCCCATTGAAGTGTTTGAAGTCAATGAAGAGCATGGGGATAGCTTAAAGGAAGGTTTGGAGGGTGAAGAAACCAAGAAAATGTAAATTGGTTGAAAACCTTCTGGAAGGTTTGGGTAAAAACCTTCCGGAAGGTTTTGCCTTGGATTTCTTTTTCACTACCAAAACCTTCCGAAAGGTTTTGCCCAGATTGCCCAGACAGCCTGTAACTCAAACTATGCCATTTGGGGGTCCCACTTGCACTTCTCCAACAGATCCTCTGACATCCCCTGCACGTTTAGGAGCCTCCCCTCACCTCTACTTGGATTGGAAATGCCATTGCAATAATGAGGAGGAGAGAGAAGAGGCATGGCAAGAGAAAAAGGCTAGGCTTGTCCTAGCCTGGACCATCTCATCCCTTTCAGCCCCCCATGATGAGAATCACATCACACAGCTAGGGGATGGCTCCATGGACGTTTTTGGCAAGCTTGACCACCATTATTCAGCATTAGATGGTTTTTACATTGTAATATAGAGAGAGAGAGAGAGAGTCCAAGGAAGAAGATGAATAGTGCTAGAGAGAGAAGTTAATATTGTTGCATTTTCCTTCCATGCATTGTCTTGTAATCTCTTATAATGTCTTGTAAGAATCTTCTAAGCTTTGTTTTTGTTCTTTAGTGTCATTTATTTCAAGTTGCTTTCAAGTTTAGTCTTTCATTCTAGCTTTCACCATTAATGAATCCAAGTTCTTCATTTTCAAGTTTCCAAATGGGCATTAAATGTATTCCCCTGTAGTTTGTATTTTCTTGCATTAACTTAACTCAAATCTTCATTACTTTATAATGTCTTTCCATTACATTATTATCTTTCATTTAAGCATGAGTAGCTAAGCCTTTATGTTGGCTAATCCAAGGGAGACCTCCTTTTGGGTATGCCATTTCAACTCATTTTTCTTCCTCCTCTCGGTGTACGATGGTTCGGTTTGACTGGGTTGGGTGTGGTCATGGTTGTGAGTCTTTGATATCCCGTAGACTTGTCACGGGTTATGCTTGGATCTTCACCTCCATCTCGTCCCTAGCTTCCCACGAATCAATCGAGCATCTAGGCACCATTGGAGGAAGGTTTCAAGTTGACTTGGCATTCCCATTGGAGTGAACCTTTTGGATTAGCCAACACTTTTCCCATTTAAATTCCATCAAGATACAATCACTCACCAAAGTTCAAACAACAAAAGATTTTTACACTTTACCACTTTTTATCAAAATCACTTTCAACACGATTCACCTCCTTCCCCGAGGAAACGACCTTGGAATACTTTCCAAGTAAAACACGATACTCAAAAGACTCTCTACGCTTGGGGAGCACTTTTGTTCACCACCCACATTTTACACTTCATTCATCCACACATCCGTTTTCCCATCTCTTACATTGAACCCGAGAGAGAGTGACATTCACCCACATACATAAGTCATATACACATTGAGGGTTCATGTCCGGAGATTAGGGAATAGAACGGAACCAATCAAGCATTTTAGGCGTCGTTGCCGGGGAAGGCAAGTGCTGAATCTATAAGGTAATTTTTGGGCAACGGAGGAAAGTCCCGTGATGTTCATCATGAGCTGAGGTACGTTGTTCATTGTATATAATTTTGTTTGTTTGCATTTTATATATAGATATTTTGTTGCATGTGGGGAAGGGACGAACAAAACCGATTGGTTAGACAACCTTTAGCCCCCAACATGAACATTGACCAAGACCCACCTGAGGATGCGGGTGATAATTTTGACAATGTAGGTGCCAATCGAAACAGTCAAAGGGGTGGGGGATTGCCAGAACCTAGAATGCCTAATCCACGAGTGCAATTTCCTCCTCTCATGAATGAAGGGAACAATATCCAACTTGATCCTCCGGCTAGGTCAATGAGGGATTTCCTCCAACCAACCACGTTCCACAGAATTAAAAAAGAGAACCCTTATTTGCACATAAAGGATTTCGAGAAAATAGTTGCCACCTTCCTCACCAATCATAGTATGGAAGACATAGCTAGGATGAAATTATTCCCCTTTTCCCTGAGAGATAAGGCAAAAACGTGGCTTAATTTCTTGAGACCTCGATCCATAACATCTAGGAACCAAATGCTCTCCGAGTTTTTTAAAAAAAAAAATTCGGTGCATAAAACCATTGCTCTAAAGAAACAAATTCAAAACTTTTCGGAGAAGTCCAATGAGCAATTCTACCAATGTTGGGATTGGTATAAGGAATTACTACAATCCATTCCACACCATGGCTTTGAACCATGGCAATTGGTGAGTTTTTTCTATGAAGGAATCACACCTGGCCATCGACAGTTCATCGATATGATGTGTAATGGGGAGTTTTTGAACAAAGACCCCGATGAGGCCTTAGATTACTTTGATACATTGGCACATAATGCACAATCATGGGACATTACGGATCCCACCGATGTACCAAGGTCTTCCCCCTAAGGGAATAATCAAACTCATGGGGGAGGAATTTACGATTTGAGAGACCGGGAGGACTTGCTTTCCAAAATTGCTAGGTTGTCTAGGAAAGTTGAGAGTCTTGAGGTCAATAGGAGACACGAGGTGTCAAATGTTTCAAAGATTGAGGAGGGCTACTCAATTTGTGAGAGTGTAGATCATTCTATATCGGAGTGCCCTAACATTCTGGCACTTAAGGAAGTGTATCACAAGCAAGTCAATGCCTTTAACCAAATGAGGCAATGATTCTCTCCACACTCAAACACTTACAATCCGGGTTGGAGCAATCACCCGAATTTTAGTTGGAGAAATGAGAATCCCACTCCTCATGGCTCAAATGTATATTCACCTCCCGTGCCTCCTAAGCAAAATCATTACCAAGGTCAAGGGCAAGCGTCTAGCTCTCAATACCCCCGGACCAATCCGCAAGGGTATTCGTCAAAACCACCTTTTAATGACATTCGGGCTCAACTCACAAAAATTACCAATCACATAGGGCTATCACAACAAGAGAAGGGAAAATTCTCCTCTCAACCCCAAGAGAACCCTAGGGGCCAACATGTGATTGATTCGTCCGAGCCCACCAAAGAGAGTTGTGAGCAACTCAAGGCAGTCACCACCCTTCGAAGTGGCAAGAAAATTGATAAAACCATTGTACAAAAAGTCTCTCTCAATGCCACATTGTCATTAGAGAAAGAGACCGAGGGTGACACCGAAAGGGGTGAGGTGAGTGATGAGGGGGGTGAGAAATAGAAATTGATTGATGATAGTGTGCTTGTTTCCCCTATGCCTGCTCCTTTTCCCAATCCTTGAAGTCACCTGGCAAGGTGACTCATTATTCTGATATAATTAAAATGTTCAAGCAGGTGAAAATCAACATTCTACTCCATGACGTGATAAAGTAAATTTCATCTTGTGCAAAGATCTTGAAAGACTTATGCACGGTGAAGATGAGACTCAATGTCCACAAGAAAGCATTCCTCGCTGAGCAAGTTAGCTCGATTTTGAGGACAAACACCCCTCCAAAATTTAGAGACCCCGACTGCCATACGATTGTTATTACAATCGGGAATTACCAGGTGGAGCAAGCACTCCTTGATTTGGGGGCTAATGTGAACCTCTTTCTGTACTCGGTGTACCAACAACTCTAGCTCGAAGAATTGAAGCCTACTCCAATCACACTTCAGTTGGCAGAACGTAGTGTTCGAACACCGAGGGGAGTAGTTGATGATGTTTTAGTGCAAGTCGATAAGTTTTACTTTCCTGTTGATTTTATTGTGCTTGACACTCACCCAGTTGCAAATCTTAGCTCCCAAACTCTTGTAATACTTGATAGACCTTTTTTTGCCACATCTAATGTTGTGATTAATTGCAGGAACGATCTCATGAAGCTAGCATTTGGGAACATGACTATGGACCTCAACGTGTTCAACTTGTCCAAGCAACCGGGGGATGATGAGGAGGTGCATGAAGTCAATAGGATTGACACCTTGGTGGAAGAACACTTAGGGCTTTTGGGCATGCTAAATTTGGAAGAAGAGGAGAATGTTGATTTAGAGGATGTTGATGAGCAAGACCGATTGGAGAGTTTGAAAGGGGTAGAAAAGTGGACCCCTACATTCGAGAAACTCCCACACCAAGACAAGAAGATTTTCCCATCAAATGAGCAAAACCAAATTTGGAATTGAAGTCACTACCATCCCATTTGAAATATGCATATCTTGGGGAAGATGAGACATTTTCGGTGGTGATTAGCCTTAGATGCAAGGCTAGAAAAGGATCTCTTGGAAGTGTTGAGAAGGCATAAAGGGGTGAATGGTTGGACAATTGCTGACATCAAGGGGATAAGCCTCATCATTTGCACACATCGTATTTATCTTAAAGAGGACTCCAAACCGTCTCGACAACCACAAAGAATGTTGAACCCAATCATGAAGGATGTGGTGAGGGACGAGGTGCTAAAACTACTTGACGTGGGCATCATTTTTATGATAGCTGATAGTAAGTAGGTTAGCCCCACCCAAGTAGTACCCAAGAAAAGCTACTCCTTGTCGTTGCTGCGGTGTCTTTCGCCTGAAGAAGCTGACTATGACATGCGGGAGATCCATGAGGGGATTTGTGGAAATCATTCTGGAGGACGCTCCCTCGCCCACAAGGCGCTCAAATAAGGCTACTTCTGGCCTAGTATGATGAGGGACGCCTAGGAATTTACCAAGAAGTGCGACAAGTGTCAGCGCTTCGCCACTGTGCCTAGACAACCGCCAGAAGAACTCACGATCGTCACAAGTCCATGGCCCTTTTCCAAATGGGGCATCGACATCCTAGGCCTCCTACCTCTCAGCAGAGGACAGTGCAAGTTCGTGGTAGTAGCAGTCGACTACTTCACCAAGTGGGCGAAGGCCGAACCCTTAGCAAAGATAACAGACGCAAAGGTCAAAGATTTTATCTGGAAGAATCTGGTCTGCCGCTTCGGGATACCCCACGCCATTGTCAGCGACAACACCAAGCAATTCAACAACAAGTTTTTGAACTCCTTCTGCTCCGACCTTCAAATAAAGCAGCCTCATTCAAGCCCGGCGCACCCGCAAGCAAACGGACAAGCAGAAGTCATGGTGAGAACGGTGCTACGCAACCTAAAGACAAGGCTCGAAAAGGCGAAGGGTCTGTGGGTTGACGAGCTCCCAAGTGTATTATGGGCCTACCGCACCACACCAAGAACTCCAACTGGAGAAACTCCTTTCTCCTCGCTTTTGGAACTGAGGTAGGGGTGTCAATCGTGTCGGGTTAAACGGTTACGTGTCGGGTTAAACGGGTGACGGGTGAAAAACATACAAACCCATACACGATACATTTAATAAACGGGTAAAAAATTTAAACACGAACACAAACCGTTTAATAAACGAGTAACACGACACGACTCGTTTAACCCATTTAAAAATAACAACAACAACAACAAAAAAAGCAAAAAATTTATTATTTTCACAAATTTTTATACTCCATTTTTTTTTTCCCAATTGTACTTTCCTCAATTATAGGAGTTCCAGCCAACAATGGTCAGCCACGTGATAAGCCACACCACAGTCCACATGATAAGCCAACAGCCACTACCTCTTTTATAGCCAACAGTCACCACTCTCTTATGTCTCCTGGCGATGTGGGATTCAAAGAAATGGCAATTTAATGCCTCAAAGGCTTAAAGTTTTTGTTTCCTACTTTTTTTGAACTGATGTCCTTACTTTTTATTTTTTGAAATGTTTTATTTACTGTTTTTTCTTTACTCATTCATTATTTTTTATATATATAAAATAATTATTAATTTATTATTATATTAAATTTATTTAAACGGGTGATAAACGGTTTGACAGATCTCACCCGAACATGACCCGTTTATTAAACGTGTCTAACGAGTCAACCCGTTTATCACCCAAACCCGTTAAGGTCTCACCCAAACCCGCTTAATTCGTGTCGATTCGTGTCTGTTAATCGTGTCGTGTCGGATTTTGACAAGCCTAAACTGAGGCATTCATCCCTGTAGAGATCGGAGTGCATTTTCTAAGGGTCCAACACCACGACCACGACCCCGACACCAATGAGGAAGGACTCCGCATCAACCTCGACTTGGTAGAAGAGGCAAGGGAGATGGTTGTGGTCCGCAATAAGGAGTACAAGTGTCGCGTGGCAAAGTACTACAACTCAAGGGTGAAGCCTCGTTCCTTCCAACCAGGAGACTTGGTCCTCAAGAAAGTGATCCTCGCCACAAAGGATTCATGAGAAGGAAAGTTGGAACTAAACTGGGAAGGACCCTACCTCATAACAGAAGTGGTGAGGCCGGACACCTACAAGATACAGAGTTCTGAGGGGAAGGTTTTGCCCCATCCATGGAATGTCGAGCACTTGAAGAGGTACTACCAATGACACATTGAGAGAGTCAAAGTAAAAAAGTTGGGAACTTGATTTTATTTTTTGTACTTTTTTGGGGCTATTACCTGATATTGCTTTACATAAGCAGTGAAATGAATAAAATAAAATTTCTAGATTTACTTCAAAAGATCTTTGCATTTTCGTATTCAACTTCTCAACTTCAAAGGAGCATCAGTGGCAAAAACCATTTTTACAAAAGTAGGGCTACAAAATGTTTTCCTAAAAAAAAAATTCAAAAATTCCCTAGCACTCTAACTACTCTCATGGTCGTCATCCTCCTCATCATCATCACCCTCAGCATCGTCAGAGCCTCCATCAGTATCATCAAGCACCTCAGTTGGCAAGAAGCCTGAGATATCAATATTGGGGGAAACAGCATAAATCTTTCCCCGGAGCTCCTCGTAACCGTCAATGAAAGCATCTCCGATGTCATTCTTGTTAAACCCCGGAAAATTTGAACTATTCACAAAGGGGCAAAACAATAACTTGCCACTATGAACGGGTTGCGAACCTGAATTTTTCTAGAGCTCAGATGACGAAACGGACTTCGCCGTTGAATTCGTCTCGCGAAATCTAGTGACCATGTAAAATTTCATCAAATTCTGAAATAGTCGGATTTTTCACGTTTTACGAGACAGTCGGGTGACCCCAAAAACGAAATTTTGGACAAAATGTGAGAAAATTGAAAATAATTTAATTAGAGTTCATAGAAAATAATTTAAACTTAAATCGGGACGAATTTTAATCGTTTCGGGACGAAAATAAACCCGAACGAAGAAGGGGCGTGTGGCGCGATCTGAACCACACATTGAAAAATATAAATAGGCTTAAAATTCTGATTTTCAGCAGATATTTCTGCTGAAATCAGTCTGGTTTCAGACGTAAAAACAGAGAGAGGGAGAGGGAAGAGAAAAATTTTGATCTCCAAGCTTCCCGCTCCGATTCCGGGAGTTCCGTCCGTCGGAATTCGTCGATTCAAAAGGCAAAGTTCATCTACGCGACGAGGGCTACGCGTGGATACCAAAAACAACAAGTTTCACCGAAGGTGAACGGGTGGGGGTGTACGAAAATCAAGATTCGAGTTATATTTCTTTACTCGGATTCCGTCGAGCTAGAAGGGAGAAGTGATCACGTCGACGAGGGCTACGCGTGGGTACCAAAAATGAAGATTTTCACCGAAGGTGAAAAATCGGGATTTGGAAAAATCAAGTTTCGAGTTGGGTTTTCGGGTCTTGGGAGCTTCCTACGGGATTCTCACGCTACAAGAGGTAGGGGTTCTCCTACTTGGGTTGATTTCTTACCTAGAATGCCTATGATTATGGCTTGGTATATATATAGATATGTATACATATTTATATGTATATAGTTATGGAATAATGAAGAAAATGGGTAGGTTGTTAGAAAAATTACACTTGCCTTTTTTGTGGAATTTAGGTAAAATAATTTTATCCTAAATTGTTATGTAGAAATTGTCTATTGAAATTTCTTGAATTATATGAAAGTTGGGCATGATATGTGCTACCATAATTGTTTGCCTTGAATGTGGTCAACAAAATGCCTAAGTTGGTGGAAATGGTTATTTTAATAAAATTGAAATAACATACTTGAAATTGTGATAAAGTTAAGTTATATGTTTATGATATGAGCTACATGAAAATTTGTGATTGTTGATATATGATTTTAATATATATTGGCATGGTGAAAGATTGTGAGAATTACATGCTTATGATGTAAATTGTCATGGGATTTGATGAAATGAATTGGAGTAGTTCATGTGGCATACATTGCATATTGAATATTGAATTATTGATGTAATGATTCATTACATTGCATGGCACGGGAACATCGCATACATGGACATTGTGTCATAGGGATGTTTGTGCATGGGTGTTTGTATCACAAGCTATGTGGTATTATGAGAGTCTAATATGGAGATAAATTGCTCATTGGCATTCATGACCTATTGGGCATAAGGTGATGTCACATTCATGGGAAACTTGCATGAGTGTGGGGGGGGGGGGTAGTTGCATATATCAATCATCATGCTTGGTGGTTGGTGGATGGGCTCGGGAAAGTTGGATTGATTATTCAACTGAGTCGCATGGTTGCATGAAAAAGAAGAAAAAGATTGGGTCGGGGTTAGCAAGAAGGGGCAAGACAACCTCTCGTGTGCAAGGCCCGGTGTTTCGGATACGCACTTCCGTTGGTATAAGAGCTCATAAAGTGTGTTGGTGTACGCGGCACCGTTGGTGGAAAGAGTCCATAAATCCCGTGTCGGTTGGGTTCCGTTGGTGGAAGTCCATAAACGCCCACCCCAAAGAAAGACCCGGAGATTTTCTTAAATTAGTTATTGGGTGAGTAATACCAATGGTGGAGGCTCAGGGTGTGTTACATGATTGAGTCTCATCTCACTCATGGCATGTCGTACACATTGGCATTTGCATTGTGTTGTCGAGCCGGGAAGGGCTCGGGGTGAGTGCATAAATGAGTCACATCTCATTTCATGATACATCAAACACGTTGGCATTAGCATTGTGTTGAGGAGCCAGGGAGGGCTCGAGTTGAGTACATGAGTCTCATCTCATTTCATGGGGCTTAGGTAGCCCGGTTTAACATACATGGCATTGACATGTAAAGGGAGTCAGAGTGGACTCGGGTTGAGTGCACATGGGTGGGTCTCACCTCATTCATGGCATGACATTATAGCATTACATCATTTAATTGTATATTATTTGATGAAATGGTTACGGATTTATGGATGTTGCATGTGAACATTTCATATGCATATAGGTTGAGGAGTAGCCTCTGTAGGAAATATTCTACTGGGCGTTGGCTCACCCTATACGGGAACACATTTCAGGTGGGAGAGATACACCGGCGGATGGCTCCATTTTGGACCCTCATGCTTGAAGAAAGCCGCATGTGGCTTTACTTAATGTTTTGTGTAATTACATGTTAGAAACTATATTTTGGGGCATGTAATGCGTAAAATAATTGTAATAGAACTTATAAAGACTATTGTTAGATTAGCCTTTCATGTTTTGATTTAAGTATGGTTAATTGGACCCAGTGTGGCCAATGTTTACTTATACATGGACCCGGTGCGGCCATTGCTTTATATTTGACCTCGGATGGGTCTGGTAATTGTGTATTGCACAGGTTGAGTATTAGGTAGAGCTCCCCATACAAAGGAGACTCTGCCCAAATTTCGTTAAGTTATGGACCCTGGTAAATGGGGCATAACAGTGTGATATCGAGATACTAGGTATCTACAGGTATTCCGCGGGTTGATGGGTAATCAACGGACCCCCGGATTTTGGGGTGTCACAATTCTCCAGGTTCGCCTCAGCTCAAGAAGCTCTTTCCTGAGCAGCCTTCACCTCTGCCTCTGCGGCAGCCTCTCTGAGCATGGCCCTCTCGTGGGTCTCTGCAAGCTCAGCCTCACTGAGTGTGGTCCTCTCACGGACCTCCGCAAGCTCAGCCTCGAGTCTGGCCACCCTCCCATGGGTCGCCGAAAGCTCAGTCTCAAGACCAGTTACCCTTTCACGAGTTGCTGCAAGGTCAGCATCAGAAGCCCTGCCAGCAGTCACAAGCTCGGCGATCCTCCCCTGAGCAGCCAGAAGCTCATTTTGCACGACTTCATGATTGTGTTTCAGCTGGTGATAAAGGAGGGTTCTTGAAATTAAACACATAGATGCAGTTGAGGCCTGAAGAAAAACAAAAGGCAAAAGGATGTTAGACATTTATGGAAGGATGGGAGAGATGGGAGATAACAAACCCTTACCTGAGCCCAACCTTCCAGAAAAGAGCTGAGGTTTTTGCTTGGTGCCTAAGGTACGAATCTCATTCCCATCGTTGGGGAACACAAACCTCCCAAGCTGATCCCTGATGACCCGCGCGTTACCCAATATGGAGCTAATTTGATAAGGTGTTCCAGTAGAACTCCCCACAGGAGGAGTGGATGAACGGGGGGCAGAAGGTGTGGCCAACAAGTGGGACTCTGGAGCAGGAGATGCAACTAAAGGAGTCTCCGACTGAGGAGGTACTGCTGAAGGAACGGGTACAGCTGAAGGACTTGTCACCCGAAGAGGTACCACTAGAGGGGTTGACTGAGGAGAGATTACCTCGGGCGACGCCGTTGGAGAGGTCACTTGGGAGACGTCGCCCGTCCTCGCCACCTTGGAAGTCTTCGCCACCTTGGAAGGAAGAGGACTCCTACTGGAAATGCGGGACCCGATCACCTCCCTATCTACTGCTGCAACGAAAATAAAATGTTACCTAGATGAAAAACACCAAGTAAAAAAAGAAAAGAAAGTACAAAAGAATTAACTCACCTTTCCTCTTCAAAGAGGAGCCGCCGAATTTCGGGGTAGCACCACCATCTTTGGACATAAGGACTCCAAAGTCTTTTTCAGGATAAGCCCTCACCGCCTGCAGCTTCCACTCTTGATCCCCGGAGAGCACAGGAGGATCTGCAAAAGGAACGATGAGTAAAAAAAAAAAAAGGAAGAAAAAAAAAACAAAGGAGAGAAAGCAAGTGTAAGGCATACCAAGTTTCTTAGGGGTACCCCATCCTCTTGGTACCAAAGTCCTATCGGCCTCTGTAGCCCACTCTCCGCCGACAAATATAAAGCGAGATTTCCAACTATGACAATTGGACCTCAGTCCGGTGATCAGCTTGTCTCTCGTGGTAAAATAATATCAACCCCGATTGGGAGCAGGGGTCTCGCTCAAAGTATAAACTCCATGAAACTCCTTCGGAGAGGCATCCTCATGGTGCACTTTCCTGCACAACACCAGAAAGCATAGCAAAACCCTCCAACCATTGGGTGACAACCGCCCCGGAGTGAGTGAAAAATATTCGATAATGCGACAGATAGAAGGAGACATGGGAAACCTGAGCCTAGCCTCAAGCATCTCCTCATAGATGACAATGTCCCCAAAAGAGTCATCAGAGGCGAGCTCACCCATCTCAGCTCGACGGTAACAATCCTTAGAATATCATCATCAGCGTTGAGCAAACTAGAAAGGGTACTTACTTTGGACCCATCATCATCAAGAGAAACCTTGCCTTTGCGTTTTTTGTTGCGGAGACGTGAAGAATTTCCTGAGCCACTACCGGAGAGGCCCTGAAGAGACTGAGTTAGAGAAATTCCACATGAAAGAGTCGGATCCTACCCAGACTTACTACCGCCAAAGTTGCGCGTCCCACCTACCTCAGCGAGTGCTCGAGTCCCTGCAACCCTAACACCAGGCGCCTGGACCTCCCTGGACTCAGCACCCAGCGCCTGGATGGCCCAGGCCTCAGCGCCCAGTGCTTGGGACGCCTGGCCAAGGGCGCCCAACTCCTCCCCGTCCAAGCTCGCCATCCCTCTTGCTCCTCTTTGCTCGCCTGGACCCTTGCCTTGTGGCGCCTGATGGCTCAATTCCGCGCCTAAAGTGGCACCCAGACTGCCCCGTTCCGCGCCCAAAGTGGTGCCCAAAACAGCCTGAAATGCCTCATCAGGCTCGCCCAACACGCTAGACTGCTCACCCAACTCGCCTCTCTGACCCACCGCGTGGACAGCACGCCCAGCAGCCCAGATAGCGCCTGATCTCGTCCATTCTGCTCCAAATCAGCGCCCTCGGCGCCCAAATCTCCTCCACCATGGCCTCCAATCAGCGGAGCATGGACAGTTGCACCAGGCAGCCACCTCAATGTGTGAACAGTAGCAGTAAGCGTCTCCACTCCAGCGCCGACGGCACCCTTTCCCAAGCTTCCTCGTCGGTCAATGATGGCTTCTCCTTCTTCGATAGCAGTGGGTACTTGTTTTCCTCTTTCCTCAATCGACATGGCCTCCAAATGCTCAAACTTAAGAATGTCAAGCCTTGGGTCCCCAAAGAATTTCAAGAAGAGTTCACCTTCACACTCTCAAGTTTCTATGGAGTCGGTGGAGTTTGGGCTCTCAAGGGTTTCAAGGAGAAGTTACATCCCAAGGTGAATGAAATGGGGAAGAATGAAGAGAAAAGTTTCTATTTATACCTAGGGTTTCTTGAAATCAAGGAAAAAGTAAAAAGCCCCAAATTACAACCTAGGGCTCTTCAAGAATCCAAAAAAGTAAGTGAAAGAAGGAGTTTATATAGTCAATGGAGTCCCACAAGAAAAAGGAATCTACTAGAGGGGAGGGGGTCGCCGATCAAAATAAGATTTCAAAAAAATTCGGATTTAAAAAGGTGTGTACACAATTTTGACCGTAACTTTTGCTCCGTAACTCTAAACGGGGCTTATTATTATATCAAATTGAAGCTCTCGACAAGCTCTACAAAACTCACTGCCCAAGGCAGTGAAAGACACTATGAAAAGTCCAAAAAAGGCCCAAAAACACATGTTTTGACCGCCTGAAGTTTTTTTCCAATTACGTCGGACAGCCGAAAATTCAAACTCAAACAAATGCCCCCTTCTCCAAGTTTCCTTAGACACGGGGCATTGGGGGGGAAATGATGGACCAGGCCCAATCCATGTGAAAAGCCCAAACTTATAAAGATCCAGCAAGCTCAATGTGGTCCAAGCCCGGTCAAGCTCACCAGGCTCAAGGAGCTACATCAGCAGGGTGCATGCAAGGTCATCCAAAAGCCTCACCCTCGCCCCTTGGAGAGAATCAATCTTCCCTCATCCTTTGACCAAGTCCTTTGAAGAGCACCATAACTTCCTTGCCCGTTAAGGAGATGAGAGATTGTCAAGTTATTTAATTACTATTAAAGTCACCCTAATCCGTTATAACTATTAAACGGGCCCAACCCGTCGTGACTGCTTGATTAGCTATTTAATATCCATTATGAGGCGGCTACTATAAAATGTAAGCTCCATCGACACTTGGGGGGCATCACACTCAGTATAGCACAATTCTCTCCTAGCTCTTTAAGCTTGTAGCTCTCTGCTCTCCCTACACACCTGAGTTAATAAAACATCCGGCGACCCTTACCCTTCAAAGTAGACGTAGGTCACATTGACCGAACCACTATAATCTTTGTCTTGCTTTTGTCTCTATCTCCTACTTAGCAATTTTACTGTTCAATTGACAGGTGGTGTACAAACCCAATTTGTGCATCATCAATCTTGATTAATTTTCTTCTCAATTCGATCAAAAATAAATCATCCACACAGAGATTAGGGTATTCATGAGAGAAAAATCCCGCATAGCTTAACCTAGAAAATTACTAAGATTCAAACTCAATATATATAAATTTATAACTTATCTCTATTACCAATTACACTAAAATACTTTTATTATAATCACCAAGCAACCAAATGGGTGTTTGTTTTAATTAGGTAAATATCATACATCACACTCCTTAGACTATGTCAACGTGAAGCAAAAAGATATTATTTAGACTTAATTTGTTGACTTAATAGTGGGAAATCATGTATGTCCAAATACCATTGCTCATGTAAAGCATAACCTTAACATATTTTATACAATTTTAATCAAATGAAAAATCAATTAGATTTTTTTGAGTTTACTCCATTATATTTTGTTTGGTACGATGGAAAAATAGAATGATGAAAAGTTGAAAGGATAAAAAATTAGAGGAATAGATAAAATATCATGTTTAATAATCTATATCTATTCTGCTAATAAAAATATCTTATGAAAAATTTTTGAATCTCTATTTTACCTTTATAAAAAAATACAAAGACCACTCCATCCTTTCACAATTAAATATCTAAATTACCATCATATTCTTATGTATTTAAATCTCTAACTTATTTATAACATATCTTTTAATTATCTATTATGTATGTATAAATATCAGTTTCTATAAAACTTTTTGATTGATTATATTACTCTTAAAAAATATATGCATTATTATATTTTCAATAAAGTGTTCAAAAAATCTTGAAAAACTCTATCAATTTAATATTACCCATCTCATATACAAAATTAACATTATACCTACATATGTGTATTTTCTTTTTAATTGAATTGTTTAACCCTTTTATTTCTAAGATAAAAAATAATTGTACATATAGTTTTTTTTAAATCAATTTATGTTACATAAATATAATTCTTTAGTCGCAATAAATTTTCTAAGTTGTACTAAAATTTTATATAAAAATAGATATTATAGTGTATTTTTAAGTAAAACTTAAATTTTTTAGAATTTTAATATGCTTGAAAATATATATTATAGAGTAGTATATTAAATCTTATCAGATTTGACTTAACTAATTCCTAACTACACTAAGATTCCAATGTGATTAGTATATTGACAATTACTTTTATTTTATTCAAGCAATTATAAGTGGAATCATAATCAAATGAATTTCAAAAAAATTAATTTCTCAAACATCATTAAAAAAATAATATCAATCACAAAATTCTAAAAAAATATAATTTTAGCTATTTTTTTTATAGTTAGAATAAAGAATTTTGAGAACATATAAAGTTTTCATAATCTTATAATAGAATATGAGTAATAAAAAATCAAGTTTGATAAATTTGAGATAATATTTAATTCAGATACATATATATCTAATATATTTTAATAATTTTTATATATGAAACTATTCACGTGCAACGCACGTGATGCATTTGCTAGTAAGGAATAAAAATACGAATGATGAAAAAGTGGATGAATGAGCTTTCATTTCAACTCACCAAAATCAATCCCTTCAAAATTAGGAGGAAAAGTGGATGAAAAGTTAATTATGTGTGTTGAAATATATGCTATTTTTCTATTATCAATTATATATTATGTATACATTAAATTCATATATAGATATAATGGTAAAATATATATCTATATTTTTTTAATCCTTCAAAAAAAAATATTCTTATTTTTCATCCTTTCTACCAAACACAAAAGAGGGAAATAAGATTGCTCATAATTATGGAGGAGAGTTGGAGGGCAACGGATTGCTCATAATTATGTTTTTGGTTTAAAAATATCTCTTATACTTTCCATTATATATACAATTAAGTCATGAAATTATGTATACACTATAATATAAAAAAGGTCAGGCTTCAATAAGTTAATCTGACGATTTCAAATAAACTCATCCAACGGCCACCAACATCTCTTTCAAAACGATTTATATTAATTTTTTTTTCCCTCAAAATCTATCACTTCTCACTTACGTTGTACCGTACCACAAATTACCCCTAATGTATACATAAAACATAGCAATCCACATGAATCTTTCTTCATCATCTTGCTTTGTCAAGTGATACATGCATGGAGGACAAATTGAAATGATAATAAAATTTGACTTTGTTAGTTCCACTAGATTATGACGTGGAATTGAGACAAAGGGTAAAATTGAAACTTAGCATAATACCATGGAACGTGCTTTGTAGTTTATACAGTCACTTTGAGGTTTACAAGTGAGTCTTATTGTATGGTAGTTTAAGGTTAATAAGCTATTGACAATTTGTTCACTTATGTTTTACTAGTTTTAGGAGTTAAGGTTATTTGATTCCTTCCATAATTATGTTTATATTAGGGGTAACTCGTGTCTGAAGGCACGATGCAATATAAATGATTTTAATAGGGATGTTGATGGCCGTTGGATGAGTCTATTTGAAATCGTCGAATGGACTTATTGAAGTTTACCCTGTTTTATATTATAAATATATGATTTTCCATGTTTTCCCAATTGTGATGGTATTAGTACTAATAGGCAAATTTCAACACAACTCAAAAAAAACCTTGTCACAATATTATTGGAACCGGATACATGAATCATGTTTCGTCATTGTATTACTCATACTTTCTTTTAAATTATAAGCCATCATATCTTGTTTTATTATTACTTTCAAAGCTAATTTTAGTCTTTCTCCACACTTTCGATTACCATCAATAATTATCACATCATGGCCTACATAGACTAGGAATAGATACAGAAAGAGGGGTCAAGGAGAAACGGCTCAATATTCGATCCCATGAGCAAATTTGTTATCAAATTTGAAAATTTTGCTCTAATACCATGTTAAGGTTAGAAGATAGAGAATTGAGAAAATAAGATAGAGGAGATAGGGATTTTAAAATAATACCCTACCTCTTCCTCTCAACTTATAGTTATTTAGGAAAATATAGAAGACAAGTATACACAGTTCTTAAGTTAGAACAAACCGATAGAATAAAATTCAATAATAAAAATTATACGACAGGACGATAAACATAGACTCCAAAATTTCTATACAAAGCACTTCTCTTATTCACTCAAATAGACAAATGCACCCTTTGAACGATAGTTGATTCATAAAGAATGATTTTTTTTTTTTTTTAAGTTAAAAGCTATATAGACTTTCTAGAAAGAAATGTCATACTCCTTTTGTCACAGGATATGGGACGTTGTAATCGAAGGTTCATACCTCTTGGACTTTTTTCGGTTAGGTCAATGCATCTGCCAACTAGTGAACAACGCCTTGGGATGTGAGCTACTTCTGACCTCCAATGCCATTCATTGTATTTGAGTTATTGAATATATATTTGACGTTCAATAACTATTTACAACCTCTTATATTACATTTAATTGTTATAAATCTTATATTATATTTAATTGCCAAATGAGGCATTTGTGTTTTAAGTAAAAATGAGGTACAACCATGGTATAAGGTTGTAATATCGGCCATCGACTTGAAAGATTTTGAGACACATTAGTCTTGCCACCGTGTCGCGGTATTGGGTGAAGACTTAGAAAAAAAAAAAGTTAAATATGACAAGATATTCAAGTCATATTGTGGTGTCGCGGAACCGTATCGACCAATTCAGTGATGATAACTCGACGACTTAAGATTAACTCGATGATAACTCTCGGACGAATCATGTGACACTCGGGATTTATACGTAAAATATAACGATGTCGACTCAAATGATGTTGAGTCAGATATGACTCAGCCAACTCATATTGATATCAGTCGATTTTTTGATCCATAGGTGTGCAACTTGGGGTACATACGAGCACAATCGAGTGAAACTTGAAAATTTGCAGGATTTGGGTTGCCATTTTTATGCAATTTGATGTGAACATTTATTATTGAATGGTGGAAAAATAGTGCTGCTGATTTTTTTTTTTTTTTGTTGACTTGTGAATTTCCCAACTCCTGTTCTAATTCATGTTGATTTTGAAAGCTGAACCTTTTTTTTTGGCTACCTTGTGTGGCTTTGGCATTAAGGTTAAAGATAGTTTATTGTTTTATTTTGACCATAAAATGTCACAAAAAATTTTTTTAAAAAAAATCAACCAGGACTATTTTTTTTTTTTAATACTGAGTTGGACTAAAAATCAATTTGAGGAGTTACTCAATCCTAATGTCTTTCATATTTAATCATAAAATATATACATATTTCGGATCGGATTAGATATAGGTATATCCAAATTCGAATTTAAATTAGGGTTTGAATTATCGATAAAAAAAATGTCAATTCATATTCGACTAATCAGATTCGAATTCAGATCAAAATGCAATCCATTAATAGGCCTAATCCACACGCAGTTTAAATTCATCATTTATTTTTGGTTAGACGTTTAGATCCATCATTGGTTTGGTTATGCTTATATTTTTGCATTCATGCTTTACAAAAGATTGGGCTTGGGCTGAAGCATTCTTAGAATGATTAGGCTTCGGCTACCATATTGGGATTGGGCTTGGGCTTTGTTAATGCTTGACAAATTATTGGTCTTTGGCTGGACCCAAAACCGACTCCATTCCAAAACCATTCGAATTGTCCTCTAATTTTAATTCATTTTCATTTTCCACCACACGTTGGCCGAAATGACTAATAAACCCCTTTAAACAGAAATTTTCGAGCCTCTTATTTCCAACCAACAGTTTTCGTGGTCATGAATTAACGGTCGAATGTAAGACACTATTCACTTCCACCATAGCACACTCCTCTCTCTCTCTCTCTCTCTCTCCCCATGATCTCCTGCAAGGCTTCAAAGTTTAGCTGTGCTTCACCCTCTACCAACTTCACATTCAAAGCAATTCCGAGAAACCTCTGTTTTTACCAATCCAATCTTTCTTTTCGCAACAATTACATAGTCTTCGCTTCACTTGACAGACCCAAATGGAATTCCACGGCAAATTATGCCAAAAATGGAAATAAACCCAGAATCCAGCATGACTATGATGAAGAAAGAGAAGGAGGAGGAGGAGGAGGAGGAGGAGGAGGAGAGAGAAAGGTTCAGTGCGACGTCCAAGTCATTTCATGGCGGGAACGCCGAATTAAGGCGGAAATACTGGTAAATGCCGAGATTGAATCGGTTTGGAATGCGCTTACTGACTATGAAAGGCTTGCAGATTTCATTCCCAATCTTGTGTTTAGGTAAAATTCTAAGGTACCTTTTCTTTTTCTGTGGATTTATCCTTTTTTGTGGATTTAAGTTTGTTTAATAGAGAAAAAATGAAGGGGTTTTTTTTTTCTCAATCTTGTATTCAAGAAGAACAAAAAGCAAAAAGCAAAAACATTACTTACCTTATAGAAGGAAAGAAACCATTTTCTCTTTGTGGAGGAAGGAGGAGATAAGCAAAGGCTGAAGAACCTAAAGTTCAATCTTAATGGTGAACAGTTGGTGTTGCTATTGAACATGACCAATTGTGTTCCCTGAGTTTCCCTAAACATCATAATGAATCTGCTTTGCTTTTTCTTAGTTAAGAATCATGTGAACTTTTAAATACTAAATACTAAATACTACAAAAACAGTGGTTGGCCTAATGACCACGCCCTGGAGGGTTTGAACCTCGTCGTCTCTTCCCCTACCCTATAATAGCGCCTGCCCAAAAAAAAAAAAAAAAATACTACAAAAAATGTGTAAATTTTTATTTCGATGCCTCTTTTTTCTTTGGTGAGGAGGGGCTAAAAGGCTGAAGATTTAAGGGTCACTCTGAGTGGGGAACACTTGGTGCTGCTCTCTAACATGATTATTTCTTTTCTAGGAGTTCATTAAAATCATAAAACGTACGTTTTGTTTTTAAAAGTAGTTAACAAAAATGTGTTGTTTCTAGAATTTCGAATTTGTCGATATATTTGGATTTTGGAGCTTACCATCTAGACACATCTCAATAGTTGGGCCTAACTTGCATTTCATGGGTGTCTCATTTAAGAATAAATGGAATGCTGCATACAAATTCTGAGGTATTTTACTATTTGTTGCAAATGTGACATTGTTTAAGAGATTATTGGCAATTTTCCATTCTTGTTCAGTTGTTCATTGAGTTCTTATTATAACCACTTAACAAGTAAAACCCTTTGATGTAATAGTGACTTCTAAACATCTGACAAGATAAAGACCTTGTTATTTCCAAGGGCGGATTTGCAGAGGGACCACCTTCATCCGATTCTTTTAAAAAAATTTGGGGTTTATTAAAATAATTTAAAATGTTTTAGAACCTTCCCCCATTGAAAATTTTGTGAAAATATTATGGTAGTTTCATATTCTATATAATAGGTGGAGTTCTTTAAAAAATAAACAATTTAACTTGCCTTGACTCAATGCCATGTCCTTCTCTTCATCTCCAATTTCCTCTCTTTCCTCTGAAATGACACTAGCGAATCGATCCAATCCAATCATCATCACCTCCTCTTTTCCTTCCCTGTTGATGAAGACAACCCACGGGTTACAGTTGTGATTGAAGTCTTGAAGATCGCCAGTCATCACTGACCATCTGTTAATGAGTCGTGATGAGTTTTGATTATTGTGGTTGATCGCTTCAACTTGGCTTTATCTGTTATTTTTTTTCTCCATATCCCTTTCATCTCCTTTGCTTCATTCTATTTCTCAATGCAAACTAAAATTAAGGCTTCAAGTTTGCAGCCTAAAACCGTGAACATACCAAGCACGATCGGATGTAGAGCCACTACGAGCTGGTAGACTAGGCTGGTGGTGGAGGCACTACAAATTTCTGAACAAACCAAAAAATTCAGGGGAGGGGAGAACATTTGTACACTCTATACATAATACCTGAATTTTCTTCATTTGTTATGGTGGTGATGGATTTCTTTTGCTTGTGATGGATTAAATTGTTCTGATTGATTGCTTCAAATTCAAGTTTTCTTGTTTTGTGACGAATTGAATTTCCACATTGTTTCCATTACATTTCTTCTAGTAAATTAATTTGTATATTTGGAATTCCTATGTTATGGATTGTATTTTTGATTAATTTTTTCCAATTCATTGGACTTGTAAAATTTGCTTGTGATGGATTAAATTGTTCCTATTCTATCTATATTGGTCATTAGTAGTTCTTATGTGTTGATGGTTAAAAATTCAATAATAAGTACTAAGTTTGTGTCTAACTACATGAATTAACGCTTGAATTAGTCATGTATAAATTCCTTTAAAGAAAATCAAAATTGGAACAACTGCCTCAACGCTAAAAAATTATGATGATGGTAGTGACATACGACATTGTTTTGACCAAAGTCATAATGATCATGTGGGCCCTTTTGTGTTGGCTCCTTTGTACATCGTAGATAAGAATTTCACTTCCACTGGCATTCTTTTAATGAAACTGCACTTATAAAAAAGATTAAGAAATAATATTTTTGTCAAAATAATGTTAGCTTATGGTTTTATTTTATGAGGTAGTTTTAGGTTTCGCTCACTGGCTCCACCTGTGGCTATTCGTTTGTATTTCTTATCCGACTTTTCATGCTATTTTATAAAAACTATTTAGTGCTGGGATTTGATTAGATCCTCTAATTTAATATTGTTTATTACTTGTATATCAGTGGGAGAATTCCATGTCCACATCCAGGGCGGATATGGTTGGAGCAGAGAGGTTTGCAGAGAGCACTTTATTGGCATATAGAGGCTCGTGTTGTGTTGGATCTCCAAGAATTTCCCAATTCAGTAAGCATCTTGAACCTCAATACAATTGGGACTGCTGCGAGAACCTTATATTCATATGGGTTTAATTTGGAAACATACTGGGAAAATGCAAATATCTGTTATTTATAGTCTGCATTTTACCTCTATGTGGGAGAGAAGGGGAGGGAAGGGAAGGGGGGATATTGTGTGCGTGCATGGTCATGATCTATGAAGCACGGATGCTTCGTTAAAGTCGACATATCCATATCGGATACGATACTTGTCGGGTACTTGAGAATACGCATCGGATACACACCACATGTATCAAAAAATAAATAAAATATATAGATACTTCGCGGATACTTCTATATGCATAGATGTGTTTAATCTTTACTCTTCCTTTTTGATTTCACATACAATGCAATACATCAACAATAATCCATATGACTTTGAAGACACATAGATGTTTTCAAAGTATTATTATTCACTATCACATGTCCAAAGAGTATAAATGAGTTTATTACACTATATTCTTAGCAATAAACACTTCTAAGCAAATAATGTAGTTAAATGTTGGTTCTTATTCTTTTAATTAATCACGTTTACTTTGTAGATGTACCATAATGAGATAATAGGTGGTTTTTTTTTAAAATAAAAAATTGTTAATGTTGTTTATTATTGTTAAAGAATCACTAAAAACTATAGCTATCAAACCATTATATAATAGTACAAATATAAGATATATATTTTTATAGACGTGTCCTAGCCATACCTATATCTCATTTTTTGTGGTTTTGTTGTACCGTCATTTCCGTATTGTATTGTACCCATATCTCGTATATGGATCCGTGCTTCCTAGATCATGATATATGAGCAATATTTTTGTAAATGTTGCACTGTGCGTGCCCCTGTATACCTTAACCATTCAGGATGCATGGTTGATATTGGCTTGTTACTTAGCTTTTGTCTTTGTAATTCTTGAAGATATTATTGACCACTCCCCAACCACTAACATACACACAAAGCCGCGTCTGTAACATAATCAGCATTAGTTTACTGGCAATTTTTATTTTATACATCATATTTGCGTGTTCCCTGAAACTCGAGGAATTTGATATGTTTTTGTTCCCCGCTCTCTCTCTATTGTCTATAATCCATAGTTATCAAAATCGTACGATTCGCGATTCGATTCGTACGATTCGGTTCGATACAGGTACAAAACGATTCGTATCATATATGAGAATCGTTTTAGAGTTGAATCGCACCTGAATCGTACGATTCATACGATTCGATTCATATCGCACGATTCAATCACTTTTTTTTTAAAACCCAATCTTTTTACAAAACGACGTCGTTTTGTCCGCTAAACAGTAAAACAACGTCGTTTTGTTTGCAAAGGAACCTACGCCCTAATAAAAACTCAACTTCTTTGCTCGTTCTCTCTCTGACGTCATCTAAAGCTCAATTTGCGTTGTCTAAAGCTAAAGGTCACGACTAACGCTCTCGCATCATCTATTGATTTTTGCCCCCGATTCTTTCATGTGTAGTTTGTTAGGTTCTAATTTTTTGTTTCAAAATGTTGGCCTGTATGTTTTTACCCAATCAATTTTCGTATTTATTTGTTTTTCATTCATGTATGTAACCTAATCTATACTGGGTGTCACTATTTTGGTTCTTGAATAGTCATGATTCTTTAATAAATTTTTTTTTTTAAGTTGTTGAATTTAAAAATAGTTAAACAAAAGATGAAAATAAAGCAAAAGACTATAATCTTTCCATTTAGACGATGTGATTATGTCAATTAATTATTTTTATAATGCAATAATATTCAATATTCAATATTTTGTCTATTTTAAATATATAGTATTATTTTTTATTTTTGTTCAAATTTTATGTCGAATCTTACGATTCACGATTCGATACGATTCACGATTCGATAATTTAGAATTCCGATTCACAATACGAATTGCGATTTGACAACTATGCTATAATCACATGCATAGTTCCTAAATGGTCTCAAAGTTAATAATTTCAATTGGCTCTTGTTTATGTGATATGCTTAATTCCTCTCCTTGCATCGAGGAAAAATTGCGATTTTTTTTTCCTATTTTCAAGAAAAGTTCTTATGAAATAGTTCAGAGAATCTAACTGATAATAGTTCCGTTTACTAATAAACTTACAGTCTTGCATGATTGATAGTTCTGTGGGGTTAACTGTAGTGCGCACGCGAGAGAAGAGGTTCATTTGGAATGATGAAACATATGGTAGGTTGGATTAGTGTGCTAAAGGGAGTGAATCTTGATGGCCTTCACCTTTTACCATTGAGAGACACAAGTTGCCATAAATCATCAAATGGGCCTTGAACTTAATGGCTTGTAGGAAAACAAAAACTAGAAGATCCCCACCCTTGAAAAGGAATTGGAGGATCCTTCACTTATTTCGTAGTTAAAGAGGAGCCAAACCCCTCCTGGCCTTCCTAGCCAAACTCAAAGGGATCAAAGAAACCTGGCTTTCGCACCTATGTGGGGTAGTGGCCACAAGACTCGCAATTAATTTAATTTTTTATTTTGTTTAGCCTTAATTTTTTAGGACTTAATTATGTGATGTCATTAACTTTAGGATATGTAGTTTTTTCTTGCCATCTAGTATTCTGATATGTCACAAACAGTGACCTTCATGAAGGCAAGACATGAAACGCCAGGCAGAATGTAAAATGCCATTTTAGTAGGCACTTCAATTACAAATGTTGTATGACTTCTCCATTTCTCCAAATAATTTTGGGATCTTTCATCTGAATAAATTTGATGGAATGATTGTGCAATCTAAGGTGACATAGTGAAATACATTCCTGGGCGCTATGGACACTGGTTCCAATTATGATCTGGTTACGTTTCCATCTATAGAATGATGAAGCACTTCCAGTATTGAATGTGTCTTGATGAATTTATGATGAAACTGGTGGGTAATGGTGTTGCATTTTTCCCTCATGGAACCAAAATCATCTGGGTGGTAGATCTTCATATGGTTAGTTCCATGTATTCTGGATCCATACATCACGTGTTGTGTTATTCTTGTAGTTGTCTTTATTTTCCTTTCTCTGTGGAGGACATATAATTGTATTCTGATGACATTGGCAAGCAATATTTATACTAAAAACATTACTAAATAGGGTAAACTTTGCTACTGAATGATCAAGACATAGTATTGCATGTGATCTTGGAAACATGAAACAGAGCCAATTGTGTTTTTCGTGTGCACCTGATTCAAAGACTACATATGAAAAATTTTTTTGTGTTTAATTGTTCGACTCGCAAAAATAGTCTCTCCGCTTGTGGAGGTAAGGCTGCGTGCTCCAGACCACACAATGGCGAAAGGCTCGTGCATTGGGCGCCCTTTTTTTAACTTGGATTTCAAAGACATAATTATTCCAATATAATTTTGATGCTCCCTCCTTCTCTCTTCCCCCTTATTTTCACGAAACAAAATTTTCATTTGGGAACTGGTCATATTTCTTATGGTCATTTGCGGACATGTACTCCTACATTTTAAACTATGTTGTTTATTGATTTAATGTTCATTGGTCTGTTTACCTTCGTGTGGATATTAAACAGCGATCACCATTCTTGGTCAATTTGATAGCTTATTTAACCTTTATCATTCTGTGTGGTTTCCACGTATCATGTTTTGCTTGATCACCATGGAAGTTGTGATTTTGGAATTTTTAGTTCTCATTATTGCACTTCTTGTCTTGCTTCAGTGTATGACTTTTAGCAGTTGCTCAATTCAGGCAAATGACCGTGAACTCCACTTTTCCATGGTTGATGGTGATTTCAAGAAATTTGAGGGCAAATGGTCTTTAAAATCGAGTGAAAGGTAGAATGAATGCTCGCTCTTACGTACAATTTCATCAAATTGCCAGTGGCGATGTTATTGTTCAGCATTTCCTCTCCATTGTTTCTTTCCACTGGTTTTAGTTTGGAAAAATACTATTATCTATTTTAGGAAAGAAAGGCCCAAGATGGAAAATATCTAGTTTGCATGTAGTTAGGTTTCTTATGTTGGCAACACAGTTACTCAAAACCTCTAGATGATGCTCACATTCAGTGATGATCATATTTATTTTGCTTCTGAGTTTCATTTAGAACTGCTACATATTTCATTTTATTGCATGTCATGGAACAGGAAGCTGATTTTATGTCACACTTATATCTTTTGTGTATATTATCATATGAGTAAATATCTATACAGAGCCCCGAGGGAGTGCAATCCATGTACGCATGATGCATACATGAAGAGAAAGAGAGAAAGTCATAAAGCTAAATACAGAGGCGGCTTAAATTCCAAACTCATTGCAACGACTATGTCATGCTTATGTCAGATTACATTGACTTAACTTTTGTTGGGTTTTTTTCTGGAAAAAAACAGTAAATGGCAATCGCTACAATTATGTTCATTTAGGAGTTGATAAAGCCCCTAATCCACAGTTGTTCTGGCCCTTCCAGCCATGATTCAGTCATTGTCTTAGAAGAATTAAGATATTTTAGAGAACTATTTAATGTCAAGGCTTGTCTTGCCCATCTTTTAAAATGTCTAATGCATGTCCTGTTTGACAGGACTCCAAAGTATTCACTCCCTCTATCAAAGTGTTTGTTATTCACTATTTTTCGGAAGTGCAGTTGTATGAAACAGAATAAAAAAATAATATCATTAACCATTCCTTTGGATATAACCAAAATATGCTTACCATTATACTTGAGATTCTTTAACCATCAATTACTGGCAATGTATGGTTCATTGTTGTAAAGGCGCAATCCTCCTGGGGCCATGTTAGCAGTATGTTAAAAAAAATTTGATGCTGACACAGACCATAGGATTAGTGAAAACTTCGCGTGGAAATTTTGACCATCCTCACATACGTCTCTAGTCTTTTTACTTTTTATTATTACTTTCAGATATATATTCCCTTTCATTATTGACAGTAGGATAATTGCATCCACAGAGTTTAGTATACTCATTACTTTCAATGAGTTTATTATCTAAGAGCTTAAGCTATTGAGAGTGTAACATAAGTATTTCATACTTTAACATGACCCCAACATGCGAGCCAGATTTTGGGCCACACACGTGCAAGAATTATAATTAATAGGTTGTTGGCAAAATTCGAATGCAAAACCTTCTCCTTTGGTACTATGTTAAACCACCAACTTCTATAAAAATTAAGCTGTTAGAGCAATTGGTGTTTAACAGAAACTTAGATTAAACTGTTAGTCTACGGGGACATATTGAGTAGGTTTGCTAAATAATTATTTACATCTCTGTTAGAAGAGTTCTTGAACCATAGCACCTTGATATGGAGATATATTGTCATCCTTAGGAGGCAAGGATCAAAATTTCATTTTGGTGCATAGTTTCGTTTAACTTGAAAATGGAAATGTTTCGGAAATATTTGAAAAACGTTTTGAAAATATTTCGGAGATATTTTAAAAATATTTCAGAAACAAGTTGAAAACCTGATGGAAATTGTTGGAGTATAGTCTAGTTTATTAGGGTTTCCTCTAGTTTATTCTTTTCCCTTTTTTTACCTTTACTATGACTTTTATATTTTGCCTAGACCACAAGGATGTTTAGATTGCTTTGTACTATTATTTGACTATATATACGAGGCTTTACTCTTAGTTTGAGTATCCCTTTTCACTCACGTTTATTCTAAATTGGTATCAGAGCCACAACCCTAACCCTAACCCTAGACCCTCCTCCACGTTGCAGCCACCAGCCACCTCACTGCCACCAGGCTGCTGCCACACCAACAACAAACTAACTAAACCCTGCAGCCCAGCACCGATATCAATCACCACCAAAATCAGCGGCTGAACCAGAACCTCAAACTCCACCAAACCAATACCCAGCAAACCGACAACATACCCACCGACAGCAACAATACCCACTGACACCAGCAACAACTCCTCACCAGCAAACCCAAGTAGCACCAACAACAGCACTCCACCAAAACTAGCAGCACCGAAACACCCAATCCCAATCCTAGAAGCCACCGACTGCCCAAACCACTGACTACTCCACCGAGACAGCCACTCCCACTACTACATACCAACACCGACAACCAAAGCAAAGCAAAACAAAATAGCACCGACATACTGCCCTCATCAAACCAAAGCAAAACAGTAAAATGCCAATAAGATTTTGGTACCCCCATAGCTCTAAGCATACAACATACCATCACTATCAGACTCCTATTTTTTCTTTCAGCAACTCTATTTTGCTCAGGAGTATATGGACAAGTGAGTTGCTGAAGGATATCCTGGGAAGAATGGTGAGACACTAAGGCATCAGACACATATTATTTGGCATTATCTGAACGAAGAGCACGAACAATGACATCGAATTGTGTTTTAATCATTTGGAGAAACTAAGTGATTATAGGGAGTACATCAGACTTCCCATGCAAAAGGTAGACCCAAGTACAATGGGTGTGGTCATCTATAAATGTCACATAGTATTGAGCACCTGACAGAACAGTAATAGGAGAAGGTCCCCAAATATCAGAGTTTATTAGGTCAAATGGCTTGGGTGACTGGGGTATGCGAGGAATATAACTGGTCCTAACATGTTTCGATAGAGAACATATAACTCAGTCAAGTTTACCACCAACATAAGCATTGCTCAAAACAAGAAACAACATACATAAATATTTAAAATTTGTATGTCTAAAACGGTCATGCCACAACTGAACAGTTTGTGACAAAAAATCATAAAGACAACTACTAGGTAAAATACTAGCATGCAAGCTAGGAACAAATAAAAACAAAGCAAGTGCAGGTGATGTAGGTGGAGGAACTGGTGAAACTGGAGGTGGATCGCCTAGATAATACAGTCCATCTCTCTCATGTCCCCTGATAATAATCCTTCTGGTATTCAGGTCTTGCAAATAACACGAAATAGATAAGAACACAACTGTACAGTGAAAATCTCCGGCTAACTAATGTACAGATAATAGATTAATGGCCAGCTTTGGCGCATGAAAAACCAAATATAATGTAAAGCCATCTGGGAGGCGGATTGTACCCCTACTAACAATAGGGGCATGTGTCCCATCTACTAGCTGAACCTGTGTATGTAACTGCTCGTTAAAAGTAGTGAAGTGATGGCCCTCACTTGTCATGTGACCATTCGCACCCGATTCTAGCATCCAAAGGGGAGACGAACTGGTGCAAGCATAAAAGGCACGAGGTATACCTGTAGTGGTGGCAGCAGCAGTAGTCGGACTCTGAGAAGTCAGAGCGGACACAAGTATATCTAATCAGGAAGGGATAGCATCCATATCACTCTGCCAAGGAGGAGCAGTAGTAGGAGCAGCGGCAGTAGGTGGTGGTAACTCAGCAATAGCAGCAGTACGACCGCGAGAAGGCGGCTTAAGCTCTGGATGGAGCTTCCAGCAAGTAGCCCTGAGATGTCTTGATCGGCCACAATAATCACAATGACGAGAATCCCCCTGTCTACGCTGATCTGAGGTGCCCTGTCGGCGCTGGTCCAGGCGCTGTCCACCCTTGGCTAAGGGTCCTGAACGAGACCCTATAGCAATTGCAAGGGCCATCTGGTCAACCTAAAGAGTCAAGGTCGCAACTGGAAGTGATGCAAGGCGGACGCGACATTCATGCCGCTTAATCATTGCATACACCTCATAAAGAGACGGAAGCCTCAACATCGACAAGATCTGGGAACGAGGTCCCTCAAACTCATTATGAAGCCCTATAAGGAACTTGTGAATCCTATCCTCCTGGTCTCGAGTATGCAAGAATGTTGTTCCCTCGGGCTCTATCTTCGGAATAGCAGCAAGAGGACGTAGAGTCTCATACTCAACCCAGTGTTAGGTCAAATAGCCATAATAATCCTGAACGGTCATATCTCTCTGTCGAGCATATGAGAGCTCCTGAGAAAGCTCATAAACACTAACTCCCCATCTTGACTGGGAATACATCTCTGATAATGCGCAGAAATTCAGGAAATATATAAGTGATTTACTGCATCAAAAGCAGATCAACAGAGAAGAGGATCCGCTCCCTCCTAAAAAGGTCCTAGATACTGCAACCTGGTAGCACTGTGACGAAAAGTGCGAAGGACGAAGCTACAACGAAAAATGCGACCTGGCAGTGACCCAGCAGTAGGCTAGGCACTTGGGTTCACTGGTGTGCAGTGGGCTAGGTGGCTAGGCTGGTCTGGGTTGGGTTGGGCTGGGCAGTGGGTTGCTGATTTTGTCGCTGGGTATAGTTGGAATAGTTGATTTGACATTTTGCTGTTTTGACTTCTACCTTTTTGTGCAATCGTACACCGAGTCGTGTTCTTCAATACAGGACTCCCTTACAGGTCTTATTCCCTGAGCGAACACTTTTTTCAGTCACCCCTCGTGTTTTTGGATGCACATGTTTTGTTCAGAATCGGTCGTCTACTTGCTATAAGCTTGATGATAAAGCGATTCGTTTTGTCTTTGTGGGCTATTGTCATCAGTCTAAGGAATATCAGTGTTATGATCCTATTAGGCGCCGTATGTATCACAGTCTAGATGTTACCTTTCTTGAGCATATTCCTTATTTTTCTTCCATTCTTGTGTCTACTCCTCTAGTTAATGATACTCCATTTAATTTTTCGTTACCACAGGAGCCAGAGTCATTGGTCACTATCACTACAGAGTCATCAGTCTCTCCTTTTCCAGAGCCCCTCATCCCTGTCCGTACAGAGTCACCAGTCTCTCTTCCTTTGTAGGTTTATGTTCGTTGCCCTTGCTCTCATCCTCCTGCTGATGTCCCATATACCTCAGGCGATGCAGATAATACTTGTCAGTTCGTTGAGCATATTGATGCACCTGTTGTTAGTACTGATGAGATTGCAGGTACTGAGCCAGTTACTTTACCTGATGAGACATTGTCAGTGGAGGATGATGATTTAGGGCGTTGTTATTCGCGGCGTGATCGCCGTCCAGTTGTTCGTTATGGTTGGACCGCCAGGATTTTATATCCGATCTCTGCTTATGTTTCTTATGGTGATCTGTCTCCTACATTTCGAGTTTATAGTATGGTCTTATTAGATACGCCGGTTCCTCGCTCTGTTTCAGAGGCTATGCGGGAGCCCCAGTGAGTTCTTGCTATGCAAACGGAGATGTACGTTCTTCAACGTAATCATAGGTGGGATCTTGTCCTTTTACCTTCAAGGGTGAAGCCTGTTGGTTGTCGTTGGGTTTACACCCTGAAGTTTCTTGCAGATTGTACTATTGATCGTCACAAGGCTAGGCTTGTGGCGAAGGGCTTTACTCAGGTACCAAGTCATGATTTTGGTGCTACCTTTGCCCCGTGGCAAAATTGACTACTGTTCAGTTGATTATTTCTATGGCTGCGGAGTACTCTTGGTCTCTTCATCAGTTGGATGTGAAGAATGTATTTTTTCACAGTGATTTGGACGAAATTATTTATATGGATGCACCACCGGGCTTTCGTGGTGAGGGGGAGTATGCTGAAAAAGTATGTCGACTGTGTAAGTCTCTTTATGGACTGAAACAGTCACCACGAGCCTAGTTCTCTCGCTTTAGTGGTGTAGTTGTACGTTTAGGGTTCACTATATGTTATTCTGATCATACTTGCTTCATTCGACGAAATAATTCTAGACAGTGTATCATCCTTTTGGTATATGTTGATGATATTATTATTACTGGAGATGATGTTTCTGGGACTGCGTAGGTGAAGATAGACCTTGGGAAGGCCTTCGATGTGAAGGACTTTGGATTTTTGCGATACTTTTTTGGGATTGAGATTGTCCGTAGCAGCAGGGGTATTGTTCTTTCTCAGAAAAAGTATATTCTGGATCTTCTCTCAGACACTGGGATGCTGGGGTGCAGATCAGCATCATCACCCATGATTCCAAACTTGAAGCTTACTGCTGAAGGTGAGTAGTTGAGAGATCCGACTGTCTATCAGAGGTTGGTAGGTAGACTTATCTACCTAGCCAACACTAGACCAGACATTTCATTCGCTGTTAGCCGAGTTAGTCAGTTCATGCACAGGCCGTGTCAGTCTCATCTTGATGCAGTTTATCATATTCTTCGATACCTCAAGTCTTGTCCTGGACTTGGGTTGTTCTATGCATCAGGATCTCAGACCGGTTCTCTAGCCTGTTATTCAGATTCAGATTCAGATTATGGGGGAGCGTGTAACGGTCAATCTACTACGGACTTTTGTGCTTTTCGAGGGACTCATCTTATCTCTTGGAAGAGCAAGAAGCAGTCAGTTGTTTCTCGCTCATCAGCAGAGGCAGAGTATCGGGTACTAGCACTTGGCACATGTGAGATTATCTGGCTACGATCGATTTTTGGCGAGTTGGAATTTCCAGTGACTTATTCATCTGTATTATATTGTAATAATCAATTTGCTATTCAGCTCGCTTCTGACTCTGTACTACATGAGAGGTAGAAGCATATAGAGATCGATGTTCACTTTTTTCGGGAGAAGGTTAGCTGTAGTATTGTCACTCCATTGTTTGTGGGGACTAGTGATCAGGTTGCGGATGTGTTCACCAAACCTGTCACTCTATCCATTCTCCGGGACTCCGTTGTTAAGCTTGACTTAGTTGATATTTTTGCGCCTAGCTTGAGGGGGAGTGTTGGAGTATAGTCTAGTTTATTAGGGTTTCTTCTAGTTTATTCTTTTCCTTTTTTTTACCCTTACTATGACTTTTATATTTTGCCTAGACCACAAGGATGTTTAGGTCGCTTTATACTATTATTTGGCTATATATACGGGGCTCTACTCTTAGTTTGAGTATCCCTTTTCACTCACGTTTATTCCAAGTGAAACAAATAAATAATCTGGAAATATGTTTTGCAACATTCTGAAACGCTAATTGAAACATGTAGAAACATACCGAACAACCTTGAAATATATTGAAACACCTCGAAAATCCTCGAATCATAAGAATGTTGATATTTAATCATTGATTTGTTTTGGTTCCCGTGGAACCAAAACTTTTCGGTCGTTACAGGAAACGAAATTTAGTTCCTTGTGAGGAGGGTATCTTGTTGTGTTTGAATCTTATTGATGTTTACTCGTTTCCCTTGCATATTTAGGCATACCACTAGATAACTTTTATGCTCCTAAAATGGGAAAATAGTGTTACTTTTAGTTTTAGCTATCTAAAAGTCCATGTGTGCTCCTATCTCAAAGTTCATTTGCTGGGGATGAATATATATTGGCTGATCGATACTTCTTTTGATTAAGATGACCCACACATAGTGAGAATTAGGTTGTATAAGCTATTTCCTAGTTTAGGATGGTAGATGAACTTCCTCATTAAATGGCCATTGTGTATTACCCTCTAATTGCCAAGAAAACCTAAAAAACAAAAAAAAAAAATTGCTTGAAAGATCTTGAGGTCGATTGACTTAATTTGTGAGATTTTGTTTGCATTTGGATTTTAAAATGCCTGAAAATGTCATATCCATGATGCTAGCTAGAACTATATCGTCAAATAAGTAATAACATTCAAAAGCTTATTTTCATCCGTTCACAAAACGACCTACTTTTGTGCAATGGAGCATAGTCAAACTATTTTACGCTCTTCCAGAACAGTCATCTCACTCCCTTCAGTGTACGTAAAACAAGTGGAATGCCACTAACTGAACATATTTTGTTTAGTTCTCTAGTTTCCACTCTGATAAGTATGTTATTGCAGGTTTTCACCTACGACTTTATCATACGAAGTTAATGTGATACCAAGGTTCAACTTCCCAGCCATTTTCTTGGAGAGAATTATCAGCTCAGATCTTCCTGTAAATCTTCAAGCCTTGGCTTGTAGAGCTGAAAGAAGTTTTGGAGGGAACCACAATGTACTCATTGCGGAAAGTTTCTTGGGTACAACATCTATTGATTCGCTTTCTTCCAATAGAATAGACATTCACGGTGCTGTAACGGACCATAATATACTCTCTCCTGGAGAGTTCAACAAAAAATATTCTAGCTCTGGTTTTGGTCCCTTGTCCCAATCTATTAGTGAGTTGAACAATAACTGGGGAGTATTTGGGAAAACTTGCAAACTTGATCGCGCTTGCACGGTGGATGAAGTCCACCTTCGTAGATTTGATGGCTTATTGGTAAATGATTGACTCTACCATTCCCATTCCGCCTTTTTTTTCTTCACCTTCCTTTGGTAAACCCCTTGTGTTTTATCTGTCTTGCTGAAAAAATCCTTTTTGGCTGCAGGAAAATGGAGGTGTTCATCGCTGTGTTGTTGCTAGCATAACCGTGAAAGCTCCAGTTCGTGAAGTATGGAACGTTTTGACTGCATATGAGCATCTTCCTGAGTAAGTATTAAGTTCTTTCGTTTCCTAAGATAATTATTTATGACGACTTCTACCATTTTAATAACCTTATCTGGAAAATGTATATTCCATAGCAAATTGTTTGAGAACATCTGTAATATATTAATTTATTTTTTCGAAATGAAAAATAAAAGGTACAAATTGGAGATAAGAATAGTAATTTTCAGGCTAGAAAAGAAAATTGTGAGAACTTTTCTGGCTTGGTAGCATGAATTTTTATTTATCTATAATCAAGCTATGATAGATAGGGATTGAGGATTTCTTACTATTATGATTGGCATATTGACCATGTAGTCTACATGTTACTATTCCCTAGCTACATCCATTTTTATTTGAAAGCAATTTCGACATAGACTAGGTTCACCCCATCTATGTTTGAATCTAAAAAAAAAACCATCCAAAATGCAAAGGCTTTCACTTGGTCAATTCCTCATAAGAATGTAATAGTTGTACGAGGCTTCACGTTAGAAGGTGAAACAATGCTCTAAGCCAAAACCTCTATGATTTGTGCTAGTGAAGGAGTAAATCTCCAGCTATCTTTTCATTTACTGCTCTATCTATTGTGATAGTCAAGTACCAAACACTCAAGGTAGAATCTTGTCCACATACAGGTTGAGTAGAAGAACCATTTATGGGGCAAAGCATATTGCCTTGATAACTTCGTATCAACCGTTGCTTCTCATGACATTCATTTGTTGGAATGGTTACTTCCATGCAAGGATCAAAAATTAGTTTTCATTCGACGATCGGTTTTAGTGGAAATTGAAACGAAAATGTGATTGAAAATGAAAATTCCCATGCTTTAGGTTGTTTCAAGTTATTTTGGAATGTTTCTTCAATGTTTCGGAATCAAAATTTTCATTTTTTTTCCACGTTTCGATTCTTCTTTGAAACGTTATAGAAATGTTTTCGTTTCGAGCTGATCAAAACTATGCGGTTAAAAGAACTTTTGATCCTTGTTTCCATGGTCAACCATCAAACCAGGCTATTGAAGGCTTGTAGTTAAAGAAATGCATTGCTAAAGTGATACACACGCATCGTTTCCTTGTTTGTAGTTATTGGCTCATGTTTTTGCAAACGTTCTTGTAAAACATTTCGGGACCATAATGAAGTGACTCTCAGAAGAAACTCTGCTAACTAGCAATTGAAGCCAAGGTTTGATTGACATGCTATAATTCATTGCTTAATGTCAGTTGAGAATGTAATTAACTGAACATCAACAAATTGACCAATAAACAGACTCAGTAACTATACTGAATAAAACATAATTGTTTAGGTATGATTAGTAGTACTTTAAGGGAAGTAATGTTTTACTGTCAAAATACTAAGTTTTCCTTGCACAGTACAAAGTCGGCATAACCTCTGTGTATGGCAACACAAGTTGAAGGATCGAGATCATCAGCAGTTTGATTCCTATAAAATTGTGGGCATTTGGGGGGGGGGGGGGGGGGGGGGGGGTACTTTGTACGCATCTATGATTGGGTATGATTTTCAAAAAGTGGGCACCCTCAAATTTGAACTCACAACCTCATGGCTGTTAGACTGACAATTTTACTACTACACATGATATCATAACTGAAGTTACCTGAACAGAACACTAGGGAGGTTACCGTTCTCTCTAATTCACTCTTTAACAAGATTTCCCCTAGGTCACTAATCAGTAAATTGCTATCCTAAGTAGACCAAGGAAAGCTCCATATGTACCTATCAACCCACGTTCATGGATGTTTTCCACCTCAGTCCATCTTGTTACTCTAGCTGTCACTTCCATTGAAACATCTTGATACACTACATATCAAAAATCTAATAACTTAGTCCTGCTTCTCTGTCGGAGTACCATATATGGTTGCATATAATACTTCTTTCCTGGGATCTACAAAAACGAAATGCTATTTAACATGAGCAAATTGTCCAACTTGATTTTTGCCTTGAAATATTCATCATTTTTTTATTAATATATATCACTATAATAAAGACAATTCAAACTCATATGTTAATATTCATTGCTATCGATAGCAATAATAAATGCACCTATAAACTGCTGTCCTGAGCTATGATATTGTACCTTGACTATGTCCATTAGGAAGTATTCACTAACCACTTCTACTTAGTTTGGTGTTCCCAAAATACTTATTATTTATTTTATCTGTTGATATGAAGGCATTATATGACGCACCAGAGTTACTTATATGCATGTGTGTGTGTAATTTCCATGTAGAAATGAGGCATGCAAAAGGAGTAACAAAGTTTATATAAAACTATGCTAGTGCAGCCTAGTGCACTAGGCTACCACTGTGGGATATGGGGAGAGTCAGATGTATGTAGCCTTACCCCTGCATGCAAATAGGTTGTTTCTGCGACTTGAATCGTTGACTGATATTATGATGAAGCAATCTTACAGCTGTGCCAAGGCCACCCTCTAAAATCTGCTTAAAAATTCCACAAAAGATACTTTAGCCAAGATTGTTAATGTACATGTTGTCAAGTATCCACACTTTCTCAAACTTATATATACCTTCTAATAAAATATTCTCGGAAGGAGCCTGTTGTCGCTGTATCTGGAGCATCTGGAGTTTCTTTTGATGTAAAACAAATGATCCATTAGTGGAATAATTTCCGAGAAGGTTAATAGTGTGGAAGGGAGACTACCTTCTTGAGGGGTGCAATTAACGTTTTTCTTTGCACACAAGGTAAGGGTGACTCTTAAAAAGGGTACATTATCCAGGTGGAAAAGAGGTTAAAGATGATTCTGTCAGACTTTTCATGGATGAGAAGGAGAATGACCTTGTATATTACCTGACACACACAGTGGAAGAAGACAGGTTCTCCTCGTAGGAGTGGGGGCCTGGGGGTAAAGGAGCTAATGGTGTTTAATTAGTCTTTTTCTAGGTGGCTATGACAGTAAGTAGAATATAGAGAATTTGTGGGGGGAGATTGAAAGTAGAATCTGGACAGATCCGTGTGGTTGATCCTCTAGGTGGTGCGCATATCTCTTAGGGTGTGGATTGTGGGGAGATATGCAAGGGTGGGATTTCAATGGGGAATGGCCAGAGAGATTTTGGCATGATACGTAACATGGAGGCAGTCTACTAGGGTGTCTTTTTCAGACTTGTATTAGCTGGCTACAGACTGAGACAAGGATCCCCTGCTGATTAATCTGTGAGACCCCTCAATAGGGGTATCAGTTTAGAACCCTGGTTCTCTGAGCCATTCTTGGATTGGGAGGTGGAATCTAGGGACTGGTTTATGGATGCCCATTCTGAGGTTAACACGTAAGGGAATGAACTTGGCATGATGAGATGGACTCAAGCCATTGATGAATTTTTTATTGCTAAATTTTATTGTGTTATTCCAGTGGAAGGGACAAAGGTAGGTCATAGAGAGATTTTTGGCGCACTTAAGTTCCACTTTTTTTTTTTGATCAGCCACTTAAGTTCCACTGAAGGCAGCCATTTTTGCATGGACGGCAACTTTGGAGGCATTTTACTGTTGAGCTGTTTATGGTGGTCTAGGGAAATCCCTAGATCTATCGAGGCTGCAATGTATAGTTGGAAAGGAGCAAAGTTGCAAACAGGGTTTGGAAGATTTGGGATGCAGCACTGCCTTGGCTTATATTGAGCCTTTACAGAGAAAGGAATGATAGGACTTGAGGGTTGAAGCCCCATCCAGAATCTCAATTACAGTTCCATGGATTCTTTTTTTCTTCAGTTTCAAGAAGGATTTATTTCTTTGAGCCTTTAGCTTTGTCATTCTTTTCTTTAAGCCTTCAGCTTTGTCATTTTTTTTGAGCAGTCTTTTTTTTTTTGCATTGTAATGTGCACGCAGGAATTTACCCCTTTATATTGCATCTCAGTGGCTTTGGCTGATCAACAAAAAATTCTTGGCCCCGGTGATTCCATCAAGAATTAAAGAGAACAAAAGTGTGTTTGTGTGTGAATATATATATATAGAGAGAGAGAGAGAGAGAGACTTGTTAATGAGAGTGGTCATTCTGTTAACTGATCCCTGAATTGACTATATTAGTCTGCCTGCTTCTTGTGGTTTTGCAATCGGATACATCTATCTTCCTGATCTTGGTTTTTCATTAAATTACTTTTGCAGGGTAGTTCCAAATTTAGCTATCAGCAAGATTTTATCACGAGAAAACAACAAAGTTCGTATTCTTCAGGTACAAACAGAAATTCAGTATATTCTAATTGGAGATTATACTTGGAATGCTTGATAACACTGAGAATTATATATCTAAGTCATAGTACTTACCTAATGCCCATGGAACAGGATAGAACAAGCAGTGTAACTGAGGCCACTTTTTGCTTATTATCCATTAGGGCATTACTGCACGTAGGATGAAAGAAACCACATGTGTTCCATGCAATACATCGGAAGACAGTTAGAACCTACCGTAGGACATAAATTTACACGTACATATGTACAAACGAGTCAGAAACTACAATTTAATGGAAATTTCTGTAATTGAGATCTCAAAATAACTTACAGTTATTTCTTAGTAACTTGGGCTTTCTTGTGGATTGTCCTGAATTGAATTACTTTCGTGTAATGCAACTTTTGCCTTTTTGTTGCTATCGCAACTTGACTTTTAATCTTAGTCCATTTGCTGCTTGGGCAATTTGGGTTACTTGGGAAATTTGTGAGTAAGAAACGCCCGAGACCTAGTGGGAGAAGCTTCAGATTTATTATTGTTGCAGATATCACAGACTTGTTTTATTGCTTACAGAAATTTTATTTACTCAAAAACAATGTAACCATCTTTTTTCTCGAAAATATTTTATGCTATATGCAGCAGCATTCTAATAGTTTCAGAATTGTCGAATTGTTGCGGAAGTATGTAGCCTCCTTTTGTTATTTGTTTGCTTGCTTGCACCCTTCTATTTTTGATATTACTACACACATGGACCGGTTATGTAAAATTAGTCCTTGAAATGTTATATGCATTTCCTTTTTAACAAAGACAGTAGAATTTCCTTTTTTTCGTTCCATTTTTATTAATTTCCCTTCGAGTATCTAAGGTTTTTTGAGGATACCCTTCCCTATCAACCCTTAAAATGTTATGTTAATTTTATGCTGCCCAGTGCTTCCTGCCTGCTATATCCATTGAAAAGACACTTGTAAGATGATGCACTTTTTGACAAATGACTGAAAACTTGGAATTCCATGTAAACTTCTGACTCACTTTGTAAGATCAGGGAACCTCGTATTCTTGATAACACTACTTAGAGAAAACATGATAATATTAGTTCAATTTTGTCCGATCCTTTCAACTTCCTCATTGCTTAGAAAACAAGTGTACTAATGAACCATTTCACAAGGTTAGATACCTAGTGCTCCAGCATTATTAATTTTATTGTATGAAAGCATGAATAGTATAATATAAACAAGGAGAAAAAAATAAGAATTCCCCATGGTTTCAATTTTCCAGGAGGGATGCAAGGCTCTATTGTATATGGTATTCCATGCACGCGTTGTCCTAGATTTGTGTGAACATCTTCAACAAGAGATTAGCTTTGAGCAAGTTGAAGGGGATTTTGACTCATTTGAGGGAAAATGGATTCTGGAGCAACTAGGGAGTTATCATACACTGTTGAAGTATACCGTGGAGTCAAAAATGCAAAAGAATTGCTTTCTTTCTGAAGCTATCATGGAAGAGGTTTGTAATATTTTGCTATTTGTTTGACTCTGAATTTTGCTTTTGCACGATTGTCCAATTTTATTTGGAGTGTGAGTTTGATATATTCCCTGCTTCATGAATCCAAATCCTGCATATATCTAATTGGATGCTCTTTATGGGTAGAGTAGGAATTTTGGTTCTATTCATAGATCTTTCTCTGTGACAATTTTAGGTTATATATGAAGATCTCCCTTCAAATTTATGTGCTATTCGAGATTACGTTGAGAAAAGGGGGGCAGAAAACACTTTGGAAACATGTGACTATGTAAACTATACGGAGGAGCCAACAGTTTCATTTAGCAGTGACAGGTGTGCTGATTATTGTAAGCCAGCTGAATGGATTTCTGATTGCAGCACTTCAAATTCTGCTGGACAAAGACCAAGGGTTCCGGGTTTGCAGAGGGATATTAAAATTCTAAAATCTGAGCTTCTGGCTTTTATTTCAAAACATGGCCAGGAAGGATTTATGCCTATGAGAAAACAACTTCGTAAGCATGGAAGGGTGGATATAGAGAAGGCAATTACACGAATGGGGGGATTCAGAAGAATTGCATCATTAATGAATCTTTCCCTTGCTTACAAACACCGCAAACCAAAAGGTTATTGGGACAACCTTGAAAATTTGGAAGAAGAGGTGAGTTGTTAGATGTAGTTTCTATTTAGTGGTTGTTTATTCTACTTTTTTAGTTCTTTTTGAATGCTATTGTATTATCTATTTTCCAAAATGTTTTGCATCAACCTAAGCTACCTAGTATTTGAAGGATCATGCCTTTTGCCATTATGATTTGTGCTACAGTTAACTGTGATAGAATTCTGAAAATGAACTTTTTTACTTACAGATAGTTCGGTTCCAAGGGAGCTGGGGGATGGATCCATCATTCATGCCCAGTAGAAAGTCTTTTGAACGTGCAGGTAACTGAAAATGAATTCCTATCTTCTGTTGACTGTTGTAAATGATTGCTTGTCATATTAAACCTGTGTGTAGCATGGTTTAATTAGCTTTTGTATACTTAATCAAAACTACACAAAATAGAATAGTGCATAAATTTGTATAAAAACGACGTGGAGTTCCCTCTTGACTTGCTTATATTAAATATTATCTAATTCGTAATATAACCAAACCAAGCCTTATGTCCCAATCATTTGGGGTCGGCTATATGAGTCCGTCTTCGCCATTCATTTCGATCATGTGCTATACGCTTATTTAAGTTAAATATTTTCTTATTATTTCGTTCAATATTAATTTAGGTCTACGGTCTACCCCTACTTTTAATACCATTAAGAGAAATTCTCACTTTTTCGAACTGGTGGCTTTATCGGTCTCCGTTGAACATGATCAAACCATCTTAATTTATTTTCTCTTAACTTATCCTCAATTGGAGATACTCTTACTATTTCTCTAATACAATCATTTTGTATTCTATCATTTCTAATTTTTCCACACATCCATCTTAGCATTCTCATTTCCGCTATACTTATTTTGTCACTATGTTATTTCCTAGTTGTCCAACATTGTTGTCCTTATAGTTGTTTGGTAAAACTTACCTTTCAATTTTATTGGTATCCTTCTATCACATGATATGCCAAAAACTTTCTTACACTTAAGCTAACCAGCGTTGATTCTATGAGTTACATCATCTCCAATCTCTCCATCATTTTTAATGATCGATCCTAGATATCTAAATTGTTTACTCGTTAATATTTATTGATCTTCAATCTTAACTTTTTCACTATGTCTACTTCTTCTATTACTAAAATTACATTGCATATATTCAATTTTACTCCTACTTATTTTAAACATTTTCGACTCGAGTGTCTCTCTCCGAATTTTTAACTTATTGCTAATCCCCCTTCGAGTTTCATCTACTAATTCAATATTATCTACAAATAGCATACACCTTAGGACATTATTTCATTCGTAATATCTGGTTTACAAACAGTTTATGCTGGAACCAGGTCAAGTAATACTAGGCCCTAGTTGCTGAAGAAGCTGGTGAAGTAGCCCCAAGGCAGAAACACCTCAAGTTCTAATTCTGGTTCAATTGTTACTGGTTTTATCTATTAAAGCATGCAACCCAAATTAGCAATGGATGGCATGCCCCACAAGCATATAAATCAAACTAACTTTGTTGGTCCTAATTATTTGATGTGGGATACAAGCTCTCGTAATACCCTCCCTCACGTGGGACTTGGCCTCACACGTGGAGTTGACAAACAAACAAACAACAATGGATAACGGAAAATTCAAATGGGTAAGAGACTTGACCTGATGACCACTAGACCTGTCAATAGAGTTGATTTTACTCCAAATCTGAGTCCATTTAACCAAATATGGATTAATAGTTTAATCTATTTATCCGAATCCGATTAATTTTCTTTGAACGGATTTGAATTTGGATACATGTAAATCCGATCCCGTATATACACACACACACATACTTAAATATATATATATATATATATATACATATTTAGTTGAGAGAAATTATTGTATATACATATATATTTAGTTAGATTATTATTGAGATTGACATGAAATTAAACAGAAATTATTGAATAGAATGATGAGTTTATTAAATTAGTTTGAAAATTAACTTAAATTTGATAAAATTATTAATTTTTTTAATGAAATTTTGTTGGGATTCAAATTTTCAGATCGAATTGAGTAATTGAATCAGATATCCGATTATTAACGGATATGAATTAAGATTTTGAAATTTGTTGGGTAAATGGATCGGTTTCGAAACTCGAATTTTTTATCGGATTCGAATATAGACAAATCAAGATCTGATCCGTTGACAACCTTACTGACCACCCAAGACCCAACTCTGATACCAAACCAATTGACAATGGTTGGAGTGACTCCTCAAATATTCTTAATCATTCAATGTAGAATACAAGCTCTCTTAACATTATCTAATATGCTTAAGATGTAGAACCTACTAAGTTCCCTATTTCCTTAATGTTTCAATAATTATTCAACCATACTAGTAGATATGGTTAACTAAATTTTTTGTTCATGCTTTATCTTCAAATGTTAGCATTCACGAGTTTAATCAATATAAATTTTCAACTTATGAATGTGATTAATATTCTTGAATTATGAACTTACAAGGCTATAAATAAGTATCAATACAGGTATGCCCCAAAGGAATACAAGATATATAGTGGCTTGGCTAACCCCTTAGCCTACATTCACTCTTCCAGTCCCCATGGTTGAACCTTGCTCCACTAGTTTGGGTTTATAGGCTAACCCTAAAACCATATGTTTCACAAATGGTCAAACGACTAGCCAACCTAGACGGACTTTTATTTATGGTTTCCTCCAACTTTTCCTAGAGATTCTTGCCAACCTACCTAATGAATACTTCACAAGGACACCACTAGGATTTGTTGAAGTTTCTTTGTCTGGCTAACAAGAACCATTGGTGACACATAATCACTACAAATGGGCTTTTCGAAGGCTCACCCTAAACCTCCTAACATCACTACGCCAATCCAAGATAATATAGGTTGACCTGGAACTAATCCTCCTGATCAATAATTTTCACGAGAACGTATAGATTCACCTTGATCTTAATATCTCAAAGTTTGTAGGCTATCGTGTGCGGTAATCAATGTGTTGCAGAAATTTTCTCTTCTTATGACTCAAGCTTGAGGTCAATGTTGGCGGTGAGGAAGGGATGTATATTCACTGAAAGCTCCCCAAAATTATAGTAAGGTACTAACAATGTAATGTTTTTGTCTTGACGTTACTATTTTTCGTGCTCTAAGAACTCGATCAATTGAATTATCTTCTTTGCTCCTATACTTTTGGACTTTTGCTATTCCAAAATGTTCTTCTTTCCTTTGTATTTTCTCCTTTTCGTTTGTCGGATGTCTCTGAGAAAGGGGATGATTCCATACTACAGTTCGGTCGAGAAACTTTGGCTCTCAAAAACTTGCCCAGTGAAAACATGTGTGGGTATTTCTAATAGTCTTTGTAATTGTTGGCAATCTTTTTTTTCAAAATCTAACATGGCTAGTCGACTACCATTAGGACATTGTCGACTTCACCTGACCTAATTGGCAAGGCCCAAAACATGTCTAGTTGATGTGTTGGATTGTGCCTAACCCTCAAGTGGGCGCCCTAAGTGATGTTGAATAGCTGGTTACTTGGTGCTGGAGGATCGTCGAGCCTTCAAAGTACAACAGAAGGCCAAAAAGTAATAGTATAGGCAAAATGAGTCAAACTCGATTATGTGGGACCAATGTTATTTGATCATGTTAAGAATATTAGGGTAGTATGTGTAAATTGTTAATAGTAAGAGGGTGTATGTGTAATTCTTATTATTGTGAGTTAACTATAAATACAAGTGATGTATGAGAGCTAGGTTAAGTTTTTAACCTCTCTGCTTCTCTCTAATATTATGTTAATCCTCTAAACTTAACATGGTATCAGAGCATTACGATCATAAATATATATTCTGAATAAATTATTTTTTTTTTTTTATTTTTTTTGTTCGTGGTGGTACTGTGTTTGTCGGAGTACTGTTGTGGTGGTGTTGTCGGTGGTGGTCTGTTGTGGTTCTGTTGTCGTTCGTTGCAGTGGTGTTGTTGCTCGTGGTGGTGGCGGTATTGTTGTGGTGTCTCTGTGTTGTGAAGCTTGGTCGTTCGTCGTCGTCTGTGTTGTGGTACTGTTGTGGTGTCGTTTGTCGTGGTGGAGAGGCGCAGTCGAAGACCAAGGTGGTCGTCGTCGTCGTGTGGCTGTTGTGGTGGTTTGTCATTCATCGTTGGTCGTAGCTGTGGTCGGTGATATTTGTTGCTGTTTGTGGTCGTCGATATTTGTTGTCATCGAAGCAGTTGTGGTTATCGTTGTCGGTAGCTGTGGTCACCATCGCTTGGTTGTGCCACTGTGGAAGGCACTGTTGGAGGCGAGGGTTTCGTTGGAACCCTAACTGTGAAGAAGATGAAGAGTGCGGGTCGGATTGGATCTTTCATGGTTGCGGGCTTAAATTAATTCTAAAGTCCAGCAACCCAAGTTCAACCCAGTCTGTTGGCCTGAGTTCAATCCAGCCCAACCCACTTAGTGTGGTTCATCACAATCTAGACCGGTTCATCACGATACAAATCGGTTTTTGGTCTGGTTCAACACGGTTCATCACGGTTCAAGCTTGGTTCAGTCAGTTTTATACTAGTTCAGGCCCGGTTCAATAAGTTTTAGACCGATTCAGGCCCGGTTCAGTCAGTTTTAGACCGGTTCAGGCCGGTTCCACCTGTTTTGTCTCCGGTTCAGTGGTCCAGTGGACTTTTTAGTCCTGTTCAGCGGTTCAGTGGACTCCTTTTGTCCGGTTCAGCGGTTCATTAGACTTCTTTGGTCCGGTTCAGCGGTCCAGTGGAGTTCTCCAGTCCGGTTCAGTGATCCAGCAATCGTCTCTTCTTCGGTTCAGCAGTGCAATAGGTGATTCTTGTCCAGTTCAGTGATCTAGTGATTTTCTTTTTCTATTTTGCTGCACTTATGGAACCCAAGCAAGACACTGGGTTGGTTACTATTACATGAGAGGAGTATGCTCAGTTCCTGTCCCAGCAACAGGCTGTCCCATCTCCCTCCACTGCTACTTTTGCCCAGTCAGGTATTGCCTCCACTTGTTTATTGTCTTCCACTCGCAGTCCCTGGATCATAGACTTTGGCGCTTCTGACCACATGACTGGTGCGTCTAATGTTTTTCTACTTATCAGTCTGCTACTTCCACACGTAGTGTTACTCTTGCTAATGGTACTTGTTCTAGAGTTTCAGGTCTGGGGACTACTCACTTGAATCCTGATATGTCCCTATCTTCCGTGTTATTTGTTCCTTAGTTTCCTTTTAGTTTACTTTCCATTAGTAAGATTACCCGTTCTCTCAATTGCTCTGTAACATTTTATCCCTCTTATTGTGTCTTTCAGGATCTCAAGACAAAGAGGAAGATTGGTACGGGGCATGAAGCTGGTGGCCTATATTACCTTGATTTTCATTCACCTACTCGGGCTCTACAGACCTCATTGTCTCCTTTTCAATGGCATTGTCGTCTTGGACATCCCTCTCTCCAGAATCTGAAGCGCCAAGTTCCCAGTCTTAGTTGTGTGTCGTCTTTGTCTTGTGAAGCTTGTCAACTCAGTAAGCATCACCGTGTGTCATTTCAGTCTAGAGTCAATAATCGTGTGTCTAGTTCATTTGAGTTGGTCCATTTTGATGTATGAGGTCCAATAAAGAATATTTCATCTAATAAATATCCTTATTTTGTGTCATTTGTGGATAACTATTCTCGTGTGACTTGGTTATTTTTTATGAAAGCTCGGTCTGAATTATTCTCTATATTTAAAACCTTTCGTAAGGAAATAAAAACTCAGGATGGTTGTCGTATACGTATTTTACGTTCTGATAATGCTCAGGAATATGAATCTGATCATTTTTCAGCTTATCTTAGTAAAGCTGACATTATTCATCAGACTTCTTGTGCTTACACATCTCCACATAACGGTGTTGTTGAACGCAAGAACCGTCATTTGTTGGAAGTCACACGTGCCCTATTATTTCAGATGAATATTCCCCGATATTTTTAGAGTGATGTTGTTCTTACTGCTTGTCACCTTATTAATCGTATGCCATCCTCTGTGTTAAATGGGCAAAGTCTATATTTTGTCCTCTTTCCTGGTAAGCCCTTATTTTTCCTACCTCCTAAGGTTTTTGGATGTGTCTGTTATGTTCACAATTTGGGTCTTGAGTTTGACAAACTTGACCCTCGAACTACCAAATGTGTATTTTTTGGTTATTCCCGCACGCAGAAGGGATATTGTTGTTATAGTCCTTCTCTGCGCTGATACTTTACCAGTGCCGATGTCACATTTGAGGAATCTGTTCCATATTTTCTAGCACCTTCTCAGCCTTTGGATCTGGACTTTGGGTCATCTCCTGTACCACCATCTCTTTCCTCATCTTCAGATATTCCGCTGCCCACTGTGTTACCATCTACTTTACCTCTCCGTGTCTACTCTCGCCGTCCTTGCCCATCGACTGAGGTGCCCGTACCGTATTCCTTGCCGCCTTCTGATCCTGGTACATCAGGTAATTTAGACTCTTTACCTATTGCTCTTCGCAAAGGTACTCGTTCGTGTGTTACTAATCATCCCATTGCTCATTTTGTTTCATATGATGCCTTGTCTCCTATCTTCTCTTGTTTTACTTCTCAATTATCTACTATATCTATTCCTAAACATTTACAGGATGCATTATCTGATTCGGGTTAGAGGAAAGTTATGGAGGAGGAGATGGATGCCTTACATCATAATGGGACTTGGGATCTCGTTCCTTTACCTCTTGGTAAACGAACTGTTGGTTGTCGTTGGGTGTATACTGTTAAATTTCATCCGGATGGTTCTGTGGATCGTCTCAAAGCCCGACTTGTTGCAAAAGGTTTTACTCAGACTTATGATGTTGATTATGAGGAGACTTTCTCTCCTGTTACCAAACTTTCCTCTGTTCGTATCTTGATTTTTTTGGCGGCTAATCTTGATTGGCCCTTGTTTCAGTTAGACGTCAAGAATGCCTTCCTACATGGTGACTTGGTTGAAGAGGTATACATGGAGCAGCCACCTGGGTTTACTGCTCAGGGGGAGTATGGTAAGAGTGTATGTCGATTAAAGAAATCTTGGTATGGTTTGAAGCAGTCACCGAGGGCATGGTTCGGTAAGTTTTCAGATGCAGTTTTAGAGTTTGGTCTTCTTCGATGTCAGACAGATCATTCTGTGTTTCATAGACAGACAGATGCTGGATATGTTCTATTGGTGGTCTATGTAGATGATATTGTGATTACTGGAAATGATTCTGAGGGGATTGCCAAGTTAAAAATATTCTTGCAGGATCGATTTCATACTAAGGATTTGGGAAAACTCAGGTATTTCTTGGGTATTGAGGTGGCTCGATATAAACAGGGTATTTGTTTATCCCAGAGGAAATATGTACTTGACATGCTAGAGGAAGCAGGTTTGCTGGGTGGCAGACCTATTGATGTTCCTATGGATCCGAATCAGAAACTTTTGATGGATGATGGTGCATTGTTTGAGAATCTGGGTCGGTATCGCAGATTGGTTGGGAAGCTCAATTATATCATTATTACTCGACCGGATATTTCCTATGCAGTCAGTATAGTAAGTCAGTTCATGGGGTGTCCTAGAGTACCACATTGGGAGGCAGTTACTCGTATTTTGCGATATCTCAAACGTACTCATGGACTTGGACTGTTATATCGAGCTAATGGACATCTTAGAGTAGAAGGTTTATCAGATGCTGATTGGGCTGGCTCTCCTTCTGATCGGAGATCAACCACTGGTTATTGTATTTTCTTAGGAGGGAACGTTGTCTCATGGAAAAGTAAGAAACAATCCATGGTAGCAAGATCCAGTGCTGAGGCTGAGTATAGGGCAATGGCGCATACGACGAGTGAGTTGACTTGGTTACTACACTTCCTCCAGGAAATTGGGTTTCCAGTTCAACTTCGTTTACAGTTGTTCTGTGACAACCAGACAGCTATCCATATCGCTGTCAATCCAGTGTTTCACGAGAGAACCAAACATATTGAGGTTAATTGTCACTTTATTCGGGACAAGATAGTAGCTGGGGAGATTACAACTCTATTTGTGAAATCTGAAGATCAGCTTGCAGATATGTTTACCAAAGCATTGAGTCGTACACGTCTTACAGCGATTTGTTCCAAGCTTGAATTATATGATATATATAGTCCAGCTTGAAGGGGAGTGTTAAAAATATTAGGGTAGTATGTGTAAATTGTTAATAGTAAGAGGGTGTATGTGTAATTCTTATTATTGTGAGTTAACTATAAATACAAGTGATATATGAGAGTTAGGTTAAGTTTTTAACCTCTCTTTGTTTCTCTCTAATATTGTGTTAATCCTCTAAACTTAACAATCAAAACTCATCGCGCTAACAATCAAAACTCATCGCGCTAACAATCAAAACTCATCGCTTCGCCATAAGCTCCTTTAGTTTTGGGCAGAATTCTATCGTTTAAGCTTTTAAAACCCTTTTTTTGTTGTTTTAGGAAAGAGTTCAGAAATTAATAATAAATCATAGGAGATTCTGAATTTAGTATCATAAGTTATGTTAAACTCTAGCCGACGTGTGCTTTTATGTTAATTCATTAGATTGCAATTTCTCATTTTTGGTAAATTTTGTATAATTAAGAATTTTGTTTCCATTATTGGGATGATTAGGGTTTTGGTCATTCCTGCATGTATTGCCCCATGTGATACGGGTTATTCAGTCAATAATGCAGTATTTTGAGAGTTTGTCTTTCCATTCTTTGTTGATTTAGAGTGTGTATGTTCTTACACCTAAAAACGGTGATTTCTTTGTGTTTTTCGTTTACCGCTGGCCTCTAGACACTTGTCCCTTACTTCTTGAAGTGTGTTGATGGTGACGATTTGCCTCGTGCTTGCTTGGTAGATCTTCTTTGAGTTTATCCTCCGGAATAAAGTCTTCAAGTCTCCGAGGCTTGTATCTGCTTTTCCATTGACGTTGGCGACTATCTCCAGTTTGGAGTTACGATTGAAGTTATGAAATGCTGTCAATCCTAAAGTCCTAGATCTAAAAACTACATTCAGATAATAATCCCTGGGCCACAACCATGGTTTCATTGATGATTGGGTCAATGAATAATACAGTTTACATTTCAGTTTCATCTGCATTATACCACCATTGGTTAAATCCCATGCCATAGTACTATGATAAATAATATAAACTGTATGCCATGATAAATTAGTGATCGATAGTTATGATCCTATGTATTGCATGAGAAACCACATCCAGCACATTGAGAATCCTTAAGGATGCTAGTGAGAAAATCCTTTTAAAGTTAAATCACAGAGAAACTTGATGTAGATGTATTATTTGAAAGAGAATACCGAATTGAACATCAAGGTTAAGGTTAATTCTTTTGGTTGGAAATGGAATACATTCTGATTTCATCTACAACCTCAGATTTCATTATCTTACTGCAATTATAAAATTCATTTGGATCTGGGATTTGAGTTTCTCAATTCCAGCTAGAATGCAGTTATTATAATACATTTACCTGTTATTGAGATCCCAGAAATCTGGGAATTGAACTTAGTTTATGGATATCTAGGAAACCGAGTTCCACATTGTAGTAGAATTTGTCTGGTGCAAATAAAAAAACAAATTCAGACTCTGTAACCCTATGCAAAGTCTAAAAGTAATATTTGCTTTTCTTAAAGTACGACCAGAGCAATGTCGATTAGAACTAACCTGTGGAACCTAGATTACCTTTCATGTTAACAGCCATGGATAGTCGAAGAGAGTAGCATGCAGGTAAACATCAACTTTATGAGGTATTAACTTAAAGGGAAAATTTTAAAAAAACACTAGTGCAATGATCTTTCTAGTTAGTTCATTATCTGTTGGTTTCCTAGCTTTATAAATATGCTTAGTCTCTGAACTAGTTCATACACATCACCTCTCCAATGGCTATGTCCTGAAATCTAAAGGGAAAATGGTAGAGCAGGATTCCAATACTACAAAAATTGGTTAGGAAAGAACTAATACGAATATGGCCCTCCATGCATAAGGCTCTGCAATGGCCACTGCAGGATTTAGGAAGGGTTTGATGTATGCAACCATACCATTGCAAGCGGAGAGGCTATTTCCGCAACACAAACTCATGACACCCAGGTCGCAATGGAGCAATCTTAAGACTCACTCCCACGAATACATTTGTTGATGACACGAAAATTATCCCTATATTGGTTAGGAAAAAATTGATTCAAATACATTCGAAAATCAAACTACATCCAATTCCATAAATGTCATTTCCTCTTTGGTAATCACCCTACTCCCCCCCCCCCCCAAAAAAAAAAAAAACCAAAAAAAGCTAATGAAGGATCATACATTTTAGGCAAGTAGTATTTTTCAGTGTCATGGACTGGATATCAACTTAATCTTTAATGTCACGTGCACAAAGTGGTTAAGTTCTAGGGTTTGGAGAAAAAGGATTGAGAGAAGAAGAGAAGGAGGGGATATTATGTGAAGGGTTGAGTATGGTAGGTTACATAACTGCATCCCACACTATATATGAATAAGCAGCTTTGCAAAATACTATAACACCCCTATACTAAAAATGTAGCATAAAATAACCTGATAACAGTATTTCTATTATATTCTTAAAAGCATCAGAATGCGTTGAACCTGTCTATGTGGGGGATCTCGACGCTGGGATTGAGCACAAGATATATCTAGCACAAAAGTTCCATATGGTAATCATAGCTTTTGGATTGACTGGGCCATGGAAGTTAAATTACCAACAAAGTTCATTGGCAACGAAGTGATTGGAATGTACATTGATCTTTCCACTGTTACATTCACCCAAAAGTTAAGTTGTTTGGAATCTCTCAGCTTTTAGAAGGAATAGATGTCCTCAATAGAGAAGAGGAAAAAATGTTTTTAAGAATTCCATCTCTCTTTGATGTCTCTCCCCCATGCTCACCCAACGGCCCAAACACTCACAAAAGACACCCCATTGATAAGACTGCCTTTTGTATTTATTATTCTCCCTTTAGATAGACAAAATTCTGAATTTAATCTTGAAACACTATTATACTAATACAGGATGATATTTATTACTTGGTGAAGTAATTTGATGGCTTTTAATTTCAGTTATTTTATGCTGAGTTCGGTAATTCGCGAACATCAATGTAATATAAGGAACACAAGAATACAAACGCTAATTTTAACGATAAAAGAGAGAATAGTGCGATTGTTGGTTTTGGAAGTTTTAAACGAACAATGATTTCAGGTGTTGTAATAAGCGGAGTTAATAAAACATAGTGTGACACAAAGTGCAGGGTCCCTTATTCTTTCCCTCCTTTTTATTTTTTAAATTTCTTGTTTACATGAATTTAAAGTGAAGTAAATGCACCGATGCCAACTTGAAGTGAGTCAACTTCCAGATTGTCATATGGAGAGAAAATCAATGGTAGAACTTCAGAAAAATCTTAGAATGATTATTGTCTAATTTTGTTATTGAAAAGTGAATAGCTTGATATCATTATGATCTTCTGGCTTCTTCTTCTTCTTCTTCTTCTTCTTCTTCTTCTTCTTGCAGGTCGCTATGATATTGCACGTGCATTGGAGAAGTGGGGAGGTCTTCATGAAGTCTCCCGTCTTCTGTCGCTTAAGGTGAGGCATCCTAATAGACAGTCGAGCCTTGCGAAAGAAAAGAAAATTGATTATATGGCAACTAGTGATGTAAATGGTGAAGAGAAGACACCATCTAAAACCTATGTTTCACAAAATACAGAGCAGTGGCTCATGAAACTAGAGGAATTGGACATAAATTGGACTGAATAATAGTGATTATTCACTTTTAAAGCTTATTTATACTGCATTGATTCAATGATTAGCCTTGATTTCCCTACTGATAAGCTCACTTGGTGGTCATGTTTTTGTTAAAATTCCAGCATGTGAGGTTACAGATTTCCACTAGTTTCGTTTTGAAATGGGCGAAACGAAAATGTGATATGATCAAATTAGTCCGCAAATGTATATGTGATCTACCATAGCATCTAATATCTTTTTAGGGTGTACTCATTTTATTGCAAACAGAAAATTAAATATGAATCCAACAATGAATTGTTCAAGTTTGAAGATGAATCCAATAGAATTTTTAAGCATAATCCAAAGGTTGTGGAAGTGCTTGTTGTATGAGTGGCCCCTTGATGGGATATATCGATGTGAACAAAGAACTTAATTTCATTTTGAAATGAATGAATTGAAACTTAAACAAATCAGTGATTGAAAATTAGAATTTTTATGTTTTGATGTGTTTTGTTAATGAATTTTTATTATTTTTTCTTTGTCTCCATCTTATTTCTGGAATATTTTCAAAACATTTCCGTTTTCAAGTTGATTGAACCTGATGATACCAAGATTAAAACCAACATAGAAAACAAGTCCACGGTGCAAATAGGGGAATCACTGGCCTAAAGGACAGAATGACCGACCTGCTGGCAAGAGTTCAGGTCAATTCAAACCTTAAACCAGCTCGGCCATGATTGGAATTAGCTCAACCATTCTCAGACAAGCTCGACTTACCTAAAGTAGCTCAGTTAATAACAAGAGAAGGGATAAAAGGAAAATTACAACATCAGATCTTATCTAGAGATAAGTCATCGATGCCATGTCACTAGCTTTTAGAATGTCATGTCACACTTAGAAGAATATAGTTTCTAACGGTTAAATATTTTCTTCCAAAATCCTAACAAATTAAAGAACCATCCCCATCATTACTTGAGGATCACTCTACCCTAGGGTATATATAAGCAATCATTTGCCTTGCAAAGACAGATGAGCAATTGCATACTAACCACCATCTTTTTCTCCAAGTAATACAAATCCTAGGAGTAAGTGACTCTATTAGAGTAGATTAACCAAGTTCTTTAGCTTGATGAACCATTTCAGTTCTCAATTTTTCTGATTATCATACATTCACACACACACACACACACATATAGCCACAAATACTACTGAGGAGCTCTTCAGCCCTCGTATCTCACACTCCATGGTTCCTAACACCATCAGAAATTATACACCGAAATAAAATTTTGATTCATAGATAATTTAATTTATCAATGTAGTATCTCCACCCTCCCCATCCCAAACACCACAAAAACTTGTCTTCAAAAATAATCCTTTACTCAACCAAGACTATGTCCCTGTACCTTTCAGTAATGAAGTGCCAGTGAGCTTAAGTTCTGAATTTTTAAAATGTCCTTTCCACCCCTAATAGAAAAGATTCAATCTATGTGTTTTTTTTGGAATAATATGTAGAGCTCCAGTTTTTCCTCTATGGTCTTTTTTTTTTACCTTGTGGAAAGGAGTTTTTCCTCGTGAATTCACCAAGATTAATTTCAATTTTTTTTACTTGGACTTATTATACCTTTGAACTGATCCCAAACAATGTTTAAAAATAGACTAACCGAATTTGAATACTTTAGGGTCGATGAAATGATATGGACTCTGTATCGTCAAACCAAGAAATCATTGCTTGCTTCGTCTACTACGTCATTTGTTATGCCCCTAATTTTTAGAGGTAAGTTGATTGTAACTAATTAAAACTTGATATAAACATAAAAAAAATTAAAACTTGATATTTCATGACAAACCATGGGATTATTGACTTTTTATTTACTTATTTTCCCCATAATTTTAGAGATTTACAATTATAAGTTCTCAAAGATTTATATCTCAAAAAGGCCAACTAGGCATTTCCTTTCACCTGGTTTTTTGATTTCAGAATTACAACTTCTTTTCATTTTTTACCACGAAGGAATTAAAATTAACTACGCGATGCATTCTCACGAAAGGCATCCTCAGATTCATCCCTAAAAGATTTAATGGAAACTTTACCACATTGATCCGCTTGTTTACATACTTTAATACCAGATATATTGTCACTTCTAAGGGCACATATGGTTCGGGTACAAATAAATGATGAGATTAGGTAATTGGTTCCCATCCACTCTATCCATAAAAATGGTATTAATAAAAGTAATATTTAATTATATCTTTTGTGTAACAAGTTTGAAACAAGGTTGAGATAAGATATAAATCTATAATTATAATTTTAAATTTATGTTTGGATTAGGTAATATTGTATGATGTTAAATTGAAAATAACAAAAAAAAAAAATATTGAGCACAGGGTTTGTATAATGTGTAACTTTTATATGAAGGTGTGAATCTAAGTTTGTACGGGTAATAAAATCATTGTATTTTTTATACTAAACTTGTTAAAAATAATACTACCTATCACATGATATTTATTAATATCTAATATTAGGTGTTAAATGACAATAATGAAGCGGGTTGAGATTAATCGGAAATTAATACCGGGTCGTTACAACTCAATCCAAACTTAGTATTACATCATTACCAAATTAAATTAATTCAATCATGTTTCTTAATACCCACATCAAACATGCCCTAATTCTCATTGGGTTTACCTGCTTTAATACCAAATATGCAAGCAACCTTACGACTTTAATGCTTTGTTTGGTACAATGAAAAATTAAAGGATGAAAAGTTGGAGGGGTAGATAAAATATCATGTTTGGTAAGGAAGAAAAATAGAAATGATGGAAAAGTAGATTGATTAGTTTTCCTTCCAACTCACCAAAATCAACCCTTCTAAAATTGTGAGGAAAAATAGATGAAAAATTAATTGTGTATGTTAAAATGCATGTTATTTACCTATATATCTTTTAATATATGCATATATCATATTTATTTATTTCATATTATGTATACATTAAATTTATATATAGATATAATAATAAAATATGTATCCATATTTTTTTCATTCTTCCACTTTTCTATCTTACAAAATACAAAAAAATCAACAATTTTTACTTTCCATCATTCTTATCAAACACAAAAGAGAGAATGAATGATTAATCCCTTAAAAAATAGAAAATGTATTACTTCCACTTTTCATTCTTTCATTTTTTTCATTCACCTATTCAAACACACCATAAGACTTTCCAATGGACTTGAAAATATTGGGCAAAGTATCTTTCACCCACTGAAACAAACCATAAGACTGATGGACTTGAAAATCTCACGGGAAACACAATCCCTTCTTATCCATTGCCAAGGTTCTACAATTATCAAGGCACCCATGCCAACTAGACTCGTATCTCACACGCACTCTTAAGTTAGACAAAAAATATTACAATTATAAATTTGTTCAAAATAATGTATGCAAGGTGATGGCCTTGATCCAGACCAGGTCCAAATCACAAATGATGGGCCCAAACAAGGCCCAGATCAGAGATGTAGATTAGGCTCAACTCAAATATACAGGTCAAACCCACCATAAAATTAAGGAAGCTCAATCGGGTCAGTCTCGTCATCTTGAGAGACTTAGTCCACAACTAACACACGAGGAGATCTTCGTGGGACGAAATCATCGGGTGCACGTCGCCACCTCCACGGAACTACCTTGCTTGTTACGAGAATGACATCACCTCCACTGAACGACCTCACACGTTACAAGAATGACGCCTTAATTTGTTAGGATGCCCCTATAAATTGTAAGTCCCACCTACGCAAGAGGACATCACACACATCCGAGCAATCTACACTCCTTAAGCAATAAAATACTCAGACCATCATAATCCTTTATACTAAAATAGGTCACTCTGACCGAACCATTTAATTTGTATTTGTTTATGTTGAGTCTCCTTAATTACTGCATTAAATACTTGACAGATAATGCATAAACACATTTTGTACATCATCACAAGAAATTAAATTTTGTTTCGAAACGTCCAAAATATTTTCATTTTCATGGAAACCGAAACGAATTGTTTATTGAATCAAAATTTCTATTTTTTGCCATATTTTCGAAATATTTCCGAAACATTATTGAAACATTTCCGTTTTCAAACTCACTAACTAAAACGAAATTTTAATCCTTCAATGTATGATTATGCGACTATATTCGAGTTGTAGAGGGTGAAGTGCTATAAGGGGAATCCTAACATGGGATAAAATAGTAGTTACCTTTTATTTCCAAGCTAAAACTACGCACCGAAATGGAAATGAAAGTTTGGTCCTCGCTTCTCATTTGACTTCGCTTTCTTTTCATTTTTGGTTTTAACTTAGCAGAGCAAGATAGATTGCGTTCTTTGTCAACTGCATGCTTGTTTGAAATGATATCAAGCTTCTTTATGTTGTCATACAAACCAGCACTAAAACTTCTTGAAACAATGAATCCTTCTAAAATCAATTTTTTTTTAAGGTAAATATAATCAAGTATAATGAATGCACATACTTATAAATTTGCATATATCCATTGACTACACATTTATAAATGAATTAGGCCTAATTTACAGGTGCTTAGAAGCATCCACAACTACATGCTAGTATGGAAATTTCTCCATAGTATTCACATCCACCATTTTCTAACAGCAAAGCCAACCATAAGCAGCATGAGAGCTGGGTTCCAATGAATGCACAAATCAAATTGGCCATGATCTAACAAAAGCTGGTCTTAACTTATCTCATCTTTGGTAGTGCTCTTAATTGGGGTTTTTTACTACCAAATCGGAGGTTGACACGTGGTTTCTTAGGCATCTTCACCCCTCCGTTTCGAGGCAGCATTTGCCACCAGTGCTTCTTCTTCTTCACTATGTTCTTACCACCATGCTGGCCCTTCTCCAACCGGCCGATTCCATCTTTTGAAGGTTTTGACTTCTTTGAATGCTTAACATGCCTCAACAGACCATCTACAAGCGTGTGGAAGTGCCCTCGCTGATTCTTTTCTGGCACATTATGGACTACTGCTTTTCTAAGCTTCTCAAATGCTTGTTCTCCATGAGCCTCCTTCTTGCTCGTTTGATGAAGGATCTTTCCTCCACGAGTCATCCTGGTTTGACCATCACCAGGATCGTCTTCATCATCCTTATGGTGGTGGTGGTGATGGTGGTGGTGGTGATGATGATGGAAGATGATAGCTAGCTTATCTTTCAGTTTCTTCAGCCGTCCAATCTTTTTCTCAGGTTTTGCCCAATTGGATGGTTTGTAGCTTTTGTTCTGGACCATCTTTCGTGATGTGAACCCCGATGACAAGTATCTGGGACCCAATTGGTGATGCTTCCTCATCTGATTGGACGTAGTGTACTTGCTCTCGCTACTACTAGTGGAACCTTCTTGATGAGCCCACGGCCGAACCCTGGCTGTACTTGCTTGTGAGTAGCTGCCACTCTCACTACTATTTGAAGCACCCACATAATGGCCCCCCTGCTTACTTGGCATTGAGTACACCTCACTCTCACTACCACTTGAAGGACCCACGTAACTGCTCCCTGCACTACTTGGCAGGGAAAACATCTCATTCTCACCGCAGGTGGAGGGACTTTTGCTCTCACCTCTATAGTGCTGACTCCGTTGCTGACCTGGCAGTGGATACTCTTCACTCTCACTACTGCTGGTGTTAGCTTGCTGACTTGTCCTGCCTGAGGAGTATGAGCTTGAAGTTGTTCCCTCTGATTCTTGCAGATATGGCAACATCTTTTTCCGCAGGCCCAAATGCTTATTATTCTTATGCACTCCACCTCGCTCATCATCCGTCTGATCCTTGTACAAAGTTGAAGAAGCAAGAATATGTCTAGGCTTGTAATCTAGCAGACTTGGCCTCATGATCATCTGATGTGGTACACTTTTTTCGTTCCGAGTACCCCTGGTCCGGGACTGATGCAGCCTGTGACCAGCTTCATTTGCATGAGTTTTACTATTGGGCCGCACCATACCTGTGGACCCCACAGAAGGCATGGCGGATTGGAATGCACTTGCCTTCTTCATTGTCTCCTGCAGCACAATTTGATTTGGATCCACATTTTCATTGTTAATCTGAATCGGCCACTTAGCAGGCAAGAGAGGAGCCACATTGGCCATCTTGCTCCGACCTGGTGAGATCCTGAAACCCTGAACGAACTTATGAGCCTTCCGTGGTGTATGATCATTCTGACTTGTTCGTACCCTATTCAACGATTCCATTCTCTCCACAATGGACTTGACATTCTGGCCATGAACCTGACTCACTTTATGCCAAGGCAACTTGTGTTGTTCAGTGGGCTTCCCCGCCTGGCTCAATGTATCGTGGAGTAAAGCAATGCCTCTGTTTTCCTCATTTTGACTAGTTAATCGACTCAATAGAGCAGTACTTGGTGGAAGCGGCTTGGAAGTCAGACTGGTTGTAGGATTTGGCAGTGTCATCTCTGTGAATTGACTTGCCATATGACTGATCGCCTGATGCAACTGATTTGAATCCTTTGGTGCCTGAAATGTTCGACTCACCAGTTGACTCATCGAGTCATTTCTGTCCACAAGTCTGCCAGGCTGATTCAGCTTCTGCATTTGGGGACTGCCAAAAATAGAACTGGTGATCTTCTGAGACAATCCATGTTGAGCTGCACTCTTCTCTGATGGGACCACATTCTCACCAGCTAGCTTCAAAGCCAATATGTCGATTTTTTTTATCATATTAGAAGCTCCTTTGGAAATGTCATCAGCTGCTTTGGATTTATCCATGTTTTCTGCTGTAAAATTACATATAGCTCCTGCTTCAACAACGCCAGTCCCCGGACTGTTGGATGAACAAGCTGAATTTCCAATGCCACTCAGGTTAGCCTGAATTTCATAAATGCTCTTCTGCCTTTGCTTATCAATGCTTCTTGCAGACTGAAGAGCTTTATTACTGAAATCTAGTCCCTTCTCCAACCCATTATCCCAAGGAAGTTGAACAGATGGATTATGTTGCTCATTCTGAGGACTGATATCTTTGGTACGCCTATAAGTTTCCTCATCAAAAACTTTTGTTTTCTCAGTAGAGTTCAGCTGCTTTATACTTGGGCGGTGGCAAACCCTGCAACGTTTTCTCCTGTGTTCAAGTCTGCTTGTTCCAATGCTCAGTTTTGACCACTCTGAAGCAGCCCCCTGATTTGTTGGCTTAGTATGGGTCTGTTCATCATTTGAAAAAGCTATTTTCTGAAAATTCAAATCTTTATTGGAGCTTTCAACAACACTTGACAAGGTTTCTGTTACAACTGGCAGAACAGGAGGATTTTGCTTCAGTATATCTTTGGGGGGTGGTTGTTGAGTGAAGTATGGTTTAGAAGATACATCCAATTGAACTGATATGACCTGTGGCTACAAATGCATCAAAAGCAAAGTCAGACAGAAACATCATACAAAGAAATATACCCTGGTGGTCACAATATAAGGTGAAATTGGATCGTAAATATCCTAGTGTATTATGGTTCCTCTTTAAAGATTACTGCTTTCAAATTAAATTCAAATGGCCTCTTTATTCCATGGGGCAAGTACAACCAATTTAAATTCAAGAGCAACACATAAAAACTTAGTAGCATACCTCAGACAGAGTCTTAAATACCCTGTCAGTAGCAATATCCAGTAAATTCTTCAACAGGAGCCGTGCTTTCTCATCTAACTGTTTAAAAACCAAAACCGCATAAACACGAGTACATCAGATCATGTAAAGCATTTAAATGGCATTTGCCCAGCTAAACTAATAAAGACCAAACTACTTCCAATTAGCATATAGATTTTCAAAAGAAAAAGAAACATATAATTCCAATCACATGTAACATACAGTCAGGTGTTTGCACCTCCCTTATTATTATGATAATCACTGTAATTTTTTCTTTGGGAGCCATGTGGGGTGGGGAAAGGGGGTCGCAATTCCGTTCTCCTCATATAAAAGCGACAATCAAATTTTAAAGGTAAAATTGCACTTTTCACCTCCTCTACTATTGAGTTTGTCACACCATCCCCTCAACCACTTAAATTGGTTTCATATTGCCTCATCTCCGTATGTCTGTTATGTTTTAGACAAAAAATGGCAGCATTTCACTAGAGTTCAAGATAAAGTGAAATAAAATCGCAGATATAGCGGGGACAAAATGACATAAATTTCCATCAAGTTGTATGTAATGGACGTCTACAATTGGGGCAGGAATGTCAAACAATAATCCAAGTTGGCGAAGGAAATGAACAAAAAAATATGGAAATACCAGGAAAAATAAATTTTAAATGATTAGAGAGAGACAGAGAGAGAAAGGATTCATAAAGAAAAATAATTCACAGAAGTGTTTCAACTACAAAAAACTCATTGGCCAGGCTGTTTATCATGACCTCCTGCAGGGGTCAATTTTGAGATATAAATTCACAGCAGATGAGCATCAAGCAACAAAGAAATCCCAGTGGGAAAATATAATGGAAAACATTATTTCTAAGGCAACACGAGGTGAAGCCTTCTACCATCCTGAGAACCAATGCAGAAGCATTATAAAGTATATTAAAACTCATCATCTATTTACTATTTACTATGCAACATATGCTTCTGTGTGTTTATGTGTGTGTGTGTGAGAGAGAGAGAGAGAGAGAGGTTTGACCATTCCGAGTTTATCAAACAATTTACCTGTGACAAGTTTGTTAGGTTACACTATCCAATGATGAAAATATGTGCATTAATGATGACACATTCAAATGACAAGATATGCCAAAGACATTGGAAATAACTTCTCATGTAGGCCAATGCCCCCACCACATTAGTACATTGACCATAAAAATTGCATAAAAATGGAGGTGTTGATGGAGATACAATTAAAGAACTCTCAGTCTTAACTCATGATAGGAGCCCCTACGTGCTGTTAGTATACGTCACATGGAAGCCTCACGATACCACTAAAGGGACCCATGTTCACTTCCCTAATTTAGCCACGAGGCTTAAAGTAAAAGGCCATGAAGCTGCAAGTGATTTAAGGCTATTCCTTTGAGCAACCGAAGCAAGCTTGATTCCTTTCAAAACTCGATCCCCAGCTAAAGACACAGCATGGTAAAAAAATTATATTTTCTCTCTTTTAGTTCTTCATTTCACTTCCATAGCATGCGACAACAAGGTATCGAGTGATACATAGTTCTTTCCCCACCCAAAAAAGAAAGAAAGAAAAATTGATTAGGTATAAAATGGCCGTTTTGCAAAGAAAAAACAAAGAAAAGGGAGGCATGCCCCCTGCGCTCTGACATAGCAAAAGTTCCCAGTCACTCTAGGCATAAATTTGTATAGCTTACTCTCATAGAGGTGCAAATGAATGGGAGATTATAAGTGATCACAGAGCTACGAAGACTTACATTTTCAGAGCTTGTATTATGCAAACCATCTCCATCATTTTGTAAAAGCCCATACAATTTCCTTAAGGATTGGAGATCTGATATTTTATCATTAGCATCCATAATTCATCAACAGCCTGAAAATTTAAAAAAAAATTCAGAAATAGATATGTATTAGATATTTAGATACTATACCAATGGGTTTTTAGTCTAATGGTACTCCTTATCTTGTGAAAGCTTTACAGGTCAAGGGATCAAGTCCACCTCCCCAAAATTTAAAAAAAAAAAAAAAAGGAAGATATTTAGATACTATAATGCCATAACTTCGAGTGTGGAAAGAAACTTGCAATTTCTCTATAATAATCTTCCATGAAACAAAAAATTGGCGCATAAGATAATTTTTGTGAGAGAATCCAAAACTTTACAACAAGAAAAATACTAGATTACCCCCAAGGCTTTAGACAAGAGGAATAATAAATACAATATCAACACACCCTCCCTCAAACTCGTGATCTGATGGTAAGGAGCTTTAAGAGTTTGCTAAGACGAAAATGAAAACGCAACATGGTGTGAGATTTCGCGAAGAAGTCAACCTACTGCATAGCAAAAGAAACAAAAGGAAATGAAATAGTCCCAGTATATTTATCTATCTGTTTCAGTTGAGTTTGAAAGCCCACATGCTAGTTAGGATTGCAAGTGAAAGAGGGTGGAAAAAGAGATTGTATGACACATTGAAATATTAGGTATACCCATGTACCCATATTGGTTTATATAGTTGAGGGCCCACTCTCCCATTGACAATTGGTTATAGGTAGATGCTCTAATATAGATCAAGCACAAACTACTGAAATAGCACACTTAGTGTTCCACTTTATACATAAGCAATCTACACTAGCATATGAAGGACTGAACCAAGACAAGGCACTCTAGGGTACACAATAACAGGTAACTGCAAACATGACTCATTTTAAATGCCGCAGGGAAAATATGAGCCTTATGTTAGAAAATGCAGTTCATGGTCATGATCATGTTATTCATGCCAATTTCAAACAAACAAAAACACAATGACCCAGACTGAGGTCTCAATCAGCATAACGTATCTAGCCATATCAAAGTTACATTGCTACACCCATTATGAAGCATTCTGTGGAAAATGTGGCAATGGACAAAAAAAGTTATGGCAAGGCTCTATAGACGGAATCATGAAAAAAATGCATTGCGCACAAAACATCTACAGAGAAGACTCTACATGTTACAAAGGAATCAGAAGAAGTAAGTATCTAATCAATGTCATGCACCATCCTATATTATGATATCTTTTTTACTCTCTCTTGTACATTTTGCATAATTATGATTTCTTTATATCTCGTTATTGCTGTAATCCATTCATATACTCTCTCGTCTAACAAATTCCCAAATTTGTATCATTGACCCAAAAAAGCAATTAGAGAAACCAAATTTCTTACCATTAAGATCACGGGCCACTAGAAACCCTTTTTCCACCCAAACATGCACTTAATATTGGTGGTGATGGCGCCGAGAGGGACGAGACGGGTCGCCGGACGGCAGGAGATGGCGGTGCAGAGAGAGAGAGGAGAGAGAAGAGAGGGATCGGAGGGGGTTAGGAACGTTATTTGCTAATAGGGTACAATAATAAATAGAAATGTAGTAACTGTATTTAGCCTCCAAAGTCCAAACCCTCTCATTGTACATGCATTTGGAGTAAATATTGGGTGTAAGCGAGTTTCAGGCTACAGAAGAAGAAGCCGTGCATTTGGAGTAACTGTACACCGTGTAACTGTACATCCCCTGTTTTCAAAAATATCACTAACACCCCTTATAATTTATATTTAAACATCAATAACACCTTTTGCCATTAAACCATTATTTATATAAAAAAAAAAATTAACTAAAATATCAAAATTATCCCTTCATAAACCCCAAACAATCTTTTTACATAAAATTCGATTAACATTCGAACCGATTAAAATTTATTTTTCTACATATTAAAATTCGTGTTGATTAAAATTCTTTTTTCTACATATAAAAATTTAAGTCGACTAAAATTCGATTTGAGCTGATTAAATTTTATTTTTTTTTATGTATTAAAATTTGACCATATTAAAAGTCTTTATTTACGTATTAAAATTCGAACTAATTTGAGCTCTATTTGAGCTGTTAACCATGATTAAAATTCATTTCGAGTCAATTAAAATTTCTATTTTTTATTTATTAAAATTTGATTTAAGTTGATTAAAATTTATTTTTTACATATTAAAATTTGAGTCAATTAGAATTTATATTTTTTTATGTATCAAAATTCGGGCCGGTTAAAATTTAATGCGAGTCGATTAAAATTTGATGTGCATCTCAAATAGAATTTTAATCGGCTCAAATTTTAATACGTAAAAAAATATAATTTTTAATTGACTCAAATTTTAATATATAAAAAATAAATTTTAACTAGTGTGAACCGAATTTTAATCTGCACGAATTTTAATACGTACAAAAATTTTAAAAATAGAGGAGGTTTCATTAAAGATATGCCTATTTAGAGGGGGTGTGGATGAATTTTTTCCTAAAATATATAATGGATAATTTAGTAAAATTATATTTTAATTAACACATTTAATCTGACAAATGTTAGTGAATATTCAGATGTAAACAAATAAAGAAGTGGACCCACAAAAGTCAATAACTACTCGTTCATGTAAATATATAGCTACCCACTTCTCTTCTATGTAAACCAATAACTTCAATTGGAGTTCAATTTCCTAAAATTATATGGAAGCTGTTAGACCGAATTTTTAATTCTTATTGTTTACAATGTTATTATCTCTTAATTCTTTTTTTGGCATATTTTTTAATAAGCTTATTTTCAATTGTGTAATTAGCAATACAACTTAGACTAATGAGCGGTAAAACTTAGACTAAATTTAATGATATAATTTGTTGACTTAATAAATCATTGTCGTTGAATTAGAGATATCAAGTGTTAAAGCAACCCAAGAGTCCCATGAAGTATAACTTTGTAACAATTATAGTTAAAATTATTTTAATACACTTCGCTGAAAAATATATTTTATTTTTTTGATAATAAACGATAATTTTATTACTAGAAAAAAGGTAAATGGTACATAGAAAGTACAGGTAATCCATACATGTCACCACTTACATTGAATTGTCTCGAACTACCTCACCTAATACTAGAAATGCGCCTAAATCTTTTATGAAGCGCCTATAAATTGTAAGTCTCACCTACACAAAGAAGACATATCTCACATATCACTCATATATAAGCACTCTACACTCCTTAATACATAAAACACTTAGACCATCATAACCATTCATAGTGGATTAGGTCACTCTGACCGAACCATTTAAATTGTGTTTTGCTCGTATTGACTCTCATCATTTATTATTACATTTAATACTTGACAGGTGGTGCATAAATCCACTTTTATGCATCATCAAATTCCCACACCAAATTCACTACCATTTTCATCCCAAAACAACACCAAATGATCATAAAAAACAACACAAAGGAGAGGAGCTCTAACGAAAATAAAATGCCATAAAACTTCGATCTATTTGTATTGTTATATTGTGACAAATCTATGAAGACCCAAAAACTCTAATTCACTTTTCGCTGATCGCTTAGACCGATCATGCGGGTGTGTGATTGTGAGTGTGCATGCGTAAGAGAGTCTCTCTATGTTCGATTGTGGATGTATGGGTGTGATTGTGCGAGTGAAGGTGTTCAAAAGCAGGACTGTTTGGATGCAAGAAATAACCAATAAAAGGCTAAATTAGAAAAGTAATCATTCCCTTAACTCCATTGGGATAAAATTCTAGTAGGGATATCAGTACAATATTGAAAACTATAAGGTTCTCATGTGAAAATATAAAAAATAACAATTGGTTTCGTTGTAATCTACCTCAAATGCTGTTAACGTAACCGGGGACTAGTGGTAGTTATCCAACACAAAAATTTCGACTACAATCTTTCCTTCACCTCCACGAGCACGAGCAGAAAGAGAAGCAGAGGGTTAGGGCTTCCAAAACTTGACCCCCAACCCTCTCTCTCTCTCTCTCTTTCTCTCTCTCTAAATAGGGTTTTGAAATTGCTTACCCTGTTCATTTTCTCCCCAAAGAGCCCTAATATACATATATCTTTGTAAAGAAAGGAAAAAAAATGAGTGGACAAGTGGTTCCGGCTTCGAGGCGGAACAGTTTGGTTCAGAAACGTAATCCTTCGACTCTGAAGAAATCGTCTAGCCAATCGGAAAATGGAACCACCGCTACAACCAACGGAGCCCTTACAAAGCCCTCATCGCCGGGTCAATCGTAAGTTCACGCTATTTGAATTTTTGGTAATGTCACAATTTGATTTGAATTGTGAATTATTTCGTATGAAATGAATGTTTTTTTTGAAGGTCTGTTGGCGGGGAAAGAACGGTGAAGAAGCTGAGGTTATCCAAAGCCCTCACGATTCCGGAGGGGACCACCATCTCCGATGCTTGTCGGAGGATGGCAGCCCGGCGTGTTGACGCGGTTCTTTTGACTGATGCTAATGCTTTGCTTTCTGGCATTGTCACTGACAAGGTATTGACTTTGAGTGTTTTTAGTTTTTCGAATGACCAGGGGGCTGGTGCAGAAGGAAAAGTGTCGGGATAACAAAATGCCAAAGGGTAGGTCTGTATCCATTCCATTCTCAACACCTGGGATTGATGAGGAAAAACCTGCGTGATGGTTCTATGACCCTTATTGTCTATTAATTTGGGTTTGAATTATTACTTTTTTTTATGCTTTTTCAGTCAATCAATCTTTTTTTTTGGGTCAGAAGTCAATGAATCCTTGGATTGTGTGTTTTAATGTGGTTAGGATATTGCAACGAGAGTTATAGCAGAGGAGTTGAGGCCAGAGCAGACGACAGTTTCGAAAGTTATGACTAGAAATCCCATATTCGTCACTTCAGATTCGTTGGCAATTGAGGCTCTTCAGAAGATGGTTCAGGGTGAATTCTATATTCCTGTGTTTTATTTAATTGTAGTTTCACCATGCTTAGTAGCAGGGATTTATGTATTTAGGAATGATGAGGTTATAAATCAATAAAAAGCATGAGAAAGAAGTTTACTTTAATGCTTATGTAATTAGGAAATAAATCTTTTGATGAAAAAGGGCATAGTTAGCTAAGAAAGTTTTTTTATAATGAGGGGACAATAAAAGATGTTTTGTTATTCTTTGCTAGGTGAGAAGCCATTGTGATGTGGAATCATGATTGACCATATTGTACAGTTTGTATTAAAAAAAGGTTTTGGTATTCTTTGCTAGCTAGTCTCTGTTTCATATATGAAAAGGTTGAGTAAGGTTTTAGTGTGAAATTTTGGTTATTATTTAAAGTTTGGGTTTGGATTGTTGAATTATTTCTTAATCTCTGTTTTTTGGGGCAATTTTTTTCCTCAACTCTCTCACATCATTCGTTGCACCCAACATCAAATTTTAGTTGGCCATTGGCAGTACCTTAATCATTGTAAAAGCAGCTTTTAGGATCCCATGTGTTTTTCATTAGGTTCTGATGGTGGTGTGAGCATGGATATTGGATCGTAGATACCTCAAACGTTCTAGATCTATGGTAGCATGACCCTAAACAGGGTGGATGCGCAATCTAGATTGCCCGAATTTTTGATCCCCCAATATCACTCTTATCCCAAATTGTAACTTTCTATTACAATTTGTTATTTGAATATTTATCATAATAGGAATATACAACCCTTAACTTTTTTAATTGACAATTATTAGGCAATACGTTGTATTGAACTACATTTTGTTTTGGATTTCTTATTGCAATTACAAATAAATATTAATTCATTACGTGTGCATTTGTAGATAATCATATATAAGTTCACATAATAGTGGAATCGCTGGATAAGAGTTTTAAAACGAACCGTGACTCATACCATGTATTCGTATCTGTATTGTGTACTAAATCAACACATGATCCAGGTAACATTGGTTGTGAGAAGCACAAGATGCTACTTTTTTTAGAGGGGAAAGTCTCTCGCATGATTTGGAACATGTCGAGAATTAGGGACCCACTTTGATGTTGCTGGCTTAGTTTCATCTGTCTATTTTGCCTTACTATCTCTGCAGACTATAACACCTGGGCTTGGCCATTAGTAGTGGCCTATGGTTTTGTCGTACCCAACTCTTGGGTGTTATTAGGCTTTTATGTGCACTTTTGGTATGTTTAGATTAGTTTTTGGAAGCAATTGTTCTGTTTTCCAAATTTGGAATTTTTATCATAATAGATGTAAAAGACTATCATCAGACTATCAATAATTATTTACCTTTTAAGTATAACAGAATTGTGGTTAGAGTGTTGAGATAATCTAATCCATGGGAATGAAACTTAAGGGATTTTAGACAATATATATAGGGATTTTCACTGTTACCATCTTCTTCATCGTCATCACCACCACCATCATCTTCTTCTTCATCAGTATCATGGCCACCACAATCTTCTTCTGGTAAAGACCTGTTGGACAAATCACTTAACCAACTCCTTGCATCCAATCCCGCCTGCCCAGAAAAAACACAGATTGAAAAGGAAAAAGCACCGTTTGTTCTTTTTTAATTTCTTCGAAATTATCAATTCCCTAATCAGAATTTCATAATCTTTTTCATTATAATTTAGAAGCATAAATTTTGTGATCGAAAGGATGGTGAGAAGATGCTTGTCTAGTTGAACAAGGTGGTTTTTATTGATTGCTAGGTTTCTTGAAAGACTGCTTTGGATTTTGCTGCGTTTGCTAACCTTAGACTAATTCAATTTCAATGTCTTAGCCTATTGAGGTATCTTTCCAAGCAAGCCAATGTTGAGGGCACCAAGTCTAAGATTGTTGTGGTAATTCGGGCAAACAATGAAAGAGCGAGACAAATTAATGCTGGCATTAAGGAAATTAGTGTGGACTGTAGACAATGGACTATGTGGGATTTTAACGTTCTTATCCAATCCAAAGATGTATTCGATTTGCAGATTATGTCAATAGTTGTTTTAGTTGTCTAGATAGATTGATGGTGTAATGGAAAAAGACGTACTTCTTGCAGTTAATTTTATGGCTTTGAGATGTAACCCTGAGTTTAATACAACTTTCAGTTCATGATACTAGTGAAGTTGTAAGTTCAAAATTTGCAGGGTATTATATTGTATTAATGAAATTCTTGAGGCTGAGATTTCTCCAATGTGGAGGGAGTGGAGGATAGCATGCTAGGGAGAAGAGGGCAAATAACAGAATTTCATGGGGTAATGGGGTCTGCTTAGGGCCTTTTCTTTTTTTTTTTTAAATTTTTTGTAGCCTAATACTTAGTCTTCTTTAGGTTAGTTTATTAGTGCTATTTTCATATATTTATGTTTCTTAAGTTTATTTGGTATAGGGATATTTATGAGAATATGTTTTGTATGAAAATCCATGCCGTGCGCACTTGGTATATTTTTCGTTATCATGTGATTGATCATCTTCTAGCTTCTACAGTATTTGATTTCATCAATTTGAACTGCTAGCACATTTTATTTTAACCCTGGAGATCTGGATTTGATTGACGATTGTAGTGCTAAGTCACTGGTAGTTAATGGATGTGTGCCTATTATTTTTTCTCTATGTATTACATTAGTGAGCATTTCTTCTTCTTCTCTCCCTCGCCTTCTTTTCACAGGAAAATTTCGGCACCTCCCTGTAGTTGAGAATGGTGAAGTTATTGCCTTGTTGGATATCACAAAGTGCCTTTATGATGCTATATCGAGAATGGAGAAGGCTGCAGAACAGGGTAGTGCCATTGCAGCAGCTGTTGAAGGGGTGGAACGCCAGTGGGGAAGCAATTTCTCTGGTAAGTTGACATTATATTGTCTGGCAATGTAGGATATGGGTGCAAAGGATGGTTGCTGTGGAAATATATCTCCTATTTTTTGTACTGTTCGTTTAGCTTTTACATATGAATCTGTATGTTCTGTTTGTGGTTGGTTGATTTTATGCATTATGTAATGTAATTATTTTTGAACTACATATTTTATGTCTTGCTTTTAACATCATTTTGTTTATGCTCTACATGTGATATGCCCAGAAAACTGAATGGAAAATAGGACGATACAATTGGTTCTAATCACGCTGTTGAGTTCAAGTTTTCCAATGGATTTACTGCAGGGGTTACTGCAGTTGGCGGACTGTTTGTTTGCAAAGGGTGAAGGACTGAAATGATGTTTTTGTTGTTACTGGACAGAATTGTTGCTGCTTTTCCATGCCTTATTTTCCAGAATCTGATTATGAGCTGCACAAGGCTTGAAGTTAGAATTTGAGCATTGAATGCAAAAGATTTTCTGATTTATTTCCAATGGATTATTTTCTTTGGCGAGCCCTTTGTCATCCTTAGGTTATTCATTGGCGGATTGGTTTCAGTCTTTATGAAGGTAAGGTCTCTCGTTGAGGAGTCATCAAAGCCTGTTTTTGGGAGTCTTTTATCCTTTCCAAGGTGGTTTGGCGACAGTCTCGTTCAAGTTGTCTCTCGTTCAACTTGCATGTAGAATCAACACGAATTCAGTGGCTTTCTTTGTGGTTTTTATGACTATTTGACTTTCCACCATCAGCCCAATCCCATTTCTGTTCAACATCGATCCTCTCCCGAGCACCATTGGTCTCACTATCTTTTCCCTTTCCTTTCATCTCTCTTCTATGTTCTAGTCCTACTTATTTTAAACCATCTTGACTATAGTGTTGGGTGGCCATATCCTTATATGAAGCTGGTCCTTAGCCTGGATACAGGAGAATTGTTGCACTGGGTAGCCTGATAGCTAGCGTAAGACCTTTGTCAGACCCTTTCTGGACATAAAAACAAATGAGAATATGCACAGAAGAGTATATTTTATAACTCAAAAATTCTGTTCACTCATTTCTTATTAGAATGCTGTGGTATTTTGATCAGGCTTTCTTATCCATGGCACTTAGGAGAGATCAACTGTCAGCCATCTTCGTGTCCACTTTGTGATTGTAAGGCGTTAGCGTGTTCATTTAAGAGGACATGATCTGTTTTGGATGGGAATGGTAATTTGACTCTGGGGACATAATGATCTCATTTTAAGGAGATCACAGTATGTACGGTCTGACTGCTACATGCCTTTTACCTGGATCAGTTTGACCCTAACCAAAGTACGATGATCAGAGAAACAGTGGACATTGCTGAGAAATGCCTAAAAACAATACCTGAAAGGATTTTCCCCCTTGGGTCTACTCCACCTCTGGGAGTTTACTACATCTGGGAATGCTTTTGCATATGCTAATTATCCACATTTGTTATGCACTTATGTGCTGATTCAAAATTCTCTATCTTTTGTACATTATATTTTTTTTCCTGATATTGCGTGCTTCAGGCACCTGAATGGATTTCTTTAGTTTGCCGTGTATGCCTTCTATGATATGTATATCTGTCAGTTTCAGATATTATTATTTACATCTAGTAGATTGTAATTATCTGTTTGGTTTTTTTTCCTCTATTACAGCTCCTTCTGCTTTCATAGAAACACTTAGGGAGCGAATGTTCAAGCCCTCTTTGTCGAGTATTATATCAGAAAATGCCAAGTACTGACAAACTTGCCAACTGGCCTTTCTTTTTCTAAGGCTATGGTCGATATGAAGGTTGGTTTTGCCTCACTAAGTTTTTAGTTTTTTAATGCTTGCAGGGTTGCAACAGTATCACCATCAGATCCTGTTCATGTTGCTGCTAAAAAGATGCGGGAGTTGCGAGTCAATTCTGTGATTATTATGATAGGAAACAAGATACAGGGGATACTGACGTACTATTTTTTGTTTATCAAGCTCTGCATTTCATTTGTTTTTTCGCATCTTGTAATTGTGGTTTGCTTATGGTTGTTTGGTGCGGCTGTGTTGCAGTTCAAAAGATATCCTAATGCGGGTCGTGGCACATAATCTTTCTCCCGAGTTGACTCTGGTGGAAAAGGTTCTTACAGCTCCTACTACTTTGTTCCCATTGCAGGAATTACTCTGCTAGTATAAATTAATCTGCAAATGTTTTAGACCACTTCAAGAGTCTAATATTTCTGCACATAGAATTCTATTGGCCCTGCATATTAGCTTAAATTACTCTGATGATTACTTGAATTCTCGAATCTTATTCCTGGTGGAACTTTTCATATGTGCTTTTGTATATTGTAAACTGTATTTCTCTTGAAATACATATACATAGGTATGCAGTATTCATGTTTAATATTCTCATGGTTACTGGGATTTTCGAACACTATTCCTTGTGGGGCTTTTAGTCTGGGTTTTAAATACCAATTAATCTATATTGTTAATTTGCCTATTATTGGCTGCACAATGAGCAAATGGTCTGAAGCTGGTGGGAGGTAACAAGTGAAATAAGTTGATTCAATTATGTAGTTGTGACTTAATAATTTTATGAGAAGCTATACTTTGAAGATAAGTGTGTGAGGCCGAGAGTATTAGGGTAAGATTGGTGTCCTATTAGTGAGGGGAAAGCATTATGGCTGGAGAGACCTTTTGAAGAGGAGGTGAAAAAGGAGCTTTTTTGATTGTAGTAGAGACAAATTCACTGGGCCGGATGGTTTTTCAATGGTGGTGTTCCATGATTGTTGGGAAATTATTTTTGATGATTTGACGCAGGTGTTGAGGGAGTTTTTTAATAATGGAATAGTGAATGTGAATTACTAATGTTATATACATTTGTCTGATCTCAAAAAACAAAACTCTTTGAAAATTAAGGATTTTAGGTCTATTAGCTTGATGACTAGTTTATACAAGATTTTGACAAAAATTTTAACGGGAAGGTTAAAAGAAGTGATGGGGGATACAATTTCTAAATATCAAGGGGCTTTTGTTAGAGGATGACAAATTACTGACACTGTTTTGGTGGCTAATGAGGTGGTTGAGAAGTATAGAGCTAAGAGAAAAGAAGGGTTAGTTTTTAAGATTGATTTTGAAAAGGCATACGATCATGTTAATTGGGATTTCTTGGATTTTTTTTAGAGGGTAAAAGGTTTGGATGTAGATGGAGGATGTGGATTAAAAGGTTCTTAGAGTCGATGAATTTTTCAGTGGTGATTAATGGAAAACCGCGAGGGAAATTTAATGCTTCTAGGGGCTTAGGCGGTGAGATCTTTTGTCATCATTCTCATTCACTTTAATTGCGGAACTTAGTTGTTTAGTTGAGAGAGCTAAGGAGTATAATATCATTGAAGGATTTAGGGTGGACTGGGATTTGGTAGAGGTTTCACACTTGCAGTTTGCAAATGAAACCATATTCTCCCTTTCAGGAGATGGAGAAAAATTTTCGAATCTAGTAGAGGTTATTAAGGTTTTTAGCTTCATGTTGGGTTTGAAAATCAGTATGTCCAACAGATTGTTGGGATTAATATTCAGAGAGAGATGCTAGATAGGGTTGTAAGAGGATTAGGATGTGAAGTTGGGCAGTGGCCTTTGAAATATTAGGGGTTGCCTTTAGGGGGCAATCCTTTATCTGTGAGTTTTTGAAAGGGTTTAAAAAAGATTAGATGGGTGGAAAAGGGCATGTTTATGTAGGGGAGGGAAGTTTACATTAGTTCAGTCGGTCATGGCTATAGTATACCCATTTATTACTTGTCACTTTTTAAGATTCCTAGGATGATTGCTTTTGGAATTGAGAAGTTGTTTAGAGAGTTTTTGTGGGAAGGAAGTGGGGAAGGGAGAAAGGACCATTTGGTTCGGTGGGATGTAGTGACTAGAATTAAGGAAAAAGGTGGGGTTGGGGATTGGAAATCTAGTTAAGAAAAATAATGTATTATTAGTAAAGTGGTTATGAAGATTTTCAATTGAATAGGGTATGTTGTGGCATGGGGTTATCAAAAGCAAATATGGTCTTTAGCCTAATGGGTGGGATTCAAATGTGGTTGTGAGGGGTTCATCTAGATATCCTTGGAAATTTATTTACAAGGTTTACTGGAATTTTTGAGGTATGTAAAAGTGGGGGTGGGGAGTGTTGAGAGAGTTCGGTTTTGGAAAGGTGTATGGGTTGGGGATCTTTCTCTTTCTTTGTCTTATTCTTGGCCTTTTAGATTGTCTAGGTCTCAAGATGATTTCATGTCAAGCCCGTATTGTGTCTCTCTATCTCATGGGTGGTGGAATTTAATTTCTTTAGGGCATTAAATGAAAGGGCAAGTATTGGAACTTGCAGCTTTATTGTCTTTAATTGAACCTTTGTCTTTATCGGTAGGGGTGGAGGATAGAAGGAGGTGGGGTACTAATTCTTTTGTTGTTTTTTCTTTTAAATCATACTTTCATACTCTGGTTGATGATCATTTAATCCCAACTTTTGAACCCCATAAGATGATTCGGAAGGCGAGTGTGCCTTCTAAAGTGTAGGTTTTTGCTTGGACATTAGCTCTTGGAAAGATTGATACTTGTGATGAGTTGCAAAAAAAGAGACCAAATTCTTGTCTTTCTCCACATTGGTGCATTTTGTGTAGGAAAACTAGTGAAATTGTGGTTTAGGAGGAATTTGGATTGAGCGGGTGCTATCGAGAGGATATTCCTCTCTCTTTTGGAGACCAACTATGGGGTATTGGGGAAAGATTGTAGAGCATCCATTTTATTGGGGCAGTTTTATGGTTTGGTTGGAAAGAAATAACAGAATTTTTGAAGGAAGAGAAGGATGGAGTTTCTTTGGGATAAAATATATTACTATTACTTGGCGTCCTTGTGCACTTCGATGGCAAATGAGTTTAAGGACTTGCCTTTTTACTTTCTTACTATTGATTCGATAGCTGCTGGTAGCTTGGGAAGTTCTTGTGGTGATATGAGATTATTGTGTTGTGTTGTTATTTTGATGTAACTCCCTGTTTTGTAACATTATGGTTGGACTTCTTGTCCACCCACTATGTAAATTTTTTATTTAATGAATGATAGTTATGTTTCTTATAAAAAAATAAAAATAAAAATAATCCCACATTCACATGCGGCATTGCGCAAAAACAAAGATGGCTAACAACTTGTATTATTTATCAAGTTTTTTTTCCGGGTATGTTGTAGCACTTTCATGGTTATATCCTTTAGGAATAGGATTCCTCGAAAGAAGCACAAGCACTGGGCTTTTCGTGATACAAGTACAGGCATGTCATATCCTTGGCGTTATGCTCTATATTATTAATGGATGTGGTTGATTAATGCTTTTTCACTTGATTGAGAAAGGTAAGTGGAGTGAGGAATTGACCTTTTTGTGAGAAGTAGTGGGGGCTTTCATGCACAGGACGGTGCATGGTGTAGAAATAGGACAAAATTTTTAGCAACGGACTCTAGGTTGTCCTATAAAAAATTGTTGTGGGCAAGGGTTTTGATTATTGGGTGGAAAATGTAACCTTGGGGCTTAGGTTTGGATAGTGTATCAATTTGGCTGTTAGGGTTAGAGTATTAAGATCAGGGTTAGGATTTTGTGAATAGTAGTTGGATGATTGAAAGACTAATTATAACTTCTGGCTGTGGGATGAGGTGCCAGAACTAAATAACTAAGAACAATGAGAAGAAGAATTTAGCAAACGAAAAACCTTAGAATTTTCCTGAGGCCCTCTAGGAGTCGCACCTAGAAGATATTAATGGAGTCATGCTATATGCCTATAACTATAAGTTTGAGTTTGTTATGCTGTCAGTTTCCTATGTAATTGTGTTTACATGTACTTTGGTTTAGTTAAACTGAACATTTGATGTCAAGTCCCAATTATCTATGCTAGAGCTTTGTATGGCAGTGTCGCTTAGACTAGTTTATGAGTATTGCGAGCTGCTCCACTCTTTAACATGGGTATCAGAACTGAGCTTAATAGGTTTTTGGCTAGACTCTTTGTTACAATTTCATTTTTTTTTGGTGTTGCTTCTCCCTTAGGTTTATGCCATAGGCGCAAATTATGTCTCCGAGTATGTTTATGGATTCTTTTGTCTCTCTCTCCACGGTCGAGTTGCCCACATCAGTATAACAGTGCCTCCTAAACTTGCATATGAGCCGTATGAGCCTATCCATTGCATATTGGTTGAGTTGGATGCTTTTACAATGTAAAAGAGAAACACAATGGTTCTCATAGCGTGCTTTTCAGGACATCATCTGATTTCTATAGTATAATTGAGTACATATCTCTTGGACAGTGTCACTAACTTAACATGATATCTTCTGCTTCTTTTCTTTCTCAAGGTAATGACGCTGAACCCTGAATGTGCAACATTAGAGACGTCAATCCTTGAAGCCCTGCATATAATGCATGACGGAAAATTCTTACATCTTCCTGTTGTAGACAAAGGTAAGCCTTACTTTTTAAATCAGAAAAGGGAGCATTAGCTATTGATCCGTAAGCAATTTTCTTGTTATTTTTGGCAGATGGGTATATTGCTGCTTGTGTAGATGTTCTGCAGATAACTCATGCCGCAATTTCCATGGTAAATAATTTTATTTAAGATGATGCAGTTTGTATACCAGTGATGTACTTTTTGCATCGAAATGTTGGTTTTGCCGGTTTTCTGCTTATCTTGAAAGATGAAAGCTGTTGAACTTGAATAGGGGGACAATATTATCTGATAGAGTGTCGAAGAAGCGAAGATTAGCTATTCTTTTGCCCTGGAATTACACATTCAGTATTTGTCATTCTGTGAGCTCAGTGTGATCTTTTGATGATAGATCTTTTATAATTGAACAAAAATTGTCTCCTTGGCGTGAAGGAAATAAGCTGTTGTCTTGAGAGGAAATTCTAAGGCGATGAAGTCTTGATTCCATTGATAGATTAGTCAAAGATCATTTGCCTACTACTTTTTGATCAAGTTTTTTGATTTTAGTGATAGATACGTGAGTTATACTCTCAGACAGAACCAAATATTTGTCTATGTTGCTGTTGAATACTACATGTGTTCCTTAAAGGGATTTTATTATTGTACTCTTAATAACTTTTCGGTGTTAATTTTTTTTATAAGAAACATCAATTTTGTTAATAATAAAAGGAGAAAAAGTGGTTCAAAAACAAATCATAAGTAGGCAAGTTGTCCTACCAAATGATGGTTAGCAACAAAGTCATAACCATAGCAAAAGCTAGAACATTAAAACCAAATTACAATCCGCATGATGCAAACCAACTCCTTGTAATGCTAAAGGGGGAGACATTTTCAAAATGCTTAGTCACGGATGCCCAAAAAGAAGCCAAGAAATAAAACAAATCCCATAAGCATTCGAATGCTTTGTGTTTATCTTCAAAGATTCTGGCAGTCCTCTCCATTCATATTACCCAAATAGTAGCAAAAAAGGCACAAAGCCAAAGGGTCTTCCGCTTTCATTTCCTTTAAAACCTTGAAAATCCAAACAAAGCATAGAAGATATAGATCTTGGAGCCACCCAACAAAGGCCAACAAAGTCAAACAATTTGTTCCGTAGTGATAGAAGCTATAAGACAATGCAAGAATAAATGATCCATACTCTCGTAATCCCTTCTACACATAACGCACCATTGAGGTAAAATACAAGTGTTTGGTTTTCTTTTTCGAAGCACATCATTGATGTTGATCTTATATTTACCATGCACACACTTGCACCTTTAAAGATACCTTGGTTTTCCAATTCTTGAATGATGGATAGAATAATGGAAGAAAAGAATCATCAATTAAGGACTCAAAAGTGCAAGAGAATGCACTTGAAGGATCACTAATCCAAAATCTGTTATCCAAAGAACTTTGGGACAAAGAAACGTTGTTGAGCATAGAGAGACGTAACAACTCCTCCTTATGTTCTGTATCATGAATATTCCTATAGAATCCAAAGCTCTAAGAGACTAGAAAAGAGTAAGATGTTACTAATGATGGAATACACTTTCTATGATAAGAAACAATATGATAAAGACGAGGAAATAGCCTAGAAAAAATACTCTCCCCTCCAAATATCCTCACAAAATAAACCTTCGTCCCATCTCCCACAATGAAGTTCACCATCTGAGAAAAGCTAGGTGACACTAGAGAAATAAATTTCCATGGACTCCGAAAAGGTCCCCTTTCAACCCCTTTAACATTCTACCCATTAGCTTGTAAGTTGTAACCCATATTTGCTCCTAATAACCGTAGGCCATAGTGAATCTTGCTCCAATGAAAATGTTCAAATCCATTTTCTAACTAAAACCCCATTTTGTTTCAACAAATTCCCCACCAAAAGACCATCCTTCGCTTTAGACGTAGACAAAACTTTCCAACGGATCAAATGATTCTTCTTTCTTGTCCTGCTTCCTATAAAACATTTCTCATCATTAATTCTTTCCTCGTCACCAAACAAGGCATCTTAAATAGAGAAGAGATGTAATAGGAATACTAGCATCTCCATTAGAAATAAAAGTTTTCATCCAACCATCTAATCTCTACCGTATTTTCTTAATGATAGGATCACAAAAGTTATGGACATCGGATTACCACCTAAAAGGAGGCCTAAACACTTCAATGGCCAACCACTCGTGAGAAACCCTAAATCTCTAGGCCAGCTCTCAATTTTCTCATGAATGAAATTTATCCCCACAATCAAATTTTTTCAATATTAATCTTTAGGCTAGAAACCAAACTAAACATATCAACAGTCTTTTCTAAATTGTTGAACTTCTCATTTTTTCAAGAGAAGAAAATTGTGTCATCTACAACTGTAAATGAGACACCAAGATTCTCTCCCAATCAATCACAAAATCCTAAATCAAATTAAATCTCTCCGCCCACATTAACCTTCTTAAACCATCCACCACCAAAGGTAAGAAAAGAAGAAATAAGTGATTCCTCCGCCGAAGCCCCTTAGTTGCATTAAAGTGCCCTTGAGTTTACCATATAAAATAATAGAGAAGTTCATTGACCCCAAACATCCCTTAATCTTAAGGATCAAAATTTTGTTTTGTAACGGTTGAAATGCTTCCGTTTTTATCGAAATCCAATGTTTCGAGGTGTTTTGAGGTGTCTCGGAATGTTTTGAGATGTTTTGGAATGTTTTGAGATATTTCGGTATATTTCGACAAATATTTAAAAATGTTTTTGTAATAAATTCCTAAATTTTGTATTCGTTTCTATTCTATTTTTGAGGTGACCGAAACAATATACCGAACAAAAATTTTAATCCATGCTTAATCCATTTCTTCCATCTATCCCCGAAGCGTTTCCGTCCCTGTACAAAATCCAAAAAAGACCAATGTACATGGTAATATGCTTTTTCAAAGTCATTCTTCAACACTATGCCCTCCTCTACATTCATTCTAAATCTTCTACTGCCTCGTTAGATACAGGATTTGCATCCATGATTTGCCTCCCTTTCACAAAAGTCCCCTTAAAACCTAGGGATAGTACCACTCAAACATTCTTTAAGCCTAATTGATAGAGCCTTTGCTATAATCTTTTATAGGCTTGTAACTACGCTAATAGGTCTATAATCCTTCAGTTTCAATAAATTAACTTCTTTTTGGTACAAGACAAATGAATATAGCATTTGTAACCTCATTGACCACTTTGTTATTAAAAAACTCTTCAAAAACCATCATCAGTGCTCCCAACACAACTTAAAAATAGCCATAGTAAAACTATTTGTGCCTGGGGTTTTTTCTTTACAACACTCAAAATGGCTATCTCGACCTCCTCTATATCAAAAGGCATCTCCAACCATGTTGCCATCTCTCCATCAATAGGACCCCACTCAAGCCCCATCAAAATAGGTCTATATCTGTCGTGGGCAGAGTAAAGAGTAGCAAGAAATCAACAATCTCCCTCTCAATCATATCCTCATCATCGAGCCATTTTCCTTTTCCAACTTATCAATAATATTACTTTTATTTTTTTCCATTTGCCACTGAATTTTTTTTGAATTGTTATCACCTTCTTTTACCCATTTGACTCTTGATTGCTGTCGCCTCTTCAAGTTTATTCCTAAGATCCTATCCTTTCCTTTCTCAATTCATCATCTAAACCATATTCTTCTTCTTTTTGTCAATGTCATCAATACTATCCAAACCTCTTTTTGGTTTCGCGAACATCCCCAAACTCCTTTTTAGTTCACATTTTTAACTTTTGTCTAACAAATTCAAGTTTTTTCATAAACTTATATCCTTCCCACCCTTGAACCTCATATTACGACCACTAGTCCTTACTCTTCCCCCTAAAACCACTATTCTCCATCCATATGTTCTCAAATCTAAATGGACAAGGACCCACCTAAATTTTGAACCCCCAAGAACTATAGGACAATGATCTGATACTACTCTAGACAAAGCCTCCTGTCTAACCTCAAGAAACAATCCTCCCACTCAAGCGATTACAAAAACCGATCCAACTTTTTACAGAGCAACTTGCTCCTAAAATTGGACCATGTGAACGTGCCATTGGCCAAAGGAGAATCTCTAACTTCAGTCTCCCTTATGAATGTATCCAAATTCCTCATGCTTTTGGTTATTCTTCCCCCATTTAGCCTTTTCACCGGGTATCTAATGACCTTAAAATCCCCTCGACAATATTCCACGATAGACTGTACACCCCAAACAAGCCAATTCTTCCCCCAACCTTAGTTTTATTCTAGGTTTATTAGGCCGACACACTCCTATCATCCACCGCTCATAATAATTCCAATGTCTAATTTTTATAGAAATTGTCTACAACTATGGACCTCTCATCCCAAATAATGACTACACCCTGCCTTCCCCATAGAAGGTAGAAAAACTCAGTTTTTAAAACTAGACCCCCACACTCTTCTGACTATTCTCCTGCCAATGACTTTCATCTTAGTCTCCTTCAATGTAACAATCTCAGGCCCCACTCTATTCAACAAATCCTTCATTAAAACTAGCTTTCTTCAAGACCCCAACCCTCTAACATTCCAATTAACAGTCTTCAAAACAAACTAAAGCTCCCTCCCCGGTTTGTCTTACACTCCCCCCTTCATAATTAATCACTGACTATAAATTCTTTAACTCCTGAACCCTGACTGTAAATTATTTAATTCTCTAATTCTCCTCCTCTTTCTCACACTCCCCACTTCCCACTTCCCACTTTTCCTTTGTTCTTAATTTTCTTTTTTGCAGGAACTAATAACAAGTCCAACTTTTCCGGGGAAGTTTTTAAAACTATCTATTTTTCTTCATCAATAATGCTCACTACTACCATCACTTGTTCCTGAACTCACCCATTCCTCTCTCCACCATAACATATGGCCCTTGAAGAAATGACACTCGAACTCCCAGGAGCAAGGTTAACTGTGGCAAAACTTGTATTAGTACTGATAATTTTGGTCACCAAAGGCAACTGGCTGGACACCTAAATAGGCTCAATTTGGATACTTCAAGGTATCTATATAACCAAGTTGATCAGGAGACACCCAAATCCTCGGAGATGATGCCATTTCATCAGGAACCCCATACACCCGACCCTTCCCTAGACCTGACACACCATCCTGACTCTCCCCTGGCTTGGAAGTCTCCCCCACCTTAACCCCAAGAACGTGACTAGAAAACCCCTTTTCAGACAAACCCTGACCAAGATCAACAATCCCCCCCCCCCCAAGGACAACAGGAAAAACACACACAAAAAGAGACGAACAAATGAAGACAGACCCTCCCCAAAAGAAGCCCTTTCAGTGTTTATTGAATTCTACTGTGATATTAACTCGTGTTTCTATGCTCCTCTTCATGATACCTTTGTCTACCTGACAAATAGAACATATTACCTAATGTAAGAAAGATGTGTGTTTTTTTTAACAGTAAAGTTTTATTCATTCGAAGATAATAATGACATGTGAGGACAAGGAGTCCTCAAGATAAGAAAGAAATTTAAAGATAAGACAAAACTATAGGCGCCCATACAAATGTGCATTATCAACAATCAACACACACTTGAGTCCTCAAGGTATATGTGTGTTTGTGGTCAACTGCATATATTATAATATCACTATGCATTTTGAACACATCAAACTTTCCCACAGCAATCACCCTCATGGTTGTGTGCGGGGGAACCTAGTTTCATTTGTTCTTCAGCTTGAGCCTCTACGAGCAGAACTATGTTCAAACAGACATTGTGCATTTGTATGAATTGATGCCGACATGTGGGCTTATGTGGCATGTCTAAAGTGCGTAACATGTGGATTATAAGTGCAGAGAAGTAACCTACATATTCTAGTTCTTAGACCTGTTATAGTGTCTTCAAGGATAGTGGAGAGGGAATAAATATATCGTATACTTTTTTCAAGGTGGAAAGCAGCTCTGGTGCTGTTAATGACGTGGCAAACACAGTGATGCAAAAATTTTGGGATTCAGCGCTTAATTTGGAGCCACCAGATGATTATGACACCCAGAGGTATCAATTTTTGTTTCTCAAATCTGTTAGAATGTTCACCTGGTTAGTTCAGCAACTAACCTGGGGTAGTCTTATGTACAGTGAGATGTCTATGTCTGCATTAATGACATCAGATGGGACTGAACTGGGGAAATCTGCTTATCCATCTCTTGGTCTTGGGAGCTCATTTGCCTTCAAATTTGAAGATCTCAAGGGACGTGTACACCGATTTAATTTTGGTGAGTATTTTATTGGAGAGAAACTTGGACCCAATTATTTTATTCACTTTTTGTTACTAGTGAACATCACTCTTGGATTCGAGTTCTTGAAGTCTTATTGAAAGCAGGAAAATCAATTTGGCCTCATTTTGTTACGTAGTGGAATGAAAAGAAGCATGTTTGGTAATTGTTGGATGAAAGTGTTTTCTCCATTATCTTTGTTAATATTTTTCCTTGTTTTTTGTGCGCGCATGACTGTGGGGTAGGTATTTTTTTTTTGGCTTTGGGGGGGGGGGGGGGGGGGGAGAGGGGGTCTAAAAAGGAAGAACTTCACATGTGAGAGTGAGGACAATAAAGACAACAGTGGTATTTTTCATTGATGCATTGGAGTGATGGTGGCGCGGCAATTGTGTTTTCTTTTTTCTGAGGGTGGTGGGTGGGGTGATTGTTGTAACTGAATGCATGTGGCAGGTGTCTGATGGGACTCTTGTTATTAGAGGGGCAAAAAGAATTGGAGCAAAGCCTGTCGTGGTGGTATTGATAATGGAGACAGTGGATGTTGTAGGAATACTTACGGTTGTTTGTTGGCGCCTCTTGATATTTATAGATGCATAGTGGTGCCCGAGGGTGATAGTGGGGTTCATTAATGTATGCAACAGCACCCGTGGCAGATGGCATTGGTCTTATGGGCTGTCTTTTTATGGCATTGGTGGTTTTCATGCCGTATCGGTGTAGTTGTATGATGATAGTAATGGCAACCATTATTGCTGCTAGTGTTACAGGCGTGACATAATTCTGCATCCCCCCTTCCCTCTTCCCCTCAAATGGAAGAGGTACTTGTGGTTCTACTAGTCTTTAGTGCACATGCAGTGCATGTCGACACCAGATGTAATACTTGAGATTACACCTTTTTCTGAAACAGTAATGATTGCATTGATCGTGTGTACTGATATCATCTACATGGCCTGGCAGAAGTGCCCTACTGGGAAATTTAACTTTTAACCCTTGTACAGTGATGTATCATGACTTCGATTTGTAAGATTTACAGCCAAAAAATGGTATAAGTTCAGGGGTGCCTTCCTGCTTTGGACTTAAAAACAGTTACAACATGAAGAAAAAAAAGAATGCCACATGTCTGTTTAAACAAACTTTGCTCATTTCTCAAACTATACGCATGGGCAAATATTGGCATTTGTTGGACTCATGCCCCATCTTGGCATCAGGACCATTGAAATCTGATGTCCAATACTTGTAAAATCACATATGAATTTTGATTTCTGATTCATGCCTCATTTACTTCTCATACAAGTTATCATAACATCAAATGACCAATGAATTCTTCTTCATCTAAGCAATTTCACATAAGAACCATTCCCATTGTGCATATGTGCCAATTAGTTAAATAGCAAACCTGCCAAGTGGCTAGTTAACCTGCTCACTATGTCAATACGGCTGATGATCTACTGAATCCCGTGTCAAATTTACATTAGCAGGGAAATTAAACTGTCTTTTGAGAAGTACACATAATAATTATTTATCAAAACTACTATTTATTGTTAGTTTTCTGGCTTCGTTACTGAATTGAAGAACCGTGATATTATTAAAAGCCCCCAAGCCTCCAACGTTGTTTTTTACTTATATGATCTTGGTAAACCAGCTTGCTGGCTGGCAGGAGAACAACATCCAAGAAGTAATACAATCCGAAAATAAAAATTCCTTCAACTACCGTGCAGTACAGGAGACCCAGGAAAAGCTCTTTAAAGAGCTGAAGAAGCAATTCCGTGGGCTGCATTGTTACGTCAGCGAGGGGTGCATTCAATTGTCAGAGGGAGCATAGTCTAGAGTCTTAATGTCCTTGTGATCATTGCAATTTCTCTATGGTGAACATCCTCTAAAGCCTTTTAACCTGGATAAAGTGTTTGCTCATCTCTACTCAAAGATTATTTTACTTTCTTGATTATCCTCGATAGAATAGTTCTCATCCCTAGTTTCTTTTTATTCATTATCTACAACAGAATGGACATCTATTCATTTCATTCAAAACTATCTGCATGTTGTCTAATTACCCCAAATAAGCCGCTCACCCTTTGCTTTTACATATTTTTGATAGACAATGTAACCCTAATAGGCTTCTTGTGTGAAGGGAACTTGTATCCACATTGAGATTAAGGTCACTCAAAATTGGTTTATGTGGTTGAGGGTCCTCTCCACTCATTGTCTATTTGTTTTGGGTTGGATGTCTTAACATGGTATCAAAACTGGGCTTGGGAGGGTTTGGACAATGTTCAGCATTGAGTGGAGAGACCATTTCACTATGTAAACCAACCTTGATTGGTCCTAATAATTCGACGTGGGATGCAAGCTTTCTTTATAGTTTCCTGCACCTGGGCTCACACGTGAGGCACACAACAATGGACAAACACTTTGTATCTAAAAATTCAATTAGGTTGGACATTTGATCCACTAATCATACAAGGCTTAGCTTTGATACTATGATAGAGCATCTATCCTAAAACCAATTGGCAATGGGTCGATAGACTCTTTCACTATGTAAATCATACAAGCTCTCTTTACAGGCAAAACTCAATTACTTCGATAGGATAATTGATTCTTAGTTTTGTTTGTATCATAGGTACATTTTAATGTTTAATGTGTAGTCTGATTATTTTGTTTATCTTGTCACGTGTGACTAGGGATTGCACTTGGTTGGAAGTGTTGGAGCTTGTCCGACATAAAACAAAAAAAAGAACACTTCCAGAACTAGCATATAAGCCTTATGAGCCTCTCCAACCCAGTCGGTTTTGGGTTGGATGTTCTATCATGCTATTAGAATTGGGCCTTTTTTGGGGGGGGATTAGTGGACAAGGTCTTCTACCATTTGAATTTTCCCAATATGTTTGCTATGGTTTTTTTGGTTAGGTTTGTTAGACCACACGCGAGCCTGGGTTCCAATTGAAGGGGAAGTGTGAGGAGAGCTTGTATCCCACATTAAAAGATTAATTTCACTCAATGTTGGCTTATATGGTTGAGGGGTCTCTCCATCTATTTCCAATTGGTGTTGAATTGGATGCTCTAACAGTTTGAGGTAAATCCTACTGAAACTCGTGTCCAATGGGATCATCCATAAACCTACCTTCACATGACATTTGGCTTATATGATAAGCAAACCAGATGGTTGTCCACTTCTTCTCCTTGAAGAACATTAAGCCACAGAGGTTTAGCTGCATCGATAAATTTAGGTTCTGCCACAAGTAAGTGCAAGAAAGCAGCTATTATCCACTCATATGCATGTGTGCAGACAATTATGTATTTAAAAGGAAAATTGGGGAAAGAATTTCCTATAAAAAGAAATAAATTATTGGTGTTGAAGTTGAATCAAAGCGAAGATGGATGAAAATGAAATCGAGAACAAAGTGAGGATTCATTATCTTCATTTTGTTCAATATTTCCTACATATACTATTTATCGTGGATTGGAATTGGATGGTGAAGAGGAAGGTCCAGGACTACAAAATGAATTGAGACTTGAGAGGTGGAGAATGGGGCAACCTCTTTTTTGTGTGGTACTCATAAATCATAATGATAATAATGGTCTAATTATAATCAGTTGAATCTGATTAATTAAAGGATTAAGGGCATTGAAGCGATTTGTGAATTTGATGAGGGCAGTTCGGTCAAATGAATTTTCAACTTTCCCCACTAAAATATAGTTTTTCTAAAAGAAAACAAAAATTACGATGTTCATTTTGTGTTTAATTTTATGCAGGCACAGAGAACTTAGGTGAGCTTGTGTCTGCTGTTATGCAAAGAGTAGGTTCAGTGAATGACCAAAGCCTCCCTCAGCTTTTGGTGAGTTTGAAAAGTATTAGACAGTGGTGCATATTCTGTCATTGATGTCAAAATTCTTGATCTCTTTTCCATGCTTTTTGTAGTATGAAGATGATGAAGGTGATAAAGTTTTGCTTACAACTGATGGTGATCTCATTGGTGCTGTTAGCCATGCCAGATCAGTGGGACTAAAGGTAAGCTGTTCGCTTATTGCACATTGTCATATTAGGTACCATAACTCCTTGGCACTTGTTAATCAATAATAAGATTTCTACATATCTCCACTACTTGTGAGCATGTCGTAATGAATTTAACTCTACAAAATTCAAATTTAGCATATCACTACTGACATGGTGTTGTAAAGACGTCAAATTTGGATCAATATAACAGGCCTGCATATGAATTTGAGTCTGAAAGTTTTTTGATAATTTGTTGAGCTGTATTCTTTTGATATAAGTTGAAGAGAAATTCAGTGGGAACGTTAAAAGGAACATTAGTGGTTTACTTTGTAATGCTTCTGGTGATTACTTCCTAATATATATCATGATTATATACTGAACAAGATTTAAATCCTTTAATGTTCCTGATTGTGGGGATTCTCCATCTCAGGTGTGTGTTGTATCTTCAAGATACTGTTCATTATATACATTGATATTGTGAGGACTTGAAAAAAAAATTGGTTTTTCTTTTTGATAGACAAGTTAGTTGGGTTTATATGATTGATGAAATGCCTCTATGCTTTTCTGATTCATCAATTTGAATGTTTACTGGCATTCAATAGTGCTGACTATTTACATATTGACATTGTGAGGACTTGAAAAAAAAATTTGTTTTTCTTTTTGATAAACAAGTTAGTTGGTTTTATATGATTGATGAAATGCCTATATGCTTTTCTGATCCATCAATTTGAATGTTTACTGGCACTCAATAGTGCTGACTATTTACATATTGACATTGGTAGTGATGTACAGACGTAACTCTTTTCAATCATTAACCATGAGTGTCCAATTTTTGTACGCATGGCATAGTTTTGAGTCATGGTTAGGTATGGTTTTGGAAATACTTCAGCAATTTTTGAAGCAGAATTTGCTTTGAAGCACTAAGATTGCTTGACAATTGGTATCTAAACAATGCATTTGTATGTTCGTTGATATTCCAGTTGTGGTTTTTGAGTGTCTGATGTTACAATGAGATTAGTGGAAGAATACATTGATCAAAGGCTAAATTTCATCCACGTGTCCTGCAGATAAGCATAACTTCAACGACACCCCCGACCTTTTCTGATATTTCACTAACACCCCTATTTTATGATGTTTGTCTTTTGACGGAGGTACCAAAAATTTCTATTTTACCAATTTATCCCTAACCATTATACGAATTTACGTATTAAAAATTTGGAATTGGGGATAAATTACGAAGGAAATAGTATTAGGAGGATTGGTGGAGTTGACAATGTTTCTCAATTAAAATTCATAGTCAGAATTTGCAAGGTTTTGATGATAAGAAGAGAAGAATGTCTATTAGGGAGGTAGTGGTTAAACCTAATCTAGATACTACTATGTTACAAGAAACTAAGAAAGCTGTTACAGATAGAATGATTACTAGCGATATGCCCCATGTAATGCACAAGATTAGAATTTGTCGTCTCTCTTTTTTTAAAAATTTTTATTTATTCACTCTCTTTTATTTTATCACGTAAGAAATTAGATAAACAATTCCAGAAAATTTTAGATTTTAATTTTTTTAATAAATTTGAAAAAAATAGTGATTTTTTATTTATTCTTTTTTTTTTCTTTTTATCACTTGAAATAATAGATAAACAATTATAGAAAGTTTTTGGATAGTAAAAATATTTTTTTTGCGAATAAATTACGAAAAATAGTGGTTAGTTATCGGGGAGTTGAGAGATGATTACAACTGACACATGGTAGAATCTGATGGTGTTTAATGAGAAAGGAAAGAAGTGATCTAAGAATGGTGTTTAAAGGATAGGTTTCTTAGAAATAAAAACTAAGGTTGGATAGGTTAAAGAATGGGATAATTATTCTAAGTGGTTCCATAAGGTGATTAATGGTAGGAGGAACCATTTGATAAAGAAATTGGAGATAGGTCAAGATTCAGTTATTTAGGATGAGGGTTGTCGGGTGAAAGAAATTATGGGCTTTTTAAAAAGCTTTATTCAGCTCAAGAGTGTGAGTGGCCTAGAATAAAAGGTTGGATCAATGTCTAACAAAAGGAAATCAAGTTGGTTGGAAAAACTGTTTGTGAGAAGTGAGGTGAGAGCAGCAACTTCCGAGTTCTGGGATGATTAATGTTAATGCCTATGTGACTACGTTTTCTTTAATTCCGACAAAGCGTATCTTTCGATATCCGTGACCATAGATCCATAAGTTTAGTGTCTCTTCTAAATAAGGTTTTAGTGCAAGTTTTATGCATAGGCCTAAGAGAAGTTTTGGGTAATACAAGTTCGAGATATCAAGGTGCTTTTGTGAAGGGTGGACAAATTTTGGATATTGTGTGCTTGTCGCAAATGAAGCACTCGAGGAGGATTGGGTAAAAGGTAGGGAAAGGATAGTGTTTGTGATTGAAAAACATTGACCATGTGGGTTGGAGTTTTTCAGATTTTAGAATATTTGGTAAAAGGTTTGGGTGTGGATGGATTAAGGGGTGCTTAACTTCCATGAATTTTCGATTTATTGTTAATGGTAAACCATGAGGAAGATTTATTATTTTTAGGGTTCTCAGACAGGTGAGTATCATTATTCTTTTTGCTTTGATTGTTCATGGGCTAAGTTGGTTAGTGGAGAGGGTAGTGGATTATAACTTAGTTGAGTGTTTCATGATTGGGAGGGAGAAGAATTTCCAAAATGTTGTGGACATTACCAAGATATCTAGTTTGGCTTTGGAATTGAAGTTCGATGACTAAGAGTCTAGTGAAAGTGTCTTGTCATGGGAGTAGGATTAAAGGGATTGCAAATATCATAAGTTGTGAGGTCATTGAAGTACCTGGAGCTTTCAGTGGTGGAAAATCCTCTAGTTTTGAATTTTCGAGCTCTGTTGCAGAGAAAGTGCACAAAAAGTTGGAAGATGGAAAAGGGCCTGCTTTCCTAGGGCAATCTGATTTACTTTAATACAATCTATCTTGGCTAGTATCCCATTTATTTCTGGTTTCCTTTTAAGATCCTGGAAAAGATTGCAATGAGTAAAGACAAAATTCCTTTAATTTGTTGGGAGTTTGTTTCTAGTATCTACAAAGAAGGGAGGATTGGCAGTTGAGAATTGAGTTAATTGGAATATGGCTTTGTTGCAAAGTAGTTGTGGAAGTTTGTGTTGGAACATGCGTCTTTGTGGGATTCTTTTATAAGAGTAAATATGGATTCCCCAATTAATGGTCTGGACACTACTGTGACGGTTTAGGGTCGGGTCAATGTCTTTGGAATTATTTCTCGAGGTTTGAGTTGTTTCACTTAGAATGTCAGGCTGTTTGTGGGGATGTCCTTTTAGGACTTTATGTAGTTTGTTTCTGAGTCATAATGTTGTTGTCCAGTCTTAGCTGCTCTGTTCATGATCGGTCGAATCGATCACCATGTTTTTGAGATTCTTCTAAATGTCCTTTCTCTTTTGTTAATGGTTACGATGTCAATCGAGTACCCCAGTCATCTATCTTCTTTGAAATGGAATTCCCGTTCTCCTGCCTCTGTTAAAGCTTCTCCTGCGTCTGTTGTTACAGCTTCGCTAGCTCAATCAATGACTTGGGTTTCTTCTTTTACCTTCTCATGGTGAGGAGATTTTTGTTTTTTTAGGAGTTTGAATGAACGGGAAATTGGGGAACTTTCCTCATTATTGTCCATGATTGGATTGGTGTCTTTGGAGTCGTCGGCTGGTGATAAAAGAGTTTGAATCTTGATTCTTTGGGGTCATTTTCTTGCAAATATTTCTTCCATTTGTTGATTAATGATCATAGGTCTTCCATTTTTTGAACCCCTTTTGAAGATTTGGGAGACTGAAGTGCATGTTAAGGTGCCAGTTTTTGCATAGACTATTGGTCATGGAAGGATTACTACCTGTGAATAGTGGAAGTGTAGATCATCTTTTTTTGTTGCTGCCCCTTTTGGCATAAATTATTTGGGGAGGCGAGGTTGGATGGGGTTATTCCAAAAGGCTGTGCTCCTTTATTCGTGGAAATTTGCAGCCGTCTCCAGAAAATTGAAAGAGCTTTCCATATTTGCAATTATGCTCTGCTGTCAATTCTTTTGGCTTTTTGGATGGAAAGAAATAGAAGGCTCATTGACGACAAATTTGAGTGGGAGGAACTTCTAAGAGAGACTTAAGTTTTTGTCTTCTCCATGGGCGGCGGCTAGTAAGGAATTCGGGTTAGCACTTTCTTTCTTTTTCTCCAGAATTGGTTTGCGGCATGTAGTTTTAAGGATGGAAGAAAGAGGTTTGCAGTATAACTAAAAAAAATTTGCTCCCATTTTTCCTCTTTGTGCATATGGCTTGATTCCCTGCCCATCACTGTTGTACCTTGGCCTTTCTTTTATTGAATGTCAATTGTTTATTATCAAAAAATGAAGATGCTCATAAAATTTTATGGAATACAACATTATTTCTCCAAAATATTTGATGATTCTCTAAAATTTGATGGAATCTAATTGTCCTTGTACGTAAAGATCGATTCAAATTGACTTCGTGCACTGGATGGAATCTAAATCTTTCATGGCACACTCATGATCTGGTAGGAATAAACGAAAGTCAAGTATTTGTTTGATCTTGACTTATCATCAAGATGTTACCTGATAATTTCGTTGTAGGATCTCTGTCTATTATCTGTCATTACCATCATAATGTAGCATTATGGAAACTGTTGGAGTCATATGAAGAGTTGACATTCTTTTTCTAAGTGAGCTCTCTGTGATTGTACTGTATAGTTTGAATGCTACATCAGTAGATAATATTATATCTATCATTTCAACTGATAGATTCTACTTCTTTGACTGTGCACTGCTATTCAGTATAGTTTCTTCTGACATGAACATCTTAAAAAACAGGTTTTAAGATTGCATCCGGACTATTCTGATTCAAGCCAACAGGAAACCAAATCACAGTCTGCTACTGGAACCACACAAAAAGCTGGATGGGTCTCCATGCGATCTGGGATTTTTGCTGCTGGTGTTGTTCTGACGGGCATTGGTGTGCTGGTCTACTTAAAGCGCTCCAAGATGTGATTCTGTTGATCAGTATAAAGGAGACATAACCCAGATGTGAAGTTTATAAGTTAAAAGAAGCTCCCGAGTCCCTGGAAGCATCTGAAGATGTTTCTTGATAATGGGAGCTTTCAAGAAATCTGATAATGGAAATTAACTTAGGTTCTCATAAGCAGTAGAGGTGGCAAGGTTCTGTAATAGTGAATGATAATTGATATGGTGGAAGAGCAAAGCGTATATGCAAATGTGATAGATGTCGCGTAAAGAGCAAAGAGAAGAAAGGGGCCTGCCCCGGGGTTTTTTTTTTTTGTGGGAGGGGGGGGGGGGGGGGGGGGGGGTGGTGGTGGTGGTCTGTTTACAATTAAATCTTTTCGTTTTTGTTGCTAATGTAGAAGCATTGGCAAGAAAATTCTGGAGTAGTTGATGAGTCGAGTGATGCATGTAATACTTGCTATATACTGCCTCCTGGTGTTGGTGAAACCTTCACATTCTGCCATTTTGTCTTCTTGACACTGATTTGCATCCCTTAGAATATTAAATCCAGCCATTATATTTTCCTTGGCATTGGATTAGTGTTTTCTTATTGAGATATCAACTGCAGTTGAACTGAATTCATGTTCATCTATGCTGTTGCATCTTCGGCCGCCTGAAAGTCTTAGATTTGAGTTTTTCGACAAACATATTTTCTTGTACATTATTTTGTATTTTATACATGTTTTTTTTATTTTGAACAGTATGTTATACATAACTTTGAGATGGTTGATTGTTTCGTCCCCCATGTACCAGGGGAAGAAGGACGAGCGGAACAGCTTCATTGTTTTTTTTTGTTAAATGTACGGCGCTGACGGTGGAGCAATTTGAACCGTCTTTATCTGAATCATCACTTATGGCACTGCACCAATGGTATAAAATCGCGGTCTTGGTTCATTGATTTATATTATTATAGACTAGTTATTGTTTGTGTCTGTAGACATGGAGTAATAAAAAAAATAGTCAATAATAAACATATTTGTATTCACACTCAAAATTAAATCGCAAACATAGAAGAGAGAGAAGAATTTAAGCATCAATTGGAGTGGGGATGAGTGGTGGTAGGCGATAGTGGTGGTGGTGAGAGACGGTGATGGTTGTGGTGAGTGGTGACGATCCTGGTGGTGGTGGGTTTTGGGTGATGGTGATAGTGGGCGATGGTGATGGTGATGGTGATGGTGATGGTGGTGGGGCGATGACGATGGTAGTAGCGGTGGTGGGTTGTGGTGGTGGTGGCGACGACGGGTGCTTCTGGACGATAGTGTGATTGGTGGTGGTGATAGGTGTGGTGGGGGTAGGTGACAGTAGTTGGCGACAGTGATGGGTGATGACGGGTGGTGGTGGTGGTTGGTGTGGTGGGGGTGTGCAACAGTGGCTAGCGGCGATAGTGGGGGACGACGGGTAATAGTGGGTTGTGGTAGTGGGTCAACAATGGTAATGGTGAGTGTTGACGATAGTAGTGGGATGATGGTTGTAGTGACAATAAATATAAAAATGAGATGACAATGGTGGTGGGTGGTGGCGATGGACGACGGTGGTAGCAATCGGTGGTAGGTGATGGTGGTGGTGGTAGGGGTGGCAGTGGGGGCAATGGCGATGGTGGTGACAGTGGTAGGGGTAGGGGCGGCGGCGGTGGTGGTGGTGGTGATGGGGTGACAGTGATGGTAGTGGTGATGGCCGTAGGGGTGATGGTGGGAGTGATGGTAGTGGTGATGGCCGTGGGGGTGATGATGGGAGTGATGGTAGTGGGGAGGGTGGTGGTGGGATGGCGGATGAGGTGGTGGCAGTGACAGTTGTGGTGGTGGGGTGGTGGTGGTGGTGGTGGTGGTAGGGTGGCGACAACGGTGGTGATGATGGTGGTGGGGCAGTTGGGGTGGTGGTGGTGGTGGTGGGAGTTGTTGTGGTAGTGGTGGTGTGGTGGCGGTTGTGGTAGTGGTAGTGGTTTGTGTTGTGGCAGAGGTGGTAGTGGGGTGGCAGCGACGGTGGTAGTGGTAGTGATGATTGTGGCGGTGGCGGTGGCGGTTAGGTGGTTCCAAACACTACTTTTATTTTTAAAGTATTTATGAGAAGTTACAAGTCTTAGAAATATTTTAAAAAGTCATCTCAAACATAACCTTAGGGGCCTATTTTTTCTATTAAATTTGGAGTGTTAATATTAGCCGTCGGATTAATTTTAAAGTAAAATTTAAAGATATTTCAACAGCGAAAAGAAAAAATCATTTTGTTTATCTTTTGAGATTTGAATTGTATTGTACTTTATTATATAAATAGTTATTGCCCGTGCTTGAAGATACGAAGTAATAAAAAAAATTATTAATCATAAACATATTTATATTCACACTCAAAATCAAATCACAAACATAGATGAGAGAGAAGAGAATTTAAGTACCGGCTGTAGTGGGGTGAGCGGTGGTAGTGGTGGTGAGCGACAGAGATGGTGGTGGGAGATGGTGATGGTTGCGGTGGATGGTGACGACCGTGGTAGTGGTGGTAGCCATGAGTGGCAACAGTGATGGTGGTGGTGGGTTTTGGTAATGATTGTGGTAGTGACAGTCATGGGTGACGGTAGTGGTGATGGGGCGACGACGATGGTGGTGATGGTGGGCGACGACGGGTGTTTATAGGAGATGGTGGTGGTGGGTGTGGGTGGTAGCGAATGACGGTGGTGGTGATAGGTGTGGTGGGGGTGGGTGATAGTGGGCAGAGGTGGTAGGTGTGGTGGGAGTGGGTGGCGGCGATAATGGGTGGTGGGGGGTTGTGGTAGTGGGTAATGGTGGGTGGTGGTGGGCAACGATGGTAATGGTGGGTGGTGGCGGTGGGCGACGGTAGTTGTGGGATGATGATGATAGTGATAAAAAATATAAAAATGAGATGATGATGACGGTTGGTGGTGATAGTGGGTGATGGTGGCAACAATTGGTGGTGGGTGACAACAGTGGTGGCTTGTGGCGATGGTGGTGGTGGGGTGGCTGTGGTGGTGGTAATGGTGACGGTAATGGGGGTGGTGGCAGTAGTGGTGATGATGGTGGGGCTGTGGGGGTGGAGCAGTGACGATGGTGGTACAATGACGACAACGGTGGTGGTGGCTGCGATGGTGGTGGTGGCGGCGACGGTGGTGATAGTGGTTGTTGTGGCAGAGGCGGTGGTGGGGTGACAGCAGTGGCGGTGGTGGTGGTTGTGGTAGTGGTGATGGTCGGGTGGCGATAGCGATGGCATGGTGGCGGTGGTGGCGGTAGTGGTGATAATGGTGGTGGGGGTGATAGTGATGATAATGGTGGTGGGGGTGATAGTGATAGTGGTGGTGGTGGTGCGGTTTCAAACACTAATTTTTTTTTTTTTAAGTACTTATGAAAAGTAAATTTTAGAAACACTTTTAAAAAGTTACTCTAAACACACCCTTAGAGGACTTATTTTCCCTATTAAATTTAGGGAGTTAATATTAATTATCGAATTAACTTTAAAGTAAAATTTAAAACGATATTAACCTCGAAAAGTAAAAGTCATTTTATTTATCTTTTGAGATTTAAATTATCTTATACTTTATTATATAGATATTTGAAGTTTTTTCCTTTTTTGGTTAACAAGAAATATGAAGTTCACAGAAAAAAAGATTTGTTCATTGGATGTAATTAGAGGTGACAATCTACTTATGTGTTCAACCAATCTGCGAATTGTAGCCACAACTAGACATATATTTGAAGGTGGCGAGTCTTAGATTTAGAGCAGGTGGTGGGGAACAAATTGAACTTTGAAACCAACTTTTTTGGTATTTTCACCTCCTTTGTCATTCTCTAACCTGGTAGCCCTGTTCCTTCTTTATTTCAAAACAACTTAAAGGAGCTTTTCCCCAAACCCAGCCTGTTTTAAACTTATTTCTCAAACTCAGTCTGTTTTTAAAAACGTCATTTTGAAAAACGCCTTCATGGTTTAAAACGTCATTTGAAATGACGATTTCAAATTGAATTTTTTTTATTAAATCGTCATTTGGAATGACGTCTTTAAAGGTGTCAGTGAAAATGACGTTAAAAAAGTGAATTGAAAACGGCAACATAACATGCGTTAAAAAAATTGGTGGGTACAAAATGTCACTTGGAATGACGTTTTCAAAAATGTCTAAAAAAAAAACTAAAAACCCTAAGAGCCCTAAAAAATCTTCTATTTTTTTTAATAACGCAACTGACGAGTTTGTTAATTATTTTGATGATAATAATTTTTTTGTTCAGTAGTGTTTTGTTTTAACTAAAAAATATATTATTAAAGCATGTTTCGCACATAATTTTATAAACTTTGAAAACTACTAAAAAATCAAGTTATAAATTAAAAAAAGTTAATTAATTCAGTGCAATACATTACCAAAAAATGCTTAAAATATTGTTTGTGTGTGTAGTACATGAATTTTGTGACTAATTTTGAGAAATTTGTTTTGTATATATTAAAAAATTGTCTATTCCAATTTTATGTTATAAGTTCATCGAACAATGAGATTTGACCTGCAAAAGCGTACAAAACATGAAAATATGGAAAAAGATACTTATATATTAAACAAAAAAAATTTATTGCATGAGATTGTAAGAAATACAGTGTGTCAATATTGTGGTTGATGTAGAAAATAACATAGAGGATTACCGAGTACACATAAACTCGATGGAATAAAAGTGTCAGACGCATCATCACTTAAATCGGAATAATCAGAAAGTTCAGGATGAGAAACAGGTAACGGATCTTGTAAAATTTGAATCTCAGCATAGTCAGGATCAAAATGCTCAATTTTTGCATGTTCGATTGTATACAAACGATCAAGTCGACGCTGCATTTGATCATTTTCACGTTCGAGCCTTGCTATGATCTCGTTTTGGTTGGTAGAATTTTGTGGATCATATATATCAGCCGAACGTGCCTTCGGTACCATTAATCAATGCCAACGACAATATACTTCAAGCTCACAACGTTTGTCATATAAATGTTGCCATCTTGGTGTGGGTTCGATCTGAACACTCGGAGGCGGATAGTAGGTCGCAGGCCCAACAAATACCTGTCCAACTTGACCGAATGAGTGATAAGGGTCGATAAGCTTATTACGGAACTCATGCTTTTGTCCATACCAAGTTACACCGGTAGAATGTGTGTAAGATTCAATTGAACAAACTACGTTCGACGATGCTGCTCGACCAGTCGACCGTTGACGTTCGTTGGCTGAAGATGAACTTTGTTATTCATTGCGTGATGAAGAACCTTGGGTGGTTTGACTGGATTGCCTATTAGATGTGCGCCTAGACATTTTTTGGGTTATGATGTACACAATTAATAAGGATGGTTTATATAGACACGAAATGCAATTATATATAAATTTGATAGGACAATTACTGCGTACGATTAACATGACTTGACACTGATAAAGTAATGATATGACTTCACAATGATAAAATAATGACATAACAATTGAATGACAAAAAAACTGACATGACTTGACACTAGATTGACTGTACTGATAAATCAATGATATGACTTTACAGTGATAAAGTAATAGCATAACAATTCAATTACATAGGACTGACATGACTTCACACAACACTGATTACACTAGTTTTCTATCTCAGAAATGAATAATGATTACCACAATTCAATATATGACATTGGAAAAAACAATTGCACACCTACTACATTAAGCTTCATCAGACATATAATCATCTGACAGGTATTGTGCATTAGACAATATATATTATTTTGCTCAACTGGTGTAAACTTTCGTCTATATGCAGTTTTCACCATATCTTTTGCTTGTTAGAGCATATAATAGTGACACCTACGCTCCAGTATTCTATTATTCTCTCTTCGAACATGTTTTACTGCTGATTCGTAGTCCTCTCTATTCCGGCGTTATATTGTTAGTGATCTTCTACGAGGCACTGGTATGCCAAGTTCTCTTAGTTGTGTGAATAGTTCGTCTGATTCTTTAGCACGAAAATTCCACTCTCGTCGTACTCCTGCATAATACTTTTTTGGATTGAAAAATCTCTCATTCTTGTAATCATCGTTTGACTCTTGTAACAACCAAACCCGTTCACGTCTGCGATTGTTAAATCTCGTAGAGAAATTTGATGTAGACATAATTTTGTGTTTGCGGTATCAACCACAAATAAGGTGTTTAAGTAGTAGTGTCCAAACCCTAGCGTGCTTGACAGTTTACATCAGTCAATAGTAAGACAGTGTAGTCATGAGAGGCCACTTGGGGTTTAGTCATGCATCATACTTGTGTAAGGTCATTTCACTCTTTGGCCTTATAGCACATGGTCTGCAGAAACCCATTTAGGGTTTAGTCAATTCAGCACATGGTATGTTGAAAACCCATTCAGGGTTTAGTCACTTCTCCACATGGTCTGCTGAAACCCATTTAGGGTTTAGTCACTTCAATTCATGACATTAAGTAGTCACTTTTTCTTCTTTAGCCTTATCAAATGGCAGTTACTTGTCACTTCAACACATTGTTTGTATTGATATGCTCAGTAGTCGGGAGATGTGTGTATTCATTACAATACATAGTTGATCAGCAATAACAAGATTTTGTCATTTCATCAGCAAATTCATTGATTTAGTGGGTTGTCAATTAATGGGTAATAGGAAAACAATCAGTGTATTGTCAAGTCATGATAGCCATTTCTCAGTTAATTGATATGTCCATCAAAACCTTGATTTATTAGGACTATATATATTCATCGTGTGTAAGCAACTAATTGAAGAAAAACTCATTTTCAACATGAATTATAGTGTGAGAATGTTATATGAAAATATGAGTTATCATTGGACCTTAGAGGATGAGTTCTTCTATTCAATGAGTCATCGTTTACGTTATTCAAGCAGGGCCATAAGAACCATGAGGGCCGAATTACAATATCGTTTGACGGAGCGAGAAAATCTTAGTGGAAATATGCAAACATGCAATTTACGAAGGCCTCGACAAATTGTCATCTATATGCCAGTTGAGACACCTCAATAACTAGAGCGAGCGTTGTATCGTTTTCGAGCTGAGAACATTCGCATGACAATCTGCCTAAATCATTACAACCTCTGTCGCATTGCACGAGAACGTGCTGAAGAAGGGTTAATGGAAGAAGCATGTATAACTTTCCTCCTAAGTGGAGATGTTGGATACATTTCTGATGTTGAGATGTTTGACGAAGATGTTGACCCATGAAACATGTTGTGTGGAGAAGTGTTATGTTAGTGTTGTGTGGACAAATGTTATGTTAGTGTTGTGTGGAGAACTGTGATGCTAGTGTTGTGTGGACAAATGTTATATTAGTGTTGTGTGGAGAGCTATTATGTTACTGTTGTGTGGAGAACTGTTATGTCAGTATTGTGTGGACAAATGTTAGGTTAGTGTTGTGTTGCGTGGACAAGTGTTAGGCTAGTGTTATGGAAACAAGTGTTATGTTAGTGTTTGTGTGTAAAAATGTTATGTTAGTATTGTGTGAAGAAGTGTTATGTTAGTTTTGTTGTTTTTAGATCATGTTATTCTTGTGTTGAGATTTACATGTGAAGTGTAATGTAAGTGTTATGTTGAAGTGAGTTAAATGTGTTGTATACAATATTGATTGTGTATGTTCCAACTTGATTAAAAAATGCAATAAAAAAACATGATTGTGTATGTGACAACACATTTACAAAAGAAAAAATTTGTACAGTTCAGAAAAAAGGCAACAAATACATCAAAATCACGTCTCACACGCAGGAGGTCGCCTATGTCGTTTTGGTTGTCTGCGAACCTCCTGCTCAGCATCTTATGGTGTAGCCTGTGTCACTTGTGACACACCAACATCATCGTGATGATGTGCATGTTGTGCATGACCTCACCCCTGTCCCTATCCCCGACCCTGACCTTATGGTCCACTTCTAACTCGCAGTCCGGCTTGCACATGACCTATACCTACAATTGTAGCATCCTGTGTCACTCTCTCCTCATCTAACAATGGATCTGGTAAGGGAGACTGTCCAAAAGGGGTATGAGGGAACGTGTGTGATGACCCCATGGTAACACCTACTGACATTACTGGTGGAGTGGAAATGGGAACATCCACATGTGTAGGACAAGGTGTCACTGTAAATGTAGGGCTCGGGTACTCTTAAGATGACTGAAGATGGTGTCAGTGCTAGAGTCCGTGTCACTACTGGAGTCGGTGTCGGGGTGGGTGCTGGTGTCGGTGTGGATGCAACTGGAGTTAATGTTGGGCTGGATGCCGGGGTCGGTGTGGGTGTCGATGTCGAGGTCGGTATGGGTGTAGGTGCCGTTGTTGGTGTCGGCTCAAGTGTAGGTGTCGGTGCCAGTGTAGGTGCCACTGTCAGTGTCGGTGCAGGTGCAGGTGCATGTGTCGGTACTGTTGTCGGTGTCGGCGTAGACGCAGGGGCAGGTGCAGGTGCAAGTGCAGGAGCCGGTGTTGATGTTGATGCTGGTGTCGAGGTGGGTACTGGTGGAGATGGGAGGCCTACTGATGACAGTACAAATGTCGAAGACGGGGGTGAAGATGAAAGAGTAGTCCAATCACTAGGAAGAGGTGGCGGCGCAGATGTAGACGGGACATCAGCTGATGAGACTGAAGTGTCGACAAGTCGCCGTTGCTCACGGATGGATGTCAAACATGAGGAGCTCATATCTGTGATACGCCCAATAGTATCCATGCAAAGTGTCAAATCTAGGTTGGCCTCATACGTAGAACGTGCGGTGTGATATATCCATGTAAGTGTCTCTTCCTACAAAAAACATTACAGGATATTATTAATTGTAGTAAACAATTCCACTTTTTTGCCTTATAATCCAATAATAAATCATTTAACAACATATTACCAGCAGCTCTATGATGCTCCCAATTGACTGAAAACAGATAGTAGGCCTAGCGATGGGTGGACCGACAAATCGCCGAGTGATGTGACGATACCATTACATGTATACGTCGGTCAAATCCATCGGTGCAGTACCCAGGTCTCCGGTAACAATGATATCTCTATGATGTGCCCACATCTCTGTGTACACCTGATGAACTACAGTCCAATCTTGACCAGATCTACCTCGACGGTTGATAGCATGCAAGACCCTGCGGGTATCACATGGCTGTGGTATGCGCTGAATAAGGCCAAACTGCTGAGTAACTCGATTTGGAAAATGCCACTCTACGACATAGAAGCAAATTAATGGCGTGCATGTGCGCCAAATATCTTGCCCAGTAAGGCAATAATCTAGCAAGCGACCGAGTACCTCAGTAGTATACGACTCACATATCATATGCAATACAAATTATGAGCACTCATTAAAAAATGCAAAGTATTTTTAAAAAAATTGGGCAGAGTTTCCTTTATAAATTGGACCATTCTAAAATTTTTCAACCTGTATACAATACAGCCAACTCAATGACAGACATAAAGTAATATAAATAAACATCCCACCATCTCAATATTCAGTAATTTCACATGTAAATCCAATGCAATCAAGCTAACACACAATAACAAACTTTAACAATGAACATCTGAGTAAGTAATATATGGTCAAGCTTATATAATTGATCGTCTCGCATCTGGTCTAGCTGGTCTCGATAGTGACGTAATACATGAATAGGAGTATGTTGCTCCGAAAATGTTACATCCCATCTATACATTTCAACAAATTTATAAAGACATAATAATACGTAAAATATCTATTAGAGTGCATTGTATTTTTCTTAAGCGCCTATAACTAAGGGGACCATCATGTACTACATGTGCATCAACAACATCATGTATATCACCCACATCTACACCGATTCCATCTGTTATTGCATCAGCCCCATCGTGCAAAGGCGGAACATCCTCTTACCCATGAAATGCAGCTGCACCATATGCCACGTGCTGTTGTGGTACCACACGCTGTGGAACAATATGTAATAGACGCTTCCATGCCCACAACTACATACACAATAAGTTGATTTTATATATATACAATTACAAGAATATATGTAAGCACAATGAAGAATGCAAACAATTACCTGAATCAAAATAAGTGGACCGTTAATATCCTTTGCGTCCCGCTTAGTAGCGAGACACATCTCCCGGTACAATCATGAAAGGGCTGCACTGCCCCAACTAAAAGTGCCGACCTTATCTAGGTCCGCGAGTAATGGTAGGAACATAAATTTCACCCTACTCGACGACTTGTCTCCGAACAAAAACCTCCCAATCAACAAGAGCATGTACGATCGAGCGTAACATGCTACAAAATGCTCAGTCGCATCAACTGGAATCCCGCGAGCCAAATGTTCAAACAGTGCACTAAGTCGCAATGTGGACTTATCGATCGCTCCATTTGCTAGAGTGAAGCTGAGCAACTCAGTGCACATGAGACTCCACTGCTGTACATCATGCATGGTGTCCACACCACATACATGAATCCCATCAACAGGCAGGTCGAGTAATACAACTATATCCTGAAGTGTGATGGTGGCCTCACCAAATGACAGGTGAAATATGTGTGTCTCAACGCGCCATCGCTCTACAAGTGCAGTAATAAGATGCTAATTCAACTGAATGTACCTAATGCGATATGCCCCATAAAATTCAGCTGTGCGTAAATGCTGAATAACCCGCTCATCAATAATGGTAACTAGACGAAGTGGAGCCTCTGATCGTCTATAATGTAACGGGGGTAGCTTAATGCCCTCCCAAATAGCAGTCGTGCGATGGTCACGCTGTAATGATAGTACAGATGCATCATCGGGACCTAAATGTAGTAATAAACGCGGATCACGATCCATGTCTACAACTTACATCATCATACAATATATAAACATGAGTTAATATATATAAGTAACATCGTTAATATTTATATGTACCAACGTTAATACATCCCACACATAAATATTTTGGTAACGTAAAAAATTATCATATGATGAATAATACGCTCGAACAATAAATAACGTAATACAACTTATACACAACATTAGACTGCATTGTTAATACATAAATAACATAACAACATACAAAATTTGGAATTCACTTATACATTACATAACACAATAAGTCAAAGACATAACATATTTATTGTGGATGACCCATTTCAGAAGCTGATTGGTTATTTGTTGAACATGTTCGGGGATCATGCCCTACTTGCAAACAAATACTGCAGTAGTTTATTTTACGCCGTTCTCTCGGAAATCCAATTCATTGCGTATGCGCGATGTCTGTGGACGTCTTCTAATTCCTCAACGCATTCATCCCAATAATCTGGATGCTGAATACTGGATCGATTAAATGTCAGGAACTAACATGAAAATGCAAGTAAGCGGCCATAACATGAGAACAAGACATTTTATAAATTGTAAATTTTTCACAAGTGCATGTCCGGTCATTAATACACACATGTGTATTACCGTTATTAGTGACCACCTCCGCAACTTCCCGTCGCATGTGAGATGGTGTAACATTACACATTCCTGCTTTGACCTGGTTGGTTCACATAAATTCGATTGCATCAGGGGAGTACTCCATACCATTGTCTGTGTAGCGTTGTGCATGTTCACGACGCTCACAAAAGTATTTTGCGAGCCGATAAAATATGAATTTCACACATACAGTGATGTGAAACATCCTTGCACCTTTCAATGCACCACTGAACACCTCAAAAATATTGGTTGTGGTTGTTCCATATCGCCGGCCACCATCATGGGCAATTGTCCACTGTTGTGCTAGAATACTATCTAACCACTCCCACGCTTTTGTTTATACATTTTTAATTTCTTCCATTATCAAATTAAACTTGTGAATCTGATGTGCTGTCCCAACCTTCCACACTTGATCTTTCAAATATATGTTCTTGAAAGTTGTGTTGAAATTGCTTTGTACATGCCTAAGACATAAACGATGATAGACGCATGATTCATTCCAACCAGAATTAGCTTGCTTAACCGCTGAGAGTATACCTTTATGTCGATCTGATATTAAACATATGCCAACTCTATTCGGGCACAACAGAGTGACGTAGATAATATAGGAACCAACCTCAGCTTTCTCAAGTCTCCTCATGAACAAAGGCAAATGTTAGAAGAAAAATCTACTTTTGAGCGTCAATCCCAGTAGCAATCAGAAGCTTATGTTTATACTTATATTTTCCAATTACAAATGTGCCATCGATGCTAATTACAGGCCGACAATGAACAAATCCATCAATAGAAGCTTTGAATGCCCAGAACACCTTCCCAAAGTTGAATGTGGGAGTACGAACCTCATACTGCCACCATACAATTGTCATAGGGTTTTATTCACAAGAGTACCCATAAACTTGGGCAAGATGTTGTAAGAACTATCTCAGTCACCGAAAATCTTTGCTATAGTCTTATTCTTTGCATTTCACGCCTTCTTGTACGTTATCAAATATTGATACTCTTTTTCACCATTTATATGATAACAAAAATTGTTATATCTGGTGTAATCTAAACCAAACGTTCAATCCATTGAGAAATAAAGCCCGCATCAAGCTGACAGTGGTCCTGGTTCAACCTTGGGTAAAAACAAGTGTGAGGTTACAATATAACGTTATGCATGTATAACGTTACAATATTCATTGTGATCTTAAACATTTCGTGCTTCGCCTTCAAAACCGCCCATAGCCTCCATTTGCATTCACATTATACATGCATCTTACACATCAAAACCCAGCACGTTTTGTTTGTGTCAACAACATTGTTGGTGCATCTTCAATGAATACAATTTTACTGTAATCTCCAACTTTTGTTTATTCCTGAACACCATACCCTTCAACAGTTCAGGTCTTGTAGGATCTCATGTTTTAAATCCATGCAAATTGCACAAGCTGTCAACTTCATTTTGAGTTCTCGGTTCAATATTCGTGAAGAATGTTGACTCCGGCTCGTGCATAGGAACCTCACCATCATCCTCAACAGAATTACCTTCAGCATCGTCATCATCATCATCAGACTCATCGGTCAGTAAATCTTCTGGCAATTCTTCTTGTTCGTAGTACTCATTCCAGTCAGAAGCACGCATTCCTTTATACGTATTATTACCAATCTGATGCACTACAAGTTCTTGGATGGGGTCCACTGGTGCAGGTGTCAAGATAACTACAATCATTTCTATCCCCTCGTTACCCTGGGTTGTACTGTAGTTTTGCTGGGATGAGCATTCGAGAAAAGTACTAGACCCTGTATCTGACTGTGCATGTGTATATCGATTGTATTCTTCCATACATTACATCGTTATAGGGGTGTAATAATTATCCACCATTGATGAAGGGCCAAGCATTGGGATATATGGTTGTTGGCTGAGTAAGGAAGAGTATGAACCACTATCAGACCAACCTTCATTGCTTTCACCAATGTCATCGGACCTAACTTATTCGCTCACATACAAGTCCACTTTGTTCACACCTTGATTGTCAAATTCAACATCCACCATTGCCTCCACACCATCACTGTCAACAACTTCTAATGAAATATATGTAAATAGGTTAGTTTCCAATGCAGTAGGAAACCTACAGATGAGTTTGAGGTTGTATTTATTTCTATATATCCCCGTCACATCATGCAACCTATCCACCAAAGCTGAGTGACTTGTTTCATGAGCAACTTTTGTCACACGCTTATAACCATTATCGTACCGTAAAACCTCATCGTTCTTGAATATGGTACCACCCCAATAAACCATCACAGAAGCACGTCTTCTAGCCATTCGTAACAATTCTACAATAAAGACATCAAAAGTAACATTACATGTCATTTACGTTAATATTATTCAATTATATATTGGAATAATGACATAATTATACGTTAATTGAAAAATCGAATAGTCCTGAAATAAGATTTTTGTCAATACACTAATAAGTAAATCATGTTACTTTCTGCTAATTCACATGCTCTGTCAGACCAAATCACACATGTAGGAATGTGTGGTCATACCGCTACTTTATACTAAAAAAAATAGTCGTACCCATTTTCGTTTACAATGAAGTTTAAGAAAAATCAGTACTACATAACTCTATAATAGTTACAAGAGATTGATTTTCGAACTCAAACTCTTGACGTATGTAAAATCTAGGGGAAAATCATAGGTACTGGAAACCAATGAGAATTTGGAATCTACATAACTCAAACTCTACAGGGAAATGGAAATTTGGGCAACAACAAGAAACAAGAAAGACATAGTGACCAGGCCTATGAGTTATATTAGGACGTCATAGCTTGTTATCCCATTGGTTACTTGTTGGAAGCATGTATGTAGTGCAACACTGTGTTTTAGATTCAGCACATTGAACTTTAAGAGCTTTAATTGTGGTGCTCTTGTTTTAAGATCTATATTGTTACTTTTTCCTCCTTATGGTTGTTTGGGAATATTTGGAAATGGATGTTTTAACTTATTATCTAGTGGTTTGTGGGAATATCCTATGTAGAACTGGTTTTGAAAAATGCTTGATTTGCCTTATCTTTTCACTAGAAAATTAAGTACACTCTACCAGGAACAAACGCATATACAGACACAGGTGAACATCAAGTCAAACAACCTTATTCTAGACTGTCCTTGTTCTTGGGTTTTCCGACCAGGCCCTTAAGTTCTTCTATTAATATTATGATATCTAAATAATTGGTATGCCTATATGTATTTTTCCCTAAAAAAGAAGAAGAAAAGGTTATTATAGGTCCATTGGTAACAATGTCTTTTAATAATTCATCAACGGACATGGTAACTGTAAACAACTCATGTTGTGGCCCTTAATTTTAGCTTTAAGATATTGGATGACCTCTCTAAAATTATTAATACCGTGGATTGATGCTATGTATTTTAAGGGAAGAAATTCTAGGAATTTGCTTTTATCTTGTTGAAAATAGTTAAGTTTGGGCTGCAATTTGTATCTTGTGTTATTACATTGCAAATTTGCTTCATAAACATTCCTTATTCTTCTTCTGGTTGAGCAACCTTATTTTTTTTTTATATAGTTAGTTTTTCTCCACATGTGGGGGATGATAATGGGTGCATTCAACGCATGGCCTCAAGCTTTGTAGCAGCTCAAAGCGGACACAAGAATTTCTCACTTCCTCGGTGCAAGTAAATATATTTGGTTTCACTCTTGTTTGTGCACGAACTAGGTTGGTTTTGATGTGTATTTGCATCATATGACATGATTTTATTCTGCACATAGCAAAAGATAATGACTATCAATCAGCCAGCCAAGATGCTCCGCAAGAGACATGTGATCTCTATTGTTGCTATGAAGCCCATCTTTGGCATTGTTTTAAGAATATTTGCTGAAGGGTCACTTTTTTAAATATGCTTTTGAGCTTCTTTTATGTCCTTGCACTTTTATTTTCATGTTCTTGATCAAAGGTATCCATTTTATATTTCTTACAGGACTATACTTGATGTCAATATTGATGCATTAGAGCGGAAGCCTTGGAGACATCCTGGTGTGGATATTACAGAATTTTTCAATTTTGGTTTTGATGAAGATAGTTGGAAACATTATTGCAACCGCCTGGTAAATATAATTACTGGCATTTATGTTTCCAAACTATTTACCTTTCGGTAAATTTCCCAAGCTTGTCCAATAGATCCCTCGTAGTCTACTTGCTGTGGGGGTTATATTTTCCACTTTTCGTCATGCAGTGTGATATTATTCGTGTTAACCTCTATGGAAAAAAAACCTAATCTTGAGATTGTGTGACATGATCAACATCGACAAGACACAAATAGGCCAAAAAGGATTCATCCCACTGAATATTCCCAACCTAATAAGGTGAATATATCTAGAACTACAGTAGAATATTTTTCTTGTTCAAGTTATAAATAGTTGTAAATCTATTTTGTCCATAAATATATGAATATAAAGCTGCATTTGAGCATGAAATGGTTGCTTAAAAGGCTGTATATGTGAAATTTGAGAAAGGATAGAATAGTTTCTCATCCTTCAAGAGTTTCTTGTAGAAAAGAGAATCTTAATTTCATAAAGTAAGAACCACTAAATTTGAAGTTCTGGTTACAAAACTATTGGTTTGATATTCTTAAACATGTGGTGTTTCAAAGCTTATCCACAATTTCCAAGTTTTTTTAAGTTCTACGGTTAGGGGGTGTTCGGATCAGTTTATGCGCATTTCGACAATTTCTGAGTTATGTCAAGATTGATTGCGGTTTTATACATCAATCCGGATAGTGAGATTTTGGTCATATTTTTGTAATTGTATACATTCACTAGAAATATTTATTGATATATATGTTGATGATTTTTTCACTTTTTGTAAGGGATCATACGATATTGTGGTTCAGACTTTCTTTGCAAAATTTAGAGTTTCATATAAATTTCTATTATTGAAGTTACACCTGACTCTTGAACCACTTAGCTTAAATCAAAGGTTTTTTTCGGGAAGTCTAACTATGCTTTTTTTTTTTTCCTCCAAAAATTAAATAAACTTTACTAACCGAAAAAAAAAAAATTAATCTATGAACCCGCACGGATAGCCCAATGGTGTGGGTTGAATTTGGGGCGAATCGTAAATTAAGACGTCCTTAGTTCGATCCTTGTTAGTAACTCTCGAATTTAATTGATACTTGTGATTTGTGGGTAATTGTAGGTATCTGAAATTTACTGTATAGGGGAGAGCCCAATGTGACCTGCCTTGTAGAGATTCAATGAAGCTCAAAATGCAAAGGGACACAATGCATGCCCACAAAGGCATATATCTCGAAGCAAAACAACTAGTAAACAAAAGTGAATAATTCCTTCATTCTGAAAACTGCAAAGCTTTATCATTTCTGTGTTCAAGCTTCCACAAGAGCTCTCTTCATACTTCTTAAATAGAAGAGATTAAACTAGCTATAGTGAAAACATATATGTATTCCTTCATCACCTAGAAGATTTATGAATCTGATAATCTACTTCCAAACTGAACACCAAATCCTATGTAATCCATATTTACTTAAAAAAGACCAGTTCACAAGAAGATTAATCGAGAACGGGGCGGATCATAAGCTGAAAATTATTGATATCCTATTTCACAAACACATTTCAACTCCCATTATTATTTATTTTTATGTTTGCAGAAGTAATATTAATGTACCATGATCCTCCAAAAAAAAAAAAAAGGTAACAATAGAGTTCTACACACAGATTATTCACTATAAACATGGGTTTGATCATTGGTTGATCTTTCACTCTTTAGCATCTGAGTTATCTTGATGGTTGATCTCTTCTTTTTCAGCTGGTGCTGAAGCTTCTGCAGGAAAATCTGAACCCAAACATGGAAATATGAAAGTCAAAAAAATTAAGAAAACAGCTTGTTATACTTAATAAATTGTAGAGCAATCTCACAAAAGGTATGTGTAATTCATAGCCAAATGTAACTAGACATCAATGAAGGCATATGAGTTACAAATCAAATTGGGATCGAAACCAAGGATCTAAAGTTATTTGTCATATGAGATCGAGAACCGGAAGATGTCTATCAAAGAGCGAGAGGGAGTGACTAGACTGTTGTCTACCCGGTCTGAAAGTTGCAAAACCTTAACTCAAAAAATAAATATTGTAACGTTTTAGGATTCATACTAGACAATCTCACTATGTCGTAACTTTAACCGAATGAATTCTTACTGTACCATATTAAGTCATAATTGGTAATGAATTCTTAGTGAATCATAACACTTGGGCATCATAGGTTTTTCCTAATTAAGTTAAACCATGCATAACATAAGTTCACATAAGATCTAAGGTACATCTTAAAAGCAAAAACAGCCAATTTGGGAGATCTCCACTGTAGAAGACCTCAGAATAAGAAAAACAATTTGGTACATGAAATTCCAATGAGGTGCTAAACCAAAACGTTATTCAACAGTACCTAAATCCATTCAAAAATTAAATACATGGACACAATGTAGAAGAAATACCTTGCAATCTCAGCCTTTTGGGAAGAGAGCTTTCGTTTTGGTCATCCATCCCATTCATGAGAGAGCTAGACCTTTTAAGGTTTTGTCCTTTGACATGTTCCATATAGTAGGAATTATCTGATTCCTCATCGCTGGAGATTTCGATTACCTCAGATTTTTTGGGGATGTCATTAGCTTCTACATTTTTCTCACTAAGCATTGAAGGATCCAGGGCATCATTTGAAGGACCTGCAAAAGGATTGTTCAACACATCAGCAAGGTTTGTGTTAGAGAGAGAGAGAGAGAGAGAGAGAGAGAGAGAGAGAGAGAGAGAGAGAGAGAGAGAGAGAGAGAGAGAGAGAGAGAGAGAGTCATACATTGTAACACTTCCTAGCATGACCCAATGGTTTGTCATTTTTCGTTTTTGGTTCTATCAAAAAAGAAAACAAAATGGTTGATTTTGGTTATGGTCTATTTGCATAGTTGTCCTCCTCCCCTCTTCTCTCTCTCTCTCTCTCTCTCACTCACACACACAGGCACACACACACACACTCGCAGACTAAATATACCCATGTCTTTCTCCTAACCTCTCCCCCTTTCCTATCCTCACTGTTGGTAGACACCACATTCGCAACCCATTATTCTAACACACACATGCAAATGCACCTGCATTGTCTCTCTCTCGTAACCTCTCCCTTTCTTCTCCTCACAGTAAACAGAACACGACATCTACTTCCAGGACCTCAAAGAACCACAAGTCTCACCCCAGCAACACAACCATTACTTAACTCAAATGTGCAATCAAATGCTCATTGCTGTCACCATCCTTGAACCCACGACTTATGGGTGTTGATCTTGGAATTACTCGAATTAAAAAACCGCTCTCACTTCATTTTGTTGGGATTAAAAGGATTAAAAATAGAAAAATGCTATTTGGATCTAATCTGGAGACCTAATTCAATACAATAATTGAATCGGTAGTGAGTTCCATATAACATTACAACTCACAACTAATCCAATGGTTGCATTGAAACCATATCATTATGTCCCTATAACATTGCTCTTAGAAATAAAATAGAAGAAAGTAGATGATGGTATGAATACTTAAACACAAAATTAATTACATTCAAATTGATTACAACCATAACTTGGATTCTTCACATACTCGCTCAACTCAACTCTACTTACTTCTTACACTTTTATTTTTTTTGGAGAAGGGGAAGGAAGAGGGGAACTTAAACCCTTGACCTCAAGAAGTCAAAACCTTCTCAAGCCAAGAAATACTATTGGATCAAAGGCCCATTAGTACTTACTTCTTACACTAGGTCATATAACCCTATTTATATAGGTCATACATATAATTCCTAATATTACATTAAGATGCCATTACCTCCATTTGTTCTTAACCACTAAAACATTAAGATTCACTTTCTCTGCTACTTGGAGAATTAACTCACCTCTAATATAATTCACTCACCCATGTATATTAATATACCACTAGCCCACTAATACACTTGATTAAGACACTTTAATAACATAATAAAACTCTAAAATAAGTTTATTTTCCACCAACCTCCTTAAACTTGATTTTGTAATTTCAAGTCTTTATCTTGTAAATCTCTTCATCGTTGAGGGGCTTCATAGAATTATTGAAAACTTCATGAACTGAATACCATTGAGCACCACCTTCTTCAATTGCAAGAGTCTTCAAAGTCAATTCCTCTGCGATGTAGGGCTTATGATAAATTTCCATACACTTGCAATTTATCTTCAAGTTGCTAATTTTCGTCTTTGTCCTCTTGCATTGATCTTCCTTTTTCTCAGACTTCTCAAACTTCTTGAACTTCTCTTGTGCTAGATCTATTGGATCGAAAAAATCCTCCATATTCAACCAACTTATGCCACTCAAAATGTTCTCCGCACCAAGTTGTAAATAACAAGTAGTGTAATTTTCAAGAAATTCATTTCCTTGAACATGATTCTCGAAAATTATGACATGATAATCTTTACTTTGATGTTGAGTTAGAACATCCTTCATAAGTTCCATTTAAAACATCCTTTTTTCAAAAAGTAAAAAAAAGGGGCTCTTTTCTTGATTAGTGGTCCTAATCCTAATCTCACTAGAGTAGGTCAATGATCTGATACCCCAGAAGGGAGAAATTCAACCTCAGCTTGTTGGCATCTCTGGAGCCAAGCTTGGTTTATCATGGTTCTGTCCAGTTTTTTGAAAACACAATGACCTTCATCCCTCTTGCTGCGCCATGTGAAAAATAAACCTGGAATATCTGAGATATGTGAGTACTGCTTCTTAAAGACATTCATCAAAGTCAACCATGTGTTTGCACCACCTATTCATACTTCATAGTTTCTCATGAGTGCCCTTTATAGTGTTGAAATCACCAATTACTAACCATGGTTCAACAGAAAACCTCCTAGAGCAAGAGCAGAGATTTCTCCTAATTATATGCATAAACAAACAATGCAAAAAAGCTAAAATTGAGTTCCACATGGTGGACATAGCATTGGATAACCACGCCAAATTCATAGATTTTGCTAATCTCCAAAACATCAGGGTTCCATCTAACCCAAGTTCTTCCCAATGTAAGGCTGTCATAGTTGGTGAAGGATTCCCAATTTCTAAATGTATTTCTCTTAATTCTAACCTTATTAACATCTCTGACTTTATTTTCAACAATATAACTAAATCCAATTGATGAGCCGCAATAAGTTTCCTCACCTCTAATTGTCTAGGGGGTCTGTTGACCCCCACAAAGTTCCAACATGCCAAATTTAACATGAAAGATAAGGGAGAGAAATGACCTTAGGGTGAACCACATTTTTTTTCTCCCTAAGTGGATGACTTCTTCTTCACCTTTTTTTTTTCTTGCCTAAGATAAGCATGTTGCTAGGTGAAGTGACAGGTGGATGATCAAGGGAACATGGGGGATTGGCAAGGTCAGTGTTCATATTAGAGATAAAGATTGACCCATCTCAAATTCTATCATCAGCAGAATGCTCCGATGATAGAGTCAAATCCATTTTATACTCACCCTTATATTATATCAAGTATATATACTGTAGCAGTGTACATCATTTACACACAATTCTAATAAAAAGTTTCAGCTTCTATATGGTATCAGAACAACTTTTGATACTTCTTCCACCACACCTGAAACAATGGCCACCAGTCCTCTTCCTTCAGGTTCTCCCCCCTCCGCGCTTCTCCCACCGCCACAATTCTGACCACCAAACTCACATCCAACTATACTCTTTGGGTCTCCCAAATTATGCCGCATCTTCACGACTATCAAATTCTTGGGTACGTCGACGGGTCCATCCCGTGTCCACCAAAACACCTATAATCTGGTTCATCTAAAACTATCAACCTTACCTTCATTGCGTGGCAGCGGCAAGACCAGCTTCTCCTTGGCTGGCTACTTTCCTTTCTCACTGATGATGTCCATGCTTAGGTCATTGGATTCTCTACCTCTCATACTGTTTGGTTAGCCTTTCAAACTCTTATGCGACACACTCGAGGGCTCGCATTCTCCAACTTCGCATGACATTACAGTCCATCAAGAAGGGTTCTGACTTTATTCATAAATACTTCTATCGAGCAAAGCAGATTGCTCACCAATTGGTAGTCACTGAGCGACCCGTCTTCGACGACAATCTCATTCTATATCTTTTCGGTGGCCTCGCATCCGACTATGGTCCGTTTCGTACCACGATTGCCACTCAAACGGATTCTTTGACTCTTGCAGATCTACTGGGTCATCTTCTTTCTAAAGAATTCTGTTTTACTCAAGACTTCACAGCCTTGGATATTCTTCCCATTGCCAATTTAGCTCAACATGGTGTTCTTTCTTCTACTCCTCAAGACACCAAATAGAATCAATCCTATCGTGGTCGCGATAATGGCCGACGTGGTGGCTATGGTTCAGGTCATAACTCTTATCCTCACAATGGCTAGTTTCCTCCTTCTCATGGCCACCGTGGTTCAAACCGTCATTGTCCCAATAACCATTCATCAACTTCTCCATCTAATTCCTCCACATCTTCCCCCAAACCTATATGCCAAGTATGTAATCGCATAGGCCACATAGCCCTCCAATGTCATAACCGCTTCAACGAGGCATTTCAATACACTGCTCTATCGGCTTTATCCCAAGCCTATCATGCCTCCTCGGATCTTTCTAATCTAGATATTTCCTTTGATTATAATGGCAACTCTACTGTTCAACTCGGTAATGGTACATGTTTGCACATTTGCCACACTGGTTCCTCCTCCTTTCAAGACCACAACTCCTCTTTTATATTACTTGATGTTTTACATGTCCCACTTGTCAAACATAACCTTCTCTTTGTACATAAATTTACCCAGTATAATAATTATTGGTTTGAATTTCACCCGTCTTATTTTTGTGTTAAGGATATTCACACGGGGAAGGTTCTACTTCAAGGCTCGAGATCTAATGGACTCTATTATCTTCGTTTTCCCTCAGTTTCCAATAAAGTTGCGCTTTTTCATGCTACAACAGATTGATGGCACCAACACCTTAGCCACCCAGCTCTTCAAACTGTTTAAACTATTTTGAAGAATATTGGCATTTCTTTCCCTTTCAATAAGACCACTCTGGTGTGTGATGCCTGTCAATGAGGAAAAAGTCATGTCCTTCCTTTTCCCTCTCCTTCCTCTCCGGTGATGGTTCCGCCTGATGACATTTATTCAGATGTTTGGAGTCCAGCTCCTGCAGCATCCTTTCATGGACATAGATATTATGTTCATTTTATGGACGCTTTTAGCAAATTTACCTGGTTGTACCCAATTTCTAATAAAAATGATGTTGTACTATGCTTTATCAAGTTTCGTTTGTTGGTTGAAAATCTCTTTTTTCACATGAATTAAACATGTACATAGTGATTGGGGTGGTGAATATTTTTCAGTTTCAAAATATCTCACTCAATGTGGCATTAGTCATCACATTTCCTGTCCTCACACCCAGCAACAAAATGGGGCCGTAAAACGGAAGCATCACCATATTGTGGATATCGGTCTTGTCCTCTTGGCTCATGCTTCCGTTCCCTTCATTTTTTGGGACTTTGCCTTTGCAACGACATCATATCTCATTAATCGACTCCCTTCAAGAACACTTCATCATTTGTCCCCTTTAGAGAAGTTGTTCAACACACTGTCGGATTACAATTTTTTGAAGGTGTTTGGATGTGCATGTTATCCATGTCTTCGCCCATATCGTCAACAAAAAATTGATTTTTGTTCTACTCGCTGTGTCTTCCTTGGCTATAGCCCACAACATCGTGTCTATCAATGCTTTGATCCGACACACAAGAAATTTTATATTTCTTGTAATATGGTGTTTGATGAAACTATGTTTCCTTTTGTAGTGATACAGCCTCCTCGCCCAAACCCACCACCCACTGCCATATTTTTTCTCCCTCATCCCCCGTTGGTGGACCAATCAGTCGCCCTACCTCCATTGCGACAAACATGCACCACTTGTGCGCTTTCAACATGCACAAACCTTCCACACACAACAGTGAAGCCACATCCCCTTCCTCCATTAGGAGTTTCACCACCAGCAAACACATCCGATGGAGCCTCTTATGCCTACTTGCATGCCACTAACCCATCAGTAGCACTGCCCAGAGCACCAACTCCTCAGGATGCACCCAACACATCTTTTGCTTCGGATCTTCTAATAGCCCCACATTCATCTCATCCCATAATTACAAGATCTAAAGATGAAATGCGGCGTCCAAAAATTATTAATCTTGCCACAAAACATTCACTTCCATAGTGCTACTATTCCATTTGTGACTTTGATGACATATCGACAACTCACACCGTGGCTGAATGCCATCCTCATTAGTGAGCAGCGATGTCCTCCGAATTCAATGCCTTACTTCAAAATGGTACCTGAACTCTTCAGTTACCCCCTCCAAATGCCAATGTTGTCAGCTGTAAATGAATTTTTTCAGATCAAAAGCCGAGCAGATGGTACCATTGAAAGATATAAAGCCCGCCTCCTCGCCAAAGGATTTAATTTGCAGGAGGGTGTTAATTACACTGACACATTCAACCTAGTCATCAAAACAGTCACTATTTGCACCATATTAAACTTGGTCACCAGTCATCCTTGGCCCATTCGCCAAATTGACGTCACAAATGCATTTCTCCATGGAGTTCACGATGAAGTGGTCTACATGAAACAACCACCCCATTTTGTTGATCCTCGCCATCCTGATTATGTATGTCGCTTGTGGAAATCTCTATATGGCCTCAGACAAGCACCATGTGCTTGGTTCAGCCAATTGAGCAACTTCCTCCTTCACCAAGGATTTGCCATTTCACATAATGTCCTTTTCTTTTCATTCAAACCATTCCTTCTTCCACGTTATATGTCTTAGTTTATGTGGATGATTTAATTGTCACTAGAATTTCTATCCAATCCATCCACCATTTGATCCATCCCATTGCCTCAGAATTAGCTATCAAAGATCTTGGTCCATTACATTATTTTTTGGGTATTGAAGTACTTCACACTTCCACTGGCCTACAACTTAATCAACGTCGATACATTCTTGACCTTCTTCATCGCACACATATGGACGGTGCCAAACCCATTTGCAATCTGTTTGCACCCAAAACCAAATTGCATCTACATGACAGTGACCCCTTTGTTGATGCAACTCAATATCAGAGTGTTGTTGGTGCCTTTCAATATGTCACAATCACAAGACCCGATCTTTCCTACGCCGTCAATAAGATGTGTTAATAAATGCATTAGTCGACTAATGATCATTGGACTGCGGTCAAAAGAATTCTTTGATACTTAAAGTCCACCATTGATATTTTTCTTCCTTTTAAGTGTCACTCTTCATCATCGATTATTGCCTACTTAGACACGGACTGGGCTGGTTGCCTTGATGACTGCAAATCCACTAGTGGCTATGCTATATTTTTTGGTCCCAATCTTGTCTCTTAGTCTTCTTGCAAACAACACATTATTGCACTTTCTAGTATCAAAGCAGAATATTGTGCATTAGCAGACGCTACATTTGAAATCTTGTGGCTTCAGTCCCTACCCAAAGAGCTCTGAGTTTCACAACCTCACTGCCCAACCTTATGGTGTGATAATATCGGTGCCACTTTCCTCACCGCCAACCCAGTTTTTCACAGCCGTATGAAGCACATCAAAATTTCCCTTCACTTCGTTCGTGACAATGTGGCCAAAAGACATCTCAGAGTTCATTTTCTCTCTAGTCATGACCAAGAGGCTGACATCCTTACCAAACCACTTTCAACGCCACAATTTTAACTTCTTTGGGACAAACTCTGTCTCTTCCATGGAACACTTCATTTGCGGGGGCGTATTAAAGATAAATATTGACCCATCTCAAACTCTATCATCAATAGAATGCTCCCATTAGAAACTCTATTATCAGCAGATTCCATATCAACTGATGATAGAGTCAAATCCATTTTATACTCACCCTTGTATTATATCAACTATATATACTATAACAGTGTACATCATTTACACAAAATTCTAATAAAAAGTTCTAGCTTCTATAGTTCATATCAACTGTTATTTGACCCCCTTCCTCCTTTAATCTAAGGAACCTATTAGGGGATATGTTTACCTGGTAAACAAGGTCTGGAGTAGAGCATCGTAGAATAGAAATGGATGTACTCACTCTTGAGGCTAGGTCATGTGATTCCGTTGTTCATTTGAACAACAAGAACTGGGTTTTGAGTGTTCTTTTAGAAGTTGTGGGATCACATAAATCTGGCTAGTGGTAGTATCAGAGCAACTGCTATGTTAAGGTTGTTATGTAGCTTAACTCCTATTATCTTGATTCTCCAACACAACATCTGTAGTTATTAAAGCTTTACCTTTATTCTCTTTATCCTTGGGTCTCCATTGATACTCAAATTTTATTTTCACATACTCTAGCTCTGTAGTTCCTCTATTTGTATCAACTTGAAGGTCTAATGATTCCAACAGTTTGGATTTAGCACTGATCTCGACACAAATTCTTGTGAAGCTAATCCTTTTTCTTCTAGCCGTGAATATATCTACGTAGAGAGGCTTTCCCACCGCACTAGCTAAATAGCTTAGCCCATCCTTAGTCCAGTATTATAGAGGGACATCGTGGAGCTTAATCATACGGGAATGGAGGAATGATCCTCCTAGGTCATTCTAGCATCTACTATTCATTTATTTAAGAATAGAGGCCTTCTTCTAGAGAAGAAACATGGCTCAGCTTCAAGGACTTTGGTTCTTGTCTCCTCATCCATGAATTTGAAAATAAAAAGTTCCTTGATTTCTTCAGTTGCTTTAACCTTTGTTTCACTTTCTTTACAATTTTATTTTTCATCTCTTTCTTGAGTTCCTTCTTAAACTTGATCATTTTCTTGATCCTCTCTAGCCTCTTGAGCTTTCCCTTCAACTTTGTTCTCATCAATTCTTTGACTTCATCAAGATGATGCTATTCTTGATCCCCTATTAGTATGTCTTCAAAATTACACTCTTCTTTTACATACTCATATTTTTCAAAGCATTGTACCCAAAACTCCTTGGGTAAAAACTCACTTTCATGATTAGATACTACACTCTTAATCATTTTTCAAACATGGTTTGGAGAACTCTAATTTTCAAGATACTTCCAAATTTTTGGATATGTCGTATTCTTGAGAACTCCTATTTTCTTTTCCGATTTCTTCTCTGAAATCTTCTAGGCAAGTCACTCATTGGATTTTCTTCTATAACATTCTACAAATCATATGCTTTGAGATAAGAAGAGAGAGTAATTTTCATTCTCTTGTAATTAGCGAACATCACTTTTCCACACAAAAAATTGCGTATTTGGTGAATCTTCCATGATCATCATAATCACGATGATCTATCAAGACTTCAAGAATCATATTGGCTTTGATGGTGAGCTATCTAGACTTTAAAGATCGAAAGCTAGATATGAAAATGAGCTACCTACACTTCTAGGATCGGTGCTGACTCTGATACTATTTTATTGGAATTACTCCAATTAGAAAGTTACTCTGATACTACTTTGTTGGGGTCAAAATGACTAAAAATAAAATAGAAGAAATAGTGGAGGATATGAATACTCAAAGAAAAAAAATAATAATTTCATTCAAGTTGATTAAAACCACAACTTGGACTCTTCACATACTCACTCAACTCAACTCTACTTATTTCTAACACTAGGTCATACACTTTATTTATATAAGTCATACATATAACTCCTTATAACATTACATTACCTCCATTTGCTCTTGTAGCCAATCAAAAATTAAGACCCACTTTCTCCATTGCTTGGAGGATCAACTCACCTCTAATACAATTTACCCACCCAATATATGGAATATTAACATTCCACTAGCCTACTAACACACCTTATTAAGATACCTTAATGACATAATCAAACTATAAAACAAGTTTATTTTTCAACTTTTGCACCATGGATCATCACCACCATGCGCATGGTGGTGATGGTGGAATTCTTGGAAGTGGAATAGAATATTTGGATTTTGGAGTGAAAGAGTATAGTTAAAAGGGGAGTATAAAGATACGTGGTGACAATTTGTGTAACGGCTACTGGTGGTTGGAATTATTGGAGTTTTTGGTGTTTTGGGTGGTTTTGATTGGGTTTGGAATAGGATATCCTTAGAGTTTCCATTGTCAATTTGTACTTTGTAGCGGTACGTAGTGTTGTGGCTGAGCTTAGATGGAGTTGTACTATGTCTATTGTTTTTTTTTGAATTGGCTTCTCGTTGATTTGGATTTTAGTGTTCAATAAAGAAACAATGATGTGGTCAATCTTTTTTTTTTATATTATCTCATGTACTTCATAAGTGACCTATGCAAATCTGTCGGTTCTATCGGTTGGCACAACTATGAGACGATGTATAAAGGAATGTGTCACATCTCTTACATTCTCAGCCAATATTAGTGGGGAACTTGTAGGTTGTTTCCCTAATTCTAAAGACTTGAGGCAAGGAGATCCCCTCCCTTCGTATCTATTTGGTATTCCAATAGAATTTTTTGATTCAATTATTCAGGTACACATTAGCTCGAATGAACTTTCCAAGTTCCATAGAGTGGTAGAAGGTCAGACTTCCTAATTTCTCATTTGATGATGATCTGTTATAGTTATGTCATGGAGATATTCAATCTACAAGAGTTTTGAAGCGTGAAGTAGATTAATTCTAGGAGGTATCAAGGATACACGTCAAAAAAATCTAAGAGTACCATCTTTATGGCAGTTGTTTCCAATGAGGTAAATCTATAGATCAGTGATCTCTTTCGTTTGTCAATTGGTTGTTTACCAGTTCAATACATGTGAATTATTCAGGTGACTTGTACACTCAATAGATGGTACAATGATACATTCGTATCTCCAGATCTTTTTATCATGGTTATAGATTGCCATTCTAATTTGATGAAGAAAATAATGGACTCCAGCAAAATTAAAAGTATTCAAATCAATAAAAACTATCCAAGTGTGTCACATCTTTTTTTTTTTGTAGATGATTCTATCTTTTTTGAAGTAGCTTCTAAGTCTAGCTGCGTAGCTCTGTTGGATGTGATTAATAAATATTGCTATACTTCTGGGCAACAAATAAACCTCAATAAATCTTGGGTAATCTTCAGCATTAACATACCAAATGAGCTATAACAGGAGTTGGCAGGTATACTTAGATTTCGTATACTGTAAAAAACTGGAAAGTACTTGGGGTTGCCTACAAAGTGGGGCAGGTCTGAGAAATGAACTCTGGCATGGTTGAAAGATAAGATGTTTGCTAAAATTACTGGTTGAAAAGTGAAACTTCTGAACCAGGTAGGGAGGTAGATTCTGATTAAGGATGTGGTGTAGGCAATCCCATCATATGTTATGGCAATTTTCAAGTTTCCAAAGGAATTTGTAGAGAAGTGGAGGATAGAATTGCTAATTTTTGGTACAGTAAGAATGCAAGGGATAGAGGGTGTTCATTATAAACAACAGAGCAGACTAATAACCAGAAAATGGGAGGGAGGGCTAAGGTTCAGGGATTTGGAAATGATGAATAAGACTATCTTGGCTATGCAGGCTTGGAGAATAGCTATGAATCCTGATGCATTATGGGTAAAGGTATTGAAGGAAAAATATATTTTAGAAGAATCCTTCTAGAAGTCAAAAGCAAAAGCTACATCTTCGTGGATATGGAGAAGTATTTTTGTGGGTAAGGATGTAACGTGACTAAATTGGTCCTAGTTACAAATGGTGAGCAAACCAAACTATGGAAAAACTGTTGTGTTCCAAGGTTTAAAAAAGTATTGAATTTTCAAATTAGCCCTTTAGTGTAGGTAAAAGACATGATTATAAAACTACAAATATAGTGGAATGTTGTAGTGCTAAATTTTATGTTTGAACCTGATATAGTAAAGGAAATTCTGGCTTTATATTTAAGTCAAACTTGATAGGAGGATACAGATAAGATGGATATGTACAAGGAATGGAGAGTATTGTTAGAAATGGGTACAATTTGTTGAAGTTGAATGGAGGATGCTAAGGTACTTCTAATGCTACTTCAAGTTCCTTCATTGCACCAGAGGAATTGTGGAAGTTAAGTTGGAAGGTACAAGTCCCTGCTAAAATTAAGATGTTCTATGAACAATAACTACTAAACTCTTGCTATGAAATGGAACTTATGGAAGAGGAATATGTTGAAGTCTCTAAAGTGCCCCATTTGTGGGGAAGAAGAGGAAACAATAGAGCATGTGTTTCTATTGTGCCCTTAGTTAGATGAAGTGTGGAGGAATTCCCCACTAAGATTCTAGATTAAACAGGCCATGATGGCCAGAATGGAAGTATGGTTACTAGAGGTAATGAAGGCCTCAAATTCCAAGTAAAGAATGATTAGTAATGATCAGTCACTAGTTGCCTTGTTTTTGAGGCATATGGAAGGTGAGAAACTAGTGTGTATATCATCATTGACAACCTGATTTCAAAGAAGTCATTAATTTTGTTATTATAGCTTATGAGGAAGGATTACATTCGTCTAACAAGGGTGTTATACTGGAAGTAAATTAGGGGAAGAGCTTGACAAGGTAGGTCCCTCCACCTAGTGATTATATACAAATCAATTGTGATGGGGCGAAACTTTAGAATGGAGCTTCTGGGATGATGGATAGAGATTATTCTGGGAAGGTAATGTAGACTAAATCAGGAGCTTTTGCAACTAAATCTCCATTGGTAACTATAGCATGGGCAATGAAAATTTTTTTTTTTTACTTGTAGCTCTGAAGGATATCTCTCCAGTGATAATAAAATCTGATGCAAAAATTGTGATTGAGATTTTGTAATAAGAATATAGTGAGAATATCAAGAGAATAGAGATTATCCAACTGGGTATTGTGACGTACGCTGAACAGATTCCAAATATGACATGGAATGTGATAAAACATGGGAGGGGGGAAATGATGTTACATATTGGATTACCATACAAACCATAAGAGGAAATCTTCAACCAAAATTGGAATTTCTCTCTGCGAGTTACATAATATTTGTTATAATGAAGTCCGGATGTGAATTGGTTGTGTGATGAAATACTTATTTTTTCACATTTTAATGAATGAAGTTTTTCGACCAAAAACAAAAACATAAAAAACCTTACCCTTACTAGACTTGAAAAATCAAACTCCAAATTTCTTAAACCCTCAAATCAAATCAATCAAAAATCAATAGGCCTTTGGTCTAATGATACTCCTTATCTTGTAAAGGTTTTACCTTCTTGAGGTCAAATGTTCAAGTCCCCCTCCCCCTTCCCCTTAAAAAAAAAAAATCAATCAAAATAAATTCATTTAACCCTAATACCCAAAAACATGACTTAAGATTCTATTTGCATTAATTCCCTATGGATGAAAAAACAGATATGCTGAATTGGAAATATCCTTTTGTCCTAAATACAATGAAAGAGGTTTTTTATGATGCAATCCAAGAGTAATCCAACAACCTTGATGGTAAAAGCTATAGATATTCTCCTTCCTCATTTGTTCATGGCCAACTTAAATAATTTGCGGTATTGACATCTAAGTCACATCTCACCAGACTAGTTCAATAAGTAAGTTTCCGTTAAGAAGACACTTTGAATACATTGTCATTGCCTCGATCCAACTAGGAAATTACGTATGGTTGAGCAATCCGTAGTTCACCAAGCTTCAATTGATAGGAAAACTCTTAATAAATATGATTGACGGAGTTTCCGCAATAATGATTAGCGTGATAAGTGTAATCCATAACAAATGACTCTTGTTTGAATGTAGAAAAAAATTATAGACATTGTATGATGATGGACGTGCTTGAACTTGAGATGGCATTAACTCACAATGTGCATCATCCTTTGGCGTTTAACTCACAATGTGTATCATCCTTAACTTCCACTTGAGATGTTTTATTCAACCGTTCAATTGAAACCTCTTTACTTTACCTTTTCTGAATGATGTAGTCTCATGACGAAGAGGAAATTCATTTATCATGGGACTTCTATTACTATACTTGAAGCGCCCATATTTGAGTGGTTTTTGTTTAGCTTTCTAGTTTGAGGTGGCTATGATTTTGGAATAACAACAAGGCAAACTGATGTAGGCTTTGTAGTATGTAGATTAGCGCTTTAGTTTCTTCTCTATTTGCAATGTCATTTGATATGTGTCTTCAACTTTCCATAACCTAATTGCATTAGAGTGGGTAGTCAATGGTCTGATACATGAGCTAATGAACTTTGGGAGATACAAAGACCAATGCTTTAGTCGTAACTTAACAACCTTATGTCTAATCAGGTAAAATGGATGTCCTCGGCAAAGCTAAAACGACTTGGAGTAACACATGCAACCCTTCACCAAGTATAGGTTGGCACATATTGAATTAGTACAGTAAGACAATAACAAGGATGAGTTTCCATACTCTGGTTGGCAATGTCGGTACATTAAATACAAAGGATCGATTACATACGTACCATACTTCAGAAGTACTTGTTTATTTTATTGATCATGTGATGAGAAGCTTTATTATCCCATCTTTGAGTGGAGTGTTACGACTGGAATTTGATAGAATATACTAGAAATGTGGAGTAACATGCCGCCTTGCTCCTTGGTCCAATTTTTACGTAGAATATCAGAAGAATGAAAATGGAAGTCTAGTAGAGTTTTCAACCATTCTATCTTTCGTAGAAATGGATAAACCAACTTTGTATTTTTATTACAAGTGCTTACTCCACTTCATAAATCACTATAACATAACGATCGCTTGTAAAAAAATTTTGTACAATCATCAAAGTTTTCATCACCTTGTTGCAATTGATGAAATTTCGCAAAATTTTTTGTTGATGTCCGTAGGGATGGTATCTACCTTCTATAGCCACTTCATCTCTCCCGAACACATTCTATTTGCTTCTTGATTTATTTTTCACCATCTCTGTGTGGACCATTATAGTCTGTCACAAACAAATAACATGTTCCTCTATTTGGTAAACTCACGCTAAGAAACAAAATAATTACACTATAAAACCAATTAGGAAAACTAACCATATTCACCTTTCGATTGAAATCTTGCACGTATAGGTTAATGCCCTTTTCTACCTTAAGATAATTTCCCTTTCAACTCCCATTTCCCTTATGCCCCATATATTGTTCTCTAAGATAATGAAAACACCTACATATGAGGATTTTAAAAAAGAAGAAAAAATTTCTACCCTAGAGGATTCATGTTCATGCATTGTTGTTGGATGTCCATGACATTAACCCTAACATCAATCAGCCCCACTTCAAAAATCAACATGTTGCCATCCTATATATATATATATATATATATATTTGCAATGACCCCTGAAGTCTTTTGTAAGATTTTCCATCAATTAACAATTGAAGATGATGGATCATGTGTACTGATGATGCACTAAAGAGGATTTATGCACAATCTGTCAAGTATTTAATGCAGTAATAAATGATGAGAATCAACACAAGCAAACCACAATTTAAATGGTTCGGTCAGAGTGACCTACTCCACTATAAATGACTATGATGGCCTGAGTGTTTTATTGCTTCAAGGAGTGTAGGGTACTCAAATGTGAGAGATATGTGTGTAATGCCCCTTTGTGTAAGTGGGGTTTACAATTTATAGGCGCCTCCTAATAGATTGATGCGCATTTCTCGTATCAGCTGAGGTAGTTTGGTGGAGATGACACCCTTCTCGTAATAGGTGAAGCAATTCCATGGAGTTGGTGAGTGCGCGTCCCAAGGAGATCCATCTGCCTATTAGTTATGGACTGAGTCTCTCATAATGAGGAAGTTGACTTGACTTTCTCTCAAGATGGCGTGGTTGACCTCACTTCCTCCTTCATGCAGTAGGCCTGACCTGCATTCCTAAATTAGGCCTTTGAGTTGAGCCTCGACTGTGATTCTGGGCTTGCTCTGGGCCAGGCCCATCATGTACTTTATCTCGATCCTCCTAAGATTGCCTTTTCGAGAGTAGAACCATAATGTATTCCAGTAGCTGAAAGTTTCCATCTCCATCTTTTGGTAGTTCTTCAGCTCTTTGATCAAGATGATCTATTAAAACTGATTTGGGGTTTGTTCACCATCTCGAGAAATAAAAAAGTTGCAAACAAATCTTAATATGAGTCTTTGAGGCATTGTTATCAACTCAGTGCACCTCAAAATAAAAGAAAAGAAACATTTGTTATTTTACATAAATGTTATTTTAAAAAAAGTTATTGGATATTAAAACACACCCCGAAGGGTACACGAAGCAATCTCAAAGAAAATTGCTTAAAATAAATCTAGCCTAAACATGTCTATAGTTTGTCTCTTACAACCCCAGAGATTAGGTGCACAAAAATCAATAAAGTCCTTAAACTACAAGTAGAAAAATTAAATACCAAGGGACAACATAGAGATCCACCCAATCTTCAATATTCATCCCATGGGTCAACAAGCTTTAACTTAAGAAGCTAGTCATAAAAATCAAGGGTTTTCACAATCGTTCACAAGGTCAGCAATCAAACATTAACAAAAGCTGATAAGGCAACACGTGAAATGCTTAGCTTCGTCCCCAAGTGTAGGCTATCTATCCAGCACAAACATGATCCATCGATGTGCATGTAGCCCAATACCCCTTCTCTTCGTCAAGCAACTTATTGGACATGCGCGTGAATAACAAGAGTCTTCAACCTCTAGATATTTTCAATAGTGAAAAAGATCCCTTATGACCAAATCCATTCGAACAAAGGTCAAGTCCCTTTGGGAAATCGAGTAAGGCTAGAGATTTCCCGCTTCAAATGCATGATCTCCAAATCACACCAACTGAAGCACAACTCAGGAAAAGACACTCCAAAACAATAGGGATCCGCCCCAAACTTAGCTACCTATATTCTAAAATCTAGTACTGCAATCTTCATCTATTTTTCTCTACATCAATATGCACCACTAGTAATATGGCCATGTCTATTTGAAGCCATTACACAAGTGCATAGCTGCCGGAAGCACCAATTAAGTTAACACTTCTTCTCTCTTAAAGCTTTATCCCAAATGAGAAAATACTTATGAAAAACAAGGGCTATCTATAAAATCTAAGAAGCACCACAATGACTCTCCTAAACCGAGGGTTCAGGATGCTCAAAGTGAAGAAAAACACCTTAAAACTTATCAGATGAATTACTGCCGGTAGAAACTGGCACAAGGACCCTCCACTTTAGTAGAGGACTTCACACCAATTTGTGAAAGGGGCACAAATTTGAAAGTCATAAAGGAAATCCATGGGAAATGGATGGGCAAGATAGGGGAGGGGAAGAGAACAAAATGGACATGAAAATCCTCTGGAGTAATTTCTTTCTCTTGAATCTAGAGAGAGAAGCTCTCACAATTTTTTCATGTTAAAAGACCAAAAACCTAAGTATTCCGACCAGACTAGTTTTAGAACCTAGGCTTGATCTCCATTTCTGAATGTACTTATTCTTGTAGAATCAAGCAGATAGTAATCAGCATAAGCAAATTTGAATAATTTCAGATATTAGGTAGCTCCACACTAAAGTTGTAGCCCTGTGAAAACCTCAATCTTAATATGCAGCTTGTTTCTAGATTTGGGTAGCTACACAACTGTTCTTTAACTCGATTGATGTAGAAATCTAGTGAAAGTACTAGTTCAAGGTTTGCACTTTCTTCATATTTCAACTTCTCATGGAGTATTATTCTTCTTTGCTTTTGTGCACAGCTGCAATAATGAAGCATGTTGTGTTTTAAAGGGCATCCCCCTTGTTACATGTACATCTATGGTGAATTCAATTTGCTTTTCGAAGAAAATGATTGATTTCTTATGAATTATGGAGTTGGATATTCAAGCTATAATGAAAACAAGGTAGTTTATTCATTGCAACACTCTTTTAAGGAAACTATTCTTACATCTTATGTAAATGATCCGATATTACTTGATCATTGAAACAATTTCATAAAGGCTAATAGACTTCTTGACTATTAGTTTCCTTAATATATTAGTAGCCAATTTAAGTCAACGAAAACTTATCTTAGAATTAAACATCAGATTTCAGACTTTCCTAAAACTTTGAACGAAAATCAAATCAAAATAATTCAAATCGGAATCGTAAGCCCTAAAATTGGTCTTTCATTTCTATCTGCTTCTTAGGATTACAGTATTGATAAATGGTAATGTACCTAAAAGATCATAGAATCAACAATAACAATTATAGTAAACAAATATGTTTGGATTTTGCACTAATGATGGCTTCCATAAGTTGCTTGCCCTAGTTTTACTATCCTAAAATTATACACATAACATCTTTACCCAAGACTCTCACAATCAAACTCATGGCACCTCTAGCATTCTAGTGCTTACACATTGGAATTGAGTTTGAGTCTAATGCTCTGTTTAGTATGATGGAAAAATGAAAGAACAGAAAAATAGAAGGATAAAAAGTTAGAATGATAGATATAAACCATCATGTTTGGTGATTAACCATCAAAAGTTATAATTTATTGTATTTAATGATGGGTTAATAGCATGATAATTGAGATAATTATATTCCTTAATTTTCTAGTTTAATACTTGTTCTAGTGGTTTGTCTTATTTTACAGGTAGATTGATTGATTTAGAAGAAATTTTGAGTAATCAAATGGAGCCAACACTTGAGGAAGGATCATAATTGAATTAGGTCATTTTGATGATGAAATTGGAATTTTGGGCAGAAAAATAGAGTTGTCCTAACACATCCAAATCATTAGATCATGCAAAACGAGGAAGTAGGAGGAATTCCAGAAAGAAAGGACCGTCCGAACACGAGTTTACTATCTGGATGCAGTCATTAAAGGAGTGATTTTGACGTCGTCAGGTGAAGATGCACAATTTCCAAGACGAGAAGACTATTCGGACACAACTTCCTAAGATTTTCCAGCTAATTAGCACTGTTTATTGTCCGGACATGCCTATGCATTCATGTCTAGAGAGTTTGAATTGTCCGAACGCATGTTTGTGGTTCAGACGCACCTTTTTGAACTTGATGCACGAAATTCGCCCTATGAAGTCTCCTTTTTGACAGGGACATCTTCTAAAACCTACAATAGACCCATAGTGTGTATATATATATAGGAAATCTCTTATGTTGGGGGAATCTTGGATCTCTTCTCTTAGTTTTTACATTATTCTTTTTAGAGTTTTTCAAGATCTACCATACCTAGTGAGTAGATTCCTTTGTACTCTTTAGCTTAGGGTATGGATGTATGATTTTTTATTTGGATGTTATATTTATGAAATTCTTTTCTTGAATTTAATCTTCAATCTATATTTATCCAAGATTGATTGAATGTTTTTTAGTAAAATTTTATACTCTGTATAATTATTTGATTGTCTATTAACATGATTGAGTTCTTGGTATATTCAATACTTATAATTTTCTACGAGTTTTATAAAACTAGTTCTTTAGATCTTATTTTCAGATGAATCAAACTAATTATTTTTAAAGTTATATTTTCTTGTTGTCTACACTAACGTTAGAAATCAACTGAGTTATTAGAAATCAACTGAGTTATTATAAAGTGCATAATCATAATTATCTGATGAGCAGAAGTAGATCCAAATCTCGAAGCTAAAGGATCGTCCTTTCCAATGGTACGATCTCAGACTTCATCGAGATTTATTATTTCTTGACTATCTGCATTTGGGTGTATGCATTTAAAGTTCAAACATTTGGAAAAAAAGGAAAATGGGAATGATTAGTCTTCCTTCTAACTCACAGCTTCTCTGCCCAACTACGCTCCCAATTATGAAATGGGAGATAAGACTAAATGGATGCTCACATCTAATGGGATGTTTTCTACTTCATCAACCTTGGAAATGCTCAGAAACAAGAAACAAGAAGTCAATTAGTGTCACTGCTATGGAACAGTCAGAATATCCCTAGAAGGCAAGAACAAGCTTCATCTTATGGCTTGTTATCAGAGGTTTTGTATGTGTTGTTGGTTACCCAGGGCCAGAAATACACCACAAACAAGAGACAAGCAAATATTTTTATTTCTCTCTGGAAATAAAATACAAGAATTATTACAAAATATCTCACACAGAGATCTCTCTTGAATCTCTCTCTTTCTCTGTTTCTTCCTCACTTAACTTGAGCACACTATCTGGCCTTCACTAAGCTTCCTATTTATAGGGATTTTCTGGCCATATAAGTCGAGAAGAAGGGAACACATTTAAAGCTTTGGCAAGCTTTGTCAAAGCTTCAACTGTCCAACCACCGGCAAGCAGTCTGAAGGGTGGCTGCTAGGATGGGCTACTGGGTAGCCTCTGATAGAGTTGGAACTTTCAAATCTCTCCCTCCAGAACCATCAAAAGAGAATGTAATTAGACATTCATCCCTGCTATGTCTCTGCATAGCTCAAGCTTATCCCGAGTAACGACCTTTGTCAACATGTCTGCTGGATTCTCCTTTGTGTGGATCTTCACAAGTTTCAATAACTGTTGCTCCATCACTTCGCGTATCCAATGATAGCGAATATCAATATGCTTCGTCCGGGAATGGTACATTGAGTTCTTGCTCAAGTCTAGAGCACTTTGACTATCACAATGCACCTTGTATTCCTTCTGCTTAATACCTAGTTCTTGGAGAAACCGCTTTAACCACAACATTTCCTTACCAGCTTCTGCTGCAGCAATATACTCTGCCTCTGTCGTGGATAAAGCTATGCACTTCTGCAACTTTGACTTCCATGACACAGCTCCCCCTGCAAAAGTGTAAAGAAATCCTGATGTAGATTTTCTACCATCAAGATCGCCTACCATATCTGAATCTGTATAGCCATCCAAAACTGGTTCAACTTCCCCATAACACAAGCATATTTTCGATGTACCCTTAAGGTATCTGAGAATCCACTTAACCGCCTCCCAGTGTTTTTTCCCTGGATTGGAAAGAAATCTGCTCACCATGCCCACTACATGGACAATATCTGGCCTTGTACATACCATTGCATACATTAGACTCCCAACTGCTGAAGAGTAATGAATCATTGCCATATCTTCTATCTCCTTTTTTGATGAGGGACATGAATTCTTGCTCAGTTTGAAATGATTAGCCAGTGGGATGTTGACTGGTTTGACAATATCCATGTTGAACATCTGGATCACCCGTTCAACGTATTTCTCCTGTGATAGCCACAATTTCTTGGTTTTCCTATCACGAACAATCTGCATGCCTAGTATCTGCTGAGCTGGGCCTAAGTCCTTCATATCAAAGGACTTGGATAATTCCTTCTTCAATTGACTAATCTTTATTGCATCCTTTCCGACGATCAACATGTCGTCAACAGAAAGTAGGAGTGCAATGAAATTGTCATCCGAGAATCTTTGAATGTAAACACACATCTGCAGCAGTCCTCTTGTAACCTTGAACCACCATGAATGAGTCAAATTTCTTATACCACTGTCTGGGCACTTGCTTGAGGCCGTATAGACTTTTCTTCAACTTGCAGACCAGATTTTCCTTTCTTGGAACCTTGAAACCTTCCGGCTGTTCCATATAGATTTCTTCATTCAGATCTCCATAAAGAAATGCAGTTTTCACGTCTATTTGTTCAAGCTCCAAGTTTAAACTGGTTACTAATCCGAGAATGACTCGACTTGAGGTCATCTTAACGACTGGTGAGAAGATCTCGTCAAAGTCAATTCATTTCTTCTGTTGGAATCCTTTAACGACCAATCGAGCCTTATACTTCACCAATTTTCCACTGCCGTCTTTCTTCAGTTTGAACACCCATTTATTCTTCAGTACTTTCTTGCCTTTTGGAAGTTTCACAAGCTCATAGGTTTGATTTTTCTGCAGGGAATCCATCTCATCCTGTATGGCTTGCATCCACTTGTCTTTATCCATATGAGCTTGTGCCTCTTGGAAGCTCTCCGGCTCCCCCTCATCAGTAAGCAGAATATAGTTTGACTCTGGATATCTACTCGACAGAATACGTCATCTTTCGGATCTTCGTGATTGAGGCTCGTCAGCTATATGAGGTACATCATCCTTTGGTTGCTGTGATGGTCCTGCAACATCTGGTGGATGGGGTTGTTGTTCCCCCTGCTCAACACCTTCATCATCATCTTGCTTTGCTTCTGTAGCTTCATCCTGCACTTCGTCATTATCCGTGGCGAACTGTAATGGTGCAGGGTCTGGAACAATGTCATGTGCACTGGAACTAGAACTGCTGGACTTTGTGGGATTTTCAAAGTCCTCATATGCTTGGTTTTCATGGAACACCACGTCCCTGCTCCTGATGATCCTTTTGGCCTTTGGGTTCCACAATTTGTATCCAAATTCTTCATCTCCGTAGCCTATAAAGATGCACGGAGTGGTCTTGACATCAAGTTTCTGCCTTTGCTCCTTGGATACATGTGCAAATGATTTGTACCCAAATATTCTTAAGTGAGAATAGGAGGGATTCCTACTAGACCACACCTTCTCCGGAATATCAAAATTCAATGGTACTGACGGTGATCTGTTTATCAGATAACAGGCGGCACGAACAGCTTCACCCCAGAATAGCTTCGGCAGCTTTGCCATACTAAGCATGCATCGGGCTCTTTCCACAATGGTTCGATTCATCCTCTCTGCTACTCCATTGTGCTGTGGGGGTACGTGGAACAGTCTTCTCATGTCTGATACTATAATTTCCACAGTATACTTCAAATTCTATGGAAGTATATTCGCCTCCATTGTCTGTTCGGAGACACTTTAGCTTCGTTCATGTTTCTCGCTCTACCATGGCATGGAATCTTTTGAAGCATTCGAGCACTTGGGCCTTCGTCTTTAGGAAGTACACTCATACCTTCCGTGAAACATCATCAATAAAGGTCAAAAAATATTTGTTGTCGCCCAATGATTCCACCTCCAGCGGACCGCAAACATCAGAGTGTACCAAGCTTAACAACTCTGATCTCCTCTTCATAGAGGAACTGAACGAGACTCGATGTTGTTTACCAAACAAGCAATGATCACAAGGATTTAGTGCAATATCCTTGACAATTGTGATGAGATTCTTCTTTGCCAAGGTAAACAATCCCTTTTCCCCCATGTGACCGAGTCTCTGGTGCCATAGATTTGGTGAAGCCTCATTTTCTACTGCATTGAGGCTGTCTGAGCAAACCTTCACATGGGTCTTGTAAAGCGTGCCACAAATATGTCCTCGGGCGACAACCATAGCACCTTTCGTGAACTTCCAAGTGCCATTGCTGAAGTGGTTATTGTAGCCCTGTCTGTCGAGGACTATCCCGGAAAGTAGATTTAGCTGAAGGTCGGGCACGTGTCGGAGATCCTTCAATACCAATGTACAACCAACATTTGTTTTTATCTGAATATCACCAATTCCCACGATCTTGGAGGAACTGGTGTTTCCCATCCTCACCATACCAAAGTCTCCAGCTTTGTACGTCGAGAAGAACTCGCTGTGAGGAGTGGCGTGGTATGAAGCTGTAGTATCTACCACCCACTCAGCGTCATGGTTTGAAAAATGAAGGCATGTCTCCTCATTGACAGAAAGAATGGCCACGTCCTCTGAGAGAGTGACTACTGTCTCTCCGTCCTGTTTCTTCAGCTGATTATTGCATTTGCCTTACTCTCGTAGCAACTTGCGGCAATTTTTCTTCATGTGGCCTTGCATGCCACAATGGTAACACTTGTATGTAGGTCTTCCTCCATCATTTGATCTACGTGGATCTTGTGACCTTCCTATACTATTACTCATTCCTCTTCCCCTGCATCTGTTACCTCCTTGTTGTCTGCCTCTGCTCTCAGTGACGAGGGCATTTGACTGGTCAATGCCAACATCCTTTCTCATGGCATCCTCATTGAGCAGGGCATCCTTAACTATTGACATGGTAAGTTTGCCTCCTGGAGCCGAATTGCTGAGAGAGACTACCAACGTCTCTCAGCTGTCTGGTAGAGAACTGAGAAGCAAAAGAGCTTGTACTTCATCCCCCAGATTCAACTCTATCAATGATAATTGATTTACCAGACTCTGGAACTCACTAGTGTGCTCGGCAATTGAAGTTCCACTTTTTAACTTCAGATTCACAAACCGCCTCATCAAAAGGGCTTTATTCCGAGCAGTCTTGGTCTGGTACATGTCTTCCAGCTTCTTCCATAGGACATGTGCATCAGTCTCTTGTGCAACATGGTGAAATACACTGTGGTCAATCCATTGTCTGATTTGACCGATGGTTTTTCTGTTCAGTTTCTTCCACTTCGTTTCTTTTGTCGGATCTGGATTTATATCTTCTGCCTCCAAGGGATCGTACAAGTCTTTACATCTTAGGAGATCTTCCATCTGAGGTCTCCAAAGTGTATAATTAGAGGCAGTGAGTTTGATCATGGCTCCCGACGTTGATTCTTCCGTGGACATATTGAGTTTTTAGGCTCTAAATGTCTCGATCAAAAATTTCGGGCTGAATTTTGCAAAACAGAGTGCACCGTTGCGTCCGGAACGGTTGAAATAGCTGGGAAAGAGTCTTGGTTCACAAAAAACGGAGCTAAAATAAGGTGAGGTCAGAATTGGCTCGAAAAGTTTTTGGTAACTTAACAGAATATTCCTTGACGGATTTGAATATTCCGTCGTCTTCAAACTTACTCCGGTCACCGGCCGGCGAAATTTTTCGACGAACTTCTGGCAGAATATCCAGCGAGCTCCGACAGCAACTCTGGCGGCCGGTGAACTTTCCGGCGAGGACCGTGAGAGAGCGTCCGACGTCGGATTGATGCAAGGCCAATGGGATTCGACTCGTTTCGACGAAGGGAATCCAATGGTGCGCTCAGAATTTGATTTCGAGTTCGTTTAGAACCCGTACGAACCAACAACAGTGAGTTGAAAAATTTTTCGACGACCCCAACCAAAGCTTTGATACCATTTGTTGGTTACCCAGGGACAGAAATACACCACAAACAAGATACAAACAAAGAGGATATTTTTATTTCTCTCTGGAAATAAAATACAAGAATTATTACAAAATATTCTCACACAGAGATCTCTCTTGAATCTCTCTCTCTCTGTTTCTTCCTCACTTAACTTGAGCACACTATCTGGCCTTCACTAAGCTTCCTATTTATAGGGAGTTTCTGGCCATATAAGTCAAGAAAAAGGGAACACATTTAAAGCTTTGGCAAGCTTTGTCAAAGCTTCAACTGTCCAACCACCGGCAAGTAGTCTGAAGGGTGGCTGCTAGGATGGGCTACTGGGAGTAGAGTGGGCTACTGGGTAGCCTCTGATGGAGCTGGAACTTTCATGTGTATTATGTAGAGATACTCAAGAAACACATAAACCATCTCTTCTTTGAGTGCTCCTTTACAAGCAGAATATGCAAATTTATCATGTCCCCTTGCAGGCTCTTCCATTGCAGCAGTTCATCAACTGGTCAACAAGCTCTTGGAAAGGTAAAGGCCTCCAAAATATAATCTGAAAGCTCTGCCTTGCAATTATAGTATATGGGATTTATAGGGATCCTGCTACCCTTCAAAATTCATCCTCAGCACCACCAGATATAGACTTACTTCCTTGAAGATTAAGGATAGGTCTGTTAATAAGCAACTACCCATTGATTGGCACCTGCCATTTTGCTTAACCCCTTTCCCTAATGTTACTATTTGTACAAATCTTTGGGGGTTACTGAGCACAACCAACACCCTCTCGAGATTTATTTAGTTGCTTATTTTATTTGCTTCCTGTCTTTGTTGCTAATTAATTTGGTAATTAGTTTGTTGTAATCTCTTTGGAGATACTGGTCATGTACTTCATGAAGATCTTAGAATACAATTAATTTATTTGCCCAAAAAAATTAAAGAAATATGCACCTATATTTTTTTCTTCCATCCATTTTTTCATCCATACTAAACACAAAAATCAACTCTTCTTATTTTCCATCCCTCCTACCAAATCCCCCAAGGAGGGAAAGAAGGATTTCTCTTTTGAAGAACATAAAGTGTATCACTTCTACTTTACATCCACCCTACCAAACACACGAGATTGATTTGAGAAAGGGATAAAAAATTAGTCGAGAGAGAATCATTTTTTAGAATGGTCTGGACAGAAAGCTGAGAGCACTTTTCAGTAGATGCAGATTGAGTACCAATGATAGGATGCAAGCTTTTGGAAATAATGTGGGACTAGAATGCCTGCTATCTAGACAAGCTCTAGAAAGTCATTTTCACTTGTTGTCTGCTTGCCATTATTCAAGGATAATCTGGTCTAGATATGCAGTTGTTTGGTGATCAAGGTTTAATAGGTTCTTGGAACACAATTGTAGCTAATTCAAGTCTCCAAGGGAAAGGTAATAATTTTTTTTTGTTATAAGGTGTCCAAGCTTACAACGACTATTCCTTCAAGCTCAGCAGCTGACCACCGGGAAAGATAATACTTTAAGAAGCGTAGTATCTTAGTGGCAGTTTACTCCATCTTGAAGGGAAGTAATGGGTCATGCTAACAGGTACAGGGATCAAATTACTTTGTTTAACGCCATTGTGCAGGATTTGGAGGGAAGTAATGGGTCAAGGCTGCTACTTCCCTCAAAATTCTGTATAGTCAGAGTTTTTTTTGTCCTTGTGATCACTTGACAAATGAAAGAAACTTGTCTTCTTACAAGGGTGATACTCAATTATCTATAGGGGCATCACTCCAAATCTGTACATTGGTACCTGGCCTATGTCCTCTATTTGTCCGATGGTAAGGCACTCAATCGATCCCCGAGAATCTCTCGTTTTAATTGGTCCTTCCTGGGCATGGGCATCTCTTGTAATCCTTTCAAGCAATCGAATCGAATTGGTCACATCTGCCTTCCTGTTTAGTGAATCTCTAAGGGGCGTAATAAATCTAATTTCTTTACGTTTTGGTTAATAGAATCGATGTTGAATTTCCAAAAAAAATAAGTTTTTTAGTTTAGTTTCAAGGAGCTTAGTTAAGTGTATGAACTAGCTAGTTGTAAGATAAGAGTATTAATCTTTAGAACATGGAGGACTTTGTAATTGTGTTTTTTCTTTCTATTACATCCTTGTATTTTTGTGATATGTAGTATTTTCATTAAACCTTCTCATACTCTTGCATTTGGGTTAAACTACAATGTTTTTTTTCTTTAATACTAAGTACAAAAAGATTGTCTCAATTTTAGGTAATGGAGCTTATCAAATTTCACGGTCTTTAACAAATTTTAACTGTCAATAACTAAATTTCACGGACATTGACAAGACTTGAACATGATCGGATCCAGATATTGTTGGATCCTACTGTTGGCTAGGTTGTGAAGATCTCTTCTCGAATGAGAAGTGGCTCTGGGTATCCTCCCAGACGTATTTTGAGTTACATTGTAATATCTTTATTTTTTGCAGAAATAAATTTTATTTACCTACAAAAAATGCAGAAAAGAATGCTCTGAAATCAATGTGAGTTGAATAAATAAGTTTTGTCACCTGAGAAAATATCCCAATCACCAGAAGGACCTCCTTGGTAATCTCCGGCATGCAAAAACTGTTCGTAGCTCAGATTGTTTGAGTCCAAAGTTGAACTCGGGGGTACCGGAATCATCGGAATCGCCAGAGAATCTTGCAGTTCTAGCACGGACTCCATTCCTGATGGTGGCAGATCTACATTATTTTCTTCCTGTGGCATGCCCTCAATGCCATCAAAAGGGTAAGATCCTATGAAAAATCAAAACCAAAATAAAAAATCACTGAAATCTTTTGATCATTGAGAGAATAAGCAAGCACACACACACATACAAAAGTATCAGAAATCACCGAAATCAGATCATATGTTTATACTTGACCCAAAAAGATCAAATGTTTATACATAATCACGTATTGGGTCCATGCATGAAGGTGGTCAAGAACAAGTAACTGAAGATATCCAAGAAATACATAGAGATGAACAAAAAGGGTATAACCGAAATTCGGATATTCATATCTGAAGTATCATAAAACGACCAAAAAAATGGAGAAAAGTGATTGAAATCTTCTTGTCATTGAGAAAATCAGCACACACATGCACACACAAGTATCGGAAATCACTGAAATCAGATCATATTTTTATACATAATCTATACGTTGGATCCACTCATGAAGCTGATCAAGAACAAGTAACTGAAGATATAACCTAGAACCAAAAAGGGTGCTAATGTACTATCGAATTCGGATAATCATTTTTAGAAGTTTCTGAAACTGAAAAAGAAAAATCTTTGCAATCTTCTGATGATTGAGAAAATCAGCACACACAAACAAAAAAAAAGTATGAGAAAACACTGAAATCAAATCATATGTGTGATCATTCTTCATGCATGCACCCAATGGGTAGAACATGGGATTTTCAAGAAAAAAAAACTCATAAAGCTGAACGAACGATATACCGAAAGTTGGATAATCATATTCAGAAGAAAAAAACATATCCTGCGGCTCTGTGTTGAGAAACTCAAATGGAAGAACGTCGTCGTTTAAACCGGTCGGAATCTCTCCATGCTGATTGTCTTCATCCTCATTGTTGGTGGCTATATCAACCGGAACACTAAATTCTGTAAACTCTGGTCCGATGACTTCATCGAAGTCATCAGGTTCAGATGTGTCATCACCGCTTGAAATAACGATTGGAGAAGGTGGTTCGCCATTGGAGGACGCTGCATTATCATCTGCGTTTCCTTGGTTGGTCTGACTGTCAACTTCCATGGCGTCGGCGGAGATTGGAGAAACTGAAGAGAGAGAATCTTTGCTGGAACACAACAGAGCTCTTTGAAGGAGGCTTTGGGATTTGGTTTTGGGATGAGAGAGAGAGAGAGAGAGAGGGAGAAAGAATATGGAGTAAATATGAGAAGAGTTACTTACCTAAAAGAGAAGAGAACAACGTAACAGGTATAAGTGTGTAGGATAGGATAGGAGTATGTGTGCGTGTATACTTTGGACAGAGATTCGATAGGTGTTCCAAACCCACAAAAACCTCTGAATTTCTCGTAGATTACGTCATCGTCACGTGTACATTCAGTAGGTGAGCAACGAACTAATTTATTAATTTAATTTTATATGATTTTTAGGATTGTGGTCCTATTAAATATTAAAATTTAGTATTAATTCAATGAGCAATGACTTAAAAAATTGATTTAAAAATTTAATTTGATGATGTGATTGTTATATTTGTCATTAATTTAACTGTGAATCCCATTATTTATTGGGACTCATTACTTATTCAATAATGTTGATTCATCGAATCAAGTTTTTAAATCAATTTTTTAAGCATATTTAACATTTTCTTAATTCAGTAATTCCAATAAAACTAAGGGTGGAAATCGTGTCGAGTTATTGTTCTGTCGTTGTGGGTTTGTGTCGAGCTTTATTCAACTTTAACCCAATCTATATAATTAATCACATCGTGTCGATTGACCTATTTATTTTCATGTCGAGTTCATGTTCGGAATCTTGTTGACTCATATAAATTTTGAATAAAGAACTTAATGCTAAGATTTAAATCTAAAATTCTATAATTAATTGAATCAATACTTATACTTTTTTTATAAATTAATAATTAATTTAATAAACATAACAATAATAATCTATATCTATACTACTAATAAAAGTACACTATCAAGAAAAACTTTTGATTGACTACTTTAACCCTAAAATAATATATAAAGACAATACTAGTCTTATTTAATTCAGAATTCATATTAATAAGACTTGATTGATGTTAAAATTTTAATTGGACAACTTTACTCTCACAATACTAACATTATTAATATGGAATTCATATCAATAAAACTTCATTAATATTACACATATCCAAGCCTTTCATATTCTTTCTTTTAAAAGACAAAAATTAATTGTTTAAATAATTAAATTTACTTTTATTTATGTCTATCTATTTTCATTAGTTGATGACAAGTTCTTGAATATTCAAATGAAATTACATAAATGCACTAGAGTCTTATTTAGTATAATATTTATTTTAATATAATTTAGATAATATTATCAAATTCTAACTTTTCATTTTTTTCTCTTTTATGTTTTAGTTTTAATAAATCTTTTTTAGTTATATTTATTGACAATACTAGAAACCATTTTATTTGTATTGATTAACAAAACTACGAATATGTTTAGTTTCACATTAAATTACTTATCACAACTTAACTTTTTAAATTTGTTTAATCAATTGTTTATAATTAAATGACCACCATAACTGAAAATATTTCGCTTCCATATTTTTCATAATTTAATAAATGTCTGCGATACTTTTTAGTTATATATACCTACATACTATAAAATATATTTGTACAATTACCATGATGTTGTAAATAAAATTAATCTAAATAATTAACTTCATGTAAAAAGTTCTAAACTTTAAGGGTACAGGTTTACAAGAAGGTAATTCATTGAAACTTGATAGCGTTGTTCTATCGAGGTCGAGCAGAGCGTATAGATGTGTGTGAGATCAAGTGTGCGTGTCTGAGCTACAAGGGCCGTGCAAGTTGCTGATAAATGTTTAAGGAATTGAGGAAAAGGAGATGTACACAATGAAATTATAGTGGTTCACTGGCCTGGAAGCTCGGCTAGTCCACTCTTCAATGGAGGCTCTTGCTCCTGTTTTCTCATTGATTACGTTGGGTGTATTACAGTGCAGTATGGAGGAAATTAGGGTTCATCCTGGCTCTATAGTCTCTAAGGTTCCTCTCCCCTTCTCTAATTGGAGGCTTACCCTGCTTTTATACCCTCTTGCTTACCTCTAACCCGGATTTACTTTCTATAATCATGGGATCCTTCCACCCTACTCTCCCCAATCGAGGAGTTACCTAATCTCCATAGGGCTGGTTCAGTGGACTTTATCCCGAGATCTTTGCCTACCATCCGTGGGATCCTCCTTAATTTTTGGAGAGGATCTCGGTTGGTTAAGGGTTTTGTGCCTTGAATTCAGCTTGGCTATTGCTTCGAAGGTGTTCGCTATCATCTTGCTGTCCCCTCATTGTTTCCCATATTATCTCGCTTGGGGGAGCTTTAATTCTGGCTCGACGAGCTCTGCGTGTCTTACCTGACCTCCCGAGCTGAGTTCATTTCCTGGGCTCGTGCTTAGGGTTTATTTTAGGTATCATCAGTTGTCCCCCAGCCCTTGTCTCAAGCGAGCTTGGGCAGGGGCTGAGCTATTTTTAAACTGAGCTAGACCTGCGCATGGCTGACCCTGGCTTGCACGTGATTGAAGCCTTTTGACGGTTTGCAGCAATCATGGCTTTCCTCGATTCCCGCGCACATTTCAGCCCACGTTTCTTAAGCTTTAAATGTACAAACGGCTATTTGAACTGTCTCCTCTCACTATTTTTCTTTCGATTCAAGATTTCCCGGCTTGAAGCTTTCTGATTCTTGCTCAAAACTGTGTCCTTTGTGTTCGACTTGAGGATCTGCAGTGCTCTCTTCCTCCAATTTCGCTCTGGATTGTTGTTCGTTTCTCTTTCCTAGCTAGGTACGCTTTTTCTGTCCCCTTTTCATCTTCTCTCGTTCTGGATCCCTTGAGTTCGAGGTGGTTATTGCGTTTCTGGGCTCATAGGTTCTTTTACTTCTGGTCCCGTGAGTGTTGCTTGTCTCCTCTTCCCCATTTCGTGGATTGGAGTTCTATTGTGCACATACTTGTTGTTGGAAGCTATTGTGCTGACCCTAGGGTTATTAGGGAGTGTTTGACTGGTGTTCCTACTCTCTATCGTTCTTTTGATCTTCCTTTTTCCTGCCCAAACATGTATGCCTCTTTTGGAGCCACTCGTTCATCTGTTTCTCTCTTAGAAGGTAGGTCTGCCGAGGAGGAGACTGAATTAGGGGAAGTTGGTGACGAAATCGACAATTTCCCCAGTGTCGACGTTGTTGACTCCGAGGTCAATACCGAGGAGCTTCCCTCATCGTCTTCTCCTATGCCCCCCAAGCCTGACAAAGGCAAGGGCAAAGTTAGTGGGGTTGGGGTCTCTGGTGATACATCATACTTAGGAGCTGCCCTAAAGCATGCCGAGCTCGTGGGCCCTAGCAAGGTCGACCCTTCCTTTGTGAAGATTTTTATTGTCCGCTATGGGTTTCCTGCTGGTGTCCAGCCCTGGTGTCCAGACAGCTCCACCATTTATGTTGCCAAAGTTCATAAGAGGGTCTGTTTCTTTGAGGTCGCATTTGAGAATGACCTTCGCTTTCCTCTGCACCTCTTTATCAAGAACGTTTTGCAATATTTCAACGTTTGTCCCTCTCATCTTTCCCCTAACTTCTGGGGTGTTCTGGTGGGTCTTCTGGTCTTCTTTAAGGACCAAAACCTCGGGGTTCCTTGCATTTCCCTGCTCTTGGACTTTTTCAACGTTAAGCTGACCTTTTCTGAGGGCTTCTTGTATATCTCCAAGCGAGGCAACGCTAGGCAGATCATCTCTCATATTCCGTCCTCCCATAAACACTGGAAATAACGTTTCTTCTTTGTTGGGGGCACCAACTGGAAATACAACCCTGCTAATAGAACGGACACTCTTGGTATTCCTAAGGCCTGGACTATTCCAGAGAACTTGCGTGAGTCCTTGCTTGAGTTGACTGAGTTCTGTTTTGAGAATCATAAGTTTCTGACTTTGCTCTACTTGCGTTGTATCTAGGTACCCGACCTGAACTTAGTGCTGAGGACGAGGAGGTAAGGTTGAAATTGGTCAAGTGTGACCTGCGAAGGTACTCCGAGCTTATCCAACCCTGGGTTCTGGTTGAGAGAGGATTTAGTCCTCCTGGGATAATGATAGAAGCCCCGCCTCCCATTTCTGTTGTCAGACCTGAAGAAGTAGCAGGTAATTCCTTTTTCCAATAAGTTGCGCTGCCTTCCTTCCTACTTCCTCATATATGCGTAACTAGCTTGGCTCAGATCTTCCAGGGTCCTCCATAATGAAGCCCACCTCTGAGGAACTCCAGGCCAAGATCGACCAGTTATCGAAGAGTGGGAAAGGTAGCAAACGGAAAGCTGTGGTCGGCTCTGGAAGTAGCCCTATTACTCGGGCTAAGATTCAAAAATTGGGGGTGCCATCTTCTTCTCCAGCTTCGACTTCATCAAAGCAGGTTCAATCGTTGAACACCCCACCAGTTGTTGAGGCCTGCTTGCCATCAGGGATTCAGCCCACTTCAAGTCGAACTAATGAGTCAGGCGAGGCTTCTCCTTCCTCAACTGAGGTCAAGGAAGCCTTGAGGTTGGTCCCTGGCCTTCAACCTGGTAATTTCTCCTATAGTCCTTCAGGGAAGATTATTGAATCCTTTCCGAAGAAACATGGGTGTGACGAAGGAAAGCGCCCCAAAGTGGAGGAGAGTGAGAACTCATTTTTTGAGAATAGTGAGCTTGCTGCTGGGGCCATTTCTTCTGTTCTTATCGATTTTGACGTTCAAAAGGCTTCTTCCATGCCTCTTGAGGAGACCATCAGCTCAGCTCTTCAGGGAACAGCTGTTGTAAGCTCTTGCATCCTTATACATCCATTTATCTTTATGTCGTAACATTAAGCTTACCTTTTCTTGATTTCTCTTCTGTCCCTAGCTGGCTCTCCACATACAAGGTTTGGTGAGTAGGATCCAATCCTCTGAGAGCTCTGTCAAAGCTTTAAAAGCATACGAGTTTAAGGTTGCCTAACTCGCCTTTGACAATGACGACCTCCGAGCTCATGTGGCAGGCTTCAAGGAGGAATTGGAGAACCAGACTTCTTCCCTTCAGGGCTTACAAACGGCCAAAGATGCTGCTGAAGAAAGAGAAAGGAAAGCCAGGGATGAGCTAAGAATAGCCAGGGAAGAGCTGAAACTTAAATCCGAGGCCTGGGCTAAGGCCAGTCAAGAAGCCTTTGAAGCCCAGAGCTCTTTGTAGAGCTTAAAGAAGGATTATCTTGTTGTGACTGAGGCAAATGCTGCACTCTGCACCGAGCTCGAGGCACAGAAGACTCTTGTCAAGGAAAATGATGATGTTATTGCTGAGCTAAGGGATGACGTCACCACCCAGTGGGCCACTGGATGGCTTGCCTTCAAACGACGAGCTACAAAGACCTATCCAGACCTTGACTTCAACTTTACTATTCCTACCGAGGAGGAGCTGGAGGAGACTGATATAGATGGCGAGGGGGACAGCTTGGCTCCTCCAGACTTTACCTCAGAAGGTGTTGAGATGCCCATCCCTCTTGCTGAGACTTCTGGAGCCCTTTCTATTGGGACATGCTCTGTTGCTGCAATTCCTGAGCTCCAAGTTGTAAGTTCTACTGTTTCTGCCACTACACCGTTCTCAGCTGACCTTATGACTAAGGCCCTTGCTCAAAATTCGGAATCAATTGGAGCAGAGACCCGTGTAGTTGGTACCCCTGGAAGCTCTCCTCGTCTGCCTGCTGTCGAAGGCTCATCTGCTGAGCTGCAGAATCCTTCACTTACACCTTCCCTAGACACTTAGAGCTCTCCTCATGTTCATGTGACTCTAATTTCATTTTTCATGTATTTTGAACTTGTACACCGAAATACAAACAATTTCCGTTATGAACTTTTGCTTTGAAATGTGATGTGACTTCTGGCTTGAAACATAATTATATTTTCCTTTGCTTTATGTTCCTCTTGCCCCCATTGCTTCGAGAAGTACTTTAGTCCTTCTTAAAGCAAAATTATTGACTTTATGAGCTGCAGGACTCTTTTTATGAATTAAATAGTCCATTGCGAGCTCCTAGGCTCTTTTCTGAACTTTTGGAGTTCTTCGTGGGCTATGTTGCTCATATCATGAACTGAATAGTTCATCGTGAGCTACGTGGCTCGTATAATGAACTGAATAGTTCAGCATCAGCTATGTGGCTCGTATTATGAGCTGAAGAGTTCAGCGTGAGCTACGTGGCTCAAGTTATGAACTGAATAGTTCAGCGTGAGCTACGTGACTCGTATTATGAGCTGAAGAGTTCAGCGTGAGCTACGTGGCTCGTATTATGAGCTGAAGAGTTCAGCGTGAGCTACGTGGCTCAAGTTATGAACTGAATAGTTCAGCGTTCTAGGAATGTTGAATAGCTACCCATGAATAAACCAAAAGCTTGCCACTTTATTGAAAATCTCTTCGTTACAAAGGAGACTCACTGAAAAAACCTTTTAAGATGTTCTGCATTCCAAAAGTGAGGTAAGATTTTCCCTTCCTCTGTTTGCAGCTCGTAATTTCCAGGTCTGATCACCCTTGATATGATATAGAGTCTTTCCCAATTAGGTCCCAGCTTCCCATGAGTGGGGTCCTTTCTCGCAAGTAGGAGTTTCTTGAGCACTAAATCCCCAGCTTTAAAGCTTTTGTGCCTAACCCTCTTGTTATAATACCTTGCTGTTTTCCTTTAGTAACTTTGGATGCGATGCAGAGCTCTGTCTCTCTTTTCATCCAGGAGATCGAGGTTCAGTAGGAGAGATTCATCGTTGTGCTCAGTATCTGCAAACTCAACCCTAGGTGATTGGAGCCCCACCTCGACAGGTGCCACTGCCTCGGTTCCAAAAGCCAAAGCAAACGGGGTTTCCTGAGTTGCAGATCTGGCAGTGGTCTTGTAGGCCCACAACACTTCAGGGATGTACTCCACCCACTAACCTTTTAGGTTTTCTAGTTTGGTCTTCAGATCTGCCTTTATTGTTCTGATGGTGACCTCTGCTTGTCCATTGGATTGAGGATGTGCCGGAGCTGAGAAGTAGTTCTTTATCCCGAGCTCAGCACAAAACCTCTTAAACTTTGGGTTGTCAAACTGCTTTCCATTGTCAGATACGACTGCTCTGGGAACCCCAAACCTGCAAACTATAGATTTCCAAACAAAATTTTGCACCTTTTGTTCGATGATTGTTGCCAAAGGTTCGACCTCCGTCCATTTGGTGAAGTTATCCACCCCTATAATGGCAAACTTGCATTGTCCCACACCAGTGGGAAGGGGTCCAAGTATATCCAAACCTCATTGTTGGAAAGGCCATGTGCTTATCACCGAGGTCAATAGCTCGGGTGGACAATGGGATATGTTGACATGCTCCTGGCAAGTCTTGCACTTCTTGACCAATTCAGTGGCATCCTTGAGCATAGTGGGCCAATAATACCCTTGCCTCAGTGTTTTTCCTGCCAAGGCCCGAGCTCCGATGTGATTGCCACAGATTCCCTTATGTACTTCTCTGAGTATATAGTTGGCATCTTCATCTCCCACGCATTCAAGGAGAGGTGCTGAAAATCCTCGTTTGTACAGATTTCCCTATAGCAAAGAAAATCTAGCTGACCTGGCTCTCAGTTTGGAGGCCTCATTGGTATCGTTTGGCAAGGTTCCGTTCTGCAGGTATTCTATGATGGAGTCCATCCAGCTCGGCTGAGCTACGATTGGGAACACTTCTTCTTTCTCAATGCTCACTGAAGGCTCTGGAAGGTGCTCCACTGGTATTAGCCCATCCAAGTCCTCTTGTGAGGCAGTTGCTAAACTTGCCAACGCATCTGCTCGTGAATTTTCTGTCCTGGGAACGTGTCTGACCTTAACCTGCACAAACTTCTTGATTAGTTCTTGTACATTTCTGAGGTAAAAGACCATTTTTTCGCTCCTCGCTTCGTAAGACTCCTCTATCTGTTTCACCACTAGTTGGGAGTCACTGCAGATCTCCAGTTGTTCTGCCTCCATGGAGTGAGCAAGATTGAGCCCAGCGATGACAGCTTCATACTCAGCCTCGTTATTCGAGGCCTTAAACCCAAACCTGAGTGCATATTCGGCATCTATCCCGTCCGGAGAGGTCAGAATTAAACCTGCACCGCTTCCCTGAGCATTAGCAGCCCCATCTACTGAAAGCTTCCAAACGGGGAGGTCAGGTACCAGTTGTGGGACCTCCATGGGTGCTGCTGTAGTGAACTCTGCGATGAAATCTGCCAAAATCTGTCCTTTGATTGCAGTTCTCGACTTATATCTAATATCGAACTCACTAAGCTCTATAGCCCATTTAACCAACCTCCCTGAAGACTCTGGCTTATGCAATACTTGCTTCATCGGCTGGTCTGTTGGAACCTCAATGGTGTGAGCTTGGAAGTATGGCCTAAGTCTCCTAGCTGTAATTACCAAGGCTAAAACAAGTTTCTCCATCTTTGGATATCTCTCCTCTGCCCCCCTCAGAGCTTTGCTGCAGTAGTAGACTGGTTGCTAAGCTCTGTCTCGCTCCCTAACCAGTGTTGCACTAGTTGAGAAATCTGAAATAGCTAGGTAGAGAGTAAGCACCTCCCATTCCAAGGGACTCACCAGAACAAGAGGGGAGCTCAGGTAATTCTTTAATGCTTTGAATGCTTCTTCGCACCGTGTATCCCACTGGAATGCCCTCTTTAAAGTTTGAAAGAAGGGCTGACATTTATCGCTCGATCTGGACATAAAACGACTCAGAGCAGCTATTCTTCCAGTCAAACGTTGTATTTCTCTTGTATTTGAGGGTGACTGCATGTTGAGCACAGCTTTTACCTTTTCTAGATTAGCCTCTATTCCTCTGCTATTAACTATGAAGCCCATAAACTTCCCTGCAGAAACTCCGAAGGCGCACTTTGCAGGATTAAGCTTCATCTTGTACTTTTTTAGGATCCGGAATGACTTAGCTAGGTGCTCAATGTGGAGCTCTGTTTTTAGTGACTTTACTAACATGTCGTCGATGTAGACTTCCATGGACGCTCCTATCTACTTTTGGAACATTCTATTCACCAATCGCTGGTAAGTGGCTCCAGCGTTTTTCAACCCAAAAGGCATGACTTGGTAACAATATGTCCATTGCTCAGTGATAAAAGAGGTATTCTCCTAGTCGCTGGGGTCTATCCTGATCTGATTATAGCCTGAAAAGGCATCCATGAAGCTGAGGAGCTCGTGGCCAGCCGTGGCATCCACTATGAGGTCAATCCGAGGTAGGGGAAAACTGTCCTTGGGGCACGCTCGATTGATATCAGTGAAGTCAATACAGAGCCGCCATTTGCCATTGGTCTTCTTGACAAGAACCACATTGGCTAACCAGACAGGATAGTCTACTTCCCTGATTGCTTTGGCGCGGAGGAGTTTGCTGACCTCCTCATTGATTGCCCTTTGTCTATCTGAGGCGAAACTTCTTCTCTTCTGCTTAATGGGCTTGTAAGTGGGGTTTACGCTTAGCTTGTGGGTAATAACCGATGGGTCAATACCTTCCATGTCTTCTTGCTTCCAAGCAAATACCCCAATGTTTTTCTTCAAGAAATGAATGAGAAGATCCTTAATTTCTCTGCTCAGTTTGGATCCGATGTAAACAAGGTGTTCTGGCTCCTCGTCAAGCTGAATAGGTTCCAGCTCTTCTGATGGCATTGGTCTCGTGTCTAGCTCGTCCCTCATGTCGAGCTCATCCACATGGATGCTTTCAACTTCTTTTTGCTTCATCGAAGCCGTGTAGCATTCCCTGGCTATACGCTGGTCCCCTTGGACCACTCCTACTCCATTTTCTGTAGGAAACTTTACAACCAGGTGATAGGTAGAGGGGATGGCCTTCATCGCATTAAGAGAAGGTCTTTCCAGTAGCATGTTGTATGTGGAAGGAGCATCCACCACCAGGAACTTCACAGTTGTGATGGCTTGACATGGAGGGTCTCCCATGGTGAGTACGAGCTGAATGGATCCTAGTGGTAATACTTTCTCCCCGGAGAATCCCAACAGGTGGGCACTCACTGGCTCCAGTTTCGCCCTTCCTATGTTCATTTTGTCAAAGGCAGAGGCAAAAATGATGTCTGCCGAGCTCCCGTTGTCAATCAGGACACGATGAACTGTTTTGTTTGCCACGACAGCCCTTACCACCAGTGGGTCATCATGGGGATGTTGGCAACCTTCCATATCAGAGTCTGAGAAGGTTATAGCGGTGCTCAGCCGGGGTGCCTTGGACACAGTATGCACCCCTAGTGCTTCTCCAGTTCTGACTCTTCGCAGGTGGGCCTTTCTAGCAGAACTGGACTCCCCACCTCCTGCAAATCCCCCAGATATCACCCTGATTTCCCCCAAGGGTTGTTGATGTTGAGCAGGGGCTTGCTGTCGAGGTGGTGGAGGTGGAAGAGCTTGGTTTCGATCCTCATGAGCTATGTAGCGGTGCAAATGTCCACGTTGAATCAGGTATTCAATCTCCTTCTTCAACTGGATGCAGTCGTCAGTGTGATGTCCGTGATCTCTATGGAACTCGCAGTACTTGGTGGGATCCCTCTTTGATGGGTCTGCTTTCATCCGAGGTGGCCACCTCAAAAACTTCTCATTCTGTACCTCATACAGAATTTGGGACACCGAGGCAGTTAGAGGAGTGAGTTTCCGAGGTGGATATATTGGCTGCAGATCTGGCTGTGGAGGACCTAAGCGATCCCTAACATTTCCTCTTCTCTTTGGGGAGCGATCTCTGTCTCTTCTTGGAGACCTATCATGTCCTCTTTCTCTTATGGGACTTCGGTCCCTCTTTTTCTCCTTCTTCCCTTTATCCTTTTGAGTGGACGAGCTCCTCACCTTAGAGAGAAGAGCTTCCTTGCCATTAATGTACTTCTCTGCTTTAGCGAGCACCTCTGCCATGCTTGCTTACGGGTTTTTCGAGATAGAAAACATCAGGTCTTTAGATTGCACTCCCAAACCGGCTATAAATGCAGTGATGGCAAACTTTTCATCCGGGACATCTACCTTTAGTGACTCCGAGTTGAACCTTTGAACATAAGATCTCAGGTTCTCTTGGGGTCCCTGCTTCACACTCAACAGGTGGTAGCTCGGTTTTCTGTATATTCGAGCTCTTATAAAGTGAGATACAAAAGCTATGGAGAGCTCTTTAAAGGATGAGATTGAGGCTGGTGGGAGCCTGTTAAACTAGGCCAGGGCAGAGCCCTTTAACGTGATGGCAAAGGCTCTGCAACGTACAGGATCCTGGTACCCATGCAGCTCCATCTGGTTCTTGTAAGTGTTGAGATGATCTACAGGATCTTTCGTTCCGTCAAAGGCCTCTATCTGTGGCATTCTGAACTTCGGTGGGAGAGGAAAGTGCAGCACTCCAGTGGTGAATGGGGACTCAGTCTGTTGTACCAGGACATCCATTGTAACCGGAGCCTTGCTCTTTACAGCCTCCTTCATGTGACTGAGCTCTTGTTGGATATCCTTGAAGCGCTACTCCCAATGCTGTTCTCTCCTTTCCTGCTGGTAAGGGAAAAAATCGTCCCTCTCGCCTTCATCGTTCTGACTTTGCACCTCTTCGCTGTGGCCATTCCTAGGGGGTAGGTAGGGAACATGCCCCCTGGTCTAGCTATTTTCTCCTCCTTCATTGACCTCTTTGAGGGGGTCCAAGTGTTGTTCCCTGTGAGGGGGATTATTCTGGCCTTCTTGGGCCGGTCGTGCCTCCTGTGGGCGTTGTACGAGCTTCGAGAACTCTGCGTTTTCCTTTAGCAAACGTTGGTTGATGAGGTGAAGGGCCTCCATCTCGTTGTTAGTGGGGGAATCCCCCATGGGGGATTAGTATCTTGGACGTTCTCGGGTTGTCTGCCGTTGGTGGCTTCCTGCTGATCCTGCATCCGTGGTGGGTTTGTTTGGCTTCTGCTCATGTTTCGAGTTGATACCATCAGTCACTGAGAGGTCAACTTATTTGTAACAGGAACAGTCGTTCCCACAGACGACGCCAAACTGATAGCGTTGTTCTATCGAGGTCGAGTAGAGCGTATAGATGTGTGCGAGATCAAGTGTGCGTGTCTGAGCTACAAGGCCCGTGCAAGTTGCTGATAATGCTTAGGGAATTAAGGAAAATGAGATGTACACAATGAAATTATAGTGGTTCACCGGCCTGGAGCTCGGCTAGTCCACTCTTCAATGGAGGCTCTTGCTCTCGTTTTCTCATTGATTATGTTGGGTGTATTACAGTGCAGTATGGAGGAAATTAAGGTTCATCCTGGCTCTATAGTCTCTAAGGTTCCTCTCCCCTCCTCTAATTGGAGGCTTACCCTGCTTTTATAGCCTCTTGCTTACCTTTAACCCGGATTTACTTTCTATAATCATGGGATCCTTCCACCCTACTCTCCCTAATCGAGGAGTTACCTAATCTCCATAGGGTTGGTTCAGTGGACTTTATCCCGAAATCTTTGTCTACCATCCGTGGGATCCTCCTTAATTTTTGGAGAGGATCTTGGTTGGTTAAGGGTTTTGTTCCTTGAATTCAGCTTGGTTATTGCTTCGAATGTGTTTGCTATCATCTTGTTGTCCCCTCATCGTTTCCCATATTATCTCGCTTGGGGGAGCTTTAATTCTGGCTCGACGAGCTCTACGTGTCTTACCTGACCTCCCGAGCTAAGTTCATTTCCTGGGCTCGTGCTTAGGGTTTATTTTAGGTATCATCAAAACTTAAGAGAAAATAAAGCAAAAAAAACTAATATCCGTTCTACAAATATGTAGTGTTATGTCTATTACAAATTACACTTATTATATAATAGGAATATTCAAAAGGTGAGTTCAGTTGCATTGTGACAGTCAGAGTGCCATTTATTTGGCAAAGAACCAGGTGTATCATGCGAGGACCAAGCACATAGATGTGAGGTTTCATAAGATTAGGGAGCTGGTTTCTTCTGGTGAACTATTACTTGAGAAAGTTCACACTTCTGAGAATGCAGCAGACATGTTGACAAAGCCTGTCACTACAGACAAGTTCAAGCACTGCTTGGACTTGATTAATGTCTCCAGTTGCTAGATGGGAGATGCCCCAACTTAGCGTCCCAGGTGGAGTTCCCGGATACATGTTCTTTTTTCTCCTAAGGGGTGAATATTTGCCAAGGTGGAGATTGTTAAAGCATGTGTGGCTCATATTTGCAGTGTACACAATGGCAAGGAGGCAGATGCTAGAGCGGGCAGAGCGTAGCTCGCGACGGCATCTGCCTTGCGGGATTGATATATTTTATGTATCAGGGGGACGCTGATTAGTTGGGGGTGCGGGGGCAACGCCCCCGTGGTACGGTACAGGAGTATTTTGTAAATACGTCCGTACTAGAGTTATATATAAATACTTAAGATGTAACCCTACTTATTAATAATAGAAAATGGCCGCTCGCTCCTGTGGATGTAGGCACATTGCCGAACCACGTAAATCTTTGTGTTATTTTTCTTGTTTTCTTAATTGATTGTTTCCTGATTCTTCACCATAATTGCTGCACAATCACAACAAGTTATATTTATAAGTAGGTATTTGCTATTATATTTATTTAATTATTTCAAAAACAAAACCATAACTCCAAAAGTCCAAGTGCAAGACACGTGTGCACGATCTAGTGACTAAAAATGTCTTTAGCATTTTATTTATATAATATTACTTAAACATGTTAATCGTGTCAATTTCGTATTGTTCGTATTTGATATTAATTCAACCCATTTATTATCCGTGTTAACAGATTGTGTTATTTGCGGATCTGTGTTGAGAAAAAATCAACCCTAACTAACTAACGTATTTTTATGTTGTATAAAAAATTGTCACCCCTAAATAAAACTACATCATTACTCATAATGGGGAAGGGAATGGGTAAAGTAGCAATGGTGTTATGCATTGTTTGTTTGGGAGAGGAAAACAAGTAAAACTCTCTCTCTCTCTCTTTCTCTCTTTCTCTCTTTCTCTCTTTCTCTCTAGTTAGTTAAAAAAATAACAGCAATGCTACCTTGTTAAAATTTTATCAAATTTTGTAACTACATTAATGTGTGATCACAACACTCTCTCTCTCTCTCTCTCTCTCTCTCACACACACACACACACACGGCCCAACCCCACCTAATTAATGCTCATCAGTTTCATTAATACTGGGGGCATCTCATTATCACTTGGATAATAACAAAGTATTTGAAAACACACAAATAATCATCACTTTTTCAAAATGAGATTGACCATATGTGTTGTAGGGATTAAGACCCCTTCAATACTAAATGCAACATAGAGAAAGTGTATTACAAAAGATTTAAGTTCGGGATTTAGAGATTGAGTCTTGAATTATTTTTCTTTATCCGCTCAAATTCATTGATGAAGTAAGAAAAGCATATATATATTAGATTTGTTTGGGTTGAATCAATCTCATTAAATCTCTTATTTGTTCATATTCAAAACAAATTCCTAAATCATTAATTTCAGTGGGGGATAACAACAGTGAAGTACATAAGCCTTAGAGTATCATAGATTAGCATCCCTTTGTCACCAAATTACAGTAGGACTACAGTGGGGATATGATCAATCCTAATTAGTATGAATAAATAAATAAAATAAAATAAAATAAAATCATACCAAAAACTGCCAATCAAGAGAACTCATTCATCTATTAATTAATTATGTAGGTATTGAATGAATTTTCAGTAATATTATGGAAATAAACCGCTATTGTACAGGTATTACAGCAATTGGTGTCCCCAACTGTGTGAAGGGACAATCATAATTTGTACCCGTTGTTGTTTCTATCAAATCTTGTTGCACGTAACACACATGAATTTTATGCAAATAATGACGGAAGTTAGTGTAAAGACCACATTGAAACCATTTTATGACATTAAGGATACAATATATTAAAATTAATTTTTGAGGTTGTAAATTAAAAATAAATAAATTTTTTGAGGTGCAAAGTGTCATTATGCCAAATATGAAAACAAGCACACCACCAAAGAGAAATCTAGGCAAGGTCAGGATGAGAATCATATGATGTGTAGGTGTCCACTTGCTGAACAAATTTTGGAAGACTTGGGGCTGTTTGGTTTGCGTTTCAAAAACAGGTATCCGAAAACAGTTTTTGAGAAGAGTTTTAAGAAAATGATTTTGATATTTTTGGAGATAAAAAACTTGTTTGGTTAGATGATTTCAAAAATAATTTTACAGAACAGAAAATAGTAAAACCTGTTTGGACAGCCTAAATATATGTTTGAACATTAATTCAAACATTAATAAAAAAATATAAGAAAGTTATTTTTAGATTGATAATTTCATAAAAAAAAAATTCAATAAACCAAACTTTAAAATATAATATATATTATAATATAATATAATATAATATATTATATATTATAATATTCTATTATATATATATATATATATATATATATATATATATATATATATATATATATATATATATATATATATATATATATAAATTCTTATATATATATATATATATATTTTTATATACGAATTTTAATAATATTATATTTATATATTATATTATAATATATATATATATATATATATATATATATATATATATATATATATATTATATATGAGAGAGAGGAAGAAGTAAAAAAAAAAAAGAATGAAGAAATTTGCTCCTAAGGAGACTCGAATGGCAGACCTCATTAAAGTCCAAAATTGTTTTCCTTGTTTTCTGTTTCTTTGACTCAATTCTCAAAATTTTCTAAAATTTGGAGAACAAAAAAGCTAAACAAACAGGTTTTGGGTGTTTTTGAAATTTTGAGAACAAAAAACAGTTTTCGAAACACAAACCAAACACGTCCTTGGTTTTTTTTTTTTTTCCCTCCAAAAAGATTTTCAATATCTATTTCTGATATCTAAATCAAATTTTGTAAGGGCATTTTTTTATATTAAAAAATGGTTTTATACATTCCCAATCTTAAAGTAGGCATGTGAGTCATACCTTCCACTAACTTTTGACTGAGCATTTTCAAGCAAAAATGATAGGAAATTTATTTGTCTTTTGTCCGAAGGTACGGGAGGTGGAGAAAATATTTAATATAACTCCAAAGGATAGTTCATGTAGTAACAGGAACGAGTTATAAACCTAGACGTCTTGAATTCGAATTTTAACAATTTTTTAGAACTAGACCATGAGAAATTTATCTCTCGTGAATACCCTAGTCCCGCCGTGAATGACTCGCTTTTCACCAAATCGAAAAAGGAATTAGTCGAGGTACGTGTAAGTTGACTCGGACACCTCTGACCGTTGAACAAAAAAAACTATAATAATAATACAAGAGGCTTATCGTTTAAACAACATGATAAATTTTTGGTTGCTTTCAATTTACAATAAAGAGAGATGACAATAAAGTTCTCAGTTGCTTGGCACACTTCTCTGTATGTGACAATCCATTGAGAAGTCCTCCCAAGTTTATAATACCAGTATGTCTGTTGTTGAGTTGTTTGGAGCTCTTAATCCTTAGTGAGCAGATCATACAAAACCTCTGGCTTTCTGCACTCTGACAGGGCCTGTAACCAATTAGAAATATAAGTTGATGTTGATTACAATTGCCTAATATTTTCATTAGGTTTAAGTGTGACGAGAATAATATTCTACGACAAATAATTCATTTTAGGAACTAGGTGCTTGGTTAAGACTATGGGAACCAACCTGCATTGCAAATGCTATGTGGATTAACATCGATTCAGACCATGGTTTCCCAATAAATTGGAGGCCAATGGGCAAGCCTGATCTGTCATATCCAACCTATCAAGGAAAACTTTGGTCATTAGAGAAAAGCCCATAAAAAGTTTGTTGCTTTACTGCCTGCATACGCTTATAAAAAAAAACTATTTATGTTAATAACAAGGTTTGACAGAGAATGTTGGAAGATAAAAACATAGCTGACAGACTTTACCGGAACAGTCACTGCAGGCAATCCCAGAAAATTTCCAGCTATCTGGTACCGTACAAGTGCAGCTGAGACAACAAGAAACCAATTGTATTTCCGTCTTTAATTAAGTCTTCCATAAACATATCAAAGATAAACAAAAAGAATGTGGAGAACCGGAAATATGGATTATGAAAGAAAAGTCAAAATATTTAGACTGGCACTGTCAGGTACTTCATACCTCCATTTATGTAGTCAAGTTCACCAGTCTTCAGGGCATCATCCATAATTGTGTATGCAGTTACTCTGTTTAAAGTATTAGGTAAAGTCATACTAAAATTATATTGATGCAAGCAGGTGAGCAAGGATCACTAAGTGAACACATTCTGATTTCTTCCTTACCTTCCCTTTGAGTTGGCTCAATAACTTAAATAACTATGGGAAACTCAGCTATTTAGTAATAAAAAATAGGAGATCTGACACAGCTATATTGATAAATAAAGCAGAGCAAAACATGTCAGGCACACCGAAGATGCAATCAAAGCAGGAGAAAATACCCTGTCGTTGGTGTAACAATAACATCTGCCTTGGCAAATATTTTTTGGTGAAACTGCATCTGGCGGTTCCTGTCAGAAACGAAATCTCAGCATCAATGTCATGAAAACCAATCAAATAACACGATACACATTTGTGTACAAATAGAAAGCATCTAAACAGAATGAGTTTGGAAGTTCCAAAATTAGATAGCAGGACGTGCTCAAAGTCTTGATCATTCCAATATTTGGATCAATATATAACATATAATATCTTCTTCCAAATACTTCAGTTCAACAATTTAGTTGTTCCCCCTAGATAAGATAATGAAATTTCCATAAGTAAAATTGTGTGCTGCCTTATTTTGTTTTGTGGCATTGTGAGCAGAAGTTGATCTTCAAGAAGACTGCTTCTTTTAGCTGTTGCCATGCAACAGTGAGTGTGTTTGATCTGTATTCTTATCAGCTTTTTCTGTCTCTTAACTAGAATTTCTTTGTTCCCTTCTGTTACTAGTCCAGGGTGTAACAAAATCTCTACTCTTCCACATTTTCATAATTTTTCTAAGCGGCTGTGTGAAGAACGGTACATGGTCCTTCTCCCATCCACAACAAAAATTATTTATGTATACACGCACTTCATAATATTTATCATCATGTAATTTGGCATCTTTGTGGGTAACAATGCAGAAGTTTAAAGGGTTTTGGAGGGTCACAAGAGAGATAAGTTCAACAGAAAAATGAAGGTTTGATAGAGTTTGTTTTGATAGGGGGCAGAGAAAGCTTGGGTTTTGTCCATTTCCTCCTTGCCACACAAGGGTATGTCTTTCATATGCTCATTTACTTATGCATCTCCTTATAGAAGAAAAGAAAATACAAGTCAGAGTAACCAATCAGTTTGATTTCATTCAAAATACGTAGTAGTTAGTATAAACTCTTAATCTGTAATGCTACTAAGAAGAAAAATCAATCTGTTCAGAACCTGTACCTAATTCTCTGGGCATTTATGTACTCCCTGCTGTTGAAAGCACCATACACAGAAAGTGCCACCCTTGCATCCCAGCCCAATTCTGCCTTATTCCTATTACAATGAGAGTGCATGATGTCACATCAGATTCCTCATTTCTTGCTATAATAAAAATGTAACGTAAGTAACAAATGGAGTGGCGGGTAATTACATACAACTTTTCTAGATGGCAAGCGATTGCAGCAGTACACTCAGAGCCAATTGTTAAATAATGTGCCAGGCGCATCACCTCTATCTCTGGCACAGTCACCTCTATGGTCTTACATATAAAAAGCCTTGGACATGTCAGAGATCAACCATTGTGGGCATATAAACTAACTGAATTTACAAAAAATATGGTAACAAACTATATTATTGAACCTTTTTTCTAATATATGCAATTTATATTCACACTTCACAAAGAATGAACAAAAGTCATTAGATCAAGGTTAAAGACAAGATGCAATACCTCCCAGCCATAATGCTCATGAAGCTTGGCCAGAGCAAGAGAACAGCAAACTCTGATGTCCGCCGTGCAGTCATTAAACCACTGATTGATCAAAGAAACATTTTATTAGCACAAGCTTGGGGAATAAAGAAGATGTTTTGAAGAAGACTGGAATCACAATTTAACCAACATCCATCTTATTCATTTGAACAGAAGCATGAAAACTGGTTTTTATTTGTGTAAGTTTTGGAAACCGAGACAAACCTCCACAGATTTAGCCAGCTTGATCTTGGATAGACAGTTTGGTGATTTAAGCAGGGGGAAACATACATTGGGCTGAAACATTCTCCGATAAACAAGAAACCGTCAGAGTTAGTCGAGTCTAATATTTAAAAATTTATCAGTTGGCAACTGAGGACAGATGCAACTAATTGTACTCATCACAAGCCCCAAACATGGATATTGGAACATTTTCAGCAGGAGAAGGAATACCGTATTTTAATTCTTTTATTTATTGTTTCTATTATTCATTTGATGGTATATGAAGTTCTGATTTTGTACCCTGTCACTGTGGTAGCCATCAGAAAATAAGAGTTTTAATTTATAATGCATATTTTTCATAGATTAGAAAACATAAGTAAGGAATTGTTAGGTGTGATTTGACAAGAAATTATCATGTGTAGATTTTGAGAAACAGATATCATCAGGACAGGATCCTATTTTAATGTTTCTGGTTGATGTTTACTCCCTTATGTCATTGCTTTCAGTTTAAAAGAGTTGGACAAGGCCATGTGGCTTGATTTTATTTTGTTTTTGTTTCTTATGTTTGAAAAATAGAAATATGAATCTAACTTCTTTACCTGAACAATTTCTAGAAACTTTGATACAAAAGAATTTTATACATTATCAGTCAGTCAAAATATAAAATCTAGAAGTCTATTGATTTAGAGTTCAAGGTAAGAATAAGAACATTACGGCTGTGGCTTGATGTGATGGTTGTCCACTAATAGCTGCATAACTGAAAATATGAACAAAAAGCAATTATGTCGTATAACTCACAAGAGATGCCCAGAAATTATCATTAACTCAATCAATCAAGTCAGACGACTAAATAAAGAACACTGACACAATAAGTGCATCTTCAACTGTGCCCGCCAGTATTCCGACCATCCCAACTGTCCAGTTCAGAGGAAGAACGCTGGAAAAATAACATGCGATACTTCAAGATTCAAGAAGAAAAGGCTTTGAATAATATGGTGTGTATGCCACTAGGATAAATAAATACAGATAATACAGTACTCACCCGGAATGTGATACACGTCCAAAAGTTGGCTTGAAACCGACTACACCACAAAGAGCAGCAGGCATTCGAACCGATCCTGGAAAAATCATGCAAAAGAAACCAAATCTTCCATTACTAAACAAGTTACATTAACTGAAAGAAACTATGTCTAGCTAACCCCACATAGTTTGCAGAAAATTGAGTTGGACTGACTGGGGTTGAGTAGGCATGGATGCAATACACGAAGCAACCAAATGGGAAAGATCGCCAAGATTCTACCAAAGATGAGGACTTGATGTATCCCAGTCAAAAGCTAAATACTGTCCTATTGTCGGATGGGAACATATCCATCCGAACTTCTTAAGCTTTCAGAACTTTCCTAAATGACTTGTCAACATCTCAAGCTAATAAACCAGTAATCTAAATCCTAATCAGAAGATCTAGTAGTGAAAGTGAAATAATCCAAATGACAAACAAAGTGAACATGATCAAAGTCTGTAATATTAGTTACAAAAATTGGAGATAAAAGATCAAAACAAATTTACCTCCCCCATCAACACCAAGTGCAACAGGGCACAATCCAGCAGACACCACAGCAGCAGATCCACTAGAAGAACCTCCAGCGATCTTGCTGGTATTGTACGGATTTCTAGTAGTCCTACAATAGTCATACAGGAATATATAATTGCATTATTAAGCTAAACCATCTAACATTTCTGGAATTTGCAAGAACAATGTGAGAAAAGAGGAGAATACTGTCACAAAAAGTAAAAGACAAAGGTAAGAGATGAGGAAGTAATAGTGTGTTGATGTTCTTACCCATAATGAGGGTTTATCCCACTGGTTCCGGCCCCAAGCTCATGCATGTTGGTTTTCCCAACCAGTATGGCACCACATAATCTCAGTCGCTTCACACACCACGCATCGTCTATACAAGGCCTTACTTCGTGTAACCACTTGGTACCTCCTTCAAGAACCACCATTGTTGAGTCAGGTAAGAGATTATATGCACACTAAAATTCATGACTCAGTTGGACTTGCAGTGAAGAAGAAGAAGAATACTTCTTTGGATGAACAAACCCCTTGTGAATTGAGAGCATTTAAACATGAAAATACCTGTGGTTGGATATGGAAGACAATCGATTTCGTCTTTTATGGCGACTGGGACTCCATCTAGAGCTGAAATTGGTTTTCCTGGAGAATTCCACCATCATTACCATTAAAGATGAAATTTTTTATATTATATGTTGAATTAGTAGAGCAATGGGTACCTTGTTGATAACGAAGAGTAGACTCAGTAGCTTGGGTTAAAATATCATCAGCATTGTAATTTATAAAGTAGGACATGTGCAGTGCAGGATCGGATGATTTTTGGACTGCAGCTATAAATCTTTCTGCAACCTGTACAAAACATTGCAATCAAGATCTTGAAGATGCTTTGATTGAAGTCCAAACAACATGTTCAAATCGACCCCAAAAACATATTGGGTGAATTTCGAATAATGCAAAATGCAATTTATACTTCCATCATTGTTCAAATTCGTGATATCGGTCATTGTTAAAAAAAAATATTCTTAATTTCTACCTTCAAACATTAAAAATCTCACTTTGTACATTTAATGTTATGAATTAGTAGTAATGTGGACCTGACACAGATTATTGTTTAATTTTTCGTCACAAATTGAAGCACATGAGGTACAAGTGTTTTGGCATGGAGATAAGATATGTCAATTGCTGTAAATTTTTGTCTGCGATCAATTTGACACTATTTTATGTATAGAAAATAGGGTTATATGCAAACTAAATCATGTGCAACTCACATTAAGCGCCAAGAGTCTATAAATTTAAACACAAGTCCATGTCCGAAGCACTTGTAACACATGTGCTTCAATTTACGACAAAAAAATTTACGACAATTTGAGCGAAGTGCACATTGTTATAATTCATAACATTAAAGGTATAAATTAAAATTTTTAATATTTGAGGGTACAAATTAAAATTAAAACATCTTTTGAGATGCAAAGTGAGATTGATCCAAAAAAAAAAAATGAGACGTTGGTCGCACAATAGTATTTTTTTGATCAGTCGCACTGGAATAAAAGATAAGGGACAAAATATACTTTGACCCTTTCAATTATGATTTTTTTTACTTTATCTCAATTTTTTATATTACACCAACTATGTGATTAATTTTACATTGTTCCAATTATTAACATCCGTTACATATTTAACAAAAAAATATTTTATTTTACCCCCGAACTACATAATTTTTTTCAGTTTGCCCCGACACAATAACAATTTTTGTCTAAAAAAATAACGAATGTTTGTGATTGGAACTAGGGCTGGCCATAGCCTTAGGCCACTTAGGTGGCCTAGGGCCCCCACAATTTAAAGAATTCAAGTTAAAGAGTTCATAATGACAATGGGTCCAGAATATTAGTACTCAACATGTTATGGCCCAATGTCTCTCTCCCTCTCTTTGAGTATGTGTCCTAACATTTGTATCTACTCCTATAAAAATTGTCTACGTTCAAACCATAGTCCTTAATATCTTATTTTCTAAAAGTATTTTTTTAGGGTTGTCAATCAAGAATATTTAATTTATTTATTTCATATACCAAAAATTTATCGTTAATCTGTAACTTATCTCGTGTTAGAAATTTATTTGTTTTTTCGCTTTTGATGTTGGAACAAATCGATTATATGTTTTAACATAAGTCTATATCTACTTGAAAAGTACTCTTAATATGAAAAAAATAATAAAAAAGGAAAGTAGACAAATTAGTACTGATGATGTACAAAGTTGGCTATGCACAATGAAATCAGTCGAGTGTGTGATATAAAACAATTAATAATAAGAGACAAAGATTGGGTGGTTGGGTCTAGGTGACCTAACTACTGGAGGAGGCAACGGTAGCTGGAGAATTCTATTAATGAGAGAGTACAAGGTAGTAGGAGAGAGAGAAAGAGCTAGGGTAAGAGTAAGCTCAAGGTGTAGTGTCTGTCTCCTGTGTAAGGGGTCTACAATTTATAGGCACATAACCCTAAATGAGACGTTGACATTAAGGTCAAGCTACTAGTCTTATGGGGATGATAGCTTTAATTGTGGATAGACACTATCTTGAAGTCATGACTATTCTGATGATTACTCGCCCATGTGTGTTGACCTTCCTTGAACTCTAGAGATTTAGATTGGACCGAAGCCATGAACTAGGCCCAACCTTTATGATGATTTGCGCTTAATCCATGGTTTGGGCTCAGATCCAACTGGATCTGGACTCATCAAGTATCACATAGAGATTAGATTCTTACAAACATAAACTAACATTAAATTGAAAACATTACCCTGCGCCAAAAAAATAGATTTTTTTGAATGAAAGTATTGTTTAGAGAATATTGGTAATGCTACTCAACAATTTTTTTTCTCATAGATATGCCTGTAAAAATTTGGATATAAATTCTAAAATTATTATTTTTGCGGCTCAAAACATAAAGATATGATTTTAGATGTATGTATTTTAATTATTATTCATTACCGTATATTATGTAATATTAGATATAGATAGTGCCCCATTAAAATTCCTCGCCTAGGGCCCCTATATGTGTTGGGCCGCCCCTGATTGGAACAATGTGAAATAATCAAAATAGTGGACGAGGAAATGTGAAAAATCCAATAGTTCAAGGGACAAAGTAAAAAAAAAAAAAATCATTGTTGACGGTATCAAAATATAATTTATCTAAAAAAAAATTGAATATGACAAAATGTTTCGATCATATCACACGTCATACGTACAACTAAATCGAACAATAAATTGTAATTCGATGACAATGACTCGAACGACTCAACTGAGTGAAATGAGAATCGTGGTTTACAATAAATGCATAGTAATATGAAAGTAGAAAGTAGTAGAGAGAGTTAAGGTAACATACCATCCGAGGGGTTATTTTTTGCGACTCATAGGCTCTTGCATAATCCATTATTGTCCAGCGACGGAAATTGAGTTTTGAATTTTGGAGTATATTTTCTGGAGATTCTACACAATCCATGGCCTCTTTAACTTGTTCTGGTGGAGATAGATTGGAGTTGATGCATTTCACTTCTTCTTCTTTAAGGTCTGTCATGTATGATTAAAAACTTTTTATTACTGGGAAGAAAATCAAAAACATCTTGAGAGCAATAAAAAGACCATACAAACATCAATTTGCAATTACATTACAGTAGAAAAAAAAATAGGGTTAATTGCATTGGAGGTCCTCAAAGTATGAAGTTTGTCTTATTTTGGTCCATAATATTTCAATTGCATCATTTTAGTCCTTGAAGTATTGAATATATTTCTATGTGGTCCCTCAAGCAGACAACGTCTAAATTGCTAATGATTTTTATATGGGCAAAAAAAAAAATTGGATAACTTTTGACCCCTCAGCTACCAAATTTCTCATATTGCACTATTTTTTTGGTCACTGCCACAAAAAAAATGTATTTTTTTGAAGAAAGTAAGGTTTTTGTGACGGTAGTGCTGTCACAAAAAATTTATTTGTTATCTCAAATACTATTTGAGACGGGCCGTTATTGTCATAAAAACTTTTTGAAACTTCACTTATTATGGCTACCATTGTGGCGGTATTGGCCGTTATAATAAATGGCGTCTCAAAATTTTTTTATTGCAGCAGCAAGCTATCTCAAATAGAATTTGCGGTAGTAAATAACCTTTTTATGACAGCACTATCACCACAAAAAACTTTTTTCTTTAAAACACAATTTTTTATGACAGTAAACATATCTACCATAAAAACTTGTCTCAAAAGATTCTAATTCTTGCAATGATAGAAAAAGGGGTCATAATTAAGACGGTCAATGTATAATTTTTCCGTAAAAGTCCTAACATCGCTTAATTATAGTCGATGATATGAATGAAATGGCTGACAGAGAAAAAAAACTAGATATAACAAGAGATTTAGATCTTATTATAGTATCACATATTGGACTTCATCGACAATTATCTGTACAATTTGGCCGAGTCAATCAAAAATCGTCGAGTCAAACACGAATCGAGTGGGACTCATGATTTCCAGTTCAATTAAGTTTCTTATAAGTACTAGTTTTATTGACTTTCTCACCAAGGGATGAAGCAAATAATAATGGATCAACATAATTCTTGGAAGATTCACTTTAAAAGTTAAAGAAAACACCAGACCTTCAAAAGGGTGCAAAGGAACGTACAAAGGTGCCTCTTTCACCTCCACAAATGAAACAAGCTGCAAACCCAAAAAAGAAAAAAGAAAAGAACATTTAGTCAGCAACTTAGAGGAAATACCAATATGTGTTTGCCAATTTAAAATATACAATTAAATAATTAATAATAACTCGTATTTGAAGATACTCTGTAATATCAAAAATTAAATTAAAATTAAAGTGAACAGAAAGAAAATAAAAGAATGATATGTGAATTAATGAGGATGTTTGATATTGAAGAATGTATTGGTTAAATTACCCGACATTAAGAGAGCTGTGCAGAGAAAATGTTTTTGAGCGGGAATTTTATTTTTTTGGGGGAGGAAAATTGTCAACGTGTCGAGAGAAATAAAAAAATATATAATTCTAAGGGTAAAATAAAATAACTTTTCGACAAATTTGTAACAGACATCAATAACTGGGATTGTGTGAAACTAATCACATAATTGAAAGTACAATGTAAAAAATATGATAGTTGAGGGGACAATGCAAAAAAAAAATATTATAGTTGAGGGAGTTAAAGTGTAATTTGCCAAGGTACATTACTTAGTTCAGTCTTATAGAAATGTGTCCCGTGATTAATATTATTAAAAAACTGTAAGGGAAAAACAGATATCACGTAATACTATCAATTTTTTTTTAAAAAAAATTTGTAAGATCCCAAAAAACGTATTAAAAAAAAGACACTTATCTAAAATTTTTGTATTAGACTTTAATTTGTGTTGAGCCGTCCCTGTCTGTCAATGCCCATAAGCATCCTCCAAGTTTGGGCAACTCATAATGAGGTTACCACATATGGTCCATGGCATTTTATGAGGAAGACAATCCTGGACCACTTATTTACACCGTATCACTTATATTAATCACCAAGATTTTTCTATCATATACAAGCTGTAGATGGTCTTGAAAATATATATATATATATATTAGAAAACACCAAATTCCTTTGGAATTTTAATTCAAGAAAGGGTAAATTACACTTATACCCTCCGAACTATTACTCTTTTTTTTACTTTACCCCCTCAACTACTAAATTTCTCATATTACACCACTAACTAACACTTTTATTTTACATTTTTCCTATCACAAATGTCTGTTATTTTTTTGGACGAAAGTTGTTGACATGTCAAAGTAAAGTAAAAAAAATTACATAATTTGGGAGGCAAAATGAAATAACTTTCCGTTAAATATGTAACGTGAGTTAATAATTGAGGTAATGTGAAATTAATCACATAGTTAAGGGTGTAATGTGAAAAATCTGGTAGTTGAGGGGATAAAGTAGAAAAAAGGGATATAGTTCAGGGGTGTAAGTAAAATTTACTCTTCAAGAAAATGAATTTTAAGGTGATGGAATATTTCATTTGGGTCTATCCAAGGACCAATTTGGGGTCCTTACACCCCTTTATGGTGAATTACCCAAGTTACCCAACAACCTATTTATGGTGAATTTTCTCTAACCCATCTAAGGGGTGGACCAAATTTGGGGTCGGTAGGATTTATTGGCAAAAGACTGTTGTACCTTTTACTTTTCAGAAAACTTGGATTGTTTAAAGGATATGATGATCAAATTTAATTAAAAAAACTTTCAAATCATGAGATAATCTGTGGGACCTCCATGCTTTTAAATGAATTTGCCAAACATGAGATTGGTTTGAAATTAATATAAAAGATTCAAAAAACACTAAAAATTAAGGATATTATTGTAATTTTATCCTAGATTGTTATATTCCCTAACTATTTCATTCCTCCTCAAACCACATGAGGTTAAGTGCAGATTTCCAAAGTAAAAAAAGAGGTAAAGTGTTGTTGAATCAAACCAAGTGTGTTTGGGGGGGGGGGGGGGGAATCTATAATTTGTCGGTTTTTTTTTTTCTGCAAGAAAAAATGACTGGATTTTCCCCTCATTTCTTTCCTTTCCTCTTCCCTTCCCCACCCCCACCCCACCCCCCCCCCCCCCCCCCCCCCCCCCCCACCCCCACCCCCATAAAAAAAAAAAACCCCCAATTTGCATAAGTTGAAAATGGGTACCTTGTGGATTAAATTGTTCCTCTTCAATATGTACAGCAAAATGGATCCGAAAATCCGAGACTCCAGGAACCATGCAAATACTTTAACCAGAAGTCCAGCCATGCGAGGAGCTGCAAATCATATTCAACATTAAACATTGCATATAAGCATCAATTAAAAGAAGCAAATCAGATGCAGATACACTGTTCAATTAAATTTAGATGATTCCACTATCTTTATAGGTTCCGCGGATATGTAATAGAATAAATTTAACGGTGACTAATTAAACTTGATCGAAAACTTGGAAATTTGACATTGATTGAGTGAATCCAAATTCCACGGTAGCTAGCTGTAACCTTTGTTTGGACTTTGGGGCCACTAGTGCAAATATCAGTATCTATTATATCCAAAAAGGACATTTCTTATTCTTTTTTTTTGCCCTTCACCATTTCTTTTTTTGAGAAAGAAACAATCAAGACCATGAAAGTGATATAGAAACAGCATAACCAGTGCAAAGCTCATAGCCTGTCGTCACCCTCCAAACTTGAATTCATACAGAATTATTATCATCATACACCAAATAAAAATTATATGCATCCACCACCCATTATATATATATATATATATGAATTTCGAAATACAACACCTTTGACATTGGCTCGAAGATAAAACTCGTCGCTTTGAGGACCAAGATCGACATCATCCACAGCTTTGTAAACCACACCTTTAGCCTTCAGAAAACCCATGGTTGTGACAGACAACCTCAGTTCTATCAAAAAAAGTTAATAGATTTTTGTAATCTCTCTCTCTCTCTCTTCCCTCCCTATCTGTCTTTATATATAGGTATAAGCTGTATTATGTACATAAAGAGGAGGTGTTTTGAGACATGATCAGAGAGAGAAAAGTAGAAGACACAAAGGTGATGCTCCACAGAAAAGTTACATATATTTATATGCAATCAACCACACACACACTCACACACATACACTTAAATACATGTATAGATGTACAGATGGGTGTGTCTGTGTGTGTGTGGATGAGAGAGAGAGAGGAGGAGGAATCTAGGCGGAGATGGCAAGAAAAAAAAAAAGAAAGAAGATAAATGAATTTACGCAAGGCCTATCATTATCTCTAACTGTACCTATAAATGAGGCTGGTGAGAAAAAAACTAAGAGATGGAGTAGGAAGAGAGTAGAAAGGAAGTCGTTTTCAAAAACAAATGGGATTGAAAAGTTCTAAGGCTTTGCACGTAGTCTTCCACGGACTGCTTTTGTCTCTTTTTCGACATATAAGGCTCCGAGTTGTTGGCCGTTACTAGCTATTAAAAGTTTGGTTTTTTGCCCCACCGGATTTGTTAATTTATATTTTCACCCCACATGATTCATCAAAAAAGATAAAAATGAAATAGAAGAGGAGGAGGGAGAAAAAGCTGAGATAGACAAGGCAACCCAAAAAAGTGAATTGAGTTATTACACTTTTCACCTCTAAAATATCACCCTGTTTCCACTTTGGCCCTTCGATTTTTTTTTTTATTTTTAATTTTGTTGATCAAGTTTGACAGTTGTGTTTAATCAGTCCAATTAGTAGTTTTTTTTTTTATTCAACAGTCAGGAGTGTCCGGATCGATTTATGCGCACCTCGACTAATCTCTTACTCGGTCCGGTCAAAAGTAGATCATTCACACCGCAACTACAATATCCAATTAGTAGTTGGACAAACAATATTGACACATTTTGCTGACTTCCCCCATCACAATCATTGAATAGGTAATAGATCCCAATAAATATTGGGACCCACAGTTAAATCAATGACAGTAATGTTGGGAGTCAGTAAATGTTGTCAATATTTTTTGTCCAAGTAACATTGTTCTTAGTAGTTGTTATCCAAACTTTGCATGGAAAGGTTCATGACCTATGCGTGTAGTAAAAAAGTTTTTTTTTTGGCATTGCAGTTAAAAGTGTTCAGGTCAGTTTACGCGTATCTTGACTAATCCGTTTTTTGATCCAATTAGAGATAGACCGTCCACATGCAGGATTAAGAAATTCATAAGGAATAAATTCCTTATCATTTGGCCCCAAATTAATGCAAAGATCCCTTCACATTTGAAAACTGAAATAAAGACATTTTATGAGAGTTGTTAATGGAATTTCCAAGAGAATTAACGCCACTATTAGATTGTTCTCGAGTACTCAGATTATACCCAGCATGGCCCTTGATTTAACCTCCAAAAGACCTTAGACAAGGACCAAAGTGTTAATAGGCCAACTAGATATTATTCACGACCAACCAAGATATTATATCAACAATTGATTTTAATACAAATAACTAAACATTAACAACTGCAAAAACATAAGCAACTCCGTTGAACTATCAAGGGTTTGATTTGATGTGTTACATACAGTTATGTTATCCTGAGAAATTGTGCCAGCAAAACTACAAACATCTACAATCTTACTGTCATTTCTCGACTATAACGAAAACTTCATAAAACTTATCAAAAACTTGGGAATGTCAGTATAATTTAAGGGCCTTAATTTTCCATGCAAAGATTGGAATCTAAAACAACTCGGGGCCCTTCGCTCTTTCTTTTTTGGTTTAATGGGTAGAAGTGTTCGGGTCAATTTATGTGCATCTCGAATAATTTTTTTTCTCTCTGGTCCGATCAAAAACAGATCATCTATACCGTAACTAGGGTATTATGACATATAAATCCCTTATGGTATGACCCAAGAGATTGTCAAGATTCAAATTCAGAACATCTGGATTTCTAACACGTCTTTGATATCACTTAAACAATGGGTAGGCGCTTGACTCTTTCATTACTTTTTTTAGTGTAATTGTCACTATAGTGATAGCTACTCCAAGTGAACTTGGATCACTACTAGATTATATTTAGTGACTTTATACCAAGGTAAGTGACTAGTGAGTCAAATGTAATAGCCTTATCTGAAGAAACCCTATACATATTAATTATATAGGTTTTATATTGTACTAAACTTCTGTAAATGGCATTAAGCATTCATGTGATCTCATAGATTGTATTGGTAGTGTAAACTATGGCCCAATACTTGAAGAGCACAAATTGAATTAAATCTTGCAGAAATTTTGTAAACGCGTACAAAATACGAAGATTATTTTCTATATACTTTTTTTCATTTTTTTTTTAATTATAGATTGTCCACCATGTATAGATGGGGGACCTATAGATAAGTATTGTGTCCCACTTAAATTTATTGTAGATGATGTGAGAAAGACGGAGGATAATTTACTGGATGCATTCTTAGTTCTTACTCTCAAAAATGGTACAACAAACGAGCAGTAAACTTAGATGTTTTGAGTTTAAAACTTGACAATTTTTTTGGGGGAGCTAATCCATAAGGGATTTATCTCTCATGATTTTCCTAGTTCCGACGTAGATAATCTGTCTTTGACCAAATCGAAAGAAAATTAGACGAGGTGTGGTGTAAGCTGATTCGGATACCCCTGATCACAATATCAAAAACAAGAAAAAAAATAGGACACCAAATACAAAGAAAGACGAGAATAAAAGAAAAGAGCATTTATTATTTTTGTGGGTGTAAAGCATCCAAAATCAGCTGTCTCCTATAATTGAGCCCAAGCATTTATGGGTTTGATTAGCTCTCCACCAGATATGAGCTCCTCAAACAATAGTACTATTCTAAGGTACCCCTAAAGAATTTGATTTTCTTCTTGGACCACATCCAGTGATTTATTTTCATGTGTCGGCTTGTCTAGGAGGAGTAGGTAAAATTGGGCAGGAATTGCTCCACAAGTGGAAGATTAGGTATGGAAAGGGGTTAAAATTAGTTAGGTAACGGCTCCTGTGTTGAGCATTAGCTAAAATTCAAGTTATAATTCAAATTTGAATGAAATTTAGTATTAGTATGGACGTACTATGTCTCGCTATTAATCGAACACATTTCTTCAATTTTTATCACCGATAAGTCACTTAATATGAATTCAAGTAGGACCCATTAGTTATAAGTGGGTATATACCCGTATATACGAAATGGTATACCCTTGAGTACTTGTCTAAAGAATGCACTCTCTGATATAAATTAGCAAAAGCCTCCAGCATTTATCCGTTTTAAAAGGTACAGTTAAACTTTAAATTCAAGTGCAACAATAGCTTGATTGTTGGTGGCTCATGCTTGCTTAATCTCGAGGCAGAAGAGACCAACTCTATGCTATATTAGGTGAGGGCAAATGACTATCTCTCATGGTAGTTCAGAAAATGCACTCATAAATTTTTAGGACAAATATTTTTTACCAGCAAGGCAAATATTTGTTGAAACAATAAAAATTGGCCAAGTCCTATACATAGGGGTGTTCATGGGTCAGGTTATCCATGGGTCTCGTTATTCGGTCCAAAAAAATAGGCCCGATAGTTGGCCCACCCGAGGCCGAGCCCAATATCCTTAAAAAGAGGACTTGGGTTTGCCCCCAAACTCATTACCGGCCCGAAGCCCGGCCCAAGAGTCCGCCAGTCAAGCCCAACCCACCTACTATTCCTTTGAAAAAAAGTTATACTTTTAAACTATTAAATTTAAAACTTTGAAAAAAGTCTTCCAATATTGAAATTTTAAATTTTAAAAATTTAGATATTATAAATAATGTATTATTTTCTTTTCCATATATTAAGCAGATAAGTTTTAAATTGTAGAGTAATGCAAATGACAAATAAGTTAGTAGGTGTCAACCTAGTTGAGATTTATTCATTCTATTGGATATAGTTCATTATTTTATTTTTATCCATTTTGACTTTACTTTTGATTCAAAAATATAATTTACACAAATATTAAGTTAAAAAAATATTCATTATTTTTAAATAAATATGTATATAAAAAAACCCGCAAACAGGCCCGCCTAGCAAGCCTACCCAATAGGCTCACAGGTTGGGTTACGGGTAGTCTACTCCTACCCGAAGCCCGGCTCGGTCAGCCCGATAACTCACTTGGGTAAGGGGTTAGGCCTACACTTCCCAGGCCGACCCGAAAAAAATTTCGTTGGTCTAGCTCGGCCCGACCCATGGACACCCCTACCTATACGACTCGGTCAAGTTATTAGGAATGACACTTTTCATTCCACTACTATTATAGGTAAACTGTGGGGCTCATTCGCAGTTAGCTCGAAAACGTCTCAAACGACTCGATCGAATTGTCATTGTCATAGTAGTCATCAAATCACAATTTATCACTTGATGTCGTATTATGTTATCGTAATACTATCTGCATAAATTTAATTTCTTTTAATGATTATCCGGTCCCGTTTAATGATGTCAAGATCAATACATCTCAGTGACTGTGAATTAATGGTGATGCTGTGACCTTAATCATGCATTAAAATTAATATCTTGCGATCAAACCGAAAGCATAACAAAGACATTTCCAGAACACACACGGAATGTTATTCATTGATGCTTCTTGGAATATTAATGATAGACATGACTCGACTATGGTACACCGAAAAATTTCTGTAGTGTATTTTCAAATTTTATCCTAATATTTTTAAGATTGATCGAAAGTACCATAAAAAAGTGATAAAAATAATTATTAAAAAATGATAAAAATACTTATAAAAATAATAAATATATCTATAAAAATAATAAATGACTATATGACTCGTCAATGATAGACGTGGAACAAAGAAACCCAAGAGTCAAATCAAACATTAAGGCAGCCCCACAAGTATACTGAGGGTGTAATTTGTATGTCATTTAGAATTAACTTCTTTCCTCTGTAGGTGCCCCAAAGATATATATGTGTGGGGGTAACAAGGCAAGCGTTGCCCTTTATGGTCGGGCAAGGTAACATAGACTTAAATTCTGATCTTGACTTCACTTGTGTATATATGTATATCTATATACTAAAGTAAAAGATAATTTAAATCTCAAAAAATAAAAAAAAATAATTTTTATTTTTCGTAAGTGATATCGTTTTAAATTTCACTTTAAAAATAATCCAATAGTTAGTATTAACTCCTTAAATTTAATAGAGAAAATAGGTCCTTAATGGGGTGTGCTTAAGATGAGTTTTTAAAAGTGTTTCAAAAACTTACTTTTCATAAATAGTTAAAAAAAAAAAAGTAGTGTTTGAAGCCAGCCCACCACCCCCACCACCATTATCGCCACCCCATCACCACTAACACCAACACTAACACTATCATCGTTGTCGCCACCCCATCATCACCACTACCACAACCACCACCAGCGTTGTCACCCCACACCACCTCTACCACAATAACCACTACCATAACTACCACCACCGCCACTGCCACCACCATCATTGCCACCACTTTACCATCCCCATCGCCCACCACCATTATCACCACTACCACCATCGTCATCATAGCCACCCCACCACCACCTTTGCCATAACCACCACCACCATTACCCCCGCCACACCACCACCACTGTTACTACCACCGCCCCACCACCATCACAACTATTACCACCAAAAACATGTTTTTGGATATTATTTTTTGAGATGCAATTCAAACACGCCCACAATTTTTCATCCATAACTCCTCTTCTCTCTTTTCTTCCATTTTTCAGTTGGATAAACAGTAAATTTCTCGCGGGCTTCGATCCAGTATCACATTATCTACATATCTTTTAAATACTTGCACATAACTCCGTATAGTTTTAAACCAAAATGAAATAGTAAAAAACTCGTTTGAAGTTAATGACCAAAATTCACTATTTTTATAAAATAATATGTCAAAATGACTTTTATCCTTTTATGCATACTACATTTCTTATTTTTCTCTCTATAATGAATCAATCTTTTTTTAACTCTTTTCCCTTCGTTGTTATTCTCAAGATCAATGGTCACCAATAAACCAAATCAACATTTACGATTAGAATTTATTTTTTAGTAGAATACTTAAACTTAGTGTCAATATCATAACCTTATCACAACAATCTAAGCATTAGGCTTTTGAAATGGACTGACATATTAACCTCACAAATTAGAAATTATTTTTTGTTGGGTTTTCTTACATGTTAGTATGATGGGCTTTGGAATTGAGGCCACTTGTAGGGACAAAACGTAGATTTGTGGTCTTATATCAGAAAAAAAAAAATCAATTATAAATTTTATTTAAATTATTTGTAGTTATTGATTGTCAAAATAAAAAAATAAAATGAAAAATATCATTCCTTCTTTAAACAACAACAAGAAAACAAAAGAATTACGATACTAAAGAATAACTATTTAGTATTATAAAAAGACACTTTCTAAAACCCGAATGTTAGGAAGGTTATTACCCGATTGAGTCATAACTTTCATATAGTACCAAAAATTATTGTTCCACATTGAAGTTACAATTCAAAAGAAATGACTTGCAATTCAATTGGAACCGAGTTATGATAAAAAAAAAAAAAAAGAACTATAACTAATACAAGAATATTAGGTTGAATCTTAACCGTTTATAACCATTACTTTTTTTTTTTCAACCCCGTTTATAACCATTACTACATGATACACTTTTATCATAAATCCAAATTTTTGAGTGGTAGCCTTATTAAAAAAATAATTGTTTGATACTCCAGCCTTTTTATTTCCAAAATGTAAATAGTTTGAGCGAAAAAGAGCGCTTTTGTGTTGTGAGCGTGATCGGGAGGAATAAATATTCAATAGAACAATTACACCACGTCATCGCCATCAAGTGGTGTCACTGATCAATAATAAATACATAAATAGGTGGGGGGAGTGAGAGTTTTACACAGAGGAGAGAAGTTGAATGAAAACAACTGAAAACAACACATTCGAATTGTTTGGAAAATTCTATACACAAAACGATGTCACAAAGCGGCAGTAACATGTGATAGCATCAAAGAAGCAACAGAATGAAAGCAATACATTGTCCTTGCCACGTTCTATTGCATCTCGAGAATTAACTCTTTAGAACCAACGGACCAATGTGTAGGGTAGCAAGCTGTTTATTACATGAAAGAGAGAGCAATGCTATTGAGATATAATTTGAGGACTTAATGATTGTGGTCATTATATTGTCAGTAGGTCCCAATATTAAAGTATTACTGGGTCCAACACTATCAATCCAATGGTCATAATGCATTGAGTCTCCAAATTATGTCTCTAAATTATATGTCCCAATAGCATTAGTGTTTTATATTTGGCTAGTCAAACCATCTCTCATGAGGAATGGAAAATTGGACGAAATCGGAGGTAAAAACTCTAAGTAATAGCTCAAGTGGTAATAGAGACGAGTTGTAAATTCATTAGTCTTGAGTTCGAATCTTGACAACCTCTTGGAGCCAAGGTATGAGAGATTTATCCTTCATAAATACTTTAATCCCGGCGTAAATGGTGTGTCTTGGACTGAACCAGTAAAAAGTTTAGTCGAGATGCGTGTAAACTAGTCAAGACATCCTTGACCGTTGAAAAAAAAAAAAAAAAAACAAATGAGAGGTAAAAGGGAATGGTAAAAGGTTTAATGTCGCATACGTAGAGGACATAAGAAGATAACATTTTTTCATATATCGAAACATAAATACATTCTGAACCCACATAAAAAAAAGAACGAACACACTTTGAAAAATAGTATTATTGAATGCCTAGAACTCGCAATACGTTTCTATTTATAGTAACCTCGATAGCTAGAATATTTGTTATGTAGTTTAATAATAATTCGAACTCCAACCATAAAAATCTAAGATATTTTCTTAATTTTTTTTTTTTTTTTTTTCAAAAAAAAAATTAAGAAAATATCTTAGAAAGGATGGAGGTAATGCGTAATTATGGACTGTTAGCTAAACTTAAACAATAATCAATATAGTGCTTAGGGGTAGTTACTAAACTTGAGTAATAATCTTAGTTATACATAAATTAGGATCGAAGAATAGACCAATAAGAATACAACAAGTAAGAGTTTACATAATTAAAACAAACAAAAATTCAAGAATTTAGGATATTATCATTAAGAATAAATAGCAAACCCACCAATAGATATGACATAAGATTTTCAAAAATCTAAAACATAAAAAATTTAAGAAATGAAGGATGGAGGTTTGGAGCTCAAAGAGGACAAGTACATTGCTATCTATTATAGTATAGATGTTTAGATCTTTAAATATCGTACACGAAATTAATGTCCTAATTGTAAGAAATTACCGAAAATAAATAAAACAAATGCCTAATATAGTTTAGGAAAGTCTTGTAAAAAAATTATCAAAAACTAATAAAAAAACGAGCAATGCTACAAAACCCAAAAGAAACACAAATTGTTACAACTCAAATACATATCATCCATTAGATGAGTAAATCCTATTAATTTTTCCAATGGGACCCACTCATCCCACACTTATTCAAAGGATGATATACATTTGAATTTGAATTTTTGAGTTTCATTTGAATTATGTAGTATTTTTTAAAAACACATATCAAATGGTTTGGAAAAGTCAACAAGATTTAGACAGCTAATAATCATAGAATAAAATAATCTTGTAAATGGTTATTCCAAATTTGGACTAAAACGACACTCGTTTCCCTTCATTACTTTGTCGCCGTTCGTCATACTTTGAATGCGTGACGATGTTCACATTCTAAATAATTGTGCTTTTTTTTGTTTTGAATAGGTCTCCTACTAGAAGTTTCTAAGGGAAAAACTCCCTATAAAATTTGGAGTGGTCAAAAGCCTGGTATTCAGCATTTGAGGGTATTTGGTTGCATTGTCTATGCCCATATTCCTGATCTACTTAGAAAAAAGTTTGAGGACAAGACTGAAAAATGTATTTTTATTGGGTACAGTTCCGTTACAAAAAGGTACAAATTGTATAATCCCATCACATGAAAAATGATTATTAACAGGGATGTCACTTTTGATGAGTAGGGTGTTTGGGATTGGTCTCAAAAGGAAGACAAGTTAGCCACACTTGTTCCTTTTGATGTTGATGATCAGCCACTTGAACAGTCCCCAACTATTTAATCCCCGCAACTAGAGTCATCTAGGCGTTTACAGCGTGAACGACACATGCCAACTAGATTGGAGGATTATGTTATTGGCACTGACAGTGATCCTTAAGATGAGGATTTGATAAATTTTGGTTAATATGCAGATTGTAATCCTGTTTCTTTTAATGATGCCTGCAGGGAGAAACATTGGGTGAAAGCAATGGATGAAGAAATTCATGCCATTGAAAAAAATAATATATGGAAGCTTATTTTTCTTCCCAATGGAAAGAAATTTATTGGAGTTAAATGGGTGTACAAGATCAAATACAAGTCAAACGGATAGGTAGATCGCTTCAAAGCGAGGTTAGTAGCCAAGGGTTACAAACAAAAATCAGGTTTTGATTATCTTGAGATTTTTGCTCCTGTTGCTAGGCTTGATACTGTTCGTATGATTATTTCTCTTGCTGCTAATTTTTGGAAGATTTTTCAAATGGATGTGAAATCTGCTTTCTTGAATGATGTCCTTGAGGAGGAAGTTTATGTTGAGCAGCCTACTGGTTATGTGAATAAAAGGGAGGAAAAAAAAGTCTATAGGTTGAAAAAGGCTTTGTTGTATAGGCTTAAAAAAGCCCCTAGAGCTTGGTACACCCAGATTGATTCTTATTTTGTGGAAAATGTTTTTCAGATATGTCTTTATGAACACACTTTGTATGTCAAAATTAATTCCCATGGATATATTATTATTGTGTGTTTGTATGTGAATGATCTAATTTGAAGTTAATTGAGAAATTCAGGGAGACAATGATTTATCAATTTGAGATGACTGATATGTATTTGATGTCATATTTTCTTGGGATTGAGGTTAATCAGATAGACAGTGGGATTTTTATTTTCCAACAGAAGTATGCTAGGGATATCCTTAAGTGGTTCAGAATGGATTTTTACAATCCTATTTTGACTCCGGTTGAAGAAAGACTGAAATTGGGTAAATATGAGAATGGTGAGTTGGTGAATCCCACATATTTTAGACGGTTGGTGGGAAGTTTACGCTATTTGACTTCCACTAGACCTGATATTTTTTTTTCGAGTTGGTCTTATCAGCCGATACATGGAGTCTCTACGTCAATCCCACTTACAAGCAGTTAAAAGAATTTTGAGGTATGTTAAAGGTACCTAGAGTGATGGTATTTTTTATACTCCTACTGGTTCTTGTGAACTTGTAGGGTATACAAATAGTGATTGGGGAGGTGATGTAGAAAAAGTCAAAAGCACTTCAGGGTATTATTTTCAAATTGGTTCAAGAATTTTTTTCCTGGTCGTCGAAAAAACAAGAAGTTGTTGCTCTTTCTACCACTGAAGCAGAGTATAATGCAGTCACCAGTTGTGCTACCCAAGCAGTGTAATTGTGTCATATGCTTGAATTTTTGCAACATGCACATAAAATTCCTTCAAAAATTTTCTGTGATAACAAGTCAGCTATTGCTTTGTCAAATAATTCAGTTTTTCATGAGAGAACCAAGCATATTCATGTGTCAATCAGATGATCAGATTGCAGATATTTTTACCAAGTCACTTAAATCTGATGCATTCATGAAGCTTAAACAGATGATGGGGATGATCAAGATTGAAGAGTTTTGTTCAAGGGAGACTGTTGGAGTTTGACCCAAACTCTCCAAGTATTTTATTATTTATTTATTTGATATTAATTTACAATTAGAGTTTTAATGGGTTTAAGAGTTTTGACCTATAAAGTGTTCTAGTTATTTGGTGTAGTTTAATTTAAATTGAATAGGATTAGAATTGTTTTTTATTAGTAGTATTTCTTCATAGTTTTTTTACTTCTTCAATGACAGAACGTTTTTTTTTGGTTAAGAGAATTTTTTTTCAACTTTGATGTTGAGCTTGTGTTTATGAGTTTCGTTGGTTTTGATCGAAAGCTCTGTCTTCGGTTTTTTCTTTCTTCTTTTGATTAAATCTTTGGTGTGATATTATTTTAAGTGCTTCATATTACTTTGGGATCTTACAAATAGACTTGAGAGAAACACACTCTCCAACAATGCAGCTAGAACCCTAGACTGCACGCCCAAGACCGTTGAAGAATTAAAACTTAGAACAAGAACAACAATTAGAACCAACACTCATATAGAAGAAGAACACATGAATTTTTATTTCATAGTACTTCTCCTTACACTCTTACAAGGATACACTCCATGACCCAAAACACTTCTAGAATTTATAGGACTCTCCTATCATGTACCTAGACAAATACGCATCCCTAGATAAGTAGATTCATGAATGACCATTAGACTCCATACATGAATATTACTAATGTACATTCATGTACCAAACCAAACCATGTAACAAACCATTCATGTACCAAGCCATTCATGTACCAAACCATGTACATGAACCATGTGTAAAAATACTAAAATAAACTAATAAAGTTAGCACAACTTTCAACACTCCCCCTTTGTGCTAACACCAGAAACCAAGCCCAAAAACTCTCGGAATTTCTGAAACTTTTCCTTTGGTAACGCCTTGGTGAAAATATCTGCCAGCTGATCATTTGTATCCACCTTAATTAGATCAATCTCATCTTCAAGTACCTTCTCTCGAATGAAATGATAGTGGACTCCAATATGCTTGGTTCTAGCATGGAATACTGGATTTGAATCCATTCGAATAGAACTCATGTTATCACACAATAGTTGTACTGGCTTGTTAATTGGATGAAGAATTTCTCCAATAAGCCTCTTCAACCAAACACATTCCTGAGCTACAAGTGTAGCTGCGTTATATTCTGCCTCTGTGCTTGACAATGCAACCGTTGCTTGTTTCTTGCTACACCACGAAATAGCTGCAGATCCAAAACTAAACACAAACCCGGAAGTAGATCTCCTTGTTATAGAATCTCTGGCCCAATCAGCATCTGTGTAACCTTTGAGAGTAAGGTTAACATCTCTCTTATACACCAGACCAAAATTGATTGTGCCACTAAGATACCTAAGTATCCTATTAGCAGCCTCTTGATGGGATTTGCGCGGTTGTTTCATGAACTGACTAATTATCCCAACTGAAAAAGAAATGTCGGGTCTGGTAATAGTCAAATACAACAAACTTCCAACCAGCTTCCGATAGCGTTGCCCATCTTTCAAATCTTTCCCTTCATCAACCTTTAATTTCAAGTTCTGCTCCATTGGAGTAGCTGCTGGTCTACAATCTGACATGCTAAATTTCTCCAAAATTTTCTTGGCATAGTTCGCTTGAGAAAGAAAAATACATTCTTCATTCCTTCATACCTCCAATCCAAGAAAGATGTGAAGCTCCCCAAGATTCTTCATCTCAAACCGTATAGCAAGCTCCCTCCTAAGTCTTGTAACTTCTTGTTTATCATTACCCGTCACTATCATATCATCAACATATAGCAAGACTAGGACATGCATAGATGAATTCTTCTTAACAAAAACACTAGCATCAGCACTTGAAGCTACAAAACCACCGAAACTTAAATATTGAGCAATCTTTCTATACCACGCTCGCGGTGCTTGCTTAAGCCCGTAAAGAGCTTTCTTCAACAAACACACAAAATTTGGAAATCTTGATGATTGGAAACCAGGAGGTTGCTCCATGTATATCTCCTTATCAATATCTCCATACAAAAATGCATTCTTAACATCTAGTTGCCAAAGCTTCCATCCTTTAGCAGCAGCTAAGGATATAATGACACGCACACAGGTCATTTTGGCAACTGGACTAAAAGTTTCTTCATAGTCCAAGTCGTACTTTTGTGAAAATCCATGAGCTTGACTTTATATCTGTCAACACTACCATCCGCCTTCCGCTTTAGTTTATACACCCACTTACAAAAAAATAGGTTGAACATCACGAGGTTTAGAAACTAAATCCCAAGTTTCATTTTTCAATAGAGCAGCCATCTCTTCTCCCATAGCGACTTCCCATTCTGGACTACGATGTGCTTCTTCGAAGGATGTTGGCTCACATTCATGAATCGGCCCCGCAAAGAAGCACTCACAAATATTACAGTTATCAATATCCAGATGATAGTCCTTGAACTTCTCAGGTTTCTTACGATCTCTTGTTGATCTGGGAAGTGCTAAATCCTCTTGAACAGACTCGGAATTTTCAATCTCTTTGGTGCTACTCCCCCGTAATTCATCAAGTACAAGCAAAGAAATCACATTTTTAGAAGAATTTTGTTCATCTTCTCTTCCATCACTTTGGGGTGGGATTACGACATGTGGCATATAAAAAGACGAGATCTCATCAAAGACAACATCTCTCGATGTAACAACCTTGCGTGTTTCTAGATCCATACACCGCCAACCTTTTCTGTTCGGATCGTATCCCACAAATACGCACTTTGTAGCCTTTGCATCCATCTTGGTTCTAAATTTATCCTGAATATGAACATAACAGACTGAACCAAAAACTCTAAAATAAGCAACTGAAGGCCTTACATTATATAGCAGCTCAAATGGTATTCTCATGTTAATCACCCTTGACGGAACCCGATTAACCACATGACAAGCACACTGCATAGCTTCAGCCCACAATTCCTGCGGTAAATTCTTGGCATGAAGCCAGCTTCGACTAACTTCTTGCAAATGTTTCAACTTTCTCTCTGCAACTCCATTTTGTTGCGATGTTCCAGTACATGTCATTTGTCTTCTTATGCCATGCTTCTCGCAGAAATCAATAAACTCATTGGTGATATACTCAGTTCCATTATCAGTTCTAAAACAACCGATTCTACTTTGGAACTCTGCCTCAACGATTCTTTTGAATCTCTTGAAATATGCAATTGTCTCAGACTTTGCTCTCATGAAATACACCCAAGTGAACCTGGTGTAATCATCGACAAGAACTAGCATATAATAAAAACCACTATAACTTGTTGTAGGACACATCAACAAATCATAATGAATTAGTTCCAAAGGCTTCTTAGACTTTATTGAGGACTTCCCGAAAGGTAAACGATGAGTCTTTCCATATTGGCAACCCTCACAAACAGTGTCCTGATGAAAATTTCCTAAATTTGGAAGCCCATCAACTAGGTTATTAGCAGAAATTTCCTTTAACTTCCCATAACCAACATGGGCCAATCGAGCATGCCACAGAGATTCATTATCTTGTTTGCTAGTTTTCTCAACATAAGCATCACTAGCTGACAAGTCATAAAGGGACTTAACCTTCTTTCCTTCCAACAAAATATCAGCCTCCAAATTTCGAATGTTGGACAAGACTTTAACATTATCCGGACTAAATAGAACATATATCCCAGAATTAGAAATTTGAGAAACAGAAACTAGATTTTTAGTCATACCGGGAACATGGTAGACATTGTTGAGAGTAACACAACCAGCATTCGATGCATTAACTTTGACCATACCTTCATTTTTTACTGGGTGAATGGAGTTGTCAGCCATCACAATTGCATCTTGCCCCTTATATTCTTGCAAACTTGAAAACAATGAATCATCTCCCGTCAAGTGGTGAGAACAACCAGAATCGATTATCCAGTCCTTCTTGTAATCAATACTCGCACTCGCAGTGGAAGAAATCAGCACCGATTCTCTTGACATTTTTCTTGTATCCAGAACTTTAGTAAATAAACAAGTACCCCACTCGCGGTTTTCAGAAGGCTCCCCACTTCCGTTCTTGGAAGTGCCAACATTGCCCTCAACCATTACTGTCTTGCAATATTTCTTAATATGTCCAGGTTTACCACACCTATAGCAATCAAAAACCTTTTTGAATCCGCCTTGAGAACCACCTCCTTGATATTTCCTTTCTTGATCCTTTTGAATTTTGCCCTTCCAATTTGTGTTTTGCTCCCCCGAATTTTTCTTCTTCCAACTGTTGCCTTGCTGCTGATTGTTCTTCTAATTGCTGTCTTGCTGTTGATTGTTCTTCCAATTGTTGCTTTGCTGCTGGCTGTTCTTCCAATTATTTCTTGCAAATAATGCCTCATCTTTTCCAGAAATTGATGCACTTGCCATTTGTTTGGATAAAGCCTCTTGATTAACAAGCAAATTTTCCAACTCAATAATACTAGGCTATGTTGCCTAACCTTGAATGGATGTCAAGAAATGCATGTATTCCTTTCTTATCCCTCGAATAAGATATCTACGTAATCTAGCTTCACTAACAGACTCCTCTTTATCAATCTCTGAAATTTCAGAACATATGCTCTTTATTTTCTGGAAATATTGAGAAACAGACATGTTACCTTGAGTAGTGTTGGCTAACTCATTCTCAAGCATTTGAAGTCTAGCCGTGTGCCTCTTTGTAAAGAGTTGTTCCAGCAACTTCCAAATCTCATTTGGCTTCTCCTCGGCTCGAATATGTTGAATCAACTCTTTAGAAATGGAACCACGTAAGGCAAACAACGCCTTTACACATTTTATCTTCCATTTTCTTTGAGTTTCAGCATTCTCCGGTGTATCTGTAGGCATTTCAGAGTCACCTCCGTTGACTATATCCCATAAATCTTGCCCTTGAAGATAAGCCTCCATCCAAAGCTTCCAATACTGGTAATCGGAGTTATTCAGCTTCTCCACACCAAACTGGTTTAAAGCACCACCGTTGACGTCCATCAAGGCAATGAACTAATCAACAAAAAAATATACTTCTTATGTCCTACCTTCACGGTACTTGCACTGAGCCCTTAACACAGCTCTGATACCAACTTGAGAGAAACACACTCTCCAACAATGCAGTTAGAACCCTAGACTGCACGCCCAAGACCGTTGAAAAATTAAAACTTAGAACAAGAAGAACAATTAGAACCAACACTCATATAGAAGAAGAACACAGGAACTTTTATTTCATAGTACTTCTCCTTACACTCTTACAAGGATACACTCCAAGACCCAAAACACTTCTAGAATTTATAGGACTCTCCTATCATGTACCTAGACAAATACGCATCCCTAGATAAGTAGATTCATGAATGACTATTAGACTCCACACATGAATATTACTAATGTACATTCATGTACCAAACCAAACCATGTACCAAACCATGTCCATGAACCATGTGTAAAAATACTAAAATAAACTAATAAAGTTAGCACAACTTTCAACAAATAGTAACATGAAAAAAAAATAATAACATGATAAAAAATTACTAACATGCTCAATAAAAAAAATACTAACATGGAAAAAAAATTGTACCAACCATCTTGATTTGTAATATCCTCTTTTTTCTTTGTCATGAATGGTGGTAACTACTTCTCTTCGTCACTATGAGTGTGTGTCTCTCTCTCTATCAGTGTTATTAAAATCGGACCGGACCGGACGGTTCGACCCATTGGACCGTGAACCGAGACCTAAAACGGCCTGGTTCTATAGTTAGATCACATAAGGAAGTAAACTGCCTGAAAACCGCTAAATCGGCCGGTTTTGGACCAAACTGGTGAACTGGGCGATTTGGTCAAACCACGGTTTGAATTTAAGGGGCTATATATATATAAAAAACCTTTTTTAGGGCCATTTGCCCTAAATCAAATATCGATTTATCGCTCCTTCATAGCTCAGTGGCCTATGAGGCGAACACCCACCATCCACCCACCAACCACTCAGGCGACCACTCAGGCAGGGAAGAGAAGGCTAGGGAGGCAACCACTAAGCTGGTCTGATTTAACGCTCCTTCCTCTGGTTTTTTTCGCTTCCTCTAGTTTATTTTCCTCCGATTTCTTTTCCTCTAGTTTCTTCTTTTCTTGAAAATATCACAAAATATCATCATGTCAGTACATAAAAACAAGAACGTGAAACAAAAAATGGTTGAATTTGGGTGAAGATTGGGGTGTTTAGGACCTTCCCCATTTGGTTTCTCTGGTGGTAAAATGAGAGAACTGGGCTAAAAGTAGCTGATAAGCTTGGGAGTCGCAAGACAAAACTCTCTCTCTCTCTCAAATTTGGCTTAATCATTCTAAGTATTTGCACTTGCAATCTGGTGGGTTTTGTATTTGCTACATTCTGAGCATTTGCTCTTTGTTTTGTATTTGCTTTGTTTTGTCGCCTCTTTTAATCTGTTTTTATTTGCTCCTTTGGATTTTTATTTATTTGAAAATACCGTTCTATCTCTTTTTTAATCTGCTTAATACTTAATTTCATTAATTTTATGGGTAAATTATATGTATTGTAGATATGTTTCATATTTTATAACTAAATTATTATATTTTATAATTTTTATAATTTTTTATTATATAATCGGTCCGACCAGTTGATCAAATGGTAAAACCAGTGAACCATTGACCCGATCTCTTTGCCGGTTCGATGACCGGTCCGATTTTGATAACATTGCTCTCTATATATATGCATCTAACTTTCCAAAAGTGGTTTCTCATGTTAATATTCAAAAATCAAGGGGTGCTCATCTTTTGTTTACGAAGTGGTATAACCGATCAATAATAAATACATAAATAGGTGGGGGGAGAGAGAGAGACTTTTACACAGAGAGGAGAGAAGTTGAATGAAAACAACTGAAACAACACATTCTAATTGTTTGGAAAATTCTATCCACAAAACGATGTCACAAAGCGGCAGTAACATGGAATAGCATCAAAGAAGCAACAATGAAAACGATACATTGTCCTTGCCATGTTATATTGCATCTTGAGAATAAATTTATATAGCCATGTTAGTTGACATGTCCTTGCCATCTTATATTGCATCACAAAGCGATACAATAAATTTTTTTTTTTTGGGTTAATTCATAAGGAATTTGTCTTTCATGATTTCTCTAATTCCGACGTAAATAATCTGTCTTTGACCAGAGCGAAAAGAAATTAGACGAGGTCCGACGTAAGCTGATTCAGATACCCCTGACCACAATATCAAAAACAAGAAAAAAAAAATAGGACAACAAATACAAAGAAAGACGAGAATAAAAGAAAAAAAGCATTTATTATTTTTGTGGGTGTAAAACATCCAAAATCAGCTGTCTACTATAATTGAGCCCAAGCATTTCTAGGTTTGATTAGCTCTCCGCCATATATGAGCCCCTCAAACTAAATAGTACTATTCTAAGGTACCCCTAAAGAATTTGATTTTCTTCTTGGACCACCACCCCCACCACCCCCTCCGCTGCCACCACCATCGCCCAACCACCACCACCACCATCGCCACCTCCACCGCCCCCACCACCATCACTACTACCACCACCGCCCCACCACCATCACTACTACCACCACCGCCCCACCACCATCACTACCACTACCACCACTACCGCACCCTACCATTACCACCACCGCTATTGCACCTTACCACCATCACCCCCTAACACCCGCACCTTACCACCACCACCCCCACGACCATCACAACTACCACCATCGCCACCCACCACACCTACCACCACCACCCGACATCGCCCACCACTGCAGCCACCCACTGTCACATACCCTCACCATACTTATCACCGCCGCCATTCGCCACCACTCATCACACTGTCGCCTAAAAACATCCATCGTCGCCCACCACCACCATCGTCACCGTCCACCACCACCGTCGTCGTCCCACCACCCCCCACTGCCAACCACCATCACCGTCATCCACTACCACCAACACCCACTACTATCACCGCCGTCACTCACGACTGCCACTATCATCATCGTCACCCAAAACCCACCACCACCATCACCGTTGTCACCCACGACTGCCACCACCACCACGGTTATCGCCGCCCACCACAACCATCATCGTCTCCCACCATTACCACTGCCGCTCACCACCACTAACACCGCTCACCCTCATTACAATCAATACTTAAATTTCTTTATCTCTCATTTATGTTTGTGATTTGATTTTGGGTGTGAATACAAATATTTTTACTGCTCACCATTTTTTTTTATTACTCCATGCCTCCAGGCACGGGGAATAACTAGTATATATATAAAATATAATATTATGTGATCTATCATTTGAGAAATCTGTCCTTGCAATGACAACATACTAGGTCAAGTTCCAATCCATGATGAAACTTACATAAATAGCCACACATTTGGAGGAGTAGGTAAAATTGGGCAGGAATTGCTCCACAAGTGGAAGATTAGGTATGGAAAGGGGTAAAAATTAGTTAGGTAACGGCTCCTGTATTGAGCATTAGCTAAAATTCAAGTTATAATTTAGATTTGAATGAAATTTAGTATTAGCATCGACGTACTATGTCTCGCTATTAATCGAATACATTTCTTCAATTTTTATCACCGATAAGTCACTTACCATGAATTCAAGTAGGACCCACTAGTTATAACTGGATATATACCCGTACATACGAAATAGTATACCCTTGAGTACTTGTCTAAAGTGATGATGCACAAAATTGTCTTTGTGCAAGATCAACAGTCAAGTATGAGTTACGATGCAATTAATGAGCAATCAATGGCAATCAATGAATCAAAACCATAAACAGAGAATTAACACAGGGATTTATAGTGGTTCGGTCTCGGATGACCTACGTCCACTCTCTGGAATAGCAGCGATGGCCGGTGTTCTTTATTGATGCATAAGGGTACTCCGGAGAGTTACAGAGCAAGAGGGGGAACAATGTGTAGAGGTGTAGGAGGTGTGGTGGGTGTAGGTTATGAGATGCTCCTCCGAGTGGAGAGAGCTTACATTATATAGGTGCACTAAGGCGGTGAGTTGAGGCGGTCACCACCATTTTGGTAAGTGTAGTTATGGTAGGATTCTACCACTTTGGTAAGTACAGGTATGGTAGGACTTGATCTCCGGGGTGTATCCCGACATTTTCTCCCTCGTGCCCTATTCCATCGGAGGCGGTGCTGAGATGACCCAAGCTTGATTTGGAGGTGGGCTGGGCAGGAGGCTTCATTGGAACAAGGAGGCAAGGGAAGAGGAAACCAAAGCAGGAAGGAGAGGAGAGGTAGGCGCCTCCCTGGGCGTCGCCAAAGGTGGCACCCCTGTTCACGGCCTTGGGTCCCTTTTACTTCGCCTTGGTTCGGGTCCTGACTTGGGCTTCCTTTGTAATCCGGGCTATTCGACTCCACATGTGATTTTCTTTGGGCTTTCTTGGTCCGTACAAGTTGGGCTTGGCCCAGTCAATTTCGGGCTCGTCATAAAGAATGCACTCTCTGATATAAATTAGCAAAAGCCTCCAGCATTTATCCGTTTTAAAAGGTATAGTTAAACTTTAAATTCAAGTGCAACAATAGCTAGGTTGTTGGTGGCTCATGCTTTCTTAATCTCGAGGCAGAAGAGACCAACTTTATGCTATATTAGGTGAGGGCAAATGACTATCTCTCATGGTAGTTCAGAAAATGCACCCATAAATTTTTACGACAAATATTTTTTACCAACAATGCAAATATTGTTGAAACAATAAAACATAGGGCAAATAATTGGCCAAGTCCTATACGACTCGGTCAAGTTATTCGGAATGACACTTTTCATTACACTACTACTACAGGTAAATTGTGGGTCTCATTCGCAGTTAGTTCCAAGACGTCTCAAACGACTCGACTGAATTATCATTGTCATAGTAGTCATCAAATCACAATTTATCACTTGATGTCGTTTTGTGTTATCGCAATACGGCCTGCATAAATATAATTTATTATTCGATCCCCTCCCGTTTAATGATGTCAAGACCAATACATCTCAGTGACTGAATTAATGGTGATGCTATGACCTTAATCCTGCAATAAAATCAATATCATGCAATCAAACCGAAAGCATAACAAAGACATTTCCAGAACACACGCGGAATGTTATTCATTGATACTTCTTGGAATATTAATGATAGACAGGACTTGACTGTGGTACACCGAAAAAAAATTCGGTAGTGTATCTTCAAATTTTATCCTAACATTTTTAAGATTGATCAAAAGTATCACAAAAGTGATAAAAATAATTATCACAAAGTGATAAAAATACTCACAAAAATAATAAATATATCTATAAATTTGTCGGGTCCTTGAGCATTTGTCGCTGGTTCCGGGGAGACTGTCTCCTAATGGTTGGAGAGTGATATGCGCATTCTTTGTCTTGTGGCGGTTGGTACATTCCGACTCCGTTCCCCCTCCGTTCAAGGAATTTTTATCTGTTTATGCCCTTCATGAGAATCTTGCGCCCCACCGGGGGTGGTACCGCTTTGCCCCAAGATTGGGGAAGTGTATTACCGGGCTTGTATCTAATCATCACAAGTGGAAGAAGAGGTTCTTCTTTGCTGGAGGCGAGTGGGCTTCTGAGTCTGATCGCGGCAAGGTTCCTACCCGATGGGATACAGTCCCTAAGACCAAACAAGGTGAGAGTTTTTACCTTTAACTTTTGTCTTGCTTGCCACGCATACTCTTTTTATATGGTGCATTGTCTTCTCACAGCTCCGCCGACACTATCTCCGGAACAAGAGAGATTACTTGAGACGTTTCGTGGCAATCCAACGACAGACTTTTCGGAGATCATGTCAGCGGGTGGTGTTTCTATAGCTCCTTCCAAGCCGAGGAAAAGAGGTATGTGACTCCCCTTGGTAAAACATGATGTTGTAGATCTTTATCTCATACTGTGTCTGCAGGTTCATCCATTGATAGGTCCCTAGTAGTGGAAGTTGCTTCTTCTAGGGTGGCACCCCCTCCTGCTCCTTCTTCAAAGAGAGCGAGGACTAGTGCCCCCTATTCTACTCGGACGGGGTCTATCGGACAAGTTGGTCCTCTGGAGGCCGAGGTTGACGATGTTCCTCCTTCTCCTCTTGATGGTTTCACACCCCTAGGGAGTAGCTCTAGTGCCGGGGTCGAGGTTCCAGCACCATCTTCGGCCAGGACTGAGAGCTTGCCGAGTTGCCCTGCTTCGGGTGGTGCCCCGGTGTCCATGCTGCGGGACGTAGCTCTGGCCAGAGAGAGGTTCTGTGACTTTGTGAGTCACTCAGATGCTGAGAAGGTCGCCTCACGAGGCCCAGTTGGTGTAGTCAACGCTAATGTAGAGGGCTTCGCACTGGTACGCCCCATACTCCTTTTTCATACCTTGACTTTCTCCGTATATATTTTGACTTAGTCCCTGACTTCTTCCTTTAAGCGTTTGTAGGTGGCAGCTGCCTTGCCTTGTTTATTTGCCAATACTCTGAAGATTGAGGAGGCTATCAGTGGCCAAGTGAAGGAGAGGCGGGCACGTGAAGCTGCTGAGGTGCAGCTTAGGACTGAGCGGCAGGCGCGAGAGGATGCCGCGGAGCTGGCACGGCAGGCACGAGAGGATGCCGCGAAGCAGCTGAGGCTCGAGCAGCAGGCACGAGAGGATGCCGCTGAGGAGTTGAGGCAGGCGCATGATGCGAGGACTGCTCAACTTGAGGCTGACCTCCGTGTAGCACTTGAGAGGGCTACCCAGGCAGAGGCTCAGAGAGATGCCGTTGAGAGAGATAGGGCTGGTGCCTTCATTGATGGCTACGAGGAGCTTAGGAGGAAAGTCACAGTAGCATATCCTTATAATGACTTCACCCTCTTTCATCCTCATGAGGCCCCCGATAGTGATGATGAAGATTACGTGAGTGGGGGCAGCGAGAGCCAGTAGGAGTATGGTGCCTTTGCCTTTTTTTTTTTGTTCCATTGGCAGGATATGTGTCACCTTTCGTAAAAAGTTCATGGATTTGAATGGAATACAACCCTTTTTTGAGAAAACATGGAGAATTTTATTTCATTGTTCAAAGTAAATGCTTGAATGAAACTGACTAACACAAAAAATCAACAAACAAGGTAAAATATCCTAGATGGTGGTCACCAACCCACGACTCACTGCCCCCAGCTACTGATAATATTTATTTAGGTGTTCCGCATTCCATGGATGGGCCAGGGCCCTTCCTTCGAAATTTCAGATTCTATAGGTACCTGGCCTTACTATGTCCGTGACCGTGTAAGGTCCTTCCCAGTTGGGTCCCAGCTTTCCTTCCCGGGAATCTTTGGTGGATAAGATGACCTTTTTTAGGACAAGGTCCCCGGGTAAGAAGGACCGAGGCTTCACTCTCGAGTTGTAGTACTTGGTCATGCGACGCTTGTACTCTGCGTTTCTGAGCATGGCTATCTCCCTTTCCTCCTCCACCAAGTCGAGGTTGATGCGGAGGTACTCTTCGTTACTGGTAGGGTCATGATGCTGGACCCTAAGGGAGTGTACCCCGATTTCAACGGGTATCACTGCCTCTGTCCCATAGGTTAGAGAAAAAGGGTCTCACCCGTAGGACTTCTTGGTGTGGTTCGATATGCCCATAGTACTCCTGGGAGTTCATCTACCCACTTCCCTTTTGCAGTCTCCAATCTGGCTTTCAAGTTGCGAAGGATGGTCCTGACAGTAACCTCTGCTTGCCCGTTTGCCTGTGGATGGGCGGGGCTGGAGTGGGGCTGTTTGATCTGTAGGTCTGCACAGAAACTGTTTAGGAGCTTGTTATCAAACTGCTTGGCATTGTCACTTACAATGGCATGTGGTATTCCAAAGCGACAGACTAGACTCCTCTATATGAAGTCTTTTACTTTCTGGTCTGTGATTCTGGCTAAGGCTTCAGCCTCTGCCCACGCAATGTAATATTAAATAAGGGTTACGAAGACATACCGGATGCTCGGATAATGTGCTCATGTATCTGTGAAAAAATAAACAAAAACAAAAGAACAACACTAATATACATAAATGTACAGAAAATGGTTAGAGATGGATCATTCATAGTGGGGATCCACCAATTCGATGGATTCCACTTCCACGATACCCTCCTCCAAGAATGGTTTCAATCTTTGCCCATTAACCTTAAAAATGTTCCCATTACTTGGGTTTTCAATCTCCACTGTTCCATATGGGAATACTTCCTTGACAACGTACGGACCACTCCATCTAGTCCGAAGTTTTCCCTTAAAGATGTGAAGCCTAGAATTATAAAGAAGAACTTTCTGTGCAGGTGTAAAGGTTTTACGCACAATATTCTTATCATGAAACACCTTCATGCGTTCTTTACTGATTCTAGAGTTCTCATATGCCTCATTCCGGATCTCATCAAGCTCATTTAGCTGTAATTTTCTTGCGGTGCCGGCTTGGTCAAAACTAAAGTTGAACATTTTAATGGCCCAATATGCTTTATGCTCTAATTCCACAGGCAAGTGACAAGCTTTTCCATAAATCAATCTATACGGAGACATACCAATCGGGGATTTATATGCAGTTCGGTATGCCCATAATGCATCGATTAGTCGTAACGACCAATCTTTACGATCTGGATTCACCGTTTTTTCCAAAATGTAAGAAATTTCCCGATTGGCAAGCTCTACTTGACCACTTGTCTGTGGGTGATAGGGAGTTGCAACTTTATGTGTTACACCATATTTTTTCATCAAATTCTCAAAATTCCTATTACAAAAATGCAATCCCCCATCACTGATAATGGCTCGAGGTACACCAAATCTGGACAAAATATTTTCCTTTAAAAATTTCAAAACAACTTTATGATCATTTGTCCGACATGGTATAGCTTCAACCCACTTAGAGACATAATCTACTCCCACTAAAATGTACATATACCCAAAAGATGGGGGGAAAGGTCCCATGAAATCTATGCCCCAACAGTCAAAAATTTCTATTATCAAAATTGGATTTAACGGCATCATATTTCTACGGGTTAATCCCCCCAGTTTTTGACATCGCTCACACACTTTACAAAAATTATATGCATCTTTAAAAATTGTCGGCCAATAAAATCCGCACTGTAAAACCTTTGCAGAGGTCTTTTTCATAGAAAAGTGGCCTCCACATGCTCCCGAATGACAAAATGATAGAATGCTACTTACCTCATCATTAGGTACACATCTCCGGATAATCTAATCTGGGCAATATTTGAAAAGGTATGAGTCATCCCAGAAGAAACTCTTTACTTCGACTAAAAATTTCCTCTTATCCAAAGCAGTCCAAGCCGGTGGCATATTACCTGTAACAAGGAAACTCACAATGTCAGCAAACCATGGTAATGAGGAAACTGCCAATAACTGTTCATCCGGGAAAGTATCTTTGATCGGCACTGTCTCAATGGGCACATCACTCACAAGTCTAGACAAATGGTCAGCCACTACATTTTCTACTCCTTTTTTATCCTTAATAGTGATATCAAATTCTTAGAGTAGTAGGATCCACCTTAACAGTCTCGGTTTTGCATCTTTCTTAGTTAATAAGTATTTGAGAGCTGCATGGTCTGTGAAGATAACAATGGGGAAACCTACTAAGTACGACCTGAATTTGTCTAGTGCAAAAACTACAGCCATTAATTCTTTTTCTGTGGTAGAATAGTTCATCTGTGCACTATTTAAAGTTCTACTGGCATAGTAGATGACATGAGGCTTTTTGTCATTCCTTTGTCCTAAAACCGCCCCTACAACATAGTCACTGGCATCACACATGATTTCGAAAGGACGACTCCAATCTGGGGGTTGCATGATTGGAGCAGTGACAAGCATGCCCTTCAACTTATCAAAAGCTTCTTGGCATGCATTATCCCACTCAAAAGGTGTGTCTTTCCCTAGGAGATTGCAAAGTGGTCTAGATATGGAACTAAAATCCTTTATAAATCTCCTATAAAAACCAGCATGACCCAAGAAAGATCTAACATCCTTAAGGGCTTTAGGAATAGGTAAATTAGCGATTAATTCAATTTTGGCCTTATCTACCTGAATTCCCTCAGAAGAGACAATGTGACCAAGAACAATTCCCTTTCGAACCATGAAGTGGCATTTCTCCCAGTTAAGTACCAGGTTCTTTTCTTCACATCTTATAAGTACTTTCTCAAGGTTAGATAAACAGTCATCATAGGAATCACCAAAGACAGTAAAATCATCCATAAAAACTTCAAGAAAACGTTCAACCATATCACTGAAAATGCTAAGCACACACCTTTGAAAAGTCGCAGGTGCATTGCATAGTCCAAAAGGTATCCTTCGATAAGCAAAGGTGCCAAAAGGGCAAGTAAATGTGGTCTTCTCTTGGTCTTCTAGGGCAATTTCAATCTGGTTATATCCTGAATAACCATCTAAAAAACAATAGTACAAGTGTGAAGCTACCCTTTCTAAAATTTGATCCATAAAAGGCAAAGGGAGGTGATCTTTTCTAGTAACAGCATTAAGTCTCCTGTAGTCTATGCACATTCTCCAACCAGTAACTGTCCTAGTTGGTACAAGTTCATTATTTTCATTAGCAACTACAGTGACTCCAGATTTCTTAGGAACTACCTGTGTAGGGCTTACCCATTTGCTGTCTGCAATAGGATAGATAATTCCTACATCTAACAGTCTCAACACCTCTTTTTTCACAACTTCTTTCATATGTGGATTTAGCCTACGTTGCATCTCCCTAGATGTTTTAGCATTATCCTCCAAATAAATCTTGTGGGTGCAAACCAAAGGGCTAATTCCTTTTATATCAGCTAAAATCCAACCAATTGCATTCTTATGTTCCTTAAGAAGGTGTAACAACATACCTTCCTGTGCTGAATTCAATTGAGAAGAAATTATTACCGGATAAGTTTCATCATCTCCTAAAAATGCATACTTCAAGTCTACCGGTAATTGCTTGAGGTCTAGCTTGGGTGCTTTATCTTTGGATGGTATTGGTGGATCAGTTCTTGGTGGGAGCTCCTCAAATTTCTATCTCAACTCTCTCATTTCAAGTACCTGCAAAGAGTTTAACATATCAGTTGAAACAGAAATTTCAGAATTCTTTTCCTCTATCTCTAACTCAGAATATTGTTCAAGCAAACATGCTTCAAGTGGATCAAACAAGGAAGAATCATATACTCTGCTTGGAACAATAGATTCAATCATGTTAACTTCATGCACATCTTCATCAACATTCCCAGGTTGTTTGCATACATTAAAAATGTTGAGCTCTAATGTCATATTCCCAAAGGTCAATTTCATCACACCATTCCTGCAATTAATTAGAGCATTTGACGTTGCTAGGAATGGTCTGCCTAAAATGACGGGAATTTGAGCACTAGTATTTAATACAGATTGAGTGTCCAAAATTATGAAATCCACGGGAAAATAAAATTTATCAACCTGTACTAAAACATCCTCCACCATACCCCTCGGTATCTTCACTGATCGGTCAGCTAATTGAAGTGTAACCGAAGTGGGTTTTAACTCCCCCAAGCCTAATTGTTCATATACTGAATAAGGGAACAAATTCACACTAGCTCCTAAATCCAGTAATGCTTGTTCAATTTTGTGGTTGCCTATAACACAAGAAATAGTAGGACAACCTGGGTCTTTATACTTTGGTGGAGTTCTGTGTTGTATAATGGATGATACTTGCTCAGTCAAAAATGCCTTCTTTTGCACATTTAATTTCCTTTTAACAGTGCATAACTCTTTCAAAAATTTTGCATAAGAAGGTATTTGTTTAATGGCATCCAACAAGGAAATATTGATTTTCACCTGCTTAAAAATCTCTAACATATCATTATGCACAATAGGCCTAGTAGAAGTAAGCAATCTATGCGGGAATGGTGCAGGTGGAACATACTTTTCAGACTTATTGATTTCAGACAGGCTAATCTTATCATCACTCTCCGTGGGTTGAGAAATCTTTTCAGAATCTTGAGTTTCCAAAGGAATGGTTTTATTAATTTCTTTCCCGCTGCGGAGTGTAGTGATAGACTTTACTTGCTCGTGGACAGTCTCAGAAGTGCAAGTCTCATTCACACCAAATTGACCCTGTGTGTTCGGTTATGGTTGTGCTGGAAGCCTACCTTTTTCCTGATGGCAAGGGTCAATGGTCAATTTAGTGATTGCACTCCTCATATCCTCAATAGCCTGAGTTGTTTGTCTATTGTATGTTTGCTGACTCTGCATGAATTGTGACAACACCTCCTCAATGTCTCTTTTCGGGCGTGGAATGTAAGGTGCAACATTTGAAGAGTTTTGTTGGGGTGGTTGTGATGCATGATTGTCATTCCTCCAACTAAAATTTGGATGATTCTTCCACCCCGGATTGTATGTGTTCGAGTATAGATTATTGTAAGGCTTTGAAAAAGTGTTTACAGCATTTGCTTGGTCATACACTTCTTTTAACGCAGGTAATGTTGGACACTCCGTCACAGGATGTCCAGGGATTTCACAGACACCGCATATCTCCTCAACCTGAACTGTGTCAACCTGGTTAACCTTTTTGTACTCCATAGCCTCTACCCGTCTTGTTAATGTGGCAATCCTAGCTCCTAGGTCCTCATCTTCCCTCAACTGGTATTTACCCCCACTAGATGATGGTGATTGTGCATTTCTACCTTTAGGATGATCATGGGATGTAGTATCCCATGATTGTGCATTCTCAGACAACTGGTCTAGATAATCATATGCTTCATCTGGTTCCTTATTCATGAAATCACCATTACACATCATTTCAACAAATTGATGCAGCTGTGGGCCTAGACCCTCATAGAAGAAGCTTATCACGCGCCAGCTCTCATAACCATGATGTGGACAAGATGCAAGAAGGTCTTTAAATCTTTCCCAACTTTGATAAAAATTTTCAGACTCTTTTTGGGAAAAATTCATTATTTGTCTTTTCAAAGAGTTTGTGCGATGTGTGGGAAAAAACTTTTTCAGGAATTCTTTTTGCATCTCAGGCCATGTGCCTATGGTCCTAGATCTCAATGAATACAACCAGGTCTTAGCATTTTCCTTTAACGAGAAAGGAAACAACTTTAATCTAATTGTATTTACTGAAACATTTTGGTCATGGAATGTAGCACACACATCCTCAAATTCTCTAATGTGTAGGTATGGATTTTCTGACTCTAGACCAAGGAATTTTGGAAGCAATTGAATCATGCCAGGTTTAAAAGCAAAATTGGTGGCATTTAATGGAAAAACAATGCATGATGGTGCAGTTTGACGTGCAGGCTGTAAATAATCACGCAGAGTCCTACCCATATTAGCATTATCCACCTCATTCTCATCATGATTACTTACTCTATCAACATGATCCTCCCGTTCGGGAAGATCATTCTGCCTATGGTCATTAGGATTAGCAGCCATTGTGTGCAAGAAGTGATTCGACACAGATAAATCAAATAAATTTCCAAACAGAGTATCTAAATCTTCTCTTGTTAAACGTCCACTTAAATCACGATGCCAAAAGCTGATAAAACAAATAAATAACCTAAATAAATTCTAAATTTAACTAATAAGAAAAATAACTAAAATAAATAAACTAAAAATTAGAACGAAGTTACCGGATTTCCGAAGACTCGCAAATACCGCAAACCTCAATGATGTGATGGCTCCTTGTCCTTCAGTTCCCCGGCAACGGCGTCAAAAACTTGCTTCAACTTTAAAAGTGTAAACTCAAGCGCAGGTTGAGCAGAGTAATATAATTTCGAAAGTTCGAGGTCGATCCCACGAGGAATTGTAACAAGAAACAATCACACGAACAATAAAAGTAATTTGAAAGGAAAAATATTTGTTTGGAAAATTGTTGATTGGAGAAAAGTGATTTTTGTAATTAAAACAGTAATAAAAGAAATACTAGAGCATCAGGTACTCCCTCTCAACTTCATACAATAATAGTTAAAGACTCAAAGCTTGACTTGAAAGAGGAATTAAATGTCAGTTAATCCGATTAACAAATCAAGTGATAAGTCCAAATGTTATAATCAAAAGACTACCAGGAACCTGAATAATCATTCAATCATATTATTTTATGAAATAATGTTAATCCTTCCAGCGTGGAATAACCAGTGATTTACACGCAGGGAAAATCAAGCAATCGATGTACGTGGCACAACAACTCAAGAGTTTATACAGCATAAACATTTTGCTAAAAGACTAGGGATTAAATTAACACAATAACATAAATCCTTAAGTACAAGAGTCAATAAAAATACCGCACTCCGTCGAGAGGTTTTCCCCTAGCCCTAGCTTAGCCTTCTAGCCAGACATGGTAAAAGGATCTCGAAAAAGATTAATGAAAAAAGAACTCTCATTTTACAAGGTCCTAGGTTTGTATTTATAAAGTACATTCGAAAGAGATTGCATCCCATTAGGATTCTAAATTCGGCAGCAGAAGCTTGACACGCGTCCGGACGCACCTCTCTCAACCGTCCGGACGCAACTTTCAGAATGGTCCTTCCTCCGTTTATCAACTTTCTGCCAATCGCGTCCGGACGCGTACTCTTCTTCCGTCCGGACGCGTTATCCAGTGTGTTTTCCTTTGAGCTACGCTTGGTCTTTCCATAATTTGACCCCAAAATTATGCTTTTGACCTGCAAATTATCACAAATCAACATTTAATAGCATAACACCCAAACTTGGATAAACTCTTATATTTATCACACTTTTTCAATTAAAAAATCAATCTTTCCTAATAATAAGTGTGATTATTCGGCCTTAATTATTTGATTGACCAATTCAGTGTGCCTGTATGTGCATGTATCTGTCTTCAGTGTGCCTGTATGTGCATGTATCTGTCTTCAGTGTGCCTGTATGTGCATGTATCAGTCTTTTAAAAAAAAATGTGTGAAAATTTTTCTAAGTATGGAAGAAGAACCACACTGGACTCCGCGTCCGGACGCATGAATTATAGTATAAAATCTTCTGGAGTTTGCATCCGAACGGGGAAGAATAGGCTGAACTTACTGGAACACGCGTCCGGACGGTGATTTGTCATGCGTCCGGACGGGAAAGCTAACCGTTTCAAATTCAGAGTACGCGTCCGGACGAAAACACCTCATGCGTCCGGACGCGTGTCATTCAAAGCTTATTAATGCCGGTAGTTGAGCCGCGTCCGGACGGAAACACCCCATGCGTCCGGACGCGTGTGCGAATCTATAAATAGAGGCCTTGTCAGTTAACTTGTTTTGCACGTTTCTAAACCGAATTTCAAAGAACTCCCACCCATTCCACTTCTCTCTTCTCTATTCTAACAACCATGGCACCACCTAGAGCCTCCACCACAAAGAGAGCCCGATCGAGCACCCAAGAAGAGGAGGACACCACATTTGACCCGATACGTTTCCAAATACTAAAGGAGCGGGTAAGATTCGAGAAATACTACGCTTCCAAACCCTTTGTCTGTGAGAGGAAGATTGAACTCAAGGATTTCTCTCGATTAGGAATCCAAGAGATCATCACATCTAGAGGGTGGGCCGAGTTTATGGGTAGAGATTGGCCTTGCATTCCCATCCTGGCAAGGGAGTTCTACAGCAACGCTGATGACCTCGGGAATAGTCAGCTGACCACCTATGTCCGAGGTAAGCACATCAGTGTAGATGCCACAGCCATTGCCCAATTGACTGGAATGACTCTAGCCCGGGTGGCTATCCCTGAATACCCCCAGAATTTTGGTGGTGATGAGGTGGGTAGAGAGTTAATGGGTGATCAAGATTTTGTGTGGACGGACGGAGTGAAATTCCTTCAGCAGGGAGACTTGACCAATAAGTACAAGATTCTCAATCTGATTTTAGTCTCCAACATTTTCCCTTTGCTGAGGAATAATCACATATACCCTGACCGAGCCCGACTTCTGTATGCCATAGGCACTGGCAAGACCATAGACCTCCCCTCCCTTATTTTCTCAGAAATGCGTAGGGTCATTGGTGACCCTAAAAAGCCATCTTTCCCATTTCCCGGTCTGGCTACCGCATTCTGTGAAAAGGCGGGGGTGGTGATTGACGCCACGATGGAGAAGGCAAATAAGGTTATTGCACTCAACTCCGGTTCTCTTCTAAAGAGTCGGAGTGTGGCGAGGCCAGTGGGGATGAGAAGCCAGCAGGGGGAGGCTGCAGCTAAGGGTGATATACCGGTAGAGGATTGGGATCAATTCCTCAATATTGATGAGGACTTTGAGATACCAGTGGATGAGGACACTGATCCCAGGACTGACAGACAGATTTTGTTTGAGCTGCTGAGAGGGCAGAGAGAGATGAGGAAGGAGATGAGGGAGTTAAGGGCGCAGATGAGGGGGCTAGGGCGGAGTTTTCAGGATTAGGCAGGCCCCTCATCTTAGGATGATTTCTTCTAGGTCCCGGTGTTTTGAATTTCTTTTGGTTATTCGTCCAGTTTTATGTAGAAATCAAAGCCTATTTTGGGTAGTTTTTGTTAGGCTTGATTTCTTTTATCTTTTGAATATGCATTGTACTCGAATTCTAATTATTATATAAAATGCATATTTTGTTTGGTGTGTTATTAAATATCTAAGTAACATTGTTATGAATAAGTTGATATCACATAGTTGAAATAATTTGCTCAACTTTAAATTTGCAACTGTTTAAGCATCACAGAGAACTTTATTCTATATTTTTGTATCTCATATCATGTTCTTATAAAAACTCACAATTTATGCACTTTAGACTTTACCAAGTTGAAAATTTGCTAGGTAGTTTACCTTGAGAACTTGAAACATATAGTGAAGATGCATAAAAAACCCTAGTGAGTTTTGATCCAATCTTTCTTGGAGGATTATTTACATTTACTCAATAAAAAAATATTTTTATTCAGCTAATCTCCTTCAATAATCTCATTATTTTTGTTTTGGTTAACACCAATATTGTAAATGATTGTTTGACTTTGAATTATTTGCATGAGAAGTGTGTTATCAAAAACTCTTGAGATATGATTTTAGGCCATCTTTGTCATTATTTGAGCCTAAACCTTATTCTTTGAATATTATTATCCCTAGAAGCCATGATTGAGCATTTAAAGCAAAATTTTATTTCTTATACCCAACATATAATAACCAAGCCAATGAGAAAAAAAAATAATATATTTTACCCTTGGTTATCCCGAGATTGAGTTTTTTCTTATTGTTTATGTAATATGGGAGATGTTGGTTGAGAAAAGATGAAAAAAAAAAAGAGTTTTACATACTTGTGAATATTTGCATTAGATGTCTTGCTAAAAAAAAAAAAAAAGTTAAAAAGAAAGACAATATGTCTAACTATGAAAAAAAAAAAACAGATTGAAAAAAAAAAAAAATATGAGCAAGTGATGTAAATTGTGCTTCTAAAGGATGGAGAGTGAAAGGCTATGGAAAAAAGTTTGGTTGTGTAATGTACATGTTCTCTCGGGATAGTCTTTTGAATTCCTGAATATCCTTCGTTTCAAAACCCTAATCCCAAGGCCCCATTACAACCTTAAATAAAGACCTATCTGATCTCAAGAGTGTATTGAGGATGCATGACTTGTGTGAATAAGGAGGAGAATAGTGATTATTTGTTTATTGTGTGTTGATTTCCTTTCATGAGATTATGTCAAATCCTATTTCTTTTTGATTACATTCTTCGTAATGGAACATGTGAGCACTATTTTGTGTTGATTTAAATATCCTCCACTCACATGTGATACTTGAGTGTATAATTACTATAATCTGAGAGAATTATTCATGAGTGAATTATCTAGTGAGATTTGGCATTGAGACGAATAGTTGATAGTTGTAGAGGTGATTACCGGATAAATTACTGACTTGGTATAGTTAACTCACACTACACACGAGTTTATATGAGAATATGATAAGTGCATACAGTTATATACCGCATAGTTCTATATGTTGTTTTGCATGTGCTTATAAAAAGTGTGCGTCTTCGAATTTCAATATTGTGGTAGCAACTTATATTATAAAGTTGTTATTCAGATGTTTGATCACAGGGTGATGTTTGTGGGTATCATCTCTGGAAACCCTCACGAGACTATACTTGTCCACTAGGGGAAACCTAGGGGTTTAAAGGCTTGTTGCATAGGCTAAATGCAATCGTGAGTTCTACGAAAGTGGTTTTGTTTTATTGCACTTTGTTTTGTTTCCTAAAATCAGTGGTTGTATTTATTTATTGATATTTGTCTTGCTAGGGACTAGCAAGATCTAAGTGGGGGGGTGTGATTAAGGCCGAATAATCACACTTATTATTAGGAAATATTGATTTTTTAATTGAAAAAGTGTGATAAATATAAGAGTTTATCCAAGTTTGGGTGTTATGCTATTAAATGTTGATTTGTGATAATTTGCAGGTCAAAAGCATAATTTTGGGGTCAAATTATGGAAAGACCAAGCGTAGCTCAAAGGAAAACACACTGGATAACGCGTCCGGACGGAAGAAGAGTACGCGTCCGGACGCGATTGGCAGAAAGTTGATAAACGGAGGAAGGACCATTCTGAAAGTTGCGTCCGGACGGTTGAGAGAGGTGCGTCCGGACGCGTGTCAAGCTTCTGCTGCCGAATTTAGAATCCTAATGGGATGCAATCTCTTTCGAATGTACTTTATAAATACAAACCTAGGACCTTGTGAAAGGAGAGTTCTTTTTTCATTAATCTTTTTCGAGATTCTTTTACCATGTCTGGCTAGAAGGCTAAGTTAGGGCTAGGGGAACACCTCTCGACGGAGTACAGTATTTTTATTGACTCTTGTACTTAAGGATTTATGTTATTGTGTTAATTTAATCCCTAATCTTTTAGCAAAGTGTTTATGCCGTATAAACTCTTGAGTTGTTGTGCCACGTACATCGATTGCTTGATTTTCCCTGCGTGTAAATCACTGGTTATTCCACGCTGGAAGGATTAACATTATTTCATAAAATAATATGATTGAATGATTATTCAGGTTCCTGGTAGTCTTTTGATTATAACCTTTGGACTTATCACTTGATTTGTTAATCGGATTAACTGACATTTAATTCCTCTTTCAAGTCAAGCTTTGAGTCTTTAACTATTATTGTATGAAGTTGAGAGGGAGTACCTGATGCTCTAGTATTTCTTTTATTACTGTTTTAATTACAAAAATCACTTTTCTCCAATCAACAATTTTCCAAACAAATATTTTTCCTTTCAAATTACTTTTATTGTTCGTGTGATTGTTTCTTGTTACAATTCCTCGTGGGATCGACCTCGGACTTCCGAGATTATATTACTCTGCTCAACCTGCGCTTGGGTTTACACTTTTAAAGTTGAAGCACTAAGGCTTCAGCCTCTGCCCACTTAGTGAAGTAGTCGATGGTTGCGACTATAAACTTGCACTGGCCTCTACTCATAGGGAGGGGACCTAGGATATCGATCCCCCATATGGAGAAAGGCCATGGGCTCTGGATAGTGGTGAGCTCTTCGGGTGGCTGTCTGGGCACGGTTGCAAAACGTTGGCACTTGTCGCATCTCCTGACAAAATCTCGGGTGTCTCGGATCATGGTAGGCCAATAGTATCCCTGCTTGACTGCTTTTTGAGCCAAGGTACGTCCTCCTGAATGGTTTCCGCATATTCCCTCATGTATCTCCCTCATGGCGTAGTCTGCCTCCTCAGGAGTGAGACATCGAAGCAGTGGGAATGAATGACTTTTCTTGTAGAGGGTGTCCTGTAGGATGACATACCTGGTTGCTCTCATCCTGAGCTTCCTGGCCTCCACCGGGCTATCTGGGAGAACACCTTCCTCTAGGTAAGTTCAGATAGGAGTCATCCAGTTAGGCTCCGAGGATATGTAGTGGGGCAATCAAGTATAAGAAAATTTACCATGATAGTAGAATTCCTTGGAGCAGTCCCTGCTGTGACAGGCAGGGTGATAGACCCCAAGGGTTGGACCCTCTCTCCTGAGAAGCCAACCAAAGGAGTCCTGACTGGTTGTAGCCTCTCTCTGCCAAGGTGAAGGCTGTCATAGGCTGTGGCAAACAGGATGTCGGCGGAGCTGCCACTATCAACAAGGACTCTCTTCACCTGGTAGTTGGCCACCATCAAGGTTAGGACTAGAGGGTCATCATGTGGAGCTTGGACCCCCTCAAGGTCTCTGTCTGAGAAAGTAATGACCTCCTCTTCCCCATGTCGGGGTGTCTTCATTGGCCGAGAGTCATATGACTCTACCTGCTTGGCTTTCCTGGCGTGCGCCTTCCTGGCGGAGTTGGAGTCACCTCCTCCTCCTAACCCTCCGGCAATAGTCTGAATCTCACAAAGGGGCTGCTGGCGGTCACGTTCTTCGTTCGGGGGAACTGGTCCTCGACCAGCTACATACTGCCTGAGGTGACCCCGTTGGATAAGTTCCTCAATTTGTTTCTTCAACTGGAAACAGTCATCTGTATCATGGCCATGGTCGCGGTGGAAGCGACAGTACTTGCTAGGATTCCGACGCTTGGGGTCGGACTTCATTTTTCCGGGCTAACGGATGGCTGGGTCATCCTGTATTTGGAGCAAGATGTGCTCCACTGATGCATTGAGCGGGGTGAAAGGCTGTCGATCTCTCGGAGGTAGTGGACCTAGACGGTCCTTCACAGGCACTCTGTCGGCTTTCTTCCTCTTGTTTTTAGTCTCCCTCCTGTCTTCGTGGGTTTCCTTCCTCTTCTCCCCTCCTCGGGATGACTCACCTCGGCGGGCCTTGGTGACGTCCTCCGCGTTCATGTACTTCTGTGCCCGGGACAGTAGCTCGGGCATGCTGGAGGGTGGTTTCTTGAGGACAGAGAACATGAAGCTGGAGGTGCGGAGGCCGGCGATAAAGGCAGCTAAGGCTACCTTATCATCTGGCTCCTCAACCTGGAGGACCTCGTCGTTGAAACGAGCAAGGTAGCTTCTGAGGCTTTCGTCCCTGTCTTGCTTGATGGTGAGCAGGTGGGTCACTGGTTTTTGATGCCGCCGTCCCCCAATGAAGTGGGAGACGAAGGCTCTGCTAAGCTCTGCGAAGGAACGGATGGAGGAGGGCCTGAGTTTGGAGAACCACTGGCGAGCAGACCCTTTCAGGGTGGTAGGGAAAGCTCTGCACATGATCTCCTCAGGCACATTGTGGAGTTGCATGAGGGACTTGTACGTGTCGAGATGGTCGAGGGGGTCTTTGGTACCATCGAAAATCTCGATGTTGGGCATCTTGAATTTTGAAGGCAGAGGGTAATTTACTATATCAGCAGTATAAGGAGTATCGGTGCGTCTTACCAGGTAGTCCACAGTTTCAGGCGCCTGGGCTTTGATGGCGTTGAGTGCGTCGCCAAGTTGGTTTTGCACCTCCTTAAACTTTTCATCCCAACGGTTGGAGACCTCTTCAGCCGGATGGTGGTACTGGCTTTCGTGGTCTCCATATTGACTTTCTCCGTCTTCGTGCTCCGGTGCAGGTACGTGTGAAGGGGGTACACGTGAACTCCCTGCGCGTTGAGGCGGGACTGCTGGGCGAGGTACGCCCTGGTATGGCCTTGGGGCATTCTGGCGAAGGCCTTCCTGACGAGGGGCTACCTGATGCCCAGAAGGTAGAGGTTGCTGGTCTTCGGCTGTTGGAGGGAAGGGTGCTCCTCCTGCAGGGTGAGGGGCGACGCCTCCTTGGTTGAGCATCAATTGGATGATCTGCTGGTTCTGTTCTACCAGCAGCTGCATGGTCTGCAAGAGTTGTTGTTGTCCGATGGCGGGGGTTGCCATGACAGAAGGTCTTGAAGGCGCGAGGGGAGGTGGAGCCTCCTCCCGGTGAACCGGGTTGTTGTCCCCAGGTTGTTGAGACTTTGATCTAGTGGTAATTGCCATAGATTCAACGAGTGAAGAGGTTGAATAATAGAAACTTAGTCGTTTCCCACAGACGGCGCCAAACTGATGATGCACAAAATTGTCTTTGTGCAAGATCAACAGTCAAGAATGTATAAGAGTGTATTTAATGTATAATTAACGAGCAATCAATGGCAACCAATGAATCAAAACCATAAACAAGGAATTAACACAGGGATTTATAGTGGTTCGGTCTCGGATGATCTACGTCCACTCTCTGGAATAGCAGCGATGGCCGGTGTTCTTTATTGATGCATAAGGGTACTCCGGAGAGTTACAGAGCGAGAGGGGGAGCAATGTGTAGAGGTGTAGGAGGTGTGGTGGGTGTAGGTTATGAGATGCTCCTCCGAGTGGAGAGAGCTTACATTATATAGGTGCACTAAGGCGGTGAGTTGAGGCGGTCACCACCATTTTGGTAAGTGTAGTTATGGTAGGATTCTACCACTTTGGTAAGTACAGGTATGGTAGGATTTGATCTCCGGGGTGTATCCCGACATTTTCTCCCTCGTGCCCTATTCCATCGGAGGCGGTGCTGAGATGACCCAAGCTTGATTTGGAGGTGGGCTGGGCAGGAGGCTTCATTGGAACAAGGAGGCAAGGGAAGAGGAAACCAAAGCAGGAAGGAGAGGAGAGGTAGGCGCCTCCCCATGGGCGGCGCCAAGGGTGGCCTCCCCATGGGTGGCACCCCTGTTCACGGCCTTGGGTCCCTTTTACTTCGCCTTGGTTCGGGTTCTGACTTGGGCTTCCTTTGTAATCTGGGCTATTCGACTCCACATATGATTTTCTTTGGGCTTTCTTGGTCCGTACAAGTTGGGCTTGGCCCAGTCAATTTCGGGCTTGTCATAAAGAATGCACTCTCTGATATAAATTAGCAAAAGCCTCCAGCATTTATCCGTTTTAAAAGGTATAGTTAAACTTTAAATTCAAGTGCAACAATAGCTAGGTTGTTGGTGGCTCATGCTTTCTTAATCTCGAGGCAGAAGAGACCAACTCTATGCTATATTAGGTGAGGGCAAATGACTATCTCTCATGGTAGTTCAGAAAATGCACCCATAAATTTTTACGACAAATATTTTTTACCAACAATGCAAATATTGTTGAAACAATAAAACATAGGGCAAATAATTGGCCAAGTCCTATACGACTCGGTCAAGTTATTCGGAATGACACTTTTCATTACACTACTACTACAGGTAAATTGTGGGTCTCATTCGCAGTTAGTTCCAAGACGTCTCAAACGACTCGACTGAATTATCATTGTCATAGTAGTCATCAAATCACAATTTATCACTTGATGTCGTTTTGTGTTATCGCAATACGGCCTGCATAAATATAATTTATTATTCGATCCCCTCCCGTTTAATGATGTCAAGACCAATACATCTCAGTGACTGAATTAATGGTGATGCTGTGACCTTAATCCTGCAATAAATCAATATCATGCAATCAAACCGAAAGCATAACAAAGACATTTCCAGAACACACGCGGAATGAATACTTGGAATATTAATGATAGACAGGACTTGACTGTGGTACACCGAAAAAAAATTCGGTAGTGTATCTTCAAATTTTATCCTAACATTTTTAAGATTGATCAAAAGTATCACAAAAGTGATAAAAATAATTATCACAAAGTGATAAAAATACTCACAAAAATAATAAATATATCTATAAAAATAATAAATGACGATATAACTTGTCAATGATAGACGTGGATCAAAGAAAGCCAAGAGTCAAATCAAACATTAAGGCAACCCCACAAGATTTCAAATGAATGTACAATAAAAAATAAATAAAAAATTAGGAAGGTTTTGTTCATTCTGTTGACATAGTTTTTGATTCGATAAGGTTACAATGAGTCAAGAATTTTGTCCTACTTACAACTAAATAATTTTTGTTACCTTTGCCAAAGTCAACAAAAATTTGTTGGTTTTGTTAAAAACCCTTTTACAAGTATACTCAACAGAAAAGACCCTTTCCTGAGTAGGTACACCAAAGGCGAGCGTTGCCTTTTATGGTCGGGCAAGCTAACATAGACTTAAATTCTGATCTTGACTTCACTTGTGTATATATGCATATCTATATGATAAAGTAAAAGATAATTTAAATCTCAATAAAAAAAAATTTAATTTTTACTTTTCGCAGGTAATATCATTTTAAATTTTATTTTAAAGATAATTCAATAGTTACTATTAACTCCTTAAATTTAATAGGAAAAATAGACCCCTTAAGGGATGTGTTTAAGATGACTTTTTAAAAGTGTTTCTAAAACTTGTTTTACATAAGTATTTAAAAAAAATTAATTATAGTGTTTGGAACCACCCTACCATCATTACCACCATTACCGCCACTACTGCCACTCCATCACCATCTCTGCCACAACCACCAACACCAACACCACCACTGTTGTCGCCACCCCACCATCACCATTTCCCCAACCACCACCACCACTGTCACCCTACACCACCTCTACCACAATAACCACCATCATCACTATCACTGCCACCATGTTGCCACAACCATCGTTGCCGCCATTCCACCACCCCCATCACCTCCCACCATTATCACCACTGCCATCGTAGCCACCCCACCACCACCCTTGCCACAACCACCACCACTACCCCTGCCCCTCCACCACCACTGCTACTGCCACCGCCCCACCACCATCACCACTATTACCACCAAAAACATGTTTTCGGATATTGTTTTTTGAGATGCAATTCAAACACACTCACAATTTTTCATCCATAACTCTTCTTCTATTTTTCTTCCATTTTTCAATTGGATAAACGGTAAAATTCTCGCAAGCTTCGATCCAGTATCATATTATCTGCATATCTTTTAAATACTTGCACATAACTCCGTATAATTTTAAACCAAAATGAAATAGTAAAAACTCGTTTGAAGTTAATGACCAAAATTCACTATTTTTATAAAATAATATGTCAAAATGACTTTTATCCTTTTATGCATACTACATTTCTTATTTTTCTCTCTATAATGAATCAATCTTTTTTAACTCTTTTCCCTTCGTTGTTATTCTCAAGACCAATGGTCACCAATAAACCAAATCAACATTTACGATTAGAATTTATTTTTTAGTAGAATACTTAAACTTAGTGTCAATATCATAACCTTATCACAACGACCTAAGCATTAGGCTTTTGAAATGGACTGACATATTAACCTCACAAATTAGAAATTATTTTTTGTTGGGTTTTCTTACATGTTAGTATGATGGCCTTCGGCCTTTGGAATTGAGGCCCACTTGTAGGTACAAAACGTAGATTTGTGGTCTTATATCAGAAAAAAAAAAAATCAATTATAAATTTTATTTAATTATTTGTAGTTATTGATCGTAAAAATAATAAAATAAAATGAAAAATATCATGCATTCTTTAAACAACAACAAGAAAACAAAAGAATTACGATACTAAAGAATAACTATTTAGTATTATAAAAAGATACTTTTTGAAACCCGAATGTTAGGAAGGTTATTACCCGATTGAGTCATAACTTTCATATAGTACCAAAAACTATTGTTCCACATTGAAGTTACAATTCAAAAGAAATGACTTGCAATTCAATTGGAACCGAGTTACGATTAAAAAAAAAAAAAAAAGAACTATAACTAATACTAGAATATTAGGATGAATCTTAACCGTTTATAACCATTACTACATGATACTCTTTTATCATAAATCCAAATTTTTGAGTGGTAGCCTTATTAAAAAAATAATTGTTTGATACTCCAGCCTTTTCATTTCCAAAACGTAAATAGTTTGAGCGAAAAAGAGCGCTTTTGTGTGTTGTGAGTGTGATCGGGAGGAGTAAATATTCAATAGAACAATTATACCACGTCATCGCCAGCAAGTGGTGTCACCGATTAATGATAAATACATAAATAGGTGGGGGGAGAGAGAGAGAGAGAGTTTTACACAGAGGAGAGAAGTTGAATGAAAACAACTGAAACAACACATTCGAATTGTTGGGAAAATTCTATCCACAAAACGATGTCACAAAGCGGCAGTAACATGTGATAGCATCAAAGAAGCAACAGAATGAAAGCAATACATTGTCCTTGCCACGTTCTATTGCATCTCGAGAATTAACTCTTTATAACCAACGGACCAATGTGTAGGGTAGCAAGCTGTTTATTACATTAAAGAGAGGTGTTAGATTTTATATTGAGCAATGCTATTGAGATATATTAAAGTATCATTGGGTCCCAACACTATCAATCTAATGGTCATAATGCATTAAGTCCCCAAATTATGTCTCTAAATTATGTCTCAATAGCATTAGTGTTTTATATTTGGCTAGTCAAACTGTCTCTCATGAGGAATGGAAAATTGGACAAAATCGGAGGTAAAAACTCCAAGTAATAGCTCAAGTGATAATAGAGACGAGTTGTAAATTCATTCGTCCTAAGTTCGAATCTTGACAACCTCTTGGAGTTAAGGTATGAGAGATTTTTCCTTCATAAATACTTTAATCCCGGCGTAAATGGTGTGTCTTTGAACAGACCAGTGAAAAGCTTAATCGATATGCGTGTAAACTAGTCAAGACATCATTGACCATTGAACAAAAAAAAAAACAAATGAGAGGTAAATGGGAATGGTAAAAAGTTTAATGTCGCATACGTAGAGGACATAAAAAAATTACATTTTTTCATATATCGAAACATAAACACATTCTAAACCCACATAAAAAAAAAAGAGAACAAACACACTTTCAAAAGTAGTATTATTGAATGCCTAGAACTCGCAATACATTTCTATTTATAGTAACCTCGATAGCTACAATATTTGTTATGTAGTTTAATAGTAATTCGAACTCTAACCATAAAAATCTATTAGTCAATTAAGAAAATATCTTAGAAAGGATGGAGGTAATGCGTAATTACGGACTGTTAGCTAAACTTAAACAATAATCAATATAGTGCTTAGGGGCAGTTACCAAACTTGAGTAATAATCTTAGTTATTCATAAATTAGGATCGAAGAATAGACCAATAGGAATACAGCAAATAAGAGTTTACATAATCAAAACAAACAAAAAATCAAGAATTTAGGATATTATCATTAAGAATAAATAGCAAACCCACCAATAGAAATGACATAAGACTTTCAAAAATCTAAAACATCAAAAATTTAAGAAATGAAGGATGGAGGTTTGGAGCTCAAAGAGGACTAGTATATTGCTATCTATTATAGAATAGATGTCTAGATCTTTAAATATCGTACACGAAATTAATGTCCTAATTGTAAGAAATTACCGAAAATAAATAAAACAAATGCCTAATATAGTTTAGAAAAGTCTTGTAAAAAAATTATCAAAAACTAATAAAAACACGAGCAATATTACAAAACTCAAATAGTTATAATTTAAATGGATATCATCATTTGGATGAGTGGGTCCCATTAATTTTTTTCAATTGGACCCACTCACCCCATACTCATTCAAGGAATTATATGCATTTAAATTTCATTTGATTAATGTAACATTTTCCTAAAAATACATATCAAATGATTTAGAAAAGTCAACAAGATTTAGTCAGCTAACAATCATAGAATAAAATAATATTGTAAATGGTTATCCCAAATTTGGATTAAAACGACACTCGTTTCCCTTCATTACTTTGCCGCTGTCAGTCGTACTTTGAATGCGCGACGATTCTCACGTTCTAAATAATTTGCTGCAATTTGTTCTGCACTATTTAATAAAAAAATTAGTTCTTTCTCCTCTATTTGTGTATATTTATCTCTTCATATGGGAGTGGGCTTTTGTGCTGATAATTGAACTGAACTACTCGTGCTCGGTTTAGATAGGACTCGGCTCGTGTTCTGAACAAATTTTTAGACTCGTTTAAAAAATAAACCTAAAAAGCTCGACTCAAGCTCGCAAAGCTCTGCTCACGCTCTGACAACTGACCCATCATTTTCTTAGGCTTGGTGTAACTATCTATACTTAAATATGAGCCACTTATCCCAGCAGTTCTTATTCCCAAAGAATTTGGGGTCATATTATGTTGTTGACTAAACAGCAGGTGCACACTAATACTTGGGCTGAACTCATTCACTGGACAAGCACCCACTGGAAGGGCAAAACTCTAAGGACAGTCATCCTTAAGTTAAGTTTAGTAGTTGCTGTATATCATATCAGGAGAGAAAAAAATAGCAGAATTTTCACCAACCAATTCTCAGACCACAATGCCATCATGTGTAAGGATCAAGCAGTGAATCCAAGATAGATTAGCATCCCTCAAGTTCAATTCTTCTCCACAGAACTTCCAATTGGTACAAGCCTAGTCGCCAAATTGGTGTTTGGAGGAAAATAGGAAAAGATACATAAAGTATTGACCTACATCTATATAGTGAAACAGGACTCATTTCGAATCCCTTAACTTAGCTTCACACAGAAGTATTTGAGATTCACTCAATCCAATGACTCAAAATCATCACAAAAAAATTCTCTCTCCCCCCCGACCCAACCTATAATTTTTCACGATAATCAAGGCCAGCCAAATAAAATCTTCTCTCTTCTATATCTTTCTTTTCTCTCCCAATTTTTTTTAAATGGTGGGACAAGATTGATTTTGAATTGTGTAATTATAAAAAAAGAAAGAAAATATAAATTATTATTTCATATATTTATACTACACGACTTATATTCGATTTATTTGTGTTACTCAGTACCTTTAGGCACTGGTTATTGCTAATATCCTATATAGATCAAGAATTGTTAAATCTACTTGGGGTATTTAAAAGCTTTGGGCACTTCTTGCATATTTAGTTTCTTTTTTGTGTTACATTGGTTTCGGTGTTTACACTTTGATTTGTATGAGCTTTGTTCTTTCTTGGCTGCTTTTGAGGATTCCCATTGCTTTGAACATCTTGCTATATTTACAAAATCAATAATTATTAACCATTGCATATAAAAAAATCTATATGTGAGCTACAAGTTGAGAAGTGGAAATCATGTGAGGAAGTGAGTGACCAGAGAAGTTGGTTGGGCCCAATTATTTTGGGTTGTGCCCAATTCTACAATTGGCCTCTGGGCTAAGAAAATTAAGCCCATGTTGCTTGTTACATAATCTTTTGGGCCATGTATTGTTCTGGTACAAATAAATGATAGGATTGAGTAATTGGTTCTCAATCATTCCATACAAATGATATTAATAAGAGTACAATTTGATCATATCATTTGTATAACAAGTTTAGATCATGGTTGGGATAAAGTATAAATCTATAATTATAATACCAAATTTATGTTTGGATTAAGTAATAGTATGTGGTATTAAATTGAAAATGACAAAACAAATATTGAGGGTAAGAGTTTGTATAATGTGTAACTTTTATATGTTGCAAGGGTAATAAAATTATTGTGTTTTTAATACTAAATTTGTTAAAAATAATACCACCTACCACATGATATTTATTAATACCTAATATTAGGTATATTAAATGATAATAATGAAGCGATCGGGATTAATGAAAAATTAATATTGGGTCACCATAACCCAATCCAACATTGGTACTACGTCACCACCCAATTAAATTAATCAAATCATATCATCTACATAGAGACATAAGATCACACAACCAATATCACTATCCTTGTAGTGTAAACATTTATCGCTTTTATTAATTTTAAAACTGTACTCTAGGATCACTTTATCAAACTTCTCGTGCCATTGTTTATGAGCTTGTTTAAGGTCATATAAAGACTTCAATAACTTACAAACCTTTTGTTCTTGTCATTTTACCATAAACCTCTCAGGTTGTTCCATATATATTTCTTCATCTAAATCCCCATTTAGAAAAGTGGTCTTGACATTCATTTGATGTATTAATAAGTTATGGATAGATGCTAGGGCTACTAGTATTCTATTGGGAGTGATACTAGTCACAGGCGAGTATGTATCAAAATAATCTATCCATTCTTTTGAGTAAATCATTTAGCCAGCAATCTAGTTTTATATTTATCTATACTCCCATCAGGTTTTAGTTTCTTCTTAAAAACCCATTTACACCTAATAGTTTTGCTGCCAGAAGGCAATTCTACTATCTCCCAAGTATTATTTAACAATATAGATTCAATTTCACCATTAATAGCCTCCTTCCAAAAAAGTGCATCTATAGAGGTCATACCTTCTTTTTATGTCGTTGGCTCTTCTTCTACTAGAAAAGTAAAAAATCCTTCTCCTAAGTCTTCTCTGTTCTAGGTCTTTTACTTCTCCTTAACTCTGCATGTTGTTCTATATCTTTTTCTAAGGGAGCAATAGAACTAGTAGAAGGTTTATCATTAGTTGAAGGTGTTTCTTGATAGAGTTATATACTAAAAGCTTATTTTATAGTGAAACTCATTTTATTAATTAATAGAAGTTTGTTTTTTTTCATTTTATTGAGAATCTATGTGGACAAAATGGTTTGCATTATGTTTGATATATAGTATGCATGTTTGTCTTATCTTTTACATTGTAGATAATCTAGTATGTAGAGTTTGACTTATGCACAGAAGACCAAATTATTGGATCCTTGTATAATATAAATATATGTTCACAATTCTAGATGGAATTGGACACACCATCAATATGATTGTAGTGTAATATTCTGGCATAATCTGTCTTGATTGTAGGAGACTATTTGATATCTCGAATTATTGCACTAGTACACTTTGTGTATATAACAAACCCATGTTGAGGTTATTATCTTTTATTGATTCAATACGATAATAAATATTTCATGATTATTATGATTGCTTATGCTCTTAATCCCGAAATATTTAATTGTCACGTGTATATAATGTTTGTCACTTTAATTCATCAAAAGTGAGATTCATATTGAGTCAATAAGTTTGGTGAATTGGAAGACGATTTTATTTGTGTGGTAAAAATTAATTATTAAAGGAAACCATGTCCTAGTATTTAAATAGGTTGATGATGTCCTCTTGAGGAAGCTCATAAGTTTTGTCCATGTCAAACTCTACAGGTGGATTCAATTATCCGACATAACAAATAAGTTGAGTGATAAGGTCTCAAGAAATAAAAGAAGTCAATTAAATATAATTGTCAGTAATTTATTTAATTGATGGACATCTGTAATTTTAAACGTAGGAAGACTATTAAGCATATAATAATAAAGAACTCAAATATAATTTTGAGATAAGGCTCAAGAGAATAATAATAAGTTTTTAGTTGACTAACTTATTATTAATGGGTTGTAGGATGTTTGTTCTGAGTTGAACATAGGAGTCCTAGGCTCATTGGAAGTCCGGTCCTTGTTTCTCCTTAGGGTTTTTGTCATAGCCTATATATAGACGTCTAAACTCTCTAAATCAGCATCAATTTTTTTTTTTTTTTGATAAAAAATCAGCATCAATTCATTACTCACATTTTGAGAGAGAGAGAGAGAGTAGAAGTTTGGAAGTTCTTGCAGCCCACACTGCATCCGAATTTTTGGCGTTTGGGGATTTACGACAGAAGATCGTGATGTTCAGTGAGCTACCTTCTGTGTCTGTCTTTTGTTTTCTGCGTTCGTGCTGAGACAAGATAAATCCAGAGCGATCTCGAAGGTAAACCCTAATTCTACCTTGTAGGGTTTTAAAGAAAAAAAATTTGTATTCTTTTTTATCTACGCTGTCAACGATTCTTGGGATTTCCATTCCAACTTTTCTCTTACTTGAATAAGCATTGTATTTTTAAAAGGAAAAATATTTTCAAAAAATGTAGCATCTCTAGATTCAATTATAGTATTGTTTGAAATTCCACTAACTTTCGAGTTAATAACTAAGAATCTATTAGCGCAACTATTTTGGGTGTATCCTATAAAGACGGTGTCTATAGTCTTAGGACCTATTTTCTTTCTCTTTGGTTCGGGAATAGTTACTTTAACTAAACACCCCCACATTTTCATGATACTAAAGTTAGGAACTCTTCCCTTCCATATCTCATATGGAGTTTTCTCACTGTCTTTAACATATACTCTATTCAAGATGAAACAAGCACTAAGTATAGTTTTCCCCCACAAATTCTCAGATAACTCAGAACTAGTCAATATTGAATTTACCATATCCATTAAGGTTCTATTCTTTCTTTCGACTACTCCATTTGATTGAGGGGAATAAGGAGGAGTCATTTCATGTATTATTCCATGTTCTTCACAAAATATATTAAGGTCGATTAGAGTATATTCACCTCTTCTATCGGACTTTAGTCTTTTCACTTTTCTCTCTAATTAATTTTCAACTTCATTTTTATATTTCTTAAACTTATTAAATACTTCATCTTTGGACATAATAAGATAGATATAACAATATTTAGAACAATCATCTATAAAAGTCACAAAATATTTATTTCTGACTCTTGTTGGCGGTCTACTAGAATCACATACATCACTATGTATAAGTTCTAAAAGTTGAATATTCCTTTCTACATTTTTATGAGGTTTTATAGTTTATTTGACTTGTACACAAATTTCACAGTTATGTTTAAAATCTACATGAGATTTGGAAATAAGACTGAGATCCATTATCCTTTTGATTTTCTTAAGACTTATATGTCATAATCTTTCATGCTACACATTGCAAGATTCAACATTGAAAACTTGATGAGAAACTTCATTGACTTCTGAAAGTATATTCAATTTAAATAAACCGTCACAAACATATCATTTGCCAGCAAATACATCATTCCTAGTTATCACAACTTTATTTGACTCCATTACAACCTTATAACCTCGTTGGACTAAGGACGGCCCAATAATTAAATTTCTTCTAATTTCAGGAACATGTCGCACTCCTTTAAGAATCAATGTTTTTTCAGATGTCATTTTTAATTCTATGTCTCAAATTTCAAGTATTTTGCAACAGAATCATTGCCTAGGGTTACACTACCTCCATTTGATTTTTGATAGGTTTTAAGCATGTCACGATAAAAAAAAACATGTATATTAGCCCCCGAGTCTAACCATCAACCTTTATTTTGATAGGTAAAATTATGTCAGTAAATTAGGTCTCAATAGCATTGCTCTATTCTTAAAGGTGGGTTTGTTAGAATTATCTCCATCCACTAACATATTGACTTGGGCTATTAGATCTCTTTGATACTCTATAGTCATCTTTAGTTCTAGAATTCAAGGGCAAAGAAATAGTAAGAGATATGCAAAGAACATGTGTTAAATTTAAATACCAACTGTCAAAACACTCTAGCTATTTGTATTTGTAACGAAATCAAGAAAGGTCTTTAAGTTGTTGTAATAACTTTTGAAAAGTTCTTCTCAGTGAATTATTCCTTTTAAAACAAAACAGTTTTTTTTTTTATTTTGTTTTCTAGCTTTTATGTTGTAGCTTCTTTTAAGGCTATGTCCAAATTTTTTTTTCAACGAAAACTGACTTTTTTTTTTTAAAACGTTGTAGCCTCTAAAAAGTTGTTTTTCAGAAAAACGTTATTTTTTCCTTGTTACTCAAAACTGTATTTTTTTTTTCAAAAAAAAAAATCTGTTTTGTTTTTGAAGGAAATTGTTACTGTTTTTTTTTAAAACAAAAATTCAGTTTTTTTTTATTAAAAGAAAACTGTTACTGTTTTTTTTTTTAATCAACAAAATCTCAGCTGCTTTAGAATGTAAAAAAAAAAAAAATAGATCTGAAGCATAGATTTACATTTAGAATTTTAAAAAAATGGCTACTAAACTTATGGCCAAATCAACAATTATTAGAACTATAACGTGAGCAAAATAACTATAGTTGTTGCAATCTAACATTAGGAATAAAACGTATAAACAATGGCTAGATCATTAAAAATATAACATGCGATTTAAGTGAATACAGAAAAAATATAAACATGCAATCTATATAAATTAAATAAATTGATTTGAAATGAGCTGGTCTGCAAGTCTGAGAGGCGCGTGATCACTGTCCTAAAACAGTTGAGCCTCCTCATGTGAGAGTACTGACAGACTCCAAGATTCAACTCATACACTCACAGAAGCACCTTCTTAATGGTCACGTCCACTGAAAAAGATTGAGGTGAATCTGATTTGAATCGAATCGCCCGAAAACAAAGATAATAGAGGATAATTGTATTAGTATATATATATATGTGTGACTGAACTCGATGTTGGAAGAATATGGATATAAAAATTAAAGGAATATAGTGTGGGGTAGGGAAAAGTCTATAGTATGGCCAAGCAAAGGTGAAATACATGTAAAGGTAATACATAGTCTTTACAACTTCTGACCATTTGGCCATAAAATCATTCTTAAGATGAGTAATTTTTATTATTTAATATACACAATAAATAGGACAAAAATCTGTAACTGAATATTCAAAAAATTTAAACTCAATTAAAATGGAAATTCAATGAAAAGTTTTAAAAACTTAATTTTATTCTTACACGTCCTACCAAATGAAAGAAACTAGATTCATTAGTCTTTTCCTTCCTTCAATTCTCCTTTCCAGCAAAAGAAACATTTGTGTAGTAACACTTTTTTTTTCTTTTTTTGCGTATGCTTAGAAATCATTTGAAAATGTTTTTTAAGTACAACTTTAATTATATATTTTTTTCAAGTACTCTTTTAGGTAGACTTTGTATAATCCCCCTCCCCCTTCGATTTCCCTTGGTGTCCTACCAAATGAAAGATTTTTTTTTTTCCTGTTATTCGTATTTTTTTTATCGGAAAGTTTCTATTTTTCGGATTGATTCAAGTTAAAAACATATTTTTCATTTTATAAAGACAAAAGTACCCAGTTAAGTTTTATGCTTCCAGAGTGAAGTAACTTGTTTTTAAGAGTAATGTTATTTGAATCTAAAAATATGATCTAATTTAATGACATAATGATGTGGATTCATAGGAATCATTGGATCAACACCAAGTTCCAATATTTGATGAGATCTACAGTTAATCCAAATGTCACAATGAATTAGGTCAGCAAAATTATATTAGTAAATTTAGTCCTAATAGCATTGCTCTATTTTTAAATAGTAAGCATGGAGACCTTAGGGCCCTCTCCATATTGTCCCTCCATCAACGAATTATGATAATGCTAGAAAAATGTTTAGTCAAAAATTTATTTAAAAAATTTTAATTTCTTGGACAATCCCCAATTTTTTATTTTTTATTTTTTATTTTTTATTTTTTATTTTTTATTTTTTATTTTTTATTTTTTTATTTTTTATTTTTTTTTTACCAGAAGTAAAATTGTTTACTTCTAAAAAATTATAAAAAAAAAAAAAAATTTGTATTAAAATCCCACGAGCAGGGAGTTGTGTCCACTTAAACGTTTTGTGGGGACTTTATTACTTATTTATTTATAGTAGCCGGCCCGTGTGATGCACGGGATTATGATGTGTATTTTTTTAATTTTTTTATTTTATTACCTGAGAGGTTGAGAAGTTAAATAAATAATTATATTTAAATTTTTGGGGGAAAAAAATAATTTTTAAAAAAATTTAAAAGATAATGGTTAATTATTGAAGAGTTTGTAGATTGATACCAATTACACATGTCAGCGTCTGATTGGAGGAAGACTTAAGTTTTGAATTAAAAAATTCTAAATTCTAAGAAAAAAGAAAAGTAGGAGGAAAGACTTTTCAAGCCACCTCTCACCTAATTTGATTGTTTTATATATACTAGTAATGCACGACGTACAACTTGAATATATTTGAATAACAAATTTTCATGAGAAATTTAAATTGTATATGTAATTAAATTGAATCATAAATTATGTGTGGAATAATTAATTCTTATTTTAACTATTGTTAAACTTAATTATTGATCTATTATATTCCTATTTGATTATCTAATCTATCATTTGTTTAGATATCTCTCCGACCGATTAGACAATTTTCCATTTTTTTTTTAACAATGAAATTGCATTGTAAAATTATCATTAATTAATGTTTGAACGTCTAATTATATTATAGATTACATTTCTTGTCAAAGAGGTTAATTTAATTGCTTTGTATTATAATAATATGATATTGTTGCATATCAAAAAAGCAAACATGACATATTTAATCGTAGAATTCAATCCGACAACTACACACACACATAATAATAGAAATATAGAATATAAATTGAACTTTATTTCATCGTATAAATATAAACATAAGTATAGAAAATGTATGAAAGTATACTACTAATAAATGAGTGCAAAAAAATTTATAATCCAAATACTATTAATGAAAGAATCCAAAATAACTTAGAAGTCAAATAGATATAAGAAATAAAAAGTGGATAAAAGCAATAAAAAATTTGAAGTCAAATACTGTTAATAAAAGAGTCCAAAATAACTTAAAAGTCAAATAGGTATAGGAAATAAAAATGGGATGAAAGTAATATATGAGTATTATTGATTTTATAATAATAATGAAGGATAAAATAGGAAATCAAAAGTTTTTCAAAGATGCTTACATTTATAAGTAGTATATATATAAATAGATTTTTTTCATTTTATTTTTATAGATTTTCTCTTTTTCTCCTTCCCTAATCCCTATTTTTCTTCTTTAATGGGTTAATATCCCAGCACCTCACTAAGTAGTGAATCAATTTTCAAGTGATATAAAAATTCGATTGAAAACTCTAATTTAAATTCAATACAATTGTTGGGTGGGTACTTTTTATTTGTCAAAAAATCAAAATTTTAATCTGAATATCTGATTTAATTCGAGTAAATTAGAGCTAATTTTGAATAAATTAAAGTTAGATTTGTATCAAATTTATATCTTATATTTTATCTTATCTATCTAATATTACAGTTAGGTCACTATTTTTTGAACTTTTACAAAAGAGGAGACGGTGAGGTTCAAACCCAAGACCAAACGGTCCAACGGTGGATTCTTTAATATTGCAGTTAACAAGTTATATTCTCAGCTTATAAAAGCACAATAATAGTTAAAATTGATTCAATTTTTATTTTCTTTGATCCATTTGTATAAAATTCATTCTAATTTTTTTTTTTGCTAAAAAATATCATATTTTTCGCACGGCTCCCAATGTCTGACAACTCAACTAACACAATTCTCAATGTCAGACAATTCCACTAATTCACACATACCTCTCTTTTATTTTTCTCTTTATTTATTTTAATTTTAAAATATAAAATATTATACTATCAATATTCGATTTTTCACATTACATAATGTCAACCAGAGTTATTGCGATTCGAATTTGTCAAATGTAATTTAAATTATCCAAGTTCAGATAACCTATTAAAAATAGAGTAATACTTGAGGGGTCATTGGATTAACACCAAATTTTAATGTTTAATAGGGTCCACAGTCAATATGAAAATCATAGTAAATTAGCTTAACAAATTAAATCTAAAAAACATTGTTCAAATAAAAAAATATTATTTAAATTATTGAATTAACAACATATTATAATATTTAATTAAATCAAAATAACATTGCTTAAATAGATCCAATCAACTATGACTATTACCCTGTGTTTGGTTTGAGGAAAAATGGAGAGTGAAAAATAAGAAGGAGAAATTGATTTTTCACCGTTTGGTTTAGAAGAAAAATAGGTGGAAAAGAAAATTGGATGGAAAGGCCATCCATCCCCGTCCACCAAAAATAATCCGTCCGATTGTGGGAGGAAAACTGAAGAAAAAATGGGCAATTTTAAATTACAGTGCTATAATTACCTATTTGCCAATGTCAAAATTCTTCACTGTTTAACTCTTCCACGTGTTCAATTTTACACCACATTCCATTTGGTGGGGGTATTTGACTTGTCCATGTGAGCTGTTAAACAACGACATACTCTTTTTTTTTTTTTAATATTTTCAAAAAAAAGTTGTAAGAAAAAAATATCTATAAGTGAAATATATAAGGGCATTACAACAATTTTTGTGAGGGTAAAATAATAAATTAAAATTTATGTGCTTTCTTTCTTTTCATTTTTCCTTCAATCTCTTTCTAATTTTCCATCCATCATACCAAACAAATAAAAAAAAATATTTTTTTTCTCAAAAAATAAAAAATTTATTATTCCTATTTTGTTATCTCTCCAACTTTTTTTCCCTCCTATTAAAGGGACCATAAGTTTTGTACGTCGTGCGTGCAGTACGGTTTTGAGAAAGACACGGCAAGAAGCCAAGCGAACAAGAGGGATAGTTTTTGAGAAGATCAATGCAAAGGTAAAGTCGTACAAAGAGAGCTCAGACATTTTCAAACTCACAGGTACAACAAATCATTCGGCCTCTCTCTCTCTCTCTCTCTCTCTACCTGTGTTGCGTGTTTCTGTCGAAGCAAACTAACAACATAATCCTTAGCTACACAACGGTTCAGATGCAAAGATAACAAGAAAGAGACTGGAACAGCAGATGCCTCGGTAAAGAGCGATACTCGGTACCTTTTCATCTACGATTCAGTGTTTGGGTTTTAATCCCGATAATAAACTAAAAGAAAGGAAAAAAAATATCAAAAAAAGTGAGAAAATTTATTTATATAATTTAACCTTGAAGACCAATAGAAATAGGGTTTTGATTGGGTATGCACATTAGAAAGTTGGCCCTTTCCATAAAGGGCCAAACCAGACCCTATCCCTTCTATCTTTCACCAAGAAAATCCTCCAAGCAAAAAAGCACCATTCATTCATGGCCACTTCTTCCAAAACAGTCAAAGATTGTGATATGCTGAGAGAAATAGAAGGTGATGAAGGAGAAACAGAAGAAGAGGAAGAGGAGGGAGAAGGCGAGAAAGAAAAAGAGCAGGCGGAGGAGAGAGATTGGTTGGAACTGAGTTTAGGGTTTGGAACAGCTTGTGGTAAGTTACTAGGGCATGGATCAAACTCATCTTCAGCTTCTTTTGCATCACCCTCTTCTTCTTTCCCATCACAACAAGCTCAAAAACAATCTGGGTCATGGTTAGGGTTAGGGTTTGAAATTATGGGTGCGAGGGAAAAGGGTGTGGGTTCGTCTAGTAAATATCACAGACTCTTGTGTGAACATCATCATGGTCTTGCACAAGTTGATCATGATGGTATGCCATCACCATCATCATCATCACTCACACTGTGTCCACCACCATCATTATCATTATGGCCACTGCACGTAGCTTCAACTAGCTTTCTTGGTCTTCATGGCCTGCTAATGCCAGTTCCAGCTGATACCCATCATTACCCTCAAAGACCACAGTCTGGATTGTGGTTTACTCTCCGCTCCTTAATCAACCGGTAACATTTTTGTACTAATTACATATATACCTGTAATTTTTTTTTTGGGGTTTATGATTTATATCACGGGTTATTTGTATATATAGATGTGTATATAGGTATGTGTTGGTACAAATTCTTGCACAACTCAAGGATTCTGGCTGACCTGGCGTGTGCCGAAACGTGTACACCCAATAGCCTTTACCTCTCTTCCTGCTTGAGCGAAATGTGGGGGAACGCATCCGTCCCACGAGAGTCGTCTCCCCCACCCCCTTGTAAGCCTTGAGCCCTTCAAGGATGGGTACCCACTAGCCATCCGATCAGATGTTAGTGGGTACCCATCCCTGAAGGGCTCAAGGCTTATAAGGGGGTGGGGGAGACGACTCTCTTCCGATGTGGGACGGATGCGTTCCCCCACATTTCGCTCAAGCAGGAAGAGAGGTAAAGGCTACTGGGTGTACACGCTTCGGCACACGCCAGGTCAGCCAGAATCCTTGAATTGTGCAAGAATTTGTACCAACAATATGGATTCAACTATGGAACCACAAGAGATAAAGAATCAAAATTCATTACAATTCTTTTGGGTTTAGTTTCAACATATCCAACAAAAAATGAGTTAAAAGGGATCATAGACAATTATAGCATTAAGTCGTAATTTTATTCTTATTTTATAGTAATTTTAGTACAATAACCACAAAATTAGTACCATACCATAGTCGAGTCCAAATAAAGAAATGTATGGATATCTATCTAATATTAAAACCAAGATGTGTAATTCTCAATTTATAAAATACAATAACAATCAAAATTGATTAAATTTTTATCTATTTTGATTCAATCGTAGTCTTCTCTACATAACCTCAATGGCAGACAACTCAACCAACACACTTTTTAATGTTAAATAACTCCATTAATCTGCACCAATCTCTTTCTTCTCTTCTATCTCTTTAATTTTCTCTCTGATAACTTGAATTTAAAATTGCTCAATAAAACAAAATAACAAACAAATAAATTTTTATTTAAAATATAAATATTACACTATCAATATATAATTTTTAATATTACAAAGTGTCTTTAAATACGAAATTATTACGAATATGTAATGTAAGTGATGTTATTTGGACCTCAAAATATGACAAAATTTGTTGACTTAATAATGTAATTTCATTGAAATCATTATACCCACACCAAATTTTAATATTTGATGGGACTCATATTAAATTTAAATATCATATTAAATTAGATCAACAAATTAAATTAATAAATTACGTCCCAATATTACTCTTATAATATATATACGAGGTATATATATATATTGAGGGTGAATTGATTGATAATTGCAGGGAAGGGGAAGGGCTACCTCAAGTACCAAAGGCGTTTATTAGAGTGAAGTAAGTGTTGCACGTTAGAATTAATATTTGATCATGTCGGATGGCAACAACTTGTTTTTCTACTTGCTAATGATGATGTTCTGTGAAAAGTGTGAAAAAGCTGACGTTGTTTTCTTTTTGGGTTTTGGTTTCTTCTTTTTTTGTCAAAAAAAGAGACGAGAACGTGACAGTTTTCATGGTTAAAACCTACCTGGTTACAAAGCTTGGTCTTCCCAACGAATCTGAGGTACCCTCTCTCTCTCTCTCTACCAGTGAGATCCAATGTCCATAGTTGCTGGATTTATTTCTCCGATACAATTATTACTATCATTATGAAGCTTGCATGGAAATGAATGATGCTTTACATAGAAATGATTAATGCTATTATGTCTCTTGATGACGAATTGACATGCTGTTTTGTATTCATTTATCCATAGTATATAAAGGTGATTAACACTGATAAAGGTGATTAACACCGATAAAGGTGATTAACTTTTATTCTTGGCGGGGCAAAAGATGCCAAGTAATAATCACACCCAACCCAAGGAGTGGATTTATTTCCATGATTGAAATTTCGTATTGGTTCATCAAAACATTTTTATTTTTCCTTTGCTTCAAGTCCTTTTAAACTATCTAGAAGGATATATAAATCTATGATCTGACCTTTAATTGATCTTAGTTTTGAGTTTCTCTTGCGTGAGAACTAGAATGTGAATCCTTACTGAAGCCTACCAACATGTCTTTATGAAAAACATTAAATTCTTTAGATACACTGCATTCCATTACTTTACCAGGATTTCCTTCTCGTAATATGAATTTTTTTTTTCTTTTTTTTATGCATATTCATACTGTGAATTAATTTACCAGAAGCTATATTGCATGCTTTGTTCACCTTTAGATCAGTCTGAACTCATTAGCTATAAGAAAAAATTGTACAGAATCTAGTGACAAATGAATATTATCCTACCAAAAATTACATTATCTAGATCAATTAAGTTCGTGATAGCCAACATCTTATGAGTGATAGGAGTATCACCTACAGAAATGAGTCTAAGCTAAAAGAGATGGAATGTCATTGGTGAGCTTACCATAAAAAGAACTTGTTTGGGATCGACATTAATATTTTTGGATTGAATATATTTTATTGAGTCCTACCCCCGTTAAGTCGTACCGACACTTTTTTAGTAGGGGTAATGCTATGTTTACCAAATTTTTGTATCAAATTTCCATTCCAAATAATCATAAGATAAGTGAGTCTCATTAATATTCAATGACGAAAATTGTGTCAAATCATTTGGGACGAAAGATTTAGTAAAAATATTTGATGAATAACATTTTCTTTTTAATAGTGACTAAGCTAGACTCAAATAAGTTGTAACGAGCTCCTATAGGCTCTTTAGTAGTGTAGTGTTACAATGAGTTACAGTAGTCATCTTGTGCAGGAGAGAGAGAGAGAGAGAGAGACCATAGCTTACTCGCTTACTCTAGTAAACTATAGCTACTGAAAGGTACCAACTCGGGAGAAGTGATTTCGAACACTCTTGGAATGATGTGATACAAAACACCCATTAGTTCATATTCTTGTACGGGAGTAAATGGTACCAAAAAAAAGCCCCCATTTACGGAGCGGCATACTTAGATGGACGAGCCCTGTAATAAGCATATTGGTCATGGTGTAAGAAGATTATGGTACCGGAAAAAAAAATTCAGTACCCTACTGCCAAATTTTACGAATTTTGTGGATTGAGTTGTACAACAATGATAGATCATAACTGCTTCAAGATAAAGAATATGAAGAGATGAAAGTTGATAGTGAAATAAACTTAAACTTGTAGAAGTATTATAAGATTTAGTCGTCTTAATTTTGACTCTGTTAATGTTATGTATTAGCGATATGATATTATAACAAGTCGTTGAAGAGTGATAAATTATGATTTGTTGTTATAAATCGTGGAGAAAGTGGTATACTAATGAAAGGTTAGGCATTATATTGGAGCATATATGAAAAATTATATATAGTATTTAAAGCAAGTAAAGTTGAGGTAAGTAAATAATTTTAGTCGGGCGTGGTTATAATCGAGTTGAAAGAAAACTTTAGCTCGAATATTTAACATTTTCATCTACTTCTTTTGTGTTTCTAGAGTTAGATTATGTGGTCTTAGTTACCTTATGAGAGTTATTCTGTTTTAGAATAATATTGAAATAGTTCCACAAAGTGCATAAAAGGCACAATCAGGATCATGATGGTTGTAGAAGAAGAATTACAAAATATGGATCGTTTTAAGCTAATGTTCTCTAATTACAAGAGACGATGATTGCTATCCATCTAAAATTTTGAAGTCATATGGGAGGAGGCCAAAATTTCAGGAGACAAAAGAAAAAGAAGTAACTTTTAGAGAAAAATAAGTGAGAAGACGAGTGTCATTTTGAGATCAAATGAATGGTGTGAAAATCACATGTGAAGATTTAACATCAGTTCAATACCCCTGTGAAGGATGAAAGTATAGTTTCTAGGATTGATATGTTGAAGATGCTTTCTTACACTCTTTTGTATATCTTGGACTAAGACCCACAATCGACGAGAGGCTTTTGAGAGAGATATGGGTGAAGTGGATCCTTATATTGACTATGTTAGGTGGCACTAAGAGTCTCTTTCTCTGTGTTTTTTTTTTTGGTTTGGGAAAATAAAGTAAATTTCATTAAACTGGAAAAAGGGGTCATGTACAAAAAAGACAGTTGTATCAACAACCTAATGAACAGTAAACAAAAGAAAACAGAAGCCCGAGAAAATTGAGTAGTTCAAAGTTCCATTAGTACCCAAAGGGGTCTTTCTCAGTGTTTTTTTGTCTGTGCTCTTTGTTCTGTTTGTTGTTAGTGTTTTCTTTGAATTTCTTTGTAGACGGGATAGAATGAAGGTTTCTCTTTACAGAACTTTTCTTAATTCAGTCCTATTTTTTTTTACTTCAATGATGATGATAGCAGGACATTAAGTAATTTTAATCGAACTGATCTGATGTATAGCCAACTTATTGACAATCAGATTGCTGTTTTGTGTTCTATACCTGCATGGAACTTATGCTGCACATTTCATGATTTATATTGAATCAATTCTCTGTCATGAACTGCCTTCGATTTTGGGAAAGACTACAATCTCGAATTCAGTGTCGCACCAAAAAAAATACAACAATGTAGTGATCAGTTACAACACAATTGAGGTCAAGATAGGACTCACAAATGTCAGTTACGGCTCAAATTTTTTTTTTTTATCAATCCCAAATATTTCTGTTCTTATCGTAACCTTACTCATTTGGGTTGTAATTTTAACACGACACCACCCAAAAAAAAACCATTCGGTACTGCAGTATTTTCCCAACTTTTAAGGACAAATATGGAGGTGTCTAACACTCAATTAATGACAGATCGATATTTCATGCATGAGGGAGAAGTTGCTGCAGTCGGAGACCTTGAAGCATGTACGAGATCATATCTGGCTGCCTCGATTGGTTGAATCTGTAAATTCAGAGACAACTTCAATTGAAAACTGTAATGATATGTCAGTAAATCATCTGATGCCTTTGGATTATGGACGACGCCTCTTGAACTAAGAACATGCAGGCCTATCGTTCCATTTTCTGCATGCTATTTTCAACTAAAAATTGTATCTCCGTCAATTTAATGTTTGGATATATGAGTATTTGTCATCGTTTTAATTCTATGTTGATGCACATATATCACATTTGTCATCGTTTTAGTAGTCTACTGGTGCACATGTATGTGTGTTCAGTGTATGTGGATGGATGGTCACGACCAGATGGTCTACTTGAGATTCATACTCATTTCTACACACAGCTCCGTCAATTCAAGCAGAATTTATTGTATTCAAGTCAATCACTCACTAATTGATGATGGTTGATATAAGTTAATTGAACAAATTTAGTATTAGAGGATATCCAATCACTTTTACAATCACTTGTTTGGCTTATTAGACTTGTAAACAATCACTGTTACAAATACTGTCAAAATTAAGTCCGTATTCAATCTAGTTTTTTTGGATTCTCATTAATGAAGACTAAATTGGATGTTTTATGTATATACTAATAAAAAAAAAATCAATAGTAAATATATTTGTATTCACACTTAAAATCAAAGGAATTTAAACACCGGGAGTAATAGGGGTGAGCGGTGGTAGTGGTGGTGGTGGGAGACGGTGATGGTTATGATGGGTGGCAATGACCGTGGTAATGGTGGCAGCTGTGGGTGCCAACAGTGATGGTGGTGGTGAGTTTTGGGTGACGATGGTGGTAGTAGCAGCCATGAGTGATGACGATGGTGATGGGCGACGGTGATGGTGGTTGACAGTGTGATGGGTGGTGACGAATGACAGTAGTGGTGGTGGTGGTGGTAGGTATGGTGGGGGTGGGTGACAATGGGTGGCGACAGTGGTGGTCGATAATGGGCGGTGGTGGTAGGTGTGGTGAGGGTGGGTGAGAGTGTCTGGCGAAGATGGTGGGCGACGACGGGTGGTAATGGGTGGTGATGGGCAACAATGATGGCGGTGGGTGCTAACGGTGGTAGTGGGATGATGGTGGTAATGGTAATAAATATAAGAAATAAGATGACGATGGTGGTAGGTGGTGGCGATGGACGATGGTGGTAGCAATCGGTAATGGGTGGCGATGGTGATGATAGGGTGGTGGTGGGGTAGGGGTGATGGTGGGATGGAGCAGTGGCGGTGGTGGAGGGGCAGTGACGGTGGTGTTGAGGGTGGCGGCAGTGGTGGTAGTGGTGATGGTCGTGGGGGTGGTAGTGGTAGAGGTGATGGTGAGACAGTGGCAGTGGTAGTATGGTGGCAACAGCAGTGGTGGTGATGGGTTGGGGATAGTGGTGGTGGTGGTTATAGTGGTGGGGTGGTAGTGGGGATAGTGGTGGGGCGGTGGGGGTGAGGGTGGGGTGGGGGCAGTGGTGGTGGTGGCAGCAACGACGATGGTTGAGCAGCGATAGTGGTAGTGGTGATGGTCGTGGGGCTGGTGGTGGGGCGGTGAGGGTGGTGGTGGTTAGGGGTAATGGTGGGACGGTAGCTGTAGCGGTAATGGTGTGGGTGGTGACGGTGGTGGTAGTGGCGGGGTGGCAGTGGTGATGGTGGTGGTGATGGTCGTGGGGTGATGGTGGGACGGTGGGGGTGGTGGTGGTATGGGTGATGGTGGGACAGTGAGGGTGGCGATAGGGTGGCAGCAGCAGTGGTGGGGTGGTGATTATGGTGATGGTGGTGGTGGGGTTATAGTAGTGGGGATGGGGGTGGGGTGCTGGTGGTGGTGATTTTTATGGCAGAGGTGGTCGTGGTCGTGGTGGGGGTAGGGGTGGGGGTGGGGGTGGCAGCAACGGTGGTGGGGGTGGGGTTAGTGATGGTGGTGGTGGGCCGGTGGGGGCAGTGGTAATGGTGATAGTTGTGGTGGGGTGGTGGGTATGGCGGTAGGGGTGGTGACGGTGGTGGTAGGGGTAGTTGTGGTGGTGGGATAGCGGTAGTGGTGGTAGTTGTGGTGGTGATGGTGATAGTAGGGGTAGGTTTGGTGGTGGGGTGGCGATGTTGGTTGTGGTGGTATGGTGGTGGGGCAGTGGGGGTGGTGGTGGGGCAGTTCCAAACATATCTTTTTTTTATTAAAGTACTCATAAGAAGTTAAAAGTTCTAAAAACACATTTAAAAAGTCACCCTAAACACATATTTAGGGGTCTATTTTTTTCCTTTAATTTTGGGGTGCTAATATTGATGATGCAAAAATCGTGTTTATGAACCACCTGTCAAGTATTTAATGCAGTAATAAATGAAGAACAAAACACAATTTAAATGGTTCGGTCAGGGTGGCTTACTTCACTGTAAAAGGCTAGGATAGCCTGAGTGTTTTATTGCTTCAAGGAGTACAGGGTGCTCAAGTATGAGTGATATGTGTGAGATGCCCCCCATTGTGTAGGTGGAGATTACAATTTATAATCACTTCCTAATAGATTGAGACGCCTTTCTCGTATCAGGGGAGGTAGTTCGGTGGAGGTGGCACCTTTCTCGTATCAGGCGAGACAATTCTATGAAGATGGTGACGTGTTTTGTCCCAAGGTGATCTCTTCGCATGTCAATTGAGGATTGAGTCTTTCATGATGGCGCGATGGACCTAACTCCCTCAAGATGGTGCGGCTAATCTGACCTAGCTTCCTACATCCTGTGGTGGGCTTGGCCCATATGTTTGAGGTGGGTCTAGTCTGCGATTCTGGACTTGGTCTATAATTCTAGATTGAGCCTCTAAACTAGGCCTGTTTTGGGCCAAGCCCGTCATTTGCCCCCCATGCCCTGAGCCTAATGGGATTTGGGGGAGAGGGTATCAGTAAGAAATATTGTCCTTGTCCTCTTTTAGCAACTGAACTCCGATGAGGGAGAGGTAGACACAGCGGAGCTGTAAATGAAGAGTTATGGGTTGCTCACAAGAAAGTTGCACCTCCTGAAGCCAAGTTTCTGGAGACCGAGGTTGCTTGCGAGAGAGCGGAGGGAGAGTTAGACCGAACTTCTAACGACTCGCGAGAGAGCCGCTAAGTTGTAGACTGAGGCTGCTTCCGTAAGAGCAAAGGCAGAATGAGACCAAGCTTCTGACAACTCGCGAGAGAGTCGCTAAGTTGGAGACTGAGGCTACTTGCGTGAGAACAAAGGCAGAGTGAGGCCAAGCTTTTGGCAACTCGCGAGATAACCACTAAGCTGGAAATTGAAGCTGCTTGCGTGAGAACAGAGGTAGAGCTAGGCCAAGGTTCTGGTGACTCGTGAGCAAACCGCTAAGCTGGAAACTAAGGCTGCTTGCATGAGAGTAAAGACAAAGTGAGGCCAAGTTTATGAGGAATCGCGAGGAAGCCGCTAAGCTAGAGATTGAGACTGCTTGCGTGAGAGCAGAGACAGAGTTAGGCCGAGCTTCTAGAGACTCGTGAGAGAGCTACTAAGTTCAAGACTGAGGCTGCTTGCGTGACAGTAAAGGTAGAGTAAGGCCAAACTTCTAGCAATTCGCGAGAAAACCGCTAAACTGGAGATTGATACTGTTTTGTGTGAGAGCAAAGACAGAGTCAGGCCAAGCTTTTGGCGATTGGCGAGAAAGTCGCCAAGCTGGAGACTGAGGTTGCTTGCATGAGAGCAGATGTAGAGTAAGGTCAAGCTTCTGGCGACTCGCGAGAGAGCTGCTAAGCTGGGGACTGAGGCTACTTGAGTGAGAGTATAGGCAGAGTTAGACCGAGCTTTTGATGTCTCGTGAGGCTTTCTCCCAAGAGATGGAGAATAGGAAGCAGATGACAATGAGGGTAGCCAGAAGGCGCTGGCGAGACAGAGCCAACAGAGCATGGGCTTCAGGCATGGGAGGCGAGGGCGCTAGATGCGCCAGGACGGGTGACGCTGGGTGCCAGGGGTGCTGTTGGACGAGTTGGTAATACGATGCGAACGGTGCACCAAGGCGGGCAAGGAGGCAAGAGGCGAGGCCTGTCGTCGCTGGGCGCCTGTGTGGAGGTTAGGCGCTGCAGGCATGGGCGCTAGGCGCCACGGACTTGGGTGCCCTAGGCTGGACATCGTTGGTTGGGCGTGGGTGCCGCGAGCACTACGGGCATGGGCATCGCAAGTGTTGGAAGCTGGGCGTTGTAGGCGTGGGCACCGCAAGCGTTGGATGCTGGGCACTGCGGGCGTGGGTGCCTGGACGTTGGCAACTGGTTGGGTGTTGGCACTGTGTGTTGCACGTCTAGTTAGTGGTCGGTGCTGGTGGAGTATTAGAAAAGCATGAAGAAGTGGCAAAACTTTGAACGGCCATAACTTTGTACTCGGTTGTCTGTTTGAGGCTAAATTATTTTTTCAATTCGGGTATTTTTTTTAAGATCTACCAGAATCAAATAGCTTATAGTAGTTGGGGCACCGAATTTCCCTAAAAAATGCTAGTCTTTCACTAAATTTGAATTTCAACTACAAATTAGTGAAGAAATAGAATTTTCACGTGTCTACTTTCCGTATTCCCCTCTACGTGAGGACTCAGTTCGCCTGGCTTTGGCTACATCCTCATCGTTCATATATTTCTGAGCTTTTGATAGTAATTATAGCATGTTCTTTGGTGGGCGCTTCAAGACTAAAAACATTAGACTGGATGAGCGCAGGCCTTCTATGAAGGCCACTATGACGACTTTGTCATCTGGTTCTTCAATCTGTAGGACTTCTTCATTAAAACGAGTGAGGTAACTCCTTAGGCTTTCATCCCGCTCTTGTTTTATGCTGAGCAGGTGGATAGTAGGCTTTTGGTGTCGGCAGCCCCAATGAAATGTGAGACGAAGTACTTGCTTAGTTCAGCGAAAGTGTCAATGGAAGCTGGGGTAAGCTTGGCGAACCACTGGCGAGCAGATCCCTAAAGGGTGGTAGGGAAAGCCCTACACATGATCTCGTCTAGTATGTTGTGTAGCTGCATCAGGGATTTGTAGGTGTCAAGGTGGTCCAACGGATATTTGGAGCCATCAAAAGCTTCCACGGTAGGCATCTTGAACTTTGGAAGAAGAGGGTAGTTGGCCACATCAGCTACAAAGGGTATGTCAGTACGCCTCACTAGGTACTCGTTCGTTTCAAGTCCTCGCTCCTTCATGGCGTTGAAGACGTCGACTAGTTGGTTATGCAATTCTTTAATTTTTTTGTTCCAGTGGTTGGGAACACCTTTCAAATGGTCATTGTAGTGGCTCTTGTGGTCCATATACTGGTTTTCTCCATTGTCTTCTTGGAAAGGAGGATCACCAGTGTGGGAGGATGGAGTCAGCTCGCGAGGAGGGGGAGCTTGGGCACCCTAGCACTGAGGAGGGGCTCCTTGCCACTGCAATGGGGTGCCTTGGCGCACTGGGCTAGGCGAGGCGCCTTGGCACGTTGGTCGAGGCAATTGTAGCGTTCCCTCTTGCCTGTTGGGGCACAATTCTAGGGTGCCCATCGAGCATTAATTGGAGGATTTTGCTGGTTTTGGTTCACCAACAACTGCATAGTTTCCAGCATCTTTTTCTGTGGTTCCAGGATGGGATTTGTTGGCAGGGGCAAGACCTCATCCTGGTGCTATTGATCATGTTCGGTTTGTTGATTCATGGATCTATTTGTAATGGTCATAAGAAGAGGGAATATAGAAGGGTGAAAACTAAATCGTTCTTACAGACGGCGCCAAACTGATGATGCACAAAACGTGTTTATGTACTACCTATCAAGTATTTAATGCAGTAATAAATGAGGAGAGTCGACGAAAGAAAAACACAATTTAAGTGGTTCGGTTAAGGTAACCTACTCTACTGTGAAGGGCTAAGATGGTCTGAGTGTTTTATTGTTTCAAGTGTGAGTGATATGTGTGAGATGCCTTCCTTGTGTAGGTGGAACTTATAATTTATAAGCGCCTACTAACAGATTGAGGCATCTTTCTTATATCAAGTGAGGTAGTTCGGTGGAGGTGGTGTCCTTCTCGTAACAGGCAAGACAATTCGTAGAGGTGGTGATGTGCGCGTCCCAAATTGATCTCTTCCCATGTCAGTTGTGGATTGAGTCTTTCATGATGGCGCAACTGACCTAACTCCCTCAAGATGGCGTGGCTAATCTGATTTGGCTTCCTCCATCTTGTGGTGAACTTGGCCCGTATGTTTGAGGCGGGCCTAGTATGAGATTCTGGGCCTAGTCTATATTTTTGCACTGAGCTGGGCCTGGTCTATAATTCTAGATTGGGCTTCTGAGCTGAGCCTGTTTTGGGTCAGACCCGTCAAATATTAGCTGTCGGATTAACTTTAAAGTAAAATTTAAAGAAATTTAAACTGCGAAAAGCAAAAGTCATTTTTTTTATCTTTTGAAATTTGAATTGTATTGTACGTTATTATATAAATATAATTTATGTGGTATAGGTTCAATATCATGTAAATATATAATGATCCATGTTTCATCTTGAACACAATCTTAACCTCACGTTTCAACTGAAACATAAGCTCAAGCTTGATTTGTTTAAGCTGACAAGCTGAGCTTGAGCTCCAACGAAAAATTGATTAGCAGAGCTACTTTTTGTAACTAAAAAGGTTGAGCTCAAAAATTTTTGTGAGCGATCAGTTTAGTTCATTTACCACCATACTATTTTCTCTTCAGATGTTGTTATTCATGGTCGGGTTCCAAACCTAACTCCTCTAAGGAGGCTGAACAACCTACAAATAAAATTTTCTCCTCTAAGGAGCAAACCGATGACAATTAATGATAGGGTAAACTCACAAAAATAGCGGAATTAATTTTTTAATCTTTTTTATGCAAATTAAATAGGCAATGCACTAACCTCAATCAATGAAAAATCAAAGCAAATAATAAAATCACAATACAAGTGAGGCATAAAATTTACGTGGTTCCCCCAACTTTGAGATACGTATACGAACTTTGATCTCAATCTTTCAGTATATCACAATATTAGGTTTGAGCTACTATTTTTTTCTTTCATTGTCGCCCGCCAGTTTGCAACCAACAAACCTAATTTTTTTGACCAAGTCTTCAATACTCCAAAGCTCATGTGGTCCCAAGTGGGCTACCCCATGTAACTGGACCCAAGACAACAATTTCCCCCTCCAACTCATATAAGGGATTAACCAAGCTCGTTTTATATTTACAAACTTCAAGTTTCTCCTTGGGCAATGGTTTAATCATCCTATCTTAGTCATTTTCATCAGTATTGATCTTTTCAAGCTGCAACAACTTCATCTCTAATACATTTCGGATTCAATGATATCTCACATCAATATGCTTAGATCTTGAGTGGAAAGTTGAATTTTTGCTAAGATTGATAACATTCTGATTGTCACAATAGATAATATATTTTTCTTGTTATAAGCCCAATTCTTGTAAGAATTTTTTCATCTACAATGATTCTTTGCTTACTTCAGTGACAGTGATAATACTCAATCTATGTGGTAGATAAAGCAACATACATTTGTAACGTGGATTGACATGATACGACTTCCCCTGAATAAGTAATTAAGTAACACGAAGTATACTTCCTAGAATCAATATCTCCGACCATATATGCATCTGTGAAACCATCAAACACAAGCTTACTTTTACTAAAACATAAATAAACTCTAAAAACACCTCTGAGATATCTAAAAAATCATTTCACTGCTCCACAATATTCTTTACCCGAATTAGAGAGAAATCAACTAAAAACTCCGACAACATGAGCAATATTGGGTCTCGTGCACATCATATTGTACACTTAGTCACATGATTTGCTTATTATACCTCATGCTCCATCGTTCGGAGCGTTAATTCGTGAATTGGGAACGAATCCGACATAAATTCAAAAACTAAATTTGAGAATTAAATATTTAAACTATTACCCAAAATCAAAAGCCCAAAAACCTAACCTTTGGCCATCCCAAATAGGTAAAAAAAAAATTGATTCGTTTGTTGTTCTCACCTCATCAGGAGGCTTTCCAACTCATGAGGGCTCACGCTGGTAAATTGTCATGGTCAACCGATTTGGGATCAGTTCTCACGCCTAAAAATGCCTTCCAAAGTTTTTTGACTTTTTTTTTAACAACAAAGGTTTTTTATTTAAATAATTTATATATACTAGTTGATGCACACGTGCGTTGCACGTGGATAGAGACGAAGGTAGCTGTGGGCCAAGAGGGACACTTGCCCACCCTGGGAAAAAAAAATTTATTAACTACAAGTATTTTTTGATTTTTTGGTCTAGGTACTCAGCTCTGCTTTGCAACTGTGCCCACCCAAGAAACCCATCCCAGAAAATAAAACTAAGTTTGGCCCATAAAAAAATTAACTGTGCCCACCGGCCCGCCCAATACATAAATAATTAAGGTTGGCCCACTCATATAAACCCTTCCTCTTATCTCCTCTCTCTCTCTCTCTCTCTCTCTCTCAACAACAGCCTTTCTTTATTCCTCTCCCCTTTTACCCTCTCCTTTTTTACTGTACGAACAATACTATTGGGACATAATTTGGGGCATAATGAGTTGTCACCAATAGATTGATATCGGTGACAACTTATTATGTCCCAAAATTATGTTCTATAGCATTAGTGTTTACCGTAAACTTCTTCTATCATGGCCCATGGAAATGTTGAACTCCACCACCAGCTTTTCTCAGACAGAGAACCCACTCCCACCCACGCACAACACACGCACACACACAGAGGACATAGTTACACTACACAACCCACAACACGCATATGGCATATTTTCTGATTTTTTATGCATTTAACCCTAATTGGATTATTTGTGCATTTTGTCCTACTTAATCTATTTTTTGTGCATTTTAATCCTAATTATTTTCTTAATTTGTGATAGTTTAGGTATTATATAAGATTTAAAAAATGTATGCGTCTTTTACTTTAATTCTTAGGAAGCCAAAAATTAAAACTTGTAGTTAGTGCCCACCCACATATAAATTCTTGGCTCCACCCCTGCACATGGACAATTTTGAGTTTGAATGATAACTTTTATTTATTTATTCTCTGCAATGAAAGTTTTCAAATTTATTTATTCGATAAGGTCTTTAGACTTGACTTTTTTAGTGTTCATATATACTATTTCTAAAAGTATCTTATAAAGAAAAACTTTTATTTTCTTCTTCTAATAAATAATCATATCTTATTTTCTAATTTAACCCTTAGATCATTCATATTCTAAGAATAAATATTCAATTACAACACAACACAACATGTCAGTATTGTTATATTAGCCATTATATCTCGGATAAGGAACAACCTTAGAGGTTGACTCTGAGACTTTGACAATTCAATTTTATTTGAAATTTTTTTGTTGGCTTTCATGTTTATAAGAGTAACATATGAGCAAAGGTAATTAGATTTCAAATAATTCAAGCATCCCCATACATACCTCCTGGAATAAGCAATGCATTGAGAACATAAACTATTTGTAACATATGTCATAGAACGCAGAAAGCCATTAAGTTTACCCATTCAAAATACATTGTCTACAGTTATATTCAGAAATATAGTTAAAACTTAGAATAGCCTGAAGGACTGAAATGGTAATTCTTTGTCAGATCTTGTGTTGATTTATTCGTAACTTTGGTCAGGAAAATTTTAATTATAATATAAATGACAAAATATAAAAACTTTATGCATGCCTTATTTTCAATACCATAGTAAGATTCTGAATCTTATTTAACTGAATAGAGAATAAAAGCCATAAAGGATCAGTATTTTTCTACCCATGTAATTATTTTGTATATGGCACCGCGTCAAGTTGGCTTCATAGAGCAGCGAGAAACTCCCGCTCCATTTAAAAATGAAAAAAAAAAGACGAAAAAAATGTACTTATTTTGTATGAATATGGTACATAATATAATCCTTTAGAGAAAGAGGTATAGTTTGATAAAATAGATAGGTAAATAAAGACTTTATTATGTGTTGTCTTGCGTTGATAGAGACTCTCTGGTTTTTGCCGAAGTTTATAAATATCAATTTCTTTAGCTACATGATAAAAGATACTTTGATTGATCCACTATCTAATATATCCAACGGCTTTCAAATTCACTTTCTTCCATTTTTCCTTGGATCAAGCGACAAAACCACATCATTCACACTTCGTATGCACCTCCAAGTTTTGGACAAATGTAATGACCTAAATACCTAAGATTATACATTGGTAGCTAGGTTAGGAGGATTTGGGTTAAATAAAATCGGAAGCACTCCGTGTATGGTTCCTAGGTGTTTTTCAACGAAAAAATTTTCTAAAACCATTTTATATTTTTGAAAATATATTTTGAGTCATCATCAGACCCTTGTTGAGCAATGCCTTTTAGTGCTCAAGAAGATAAGTCTTTGTTTGATTTTAGGTTTAAAAAATTAGTAGAGACCGTTCTATGCTCACTAGCCTTTGTTAGAGCGGTCTCTTAATGACTTAGTGGAAAATAAAAGAAAAGGTCAAATGGTGGAGAATAGGGCTCGCCCTCTGGGATCGCTCTTTGTCAGTAACAACTTGATTCCATTCAATTTAATAGCTTCAAACAAATCTTTGCAATACAAGATATCCTCCATTTTAGTCTTCTAGACAAAGTAATTTGAGGTCATTAATTTGATCATGGTACTTGAAGATTTATCCATTTAACTTGCACAAGAAAATTCACACGAACTGATCAAGCAACCTGAGCTCTGATACCACTTTGATAGGTTGAACTCACAAAAATAGCAGAATTAATTTTATACCTCTATTTAGGCAATTTAAATAGGTGATGCACCACACTCGATCAATGAAAAATTAAAGCAAGTAATAAAATCACACCACAAATAATACACAAAATTTACGTAGTTCCCCCAAACTTGAAGTACGTCCACGAAGTTCGATCTCAACCTTCCACTATATCACAATAATAGGCTTACAACAATACTCTCTAGAGCAATTCCCAGATGCTATCAACATATCAATTATTCATCACGCAAATATGGGTATCAACAAAAGTAACAAGAATAAACTCACCGAATGGTCTTGCAAAATATCAATCCAATAAGATTTTTGACAAAATATAATGATCAATATTGATGGGTCAGGCCCAAAACCATACTGAAGCCCAGTTGCAATTAAAGGCTCAAACTTATGAAGACCCAGCAGGCCCAATGAGATCCAAGCTCAATTAAGTTCACCATGGAGCTACCTCAGCTTAGCTATAAGATCCAGAGAGCACTCAAGACCCCTCACCTTCTCCTCTCGTAGTGGAAGCAGTCAACATTGACCAGGTCTTATGGAGAGCTCCTCAACGGCCTCACCCGTTGAGGAGAATTCGCAAGCTCCACCTGAATAGCTGGGTAGCTGCCACTTAGTAGCTCCATTCTGTTGGGGAATGACTATAAAATGTAAGCCCCACCAACGCTTGTGGGGCATCACACTCTACTGAGCATTAAACCTCATCAATATCTCTAAGCCTGTAACTCTCCGTTCTCGCTACTCACTGGAATTAATATAATACCGGCAGCTCTTTGCCATTCCAAAGTGGACGTAGGTCATACAGGCCGAACCACTATAATTTCTCTCTCTACTTTAATTACTGCTTTATTTCCAATTAATTGACAGGTGGTGTACAAAGTCAATTTTGTGCATCATCAGTTTGGCGCCGTCTGTGGGAAATCGACAAAATTCTCACCTTTAAGTATTTTTTCTGTTGAATCAATGGCGATTACTACCCGATCGATGAACCAACATGAAGACAATCCACCACGAGAGGAGGAGGTTGCTCCTCCACCGGCCAATCCTGTCCCAAGTGCGCAACAGATATTGGAGACCATGCAAGAGCTTGTGGCCCAGAACCAACAGATCCTCCAATTAATGCTTGCTGCGCAGGGAGGAGCACAACCTGGACCTCAAGTGAGAGGAGCTCCACGCCTTGGGCGTCAAGAGGTTCCCTACATGGAGGCACCCCATCATGGCGCCACTTTTGGAGCTCATTTGGGCGCCCAGCCTATGGGAGCTCCTTTGGGCGCCCAGCATGGGGGACCTCCCCATGAGGGACTCCAACCTCCTCCTCCTCCAGCTCTTGCTCCTCATGGTGGAGACCCTCCTCTCCATGAGGATGAGGGTGAAAATCAAAGCATGGGGCATGGGAGCCATTTTCACGACAATTCAAGAGGAGCTCCCAATCACTGGGACGAGAAAATTAAAGAGGTACAAAATCAACTAGGTGACGTCTTCAATGCCATGAAGGCGCAAGGACCTGAGACTGTGGACTATCTTGTTAGGTGAACTGACACGCCTTTCAAGCCAGACGTGGCAAACTACCCCTCCCTCAAAAGTTTAAAATGCCATCAATGGAGACCTTTGACGGGAAGAAGGATCCACTGGACCATCTGGAGACTTACAAAACTCTAATGCAGCTGCACAGTGTCCCCGATGAAATCATGTGCAGAGCATTCACAACCACCTTGAAGGGATCCGTTCGACAGTGGTTTGCCAAGCTTGCTCCAGCCTCCATTGCCTCCTTTGCTGAGTTGAGCAGGTCCTTCGTGTCACACTTCATTGGAGGGCGCCGCCACCAGAAGCCCGTTACTCACCTGCTCAGCATAAAGCAAGACAAGGACGAAAGCCTGAGAAGCTACCTCACTCGTTTTAACGAGGAGGTCCTTCAGGTAGAAGAGCCCGATGACAAGGTATCCATAACTGCCTTCTTGGGAGGCCTCCGCTCGTCAAGCTTCCTATTCTCGGTGATGAAGCGACCACCAAGGAGCATGCCGGAGCTACTAACCAAAGCCCAAAAGTACATGAACGTAGAGGACATCACGAGGGCTAGACGAGGTGAGTCGTCCAGAATAGGGGAGAAGAGAAAGGAAAGAGACAGAGACGACAAGAAGGAGACCAGCAATAAGCACAACAGGGCAGAGAGGGTACCTGTCAAGGATCGGCTTGGTCCTGCTCCTCAGAGGGACCGACAAGCCTTCACTCCCCTCAACGCCGCTGTCGGGCATATCCTATTCCAGATCCAGGATGACCCTGCAGTAAAGTGGCCTGGGAGGATGAAGTCTCCCCCAAACCGCAGGAACCCAAGCAAGTACTGTCGCTTCCATCGCGACCATGGCCATGACACCGACGACCGTTATGACCTCAAAAGGCAAATTGAGGACCTCATTCAACGTGGACACCTTCGCCAGTATGTTGCCGGAAGGGGACAGGCGCCACCTCCACCTCACAATCAAAAAGATCCACATCCCATTGGAGAAATTCACACCATTTCGGGAGGACTTGCAGGAGGAGGAGAATCCCTCTCTGCCATGAAGGCTCATGCCAGGAAAGCTAGGCACCTTGATAATGAGCGCCCACCCAAGGCGTCCAAGCATGGCAACAACGAAGTCATTTCCTTCTCAGACAAGGACTTAGAAGGAATTCAGCACCCCCATGATGACCCTTTGGTGCTCACCATGACCGTTGCCAACCTCCAGGTACGAAGGATCCTAGTGGACAGTGGCAGCTCAGACATCCTATTTGCAGAAGCCTATGACAAGCTCAACCTGGGCAGGGAGAGACTCCAGCCCATAAGATCACCCCTCATTGGGTTCTCAGGGGAGAAGGTGTATCCCCTAGGGTCCATCACCCTACCATTTACTGCCGGCGCTACACCCCGAAGCTCTACGATCATGGTCAATTTTCTGGTAATCGACTGTCCATCTGCCTACAACATTATACTGTGGCGACCTGCTCTCAACACATTAAGAGCAGTGCCCTCCACCTATCACCTCATCCTCCGATTTCCAACCCCTAATGGAGTCGGAGAGATCAGAGGAGACCAGGTAGCAGCAAGGGAATGCTATGTCTCCTCAATGAAAATCAGGAAACCACAGGAGGCGTTGCAAGTGGAGGTCCTGGACCCAAGGGATGACACCATGATAGAAAGAGGAGAACCAGTCGAGGAGCTCACCCCGGTTGCCTTAGATGAGGAACACCCAGACAGGAAGGTGTACATTGGCTCTTCTCTCTCTGAATATCTGGTTCGCCAACTAAGAGACTTTCTCAGAAGTAACATGGACATTTTTGCATGGTCGCATGCAGACCTTGAGGGAATTGACCCTGAGGTCGCCACCCACCGCCTCAATGTCGACCCTCGTCACAAACCTGTCCGCCAAAAGCTAAGGGGCGCCTCCACTGAAAGGGCCCAAGATATGGACAAAGAGGTTGGAAAGCTGATAGATAATGGGGCGGTCAGAGAAGTAACATATCCTGAATGGCTTTCCAATGTGGTAATGGTGACCAAGACCAACGGGAAGTGGCGCCTCTGCGTTGACTTTACAGAGCTCAACAAGGCGTGCCCAAAAGACAGTTATCCCTTACCGCGAATTGACCTCCTCATCGACGCCACAGCAGGGCATGAACTGCTCACATTCCTGGATGCATATTCTGGATACAACCAGATCAGCATGCATCCCCCAGACCAGGAGAAGACATCATTCATCACTCCAAAGGGGACCTACTGCTACAGGGTCATGCCCTGCGGATTGAAGAACGCAGGGGCAACCTACCAATGGCTGGTAAATAGAATGTTTCAATCCCAGATTGGGCGAACGATGGAGGTCTACGTTAATGACATGTTGGTGAAAAGTCTATAGGCAACGGACCACATCAGTCACCTCCAAGAAACTTTCAATGTCCTGAAGTCCTATCATATGAAGCTCAATCCTGAAAAATGCGCCTTTGGCGTGGGGTCAGGAAAATTCTTGGGTTTTATGGTCAATCAGAGGGGAATTGAGGCGAACCCCGACAAGATCAAGGCCATCATCGACATGAAGTCGCCTTCCTCAACCAAGGAGCTCCAGCGCCTCAATAGGAGAATCGCAGCACTCAATAGGTTCGTCTCCAAGTCCGCAGACAAATGTCTCCCTTTCTTCAAAATTCTCCTAAAGGCTTTCAAGTGGGGACCTGAGGCAGAGGAGGCCTTCTAAAGGCTCAAAGCCTACCTGGTTACACCTCCCCTTCTGTCACATGTCACTCTAGAAGAAGCTCTCCATCTATACCTTTCTGCTTCCTCATCGGCAGTAAGCTCTGTACTCGTCAGAAACGATAATGGAACACAGAAACCCATTTATTACGTGAGCAGGGCATATTGAGGGGCAGAGATGAGGTATTCGGAGCTAGAAAAGTTAGCACTCGCCCTGGTCACGACGGCAAGACGACTGCGGCATTACTTTCAGAGTCATAGCTTAGTTGTCATCACAGACCAACCTCTTAAAAGAATCTTGGGGAAGCCGGACGTATCCGGTAGACTTCTTAAGTGGGCAGTGGAACTCGGAGAGTTTGATATCTAGTATCAACCAAGGGCAGCCATCAAAGCACAAGCATTGGCGGATTTCATTGCCGAGCTTACACCAACAAAGGAGCAGACCCCTTCTGGCACCCAGAATGGCGCTCAGGAAGCTCCCTCAGGCGCCCAGCACCCTTCTGACGCCTAGAATGGCGCCCAGCTAGTCTCCTTGGGCACCCAGCCACCCTCAGGCGCCCAGACTGACGTCTAGCAAGCCTCCTTGGGCGCCCAGCCACCCTCAGGCGCCCAGAATGGCGCCCAACAAGCCTCCTTGGGCGCCCAGCCACCCTCAAGCGCCCAGACTGACGTCCAGCAAGCCTCCTTGGGTGCCCAGTCACCCTCAGGCGCCCAGAATGGCACCCAGTAAGCTCCCTCAGGCGCCCAGCACCCTTCTGGCGCCCAGAATGGCGCCTAGGAAGCTCCCTCAGGCGCCCAACACCCTTCTGGCGCCCAGCCAACCTCCTTGGGCGCACAACCACCCTCAGGCGCCCAGACTGGCGTCCAGCAAGCCCCTTTGGGCGCCCAAACTCCCTCTGGAGCCCAGGCAGCTCCCTCAGGCTCCCAGACCCCTTCCGGATCCCAGCCTGGTACCCAGAAAGCCCAACCTATGACCTTACCTCCTCTAGAGACCTCTGAGCAGTCTTCTCTATCACTCTGGAAACTCTACGTCGACGGCTCCTCAACCAACGAAGGAGGAGGAGCGGGCCTAGTCTTGATCAGCCTAGACGGCACCACTCTCAAGTATGCAGTGAAGTTTCATTTTCTTGCCTCCAATAATGAGGCGGAATACGAAGCCCTCCTCTCTGGATTAAGATTGGCAGCCGAAATGGAAGTCCAACATCTTACCACTCACAGTGATTCTCAACTGGTAGTTAATCAAGTAAAGGGCGAGTTTGAAGCAAAGGGAGCCAGAATGCAGGAATACCTTGGTATGGTGAAAAGCTTAATCACAAAGTTCCACTACTTCCAGATCTGCCACATCCCCAGAGAAGACAACATGGCGGCCGATGCACTTGTGAGGCTCACTTCAACCTTGGAAGCCCCACCAGGAGGACCATCATTCATCGGTCACCAGTTCGATCCAAGCAGGTTGGACATGGCGGCCACAAATGTCAATTGTGCATCAGTTGAGTTGAATTGGATGACCCCAATAAGGGCATATCTCCAAGAAGGTGTGCTGCCAGATGATCCTTTAGAGGCCAGGAAGCTGAGGATGAAAGCCTCCAAGTTCACTATCCTATAAGACACTCTGTCTAAGAAAGGCTATTCCTTGTCGTTGTTGCGGTACCTCTCACCAGAGGAAGCTTAATATGCCCTGTGAGAGATCCACGAAGGGATCTGTGGGAACCACTCTGGAGGGCGCTCCCTTGCCCACAAGGCGCTTAGACAAGGCTACTTCTGGCCTTCCATGGCGAGGGACGCCCAGGAGTTCTCCAAGAAATGTGACAAGTGTCAACGCTTCGCAACTGTGTCCAGGCAACCACCGGAGGAGCTAACAACCATTTCAAGTCCGTGGCCTTTCTCCAAGTGGGGCATCGACATCCTAGGCCCCTTACCTCTCAGCAAAGGACAAAACAAGTTTGTGGTGGTGGCAGTCGACTATTTCACCAAGTGGGCAGAAGCCGAACCCTTAGCCAAAATCACAGACGTAAAGATTAAAGATTTTATATGGAAGAACTTGGTCTGTCGCTTCGGGATTCTCCATGCCATTGTTAGTGATAACGCCAAGCAATTCGACAATAAGCTGCTAAACTCCTTCTGCTCCGACCTTCAGATAAAACAACCTCACTCCAGCCCAGCACACCCGCAAACAAATGGACAAGTAGAGGTCATGGTGAGAACGGTGCTACGCAACTTAAAGACAAGGCTTGAAAGAGCGAAGGGTCTTTGGGTGGACGAGCTACCAGACGTATTGTGGGCCTATCGAACCACGCCAAGAACTCTTATTGGGGAGACCCCTTTCTCCCTCGCCTTTGGAACTGAGGCGGTCATCCCTGTGGAGATTGGGGTACACTCTCTAAGGGTCCAACACCACAACCCCATCACCAACGAGGAAGGACTCCGCATCAACCTCGACTTGGTGGAGGAGACAAGGGAGATGGCTATAGTCCACAACGCGGAGTACAAAAGACGCATGGCAAAGTACTACAATTCATGGGTGAAGCCTCGCTCCTTCCAACCAGGGGACCTGGTCCTCAAAAAAGTGATCATCGCCACAAAGGATGCACGCGAAGGGAAACTGGGACCAAATTGGGAAGGACCTTACCTCATAACAGAAGTAGTGAGGCCAGACACCTACAAAATCCAGAACTTTGAAGGGAAGGCCTTACTCCATCCGTGGAATGCTGAACACTTGAAGAGGTACTACCAATGACACCTTGAGAGAGTCAAAAGTAATAAACAGGGGGGACTTGGTTTTATTTTCTACCTTTTTTGGGGATCATTACCCAACATTCAATGTACTTTTTTGGGATTACCACCCAATATTGCAATGAATGAATAAAATTCTCTACATTTTACTCCAAAATGATTTTTGCATTTTCATTCAATTTCAAAGGAGTATCAATACAAAAGTAAGACTATGAACCGTCTTTTTCCTTAAAAAAAAAAAAGAAAAGGAAAAATCAAAAGTCCCCAATACTCTAGCTACTCTCATGGTCATCCCCCTCCTCCTCCTCCTTATCATCCTCAGCCTCGCCAGAGCCTCCATCACCGTTATCAGGCGCCTCAGTCGGCATGAAGCCTGAGACATCAATATCAGGATAGAAAGCTGAGATCTTCCCTCGGAGCTCATCATAACCGTCAATGAAGGCATCTCCAAGACCATTCATCAAATCTCTCTCAGTTGTGGCAGCCCTCTCTTCAGCCTGCAAAGCTCTCTCATGAGCTGCCTTCACCTCTACCTCCGCGGCAGCCTCTCTGAGCATGGCCCTCTCATGGGTCTCTGCAAGCTCAGCCTCACTGAGCGTGGCCCTCTCACGGGCCTTCATAAGCTCAGCCTCTCTGAGTGCGTCCCTCTCATGGGTCGCCAAAAGCTCAGACTCAAGATTAGTGGTCTTCTCACAAGCTTCCTTAAGCTCTGCCTCGAACCTGGCAGCCTTCTCATGGGACTCCAAAAGATCTGTCTCCCTCAACACGACCCTCTCACGGATCGCCACAATCTCAGCCTGAGAAGCCCTGCTAGCAGCTTCTAACTCAGCAATCCTCACTCGAGCCGCAAGGAGCTCATTGTACATAGCATAATGATCTTGCTTCATCTGGTGATGACTATAAGTCCTTGAAAGTAAGCACATGGATGCAGTAGAAGCCTGAAGAAAGATAAAAGTCAGAGGAAGCTTAAGAAATGACTGGAGAAAGGGATGCAACTAACCCTTACCTGAGCCAGGCCTTCCAAAAAATTGCGGACAATTCATTCGGTAGCCAGGGCATTAATCCCGATAACATCATCAGAAAACACAAACCGCCCAAGTCGATCTCTTATGATGGATGCATTACCCAACATGGAGCTGATCAATGGTGCACTCCTTGGAGCTCCCACAGGAGGAGTCGAGGAACCGGGAGCAGGAGGTGTAGTCAAAGAGGTCCCCGGAGTAACGGGTGCAGATGAAGGAGTCGTCGCAATGGGAGGCACTTGATGGGGGCACACCCGAGGAACCACTGAAGGAGTTACTTGAAGAGGGTTCACCTCGATCGACACATTTGGAGAAGTCACTTGAGAGGCACCCTCCTTCCTCGCCACCTTGTGAAGAGGAGGGCTCCTACCGGAGAGGCGGGACCCAATAACCCCCCTATACATCTCTGCAGAAATAATAAAGTGTTGTAGATGCAAAACACCAAACGGAGGTGAAAAGTACAAAACAATCATCGTACCTTTTCTCTTCAAAGAGGGGACCCACTGGACTTGGAAGAGGGAGCATCAGCCTTAGTAGAAACCGAAGAGGAAACACCGACTCCACCATCTTTGAGCACGAGAGTTCCAAAATCCCGTATGGGATGAGCTCGCACAGCCTCAAGCTTCCACTCCTGACCCTGGGAGAGTGTAGGGGAACCTGCATGGAATATGGTGAGCACACAGCTTACGAGGAATATGGTGAGAAAAGAGTTAAAATATGGGACGTACCGACTTTCTTTGGAGTAACCCATCGTGATGGTACCAATGCCCTATCAACATCCGAAGCCCACTCTCCACCGATAAATATGAAATGATATTTCCAGCTATGGCAGTTGGAAGCCAACCCAGTAATCAGTTTACCTCCCCTCGAATTAAAGTAGTACCAACCTCGGTTGGGAGCCGGAGTCTCACTCAAGTAATAGGCTGCATGGAACTCAATAGGAGAGACATCCTCATGATGCACCTTTCTCCACAATTCCAGGAAGGCTAGTAGAACCCTCCAACCATTGGGTGTCAGCCGCTCGGGCGTCAATGAAAAATAGTTTAAAATGCCACAAACGGGAGAAGGAATGGGAAGCCTGAGGCCAACCTCAAGTATCTCCTCATAAATGACAATGTCACCAGAGGAGTCATCACTAGCGGGCTCGCCCTTTTCTGCTCGGCGGCACAATACAGTCGGAGGAATGCGGTATGTGGAAATAATTCGCGAAATATCGGCGTCTGAAATTAAAGTACTTACTTTGGACCCGTCGTCGTCACATATTACTTTGCCTTTGTGTTTTTTGCTGCGGAGACGTGAAGGATTGCCCAAACTATTGCCAGGATCCTAGCCATGAAAAGTGCCCGGAGTGCTCACCTCCTACGTTGTGTACCCCACACCACTCAGTCCAGCACCTGGAGAGGTGCCTGACCCTCTCTGATCGCCTAATGGGAGATGCCCATCACCTGGAGAGGTGTCTGACCCTCTCTTATCGCCTAATGGGAGATGCCCATCACTTGGAGAGGTGTCTGACCCTCTCTTATCGCTTAATGGAGGAAGCCCAGCGCCTGGCAAGGTACTCGACTCCCTCTGCTCGCCCAAAATGGCGCCTAGAAGGGTGTCTGGCATGGTCTGCTCGCCCAAAATGGCGCCTGGAGTGGCGCCTGTCATGGTCATCTCGCCCAACATGGTGGGCTCGCCCAGCACAGCAGCTGTCTCTCCCTTTTTGGTCTGCTCGCCCCCCCTGTGCACGTCTGGCCCCATGCGGCCCCTCCTTCTCCTCCAACGGACAGCTCGCCCAAGCAGTCCACTCGCCCACCTCCGCCTGGATCAGCGCCTATGGCGCCCAGACTGCTGCCCGAGCCAGTGCCTACGGCGCCCAAACAGTCCGCTTGCCCACCTCCGCCTGGACCAGCGCCTATGGCGCCCAGGCTTTCATCCGATCCAGCGCCTATGGCGCCCAAGCGGTCCGCTCGCCCACCATGGCTCACCTCTTCAAATTTCTCTTGATCCATGAAAACCCAAAGAAAGCTTGTTCACAAGGGAGTTTCGGCTATGGCTTCTTAGCAAAAGTAAATATGGGTTTCTTCTCTCTTTTGCTCAAATTCAAGAATCTCAAAGCACAAGATCTTCAAGGTTGTCAAGGAAGCATTCTTGAATGAGTTAAAGAAGGTGGGTAGTGCTCAAACCCAAGAATCTCTAGTCTTGGGTCTTCAAATCTCAAGGAAAGTTTCACCTCTTTCACTTCAAGAAATGTTCTATGAGGAAATGGGCAAATGAAGAAGAAAAGTAAATATTTATAGCCTAGGGTTTTTCAAAAGAGGGAAAATCCCCAAATTGAAAATCAAGGGCTATCTTAAAAATCCAAGCAAGGATGCAAAGACTTGAGGTGTTCAGTGAAGCAAAAGTTATATCTTGGAAGGGAAGAGTTATCTAGCAAAGGAAGTCTACACCACCAAGAACTCAAGATTCAAATAAATGCCCCCTTTTCCAAGTTTCCTATGACACGGGGCATTGGGGGGCAAATGATGGGTCAGGCCCAAAAGGCCCAAAACCATACTGAAGTCCAGTTGCAATTAAAGGCTCAAACTTATGAAGACCCAGCAGGCCCAATGAGATCCAAGCTCAATTAAGTTCACCATGGAGCTACCTCAGCTTAGCTACAAGATCCAGAGAACACTCAAGACCCCTCACCTTCTCCTCTCGTAGTGGAAGCAGTCAACATTGACCGGGTCTTATGGAGAGCTCCTCAACGGCCTCACCCGTTGAGGAGAATCCGCAAGCTCCACCTGAATAGTTGGGTAACTGCCACTTAGTAGCTCCATTCTGTTGGGGAATGACAAATGTAAGCCCCACCAACGCTTGGGGGGCATCACACTCTACTGAGCATTAAACCTCCTCTATATCTCTAAGCTTGTAACTCTCCGTTCTCGCTACTCACCGGAATCAATATAATACCGGCAACTCTTTGCCATTCCAAAGTGGACGTAGGTCATACAGGTCGAACCACTATAATTTCTCTCTCTCTACTTTAATTACTGCTTTATTTCCAATTAATTGACAGGTGGTGTACAAAGTCAATTTTGTGCATCATCAAATATGAAGTCCTCGTCTCGACAAATAATATACTAAAATTTTATTAAAATTAGACGTTGAATGTCTATCTGAATTTTGGATTGAAGTAATCAACCAACGTTGAAAAAACCCCATTGTTTTTTTTTTCTTTCATTGCTGCTTCCAACTGTCAGTGTACAACCAACAAACTTAATGGAAGATCAAGTCTCTAATGGTCCAATCGGTGGGGTGAATGGAAAAATGGAAGGATTAAAAGTAGGGGTGATACATTTTTCATCCTTCAATGGAGGAATCTTTCATTCCTTCCTTTGTGTTTGGTAAGAGGGATGGAAAGTAGGAAAGTAGGAAAGATTGATTTTTTTGTGTTTGATAAGATGAAAAAATTATTTATTTTATTTTTATTTTTTATTTTATTTTTAATTTTTAATTTTTAATTTTTTTAATTTTTTTAACTTTTATTAAAAAAATATAAATACATATTTTACCATTATATCTATATATGAATTTAATGTATACATAATATATAATTGATAAATATGATATATGTATATATCAAAGGATATATAGACAAATAACATACATTTTAACACACATAATTAACTTTTCATCCACTTTTCCTCCAAATTTTGGAGGGATTGATTTTGGTGAGTTGGAAGGAAAGTTAATTCATCCACTTTTTCATCCTTCCTATTTTTCTTTCTTACTAAATATGATGTTTTATCTATCCCACTAACTTTCTATCGTACAAAATGAAGCATAATACTCCAAAGCTCATGTGATCCCAAGTGGCTCACGTTACACCAATCACCATCCTTTTTTCTCTGTTCAACTATCAAGAAAACTATATTAAATAAATGGGTCATGGACCCATATCAACGGTTGGGCTACCCATATGTTGCTAGACTCAACCCAATAATTAACACGGAGGGGGCATGTTCTTTCATTTGTATGTTGGCACGACCCAAGTGCAGCCTAGGCCAATTAACACAGTACTATGAATTACTATGACACTTTGAACCTTAAAAATCTAGATCGAACATTGTAGTTTAATCATGTTCAATGTTTCATATTGAAGCAATTATAAATGAGGGTAAAGAGGGACAGTGGAGATTCATTGGGTTTTATGGGCATCCAAATACTAGTCAATGCAAACATTCATGGGATTTTTGTGGTCTAAATTGCAACATAGATTTGATATGCCTTGGGTTTGTGGAGGAGATTTTAATGAAATTTTGGATGTGACGAAAAAATATGGGGTTCATGATAGAGCTCTTTGGAAAATGAGGGATTATAGTAGAGCAATGAATGATTGTGGTTTATTGGATTTGGGTTTTCAGGGAAGCCCTCATACTTTGTGTAATGGTTCCTTAGCTCCATACATTGTGAAAGAAAGATTAGATAGGGTTTGTCTTGGTTTCGTAGTCATTTGGGTAGCTCTGTTACTCATATGGCCACCACTGATTCAGACCATTGTCAATTACTTTTGAAAGTCTAGGACTCTTTTGCTGGTCCACAACATTGGAGGAAGAATAGAAGGTTTCGTTTTGAGCCTATGTGGTTGCTGGATAATTCATGCAGAGATGTCATGGACAAATGTTGGAATAATGTCCCTGGTTCATCTGATGGAGTTATGTTTTTTGATAGATAAAAGTCCAGTCGATTGGGTCTGCTACATTAGAACAGGGGAAAATTTGACAAAATTCAAAGAAGGTTGAAAGATATTACCCATCGTATTTAGGGTTTGCAATTAGGATCCATAACGGCGGACATTAGAGATGAATTGCGGTAACTTCATGATGTCAATCATATGCTTTTGGAAGCTGAGGAAATTAAGTGGAAACAAAGATCAAAGAAATTGTGGCTGAAGGAAGGTGATAGAAATACAAAGTATTTTCATGTTCATGCGAGTTTAAGAAGGCAAAGAAATGAAATCAATGGCTTACGAGACACAAATGGAACATGGTGTACAAACAGAGGACAATTGGAGGAAATTTATGTGTAATATTTTCAAGAATTATTTACTTCTTCTTCTCCTATTGATGAGGATTTGTCAGAAGTACTGCAAGCTGTTCCCCAAAGGATTTCACAGATTATGAATCAGTTCCTTATTCAACCTTTCTCTAATGTGGAACTTGAAACAACTATTAAACAATTCCACCCATCCAAAGCACCTGGACCTGATGGTATGGGTCCCATCTTTTATCAGCATTTCTGGGAAATAATTGGCAATCAAGTAATTGAGTTGGTGTTGGATTTTTTGAATCATGGTATTTTCTGTCCTAAGATTAACTACACTCATATTTTTCTAATTCCTAAGATTCTTGAGCCACGGGAGATGTCTCAGTTTCGCCCAATAAGTTTGTGCAATGTTGTTTATAAGATAATCTCAAAAGTTCTTGCTAATCGTTTATGGCGTCCACTCTCGGTTATTATCTCTAAGTTTCAAAATGCTTTTGTTCCTGGAAGGTTAATGACAGATAAATTTTTGGTTGCCTTTGAATTGAATAATCATATGAAGAGGAAGAGGGTTGGTCATAATGGGTTTATGTCCTTAAAGTTGGATATGAGTAAAACTTATGATCGTGTTGAGTGGGGTTTTTTAGAAGCTATTGTGCAAAGAATGGGATTTGATACTAGGTGGATCAAATTGATCATGACTTGTGTTACCACACTGTCTTACTCTATTATTCTTAATGGTGAGTAATTGAGATTTTTTCATCCACAAAGGGGTTTGCGGCAAGGAGATCCATTGTTTTGCGTATCTTTTCATGTTATGTTCTGAAGGTATTACTGTTTTACTTCAAAGAGAGGCAGAGATTGGGGGTATTCAAGGTCTTTCAACTGGTCGTGGTGGTCCAACCTTTACTCATCTTTTGTTTGCAAATGATAGTTTATTTTATGCTAGAGCCAATAGATCAAATGCCCAGCGGATTAGAAGATGTTTGAAGGCTTATGAGAAAGCGTTTGGACAAACAATCAATTTTTTAAAATTAGAGGTGGTGTTTTCAGACAACACTTGTCTCGTGGAGAGACTTGTTGTTTTGAATGAATTGCCGTTGTATGTGGTTGTTAGTCATGAGAAATATTTGGGTCTTCAGGCAATGAAAGTGAACGAGAGTTGTTGTTAACAAAAATTGACAAGGTTAAGTTACCTAGGTAAAAGGGGTAGTACCTTGTTTCCCTCCACAGACTGGTCCATCAGCTCCAGCTACCCCTTTGAACAGAGTCTCGATGCCCGAGTTTGTCTTCCCCATGCTTGGGTTCCTTCTTCCAGCGCTCAGCTTACATCGAGGATCATTGCCCAATGCACCGCTGGCGCTCTGCATGCCATCGAATGCGACGATGGCACCACCTCCTCTCTTCCCTGCATCAACGCCTCGGGTGTCGCCTAGTGTGTCTCCTACACCATCACCTCCATAATCAGCAGTAGCATCGCCCCCATGGCTTGAGGTGTCGCCTAAGCCTCGCCCAAGTTCGGCGCCCAGTACCTGGACCACGTTCAGCATGTCCAAGGCGTCACCCCACTTCCCTCTGGCATCGCTGCCCTTAAGGGTATCGCTCCTCCTTGCGCTCGCACCATTCCCAACTACACTGAGTCCAGCTAACGACCTCCTCTCACCGTGTCTGGCGCCACCTGCCTTACACCTGGTGTCGCTTGTCTGGTACCCATCGCCTTCACCTGCGCCATCGGTGCTGCTGGCCTCCCAAACCACTTCGACGTCGCCCTGAAACCCCCTATGGGCACCGCCTATGTTTTCTTTCCTTTCGGAGTCAACTGTCGCCAACCCGCTCTCACCCATCCGATATAAACTGAAGTTGGCCACGACGCCACTCGAGAAGCTACCAACGGTGTCGCCTAAACTCCTGTCCATCTCAGCGTAGCCCACATTCTCCTTCTCGAAGATGCCCAACACGATCCCCACGTTGCCCAGAGCGTTGGCACCGCCCAGTGGCTCACTAGCGTCGCCCTGCGTCTGGGCCGACTTGATGGTGTCGTCACAAACCTCCAAACCCATGCGATTCGACAAAGGAAATGCGTCGCCTGACACCCCACAACTCGCTGAAATCGCTGATCCGCTGCGACACCTCATGGCCTGCTCCTTCGATATCGTCTTCTGCCCTGCTGCTTTGGATTATACCTCTCCTCTACATTAAGGAATCTTCTCCTAGAGCATCGCCTATTGAAGCCCTCTCCACCAAATCCCTCCTCACCTCCAATGGAAGCTTCAAAATCGCAAGGAAAGAGGTTGCAAGGAAAATAGAGGTAAATGGGTTTTACAAATATTGGCTTCCTGAAACTATATCCTAAATGAAGGAAATAGGGACTTTAATGGGAAAGAGTAAAGTTCCCTCTACCCTGGTAGCAGCATTGCAACAAAATAGGAATAACAAGAAAACGAAACTCTCGAGGTGTAAACGAAGCAAGAGGTTGAAGAAGTTACCACCGTGAGGAATAAGAAATATTTTACCTGCTCGGATGAAGGGGTTCACTCATGCCCTCAATCTTTTGTTATTGCAAGGGCTTAGGGCATGGGGGGCAAATGATGAGCCCTAATTCAACTGGGCTAGGCCCAATAAATTAAGTAAGTCTAGATCAGTTAAAAGATCAATCAAGCCCAGCTCGTGAAGTCAACCCAGTCCAAAGGCCCAAGGAGTCCAAAAAGATTAGAGCACGTGGGGAGCAATCCTCGAGATAGCCACTCTCTCGAAGATTTAGACAATCTTTAATTGTACTTACCTTTTGTAGCTATCCTCCCCGAATGACTAGTGTCTTTACCCTCACGTCATCGCCTCAACTAAGGCTCTATGCCTATAAATTGTAAACTCTCTCTACATGAGAGGGCATCTCTCTAGACACCCCTCACATAGCTATTTCTCTCTCCTAGCTACCATACCGCTCCCGGAGCTCACCTTCACTCTCTCTCTCTCTCTCTCCCTCCCTCCTTACTTTATTAATAAAGATTCCGGAGTGGAATAGATCCCCCTAACCAAACCATTATACATCTGTGTGTTGACTCGATATTTATCTTTTACTGTTAATTGCTTATTGATTGCCTCATTAATTACCCTAAATCTCATAGTCGACTGTTGATTGTGCATAAGTTTGTTTTGGGCATCATCAGGTTTTATTGAAATTTTGTTGTATTTTTTTTTTCTACACTCCAGGCATATTGATTTTTGTTAATGAATTTTTAGTACTTTACTTGGTAGGCAATAGTCAGTGCCCACCCACATAGTCATTCCTAGCTCTGCCCCTAAATCTGACTCAAAAAATAAAAAGGCTTAACGAACAATGATATATATATATATTTTTTTTTGGTAGAAACGATAAGAATTTGATCAATGAGAAATATCCGAGAGGAGGAGAGGCAATAAGAAAGACGGGGCCTCCTCCTCCCATACATCAACAGATGTGATGATACCTAAAATAAACCCTAAGCACGAGCCCAGGAAATGAGCTCAGCTCGGGAGGTCAGGTAAGACACGCAGAGCTCGTCGAGCCAGAATTAAAGCTCCCCCAAGCGAGATAAGATGAAAAATGATGAGGGCACAACAAGATGACAACGAACACCTCCGAAGTAATAGCCAAGCTGAATTCAAGGCACAAAACCCTTAACCAACCGAGATCCTCTCCAAAAATTAAGGAGGATCCCCCGAATGGTATGCAAAGATCTCGGGATAAAATTCAATTAGGGGGGGAAAGGATCCCATGATTATAGAAAGAAAATCCGGGTTAGAGGTAAGCAAGAGCCTATAAAAAGAGGGTAAGCCTCCAATGAGAAGGGGACCTTAGAGACGATAGAGCCAGGATAAACCCTAATATCTTCCAGGCTGCACTGTAATACACCCAACGTAATCAATAAAAAATAGGAGCAAGAGCCTCCATTGAAGAGTGGACTAGCCGAGCTTCCAGGCCGGTGAACCACTATAATTCCGGTGTGTACATCTCCTTTTCCTCAATTCGCTAAGCATTTATCACCAACTTGCACGGGCCTTGTAGCTCAGACACCCACACCTGATTTCACACACATATACGCTCTGTTTATCCTCGATAGATTAACACCATCAGTTTGGCGCCGTCTGTGGGAACGACTGTTCCTATTACAAATAAGCTGACCTCTCAGTGACTGATGGTATCAACTCGAAACATGAGCAGAAGCCAAACAAATCCACTACGGATGCAGGATCAACAGGAAGCCACCAACGACAGACAACCCGAGAACGTCCAAGATACTAATCCCCCCATGGGGAATTCCCCCACTAACAACGAGATGGAGGCCCTTCGCCTCGTCAACCAACGTTTGCTAAAGGAAAACGCAGAGCTCTCGAAGCTCGTACAACGCCCACAAGAGGCACAACCGGCCCAAGAAGGCCAGAATAATCCCCCTCACAGGGAGCAACGACACTTGGACCCCCTCAGAGAGGTCAATGAAGAAGGAGAAAACAGCCAGACCAGGGGGCATGTTCCCTACCTACCCCCTAGGAATGGTCACAGCGAAGAGGTGCAAAGTCAGAACGATGAAGGCGAGAGGGACGATTTTTTCCCTTACCAGCAGGAAAGGAGATAACAACATTGGGAGCAACGCTTCAAGGATATCCAGCAAGAGCTCAGTCACGTGAAGGAGGTTGTAAAGAGCAAGGCTCCGGTTACTATGGATGCCCTGGTATAACAGACTGAGTCCCCATTCACCACTGGAGTGCTGCACTTTCCTCTCCCACCAAAGTTCAGAATACCACAGATAGAGGCCTTTGACGGAACGAAAGATCCCGTAGATCATCTCAACACTTACAAGAACCAGATGGAGCTGCATGGGTACCAGGATCCTGTACGTTGCAGAGCCTTTGCCATCACGTTAAAGGGCTCTGCCTTGGCCTGGTTTAACAGGCTCCCACCAGCCTCAATCTCATCCTTTAAAGAACTCTCCATAGCTTTTGTATCTCACTTAATAGGAGCTCGAATATACAGGAAGCCGAGCTACCACTTGTTAAGTGTGAAACAGGGACCCCAAGAGAACCTGAGATCTTATGTTCAAAGGTTCAACTCGGAGTCACTAAAGGTAGATGTCCCGGATGAAAAGTTTGCCATCACTGCATTTATAGCCGGCTTGGGAGTGCAATCTAAAGACCTGATATTTTCTATCTCGAAAAACCCGCAAGCAAGCATGGCGGAGGTGCTCGCTAAAGCAGAGAAGTACATTAATGGCGAGGAAGCTCTTCTCTCTAAGGTGGGTAGCTCGTCCAGGCAAAAAGATAAAGGGAAAGAGGAGAAAAAGAGGGACCGAAGTCCCAGAAGAGAAAGAGGACGTGATAAGTCTCCAAGAAGAGATAGAGATCGCTCCCCAAAGAGAAGAGGAAATTTTAGGGATCGCTTAGGTCCTCCACAGCCAGAGCTGCAGCCAAGATATCCACCTCGGCAGCTCACTCCTCTAACTGCCTCGGTGTCCCAAATTCTGTATGAGGTACAGAATGAGAAGTTTTTGAGGTGGCCACCTCGGATGAAAGCAGACCCATCAAAGAGGGATCCCACCAAGTACTGCGAGTTCCATAGAGATCACGGTCATCACACTAACGATTGCATCCAGTTGAAGAAGGAGATTGAATACCTGATTCAACGTGGACATTTGCGCCGCTACATAGCTCATGAGGATCGAAACTAAGCTTTCTCACCTCCACCACCTCGACAACAAGCCCCTGCTCAACATCAACAGCCCTTGGGGGAAATCAGGGTGATATCCAGGGGATTTGCAGGAGGTGGGGAGTCTAGTTCTGCTAGAAAGGCCCACCTGCGAAGAGTCAGAACTGGAGAAACACTGGAGGTGCATACTGTGTCCAAGGCACCTCGGCTGAGCACCGCTATAACCGTCTCAGACTCTGATATGGAAGGTTGCCAACATCCCCATGATGACCCACTGGTGGTAAGGGCTGTCGTGGCAAACAGAAAAGTTCATCGAGTCCTGATTGACAACGGGAGCTCGGCAGACATCATTTTTGCCTCTGCCTTTGACAAAATGAACATAGGAAGGAAAAAACTGGAGCCAGTGAGTGCCCACTTGTTGGGATTCTCCGGGGAGAGAGTATTACCACTGGGATCCATTCAGCTCGTACTCACCATAAGAGACCCTCCATGTCAAGCCACCACAACTGTGAAGTTCCTGGTGGTGGATGCTCCTTCCGCATACAACATATTACTGGGAAGACCTTCTCTTAATGCGATGAAGGTCATCCCCTCTGCCTATCACCTGGTTGTAAAGTTTCCTACAGAAAATGGAGTAGGAGTGGTCCGAGGGGACCAGCGTATAGCTAGGGAATACTACACGGCTTCGATGAAACAAAAAGAAGTTGAAAGCATCCATATGGACGAGTTCGACATGAGGGACGAGCTGGACACGAGACCAATGTCATCAGAAGAGCTGGAACCTATTCATCTTGACGAGGAGCCAGAACACCTTGTTTACATCGGATCCAAACTGAGCAGAGAAATTAAGGATCTTCTCATACATTTCCGGAAGGAAAACATTGGGGTATTTGCTTGGAAGCAAGAAGACATGGAAGGTATTGACCCCTCGGTTATTGCCCATAAGCTAAACGTAAACCCCACTTACAAACCCATTAAGCAGAAGAGAAGAAGTTTTGCCTCAGATAGACAAAGGGCAATCAATGAGGAGGTCAGCAAACTCCTCCACGCCAAAGCAATCAGGGAAGTAGACTATCCTTTCTGGTTAGCCAATGTGGTTTTTGTCAAGAAAACCAATGGCAAATGGCGGCTCTGTATTGACTTCACTGATATCAATCGAGCGTGCCCCAAGGACAGTTTTCCCCTACCTCGGATTGACCTCATAGTGGATGTCACTGCTGGCCACGAGCTCCTCAGCTTCATGGATGCCTTTTCAGACTATAATCAGATCAGGATGGACCCCAGCGACTAGGAGAAGACCTCTTTTATCACTGAGCAAGGGACATATTGTTACCAAGTCATGCCTTTTGGGTTGAAAAACGCTGGAGTCACTTACCAGCGATTGGTGAATAGAATGTTCCAAAAGCAGATAGGAGCGTCCATGGAAGTCTACATCGATGACATGTTAGTAAAGTCACTAAAAGCAGAGCTCCACATTGAGCACCTAGCTGAGTCATTCCGGATCCTAAAAAAGTACAAGATGAAGCTTAATCCTGCAAAGTGCGCCTTCAGAGTTTCTGCATGGAAGTTTCTTGGCTTCATAGTTAGTAGCAGAGGAATAGAGGCTAATCCAGAAAAGGTAAAAGTTGTGCTCAACATGCAGTCACCCTCAAATACAAGAGAAATCCAACGCTTGACTGGAAGAATAGCTGCTCTAAGTCGTTTTGTGTCTAGGTCGAGCGATAAGTGTCAGCCCTTCTTTCAAACTTTAAAGAGGGCATTCCAGTGGGATACACGGTGCGAAGAAGTATTCAAAGCATTAAAGAGTTACCTGAGCTCCCCTCCTGTTCTGGTGAGTCCCTTGGAGGGGGAGGTCCTTACTCTCTACCTAGCTGTTTCAGATTTCTCAACTAGTGCAGCACTGGTTAGGGAGCGAGACAGAGCTCAGTAACCAGTCTACTACTGCAGCAGAGCTCTGAGGGGGGCAGAGGAGAGATATTCAAAGATGGAGAAACTTGTTTTAGCCTTGGTAACTACAGCTAGGAAACTTAGGCCATACTTCCAAGCTCATACCATTGAGGTTCCAACAGACCAGCCGATGAAGCAAGTACTGCATAAGCCAGAGTCTTCAGGGAGGTTGGTTAAATGGGCTATAGAGCTTAGTGAGTTCGATATTAGATATAAGCCGAGAGCTGCAATCAAAGGACAGATTTTGGCAGATTTCATCGCAGAGTTCACTACAGCAACACCCATGGAGGTCACACAACTGGTACCTGACCTCCCTATTTGGAAGCTTTCAGTAGATGGGGCTGCTAATGCTCAAGGAAGCGGTGCAGGTTTAATTTTGACCTCTCCGGACGGGATAGATGCCGAATATGCCCTCAGGTTTGGGTTTAAGGCCTCGAACAACGAGGCTGAGTATGAAGCTGTCATCACTGGGCTCAATCTTGCTCACTCCATGGAGGCAGAACAGCTGAAGATTTGTAGTGACTCCCAACTAGTGGTGAAACAGATAGAGGAGTCTTACGAAGCGATGAGCGAAAAAATGGTCCTTTACCTCAGAAAGGTACAAGAACTAATCAAGAAGTTTGTGCAGGTTAAGGTCAGACACGTTCCCAGGACAGAAAATTCACGAGCAGATGCGTTGGCAAGGTTAGCAACTGCCTCACAAGAAGACTTGGATAGGGTAATACCAGTGGAACACCTTCCAGAGCCTTCAGTAAGCATGGAGAAAGAAGAAGTGCTCTCAATCGTAGCTCAGCCGAGCTGGATGGACTCTATCATAGAATACGTGCAGAACGGAACCTTACCAAACAATACCAAGGAGGCTTCCAAGCTGAGAGCCAGGTCAGCTAGATTTTCTTTGTTACAGGAAAATCTGTACAAACGAGGTTTTTCAGTACCTCTCCTTAAATGCGTGGGAGATGAAGATGCCAACTATATACTCAGAGAAGTATATGAGGGAATCTGTGGCAATCACATCGGAGCTCGGGCCTTGGCAGGAAAAACACTAAGGCAAGGGTATTATTGGCCTACTATGCTCAAGGATGCCACTGAATTAGTCAAGAAATGCAAGACTTGTCAGGAGCATACTAACATTTCCCATTGTCCACCCGAGCTATTGACCTCGGTGATAAGTCCATGGTCTTTCCAACAATGGGGTTTGGATATACTTGGACCCCTTCCCACCGGTGTGGGACAATGCAAGTTTGCCATTATAAGGGTGAATTATTTCACCAAATGGGCGGAGGTTGAACCTTTGGCAACAATCACCGAACAAAAGGTGCAAAATTTTGTTTGAAAGTCTATAGTTTGCAGGTTTGGGGTTCCCAGAGCAGTCGTATCTGATAATGGAAAGCAGTTTGACAACCCAATGTTTAAGAGGTTTTGTGCTGAGCTCGGAATAAAGAACTACTTCTCAGCTCCGGCACATCCTCAATCCAATGGACAAGCAGAGGTCACCATCAGAACCATAAAGGTAGCTCTGAAGACCAAACTAGAAAACCTAAAAGATAAGTGGGTGGAGTACATCCCTGAAGTGTTGTGGGCCTACAGGACCACTGCCAGATCTGCAACTCAGGAAACCCCGTTTGCCTTGGCTTTTGGAACCAAGGCAGTGGCACCTGTCGAGGTGAGGCTCCAATCACCTAGGGTTGAGTTTGCAGGCGCTGACCACAACGATGAATCTCTCCTACTGAACCTCGATCTCCTAGATGAAAAAAGAGACAGAGTTCTGCATCGCATCCGAAGTTACCAAAGGAAAACAGCAAGGTATTATAACAAGAGGGTTAGGCACAAAAGCTTTAAAGCTGGGGATTTAGTGCTCAAGAAACTCCTACCTGCAAGAAAGGACCCCACTCATGGGAAGCTGGGACCTAATTGGGAAGGACCCTACATCATATCAAGGGTGATCAGACCTGGAAATTATGAGCTGCAAACAGAGGAAGGAAAAATCTTACCTCACTCTTGGAATGCAAAACATCTTAAAAGATTTTTCCAGTGAGTCTCCTTTGTAAACGAAGACATTTTCAATAAAGCGGCAAGTTTTTGGTTTATTCATGGATAACTATTCAACATTCCTAGCACGCTGAACTATTCAGTTCATAACTTGAGCCATGTAGCTCACGCTGAACTCTTCAGCTCATAATACGAGCCACGTAGCTCACGCTGAACTATTCAGTTCATAACTTGAGCCATGTAGCTCACGCTGAACTCTTCAGCTCATAATACGAGTCATGTAGCTCACGCTGAACTATTCAGCTCATAACTTGAGTCATATAGCTCACGCTGAACTCTTCAGCTCATAATACGAGCCACGTAGCTCACGCTGAACTATTCAGTTCATAACTTGAGTCATGTAGCTCACGCTAAACTCTTCAGCTCATAATACGAGCCATGTAGCTCACGCTGAACTCTTCAGCTCATAATACGAGTCACGTAGCTCACGCTGAACTATTCAGTTCATAACTTGAGCCACGTAGCTCACGTTGAACTCTTCAGCTCATAATACGATCCACATAGCTTAGGCTGAGCTATTCAGTTCATAATACGAGCCACGTAGCTCACGTTGAACTATTCAGTTCATGATATGAGCAACATAGCCCACGAAGAACTCCAAAAGTTCAGAAAAGAGCCTAGGAGCTCGCGAAGGACTACTTGATTCATAAAAAGAGCCCTGAAGTTCATGATGAGTTCCTTAGTTCATAAAAAGAGCCATGCAGTTCATAAAGTCAATAATTTTACTTTAAGAAGCACTGAAGTACTTCTCGAAGCAATGGGGGCAAGAGGAACATTAAGCAAAGGAAAACATAGTTATGTTTCAAGCCATAAGTCACATAAGGAAAACATAATTATGTTTCAAGCCAAAAGTCACATCATATTTCAAAGCAAAAGTTCAGAACATAAATTGTTTTTCAAAGTTTGTATTTCAGTGTACAAGTTCAAAATACATGAAAAGTGAAATTAGAGTCACATGAACATGAGGAGAGCTCTAAGTGTCTAGGGAAGGTGTAAGTGAAGGATTCTGCAGCTCAGCAGATGAGCCTTCGACAGCAGGAAGAAGAGGAGAGCTACCAGGGGTACCAGCTACACGGGTCCCTGCTCCCATTGATTCCGAATTTTGAGCAAGGGCCTCAGTCACGAGATCAGCTAAGAACGGTATAGTGGCAGAAACAGTAGAAGTTACAGCTGGGAGCTTGGGAATTGCAGCAACAGAGCCTGTCCCAATAGAAAGGGCTCCAGAAGTCTCAGCCGGAGGGATGGGCATCTCAACACCTTCTGAGGTAAAGTCTGAAGGAGCCAAGCTGTCCCCTTCGCCATCTGTATCAGTCTCCTCCAGCTCTTCCTCGGTAGGAATAGTAAAATTGAAGTCAAGGTCTAGATAGGTCTTTGTAGATCGGCGTTTGAAGGCAAGCCATCTAGTGGCCCACTGGGTGGTGACGTCATCCCTCAGCTCGGCAATAACATCGTCCTTTTCCTTGACAAAAGTCTTCTGTGCTTCGAGCTCGGTGCAGAGTGCAGCATTTGCCTCAGTCACAGCAAGATAATGCTTTTTTATGCTCTGCAAAGAGCTCTAGGCTTCAAAGGCTTCTTGACTGGCCTTAGCCCAGGCCTCGGATTTAAGTTTCAGCTCTTCCCTGGCTATTCTCAGCTCATCCCTAGCTTTCCTTTCTCTTTCTTCAGCAGCATCTTTGGCCGTTTGTAAGCCCTGAAGGGAAGAAGTCTGGTTCTCCAATTCCTCCTTGAAGCCTGCCACCTGAGCTCGGAGGTCGTCATTGTCAAAGGTGAGTTGGGCAACCTTAAACTCGTATGCTTTTAAAGCTTTGGCAGAGCTCTCAGAGGATATGACCCTATTCACCAAACCTTTTACGTGGAAAGCCAGCTGAGGACAGGAGAGAAAGCAAGAAAAGGTAAGCTTAAGGTTATGACATAAAGATAAATGGATGTATAAGGATGCAAGAGCTTACAACAGCTGTTCCCTGAAGAGCTGAGCTGATGGTCTCCTCAAGAGGCATGGAAGAAGCCTTTTGAACGTCAAAATCGGTAAGAACAGAAGAAATGGCCCCAGCAGCAAGATCACTGTTCTCAAAGAAAGAGTCCTCACTCTCTTCCACCTTGGGCCGCTTTCCTTCGTCACACCCAGTTTTCTTCAGAAAGGATTCAATAATCTTCCCTGAAGGACTATAGGAGAAATTACCAGGTTGAAGGCCAGGAACCAACCTCAAGGCTTCCTTGACCTCAGTTGAGGAAGGAGAAGCCTCGCCTGGTTTATTAGTTCGACTTGAAGTGGGCTGAATCCCTGATGGCAGACAGGCTTCAACGATTGATGAGGTGTTCAACGATTGAACTTGCTTTGATGAAGTCGAAGCTGGAGAAGAAGAGGACACCCCCAATTTTTGAATCTTAGCCCGAGTAACAGGGCTACTTCCAGAGCCGACCACAGCTTTCCGTTTGCTACCTTTCCCACCCTTCGATAACTGGTCGATCTTGGCCTGGAGTTCCTCAGATGAGGGTTTCATTATGGAAGACCCTGGAAGATCTAAGCCAAAACAGTTACGCGTATATGAGGAAGTAGAAAGGAAGGCAGCGCAACTTATTGGAAAAAGGAATTACCTGCTACTTCTTCAGGTCTGACAACAGAAATGGGAGGCGGGGCTTCTATCGTTATCCCAGGAGGACTAAATCCTCTCTCAACCAGAACCCAGGGTTGGATAAGCTCGGAGTACCTTCGCGGGTCATACTTGACCAATTTCAACCTCACCTCCTCGTCCTCAGCACTAAGTTCAGGTCAGGTACCTAGATACAACGCAAGCAGAGCAGAGTCAGAAATTTATGATTCTCAAAACAGAACTCAGACAACTCTAACAAGGACTCACGCAAGTTCTCTGGAACAATCCAGGCCTTAGGAATACCAAGAGTGTCCGTTCTATCAGCAGGATTGTATTCCCAGTTGGTGCCCCCAACAAAGAAGAAACGTTATTTCCAGTGTTTATTGGAGGACGGAATATGAGAGATGATCTGCCTAGTGTTGGCTCGCTTGGAGATATACAAGAAGCCCTCAGAAGAGGTCAACTTAACGTTTAAAAAGTCCAAGAGCAGGGAAATGCTGGGAACCCCGAGCTTATGGTCCTTAAAGAAGACCAGAAGACCCACCAGAACACCCCAGAAGTTAGGGGAAAGCTGAGAGGGACAAACGTTGAAATATTGCAAAACATTCTTGATGAATGGGTGCAGAGGAAAGCGAAGGCCATTCTCAAATGCGACCTCAAAGAAACAGACCCTCTTGTGAACTTTGGCAACATAAAGGGTGGAGCTGTCTGGACACCAGCAAGAAACCCATAGCGGGCAATGAAAATCTTCACAAAGGAAGGGTCGACCTTGCTAGGGCCCACAAGCTCGGCATGCTCTAGGGCAGCTCCTAAGTACGATGAACCACCAGAGACCCCAACCCCACTGACTTTGCCCTTGCCTTTGTCAGGCTTGGGGGGCATAAGAGAAAACGACGAGGGAAGCTCCTCGGTATTGACCTCGGGGTCAACAGCGTCAACACCGGGGAAGTTGTCGATTTCGTCACCCACTTTTCCTAATTCAGTCTCCTCCTCGGCAGACCTACCTTCTAAGAGAGAAACAGAGGAGCGAGTGGCTCCAGAAGAGGCATACATGTTTGGGCAGGAAAAAGGAAGATCAAAGGAACGATAGAGATGAGGAACACCAGTCAAACACTCCTAATAACCCTAGGGTCAGCACAGTAGCTTCCAACACCAAGTATGTGCACAATAGAACTCCAATCCACGAAATGGGGAAGAGGAGATAAGCAACAATCGCGAGACCAGACGTAAAAGAACCTATGAGCCCAGAAACGCAATAACCACCTCGAACTCAAGGGATCCAGAACGAGAAAAGATGAAAAGGGGACAGAAAAAGCGTACCTAGCTAGGAAAGAGAAACGAGCAACAATCCAAAGCGAAATCGGAGGAAGAGAGCACTGCGGATCCTCAAGTCGAACACAAAGGACTCGGTTTTGAGCAAGAATCAGGAAGCTTCAAGCCGAAAAATCTGAAATTGAAAGAAAAGGAATCGAATAGTGAGAGGAGATGGTTCAGATAGCCGTTTATACATTTAAAGCTTAAGAAACGTGGGCTGAAACGTGCGCGGGAATCGAGGAAACCATGATTGCTGTAAACCGTCAAAAGACTTCAATCACGTGCAAGCCAGGGTCAGCCACGCGCAGGTCTAGCTCAGTTTAAAAACAGCTCAGCCCCTCCCCAAGCTCGCTTGAGACAAGGGCTGGGGGGCAACTGATGATACCTAAAATAAACCCTAAGCACGAGCCCAGGAAATGAGCTCAACTCGGGAGGTCAGGTAAGACACGCAGAGTTCGTCGAGCCAGAATTAAAGCTCCCCCAAGCGAGATAAGATGGGAAATGATGAGGGCACAACAAGATGACAGCGAACACCTCCGAAGTAATAGCCAAGCTGAATTCAAGGCACAGAACCCTTAACCAACCGAGATCCTCTCCAAAAATTAAGGAGGATCCCCCGAATGGTATGCAAAGATCTCGGGATAAAATCCAATTAGGGGGGGAAAGGATCCCATGATTATAGAAAGAAAATCCGGGTTAGAGGTAAGCAAGAGCCTATAAAAAGAGGGTAAGCCTCCAATGAGAAGGGGACCTTAGAGACGATAGAGCCAGGATAAACCCTAATATCTTCCAGGTTGCACTGTAATACACCCAACGTAATCAATAAAAAATAGGAGCAAGAGCCTCCATTGAAGAGTGGACTAGCCGAGCTTCCAGGCCGGTGAACCACTATAATTCCGGTGTGTACATCTTCTTTTCCTCAATTCCCTAAGCATTTATCACCAACTTGCACGGGCCTTGTAGCTCAGACACCCACACCTGATTTCACACACATATACGCTCTATTTATCTTCGATAGATTAACACCATCAAGATGAAAAGAATAAAACATTTCTAGCTAAGATATGTGCAGCCAGATTACTAAAACGTCTAACAATAGAAACCTTGAAAAAATCATACTCGCGCGATTTAGTCCAAATTGCAGCTAGCATCGGACCCAGGGGCTAAAAAATTATCATCTATCTCTGAAATTAAGTTCATTACATTAACAGAGTTGCCTTCCAGAATAATATTACCACATCCCTGTTGGCGGGCAAAAAAGACACAGCCTCCCTTGCTGCTAGGACTTCCGCGGTCCGGGCATCGCAAACGGAAATTATTTTCTTTGACATACCAGCTCTAAAGGTCCCTCTTTCATCCCTTATTATTACTCCCGCGCCAATAGCACCTTCGGAAGCAAACACTGCACCATCAAAATTGATTCTCAAAGCACCAGTAGTTGGAGGAGACCAGAGAGAAACAGCCTTCGCCTGTGGTGATGGATGCCGAACTACCCACTGCGACTGTGGTGGTGGATGCTGACTGCCCGCTGCTGTCCATTGCTTGTTCATATGATCTAATGTAATCCTCTGAGAGCTGATGTAGTTCAGCTAGATCCCTTTTCGAATTCTGAAAAACCACCTCTTTCCTATTTGTCCGTATGAACCAACAGTGAACTATAAACAAGGGAAAATGTTGGGGCATCAATTTTTGTGACATGTCCAGCAGCCGCAAAATCGAGCACAATATTTTATATTTTAAATATTAATTTTTTTAATTACGTAATTTAAAATTAAAGTAAACAAAAAGAAAATTAAAAAAAAGATAGGCAGATGTAGATTAATGGGGTTGTCTGCCATTGGAGACGGTATTGATTAAGTTGTCTAATATTGAGGGTCATACAAAAAAAATAATGTTTTTGAGTAGAAATTTTTTTTTGAAATGAAAAAAAAAATGAACTTTGTGTCATTAGATCAAAGTAAATGGCAATTAGATCAATCTTGACCATTGTTGTACTTTTATAATTTGAGAATTTAACTCGCTAGTTGTAATATTATATAAATTAATAATAAACCCGTGTCTGAAGATATTTTGTAATACCAAAATTGAACATTGATCGTACAATATTTATATTTTAAATAATAATTTTCTTCTTTAATTATATAATTTTAATTTAAAATGAACAGAGAGAAAATAAGAGAGAAGTAGGGGAGAGAGAAGATAGAGGCTGGGAAGAACTAATCAGGTTGTTTGATATTGAAGAGTATGTAAGTTGAATTATTTGACCGTGGTTATAGTTTTATAAATTAAAATTTTAACTTGTTAGCTGTAATATTAGATAAATTCATGGTGGGGTGGTTATAACTTGGGAGATAGAGGGTCTAAAGTGTAATTTAAAATATAATAAGATATACCATGTAATTTTTTCTTCTCATAATGGGCACCTAAAATTTGGAGCTATGAATAGATGTTAAAAATATTAAAGAATATGATTTATTGGAAAGGCAAAATATATTTTTGCCACTATGCCCTTCAATTCTCACATTTGTTTCATTCTACCTCCAACTGTAATTATTTTCTCATATTATTATAATCATAGATATTAAAAACACAATTTTACTATAATTTGATTATTTTTCCTCCAAAAAGATGTCAAAATTTTAGTATTGGGCAGTGTGCCATTTTCCTTCACAAGCAAAACCTAGGAGGTAAAGTCATATATAAGTCTGTGAGGATCTAATCCAAATCTGATTAGTCAGATATGAATTAATATTTTTTATTGATTCTTCGAACTTGAACTCGAACTCAATATTTTATATTTCAAGGATTCGATCCAATCCGAATTACTTATATATTTTTATATAAATATTAAATAAATTAAATGATTATTTAAGAAATTTAGCTATAATTTATAAAAATTTAGTTAATTGAGTTATTCAGATTGACTTAGATTTTTTTATTGTTATCGGATTCAGATATAAACCACGAAATAAAAATTCATATAATTATCAAATCGAATTTGTATAGGACTATTGAAATTGGATCTAGATTCGGATCAATCAAAATCCAATCCAAACCCGATGCCTTGCGAGGCCTAGCCCTATACACTATTGTTGAAACTAATTCAAGAACTTGGGGAGGTAATGTGAGAAGCTCAATAATTGAGTGGATAAAGTCAAATAACAAACATAGTTAAAACGGTTAAAGTATAATTTTACCGCTGGCCACAACCATTTGAAACACCCCCCTCCTTCCCAATAAATATCTGTAAAGAAGCGGCTGCTCATGCTCTCTCTCCATAGCAGAACTTCAACAGTAAAGCATAACAAAGAGTGAGTAAAACCCCACCTTGAAACCCAAAACTCCAGCAATAGAAATGGCCTATTCTATTTCCACACAAACACCCACTTCTTCAAATCTTTCAATCACAATTCGTCCCATGTTAAACCCTCACTTCAAACACTCATTCTTCCCTTCACTCTCCAACTCAAACCCCAACAGAACCCTTCAATTCTGCTGCTATGCTGCAAAGCAACAGAGTGGGCCAGTTAAAAAGCGCCCACCTCCAAGTAAAACGAAGAAAAAGAAGGGAAGTAATGATGATTTGAAGGGCTTTAGTTTAGACGATGTTGAAATTCAAGAAGAAATGGACCAGTCGTCAAAGTCTATTTCCAGGGCGTCTCAGTCATATCAGCCTCTGCCGTTGCCGAAACCACCAGCTGGGTTTGTGGTGGATGAGCAAGGAATGGTGCTCATGGCTTCCCACAAACGAATCGTCACAATTGTAAGGTCTCGCTCGCTTGATTATAGATACCATATATACATATAGGTGTGTGTCCGTGTGTGGGTGAGTTTAAGTTTTTACTAGTATGTCTGAGTCTTTGATATTACTTGTTGATACGATATATTAGTGGCGGACCCGTGTTACGCACGGGATTTATAGCCCCTTTCCTCTGCTCCCCTTCCTCTCCCTTTCACATTCTGCAACCTCTATCACTTGGAAAGTTAAAGGATTATGAAACTGATTTTTTTATAAAAGATTTAAATGATTGGTGATTAATAAGTGAAAGCTTGGGAGTGTTACGAGCCATATTGATGTGGGTTGAGTCCCATATTGGAAATTTGCACAGAATCTCGTGTGTATATGTTGGAATAATGACCCAAATAGAATCTTCTTGGCTAGCACTTTTATGGGTTCCCTATGGTTACTACAGTAAAGATGGTTATATGGGCCTAGTGTAAGCTGTTGATCGGACTAAATTTTCAAAATTGAATACTCAATGTTTCAATAACCAAGGAAATGGAGAGGGAACGTTTCCAAAGTCCTATCCTCTCTAAAATGATTCTTTTATATGTACACGTATATATACATGTGCGTGCCCTTGTGTATGGGTGAGTACTGAGTTTTAGTTTGATTCTTATCTTTAACTGCTGGGTCTTGCACAGGCTCCCAGAAAAAAGAAAAAGAAAGTCCCAAACCTAGTCTCGGTCACCGGTGTCCTAGTTCTGTTGATTATTCAAACTTCAAAGCTCGAGCTCTCTGTGACTTTGAGTCTAAGAATAGTCATTTTGTCCAACTATTTCAAAGTTAGGTTCCCTCCTAATACCACCTATCATCACGGATAAGCTAGACCATTTTTGGTAGTGACCTTTAGTTGAATGGGATTGTAGTTGTATTAGATAATGAAACTGTGATTTGTGTATTTGTGAGGTGTTTGTTTTCTTCTAATACCATAGAAACATAGAGACAAATTGTTTGATTTTGCAGTTAAAGGAGATTTTTCATACTGAATGGGAATTAGTTGAGCGGAGGTGTAGTATAATTATGGAAGTATATATTAGCTTTGGGCAATGATGAGTGCTGAGTGAAGTATTCTTCAGTTGATTTGTTGTGCATTCTGGAAGTTTGTCGGAAGAAAGTTGTTCTCTTGCAGAAAAATTGATGTAGTCACCTTTATTGTCCATTAACTCCAATTAGTTTTTCTTCTTTGAATAGACTCGGGAAAATCTATACAAGTCTTATTATACTGTTTTGCCCATTTTTTTAACATGAAATCATCATAACCAATTCTTTCGTACTACCTCGCTCTGTTTACCTTCCAAAGTTACGAGCTGTATTCTATGTAAAGTCATGGATATGGTGTTTTGGTATATCTGAAGTCCTATATTCAATGACCATGTCATGTCATGGAAAATATGGATTAATATTTGTAAATTGAATTATGTTTTCAAAGTTCTGGTCAAGGATAATGATTTCTAATTATTGCATGCATACTATCTTGTCTGGGTCTATGCATTTGGTTAATTTTGATTTTTTGAAGTAACTCATGGACAGGTTGATTCTACCAATAATTTCCCACTAGAGTGCATTATCAGGAGAGTTTTTAGAACTGCACGAGGAGATGAGTGTATGTTGCTCTGCCCAGTTGATACGTAAGTGTGAGTGACTTTATAATTACATAATTTTATTGTCTGTTTTTTCATTTTTTTGAATTATATATAATGAATAGGTTTGATGCTGCAGGCCTGTCCAGATTTTGAAGAGCACAAATATTGAAGGATGGTCTGCTGTATGTCTTTTTTCCTCTTTATGTTTCTGTTGATCTGTATTGAATAAGTTCAATTGGAAACTATATACTAATGATATTTCCTTGGAATTCATGTTTTTGGTGCACACGTTACTTAGGTATGCCAGTAACATTACTGTGTTGTGTTTATTGTTTATCTTTTTATTATTTTGTTTGTTGAAATTTTGCTTTCCCATTGCTCTCTTTTGATCTTTGTTAACTACTCCTTTTTTAATCCATTACGAAATGGAACTGAGGGATAATATGTTCACCTCCATTCTATTTTTTGGTTTGTTAGTCGCTTGTCTTCTCTGGACAGAGCTATATATTCTTGATAGTGTCTAACAACTCGTCAGATTTTGAAGTCCTTTTATCGCTGTCATTCTGAATAGAATGAATTTTCTGGAGACAGTATCTTCGGCAATTGCAGGAGGAGAGTTTTGATTTTTGGGTCTAATGTGATGACCGGAGGAGAACGGAGTGAAAGAATCTATTTCTAGGATAGAACCTCAATGATAGTTTCTTATCATTCATGAAAACTAGTTCAGAATTGTATCCTTTAATATTTATGTGTCATTCTGTTAGGCAAGTAATCTGCACCTAGCAATAGAAAGTTGCTGATGAATTGTTACCATTTAAGAAAACAAAGTCCTGTTGCATTTCTCTGTAATTTATTTTTTGTTCTCTCTGCAGTATCTCAAGCCTTTTCTCTTCTGTCTCTCTCTAGTATGTTTTTTTTTTTTATTTGTACGAATATTTAGTTTATCTCCTTTTTGGACATTGGGAAGTCAGTGACGAGGTTTAATTTGGATCTTAAATTTGTTTGCAAGGCTGAAGCCGATTTTTTTTTCCTTGTTTAATTTTGTTCCCGCATTGTTACTTTTCCCATTCATAGTTTTATTTGTCATAATTATCATGAGAACTCGGAGTAATTATTGGCTTCTCAATAAAAAAACATAGAGATCTGTCTGCAAAAATTATAAATATGGTGCCAATTTTTCCATGTCATCACTAAATTGATGCCATCTTGTCTATTCCTTTTCTTTTAATCCAAAATTTCGGATCCAAGAAAGAGAAGAAAAAACAAATAACCTTGAGCTAATAATGTATCATTATGTTATTGTTTAACCCTAATTGTAATTTGACTTGGTGAAGGGAAACTATGAGAGTTTTTAGTGTGCTAGCATTCTTGTACATGTATATGACTGCATTGGAACAATGTCTTTCATGTTATGGATATCGTATGACTTAAAATGTCAGGAAAATGGGATAAAACTGTATCTCAATGTAATACAGAATCAAATATTAAGTTATGAGCTAATCAATTTCTTAAATGTTGGAAGTTTTCTACTAAGCAATGTCATGATATATTACAGTTCACTTGGAGGCAAATAAAAACTGTTTTCTTCAAATACTTGTTCTTGTTGTAACAAATTGGCATCTCCTTATTCTTCTTTTAGTGAAGCAAGGTATAAGTGGAGCAACTATCTATACTTGAAATTTTTTAGGACTTGTGAACTCAAACATGTACATTAGATGACTTATGTTCTGAGATGAAGAAAGACTGGAAGTAATTTCTTCTAGAGTTTCATGTTAAGAAGACAGCAAAAGTGCATATTGGCAGGAGGGAGAGAGTTGAAGGAAGTATTATAGGACAAAAATGTCATTGTTACGTAGCATGTTGTTGATTGCATTTTATGAATTCCTCCCTTCTTTTGTTTATTCCACAGGTGTTCTGACCTCCTTTGATGTTCAATAAGAATAATATTGTTCCAGTGTCTCTATTCTTGGACGTATTAAAGTATGCTATCAAAGTTTTGCTGTTTATTATGAGAAAGGGCTGCCCCCCCATGGCGGCCTTCTTATTTTATTAGTTTGCATGTTTTCTGCAGATATTGATTCAAATTTTCTCTCTGTGCATCTGCATTGTAGGTCAGTGATGAAGAAGTTGAATCTATTCTTCCCTCCGCAGCCTATGCCCTTGCCAAAATACACATGCATCTGGTGTATAGCGGGTATTGTAACCATGATTTTCAAGGCCTTGGTGGTGGTTGTTTTTTTGCCTTATTATATCTCATTTTACTTCGTTTTTAGTTCTGATATCATTTTGCCGCATCTTTGTGTGTTCCAATCAGATTTTGTTATACAGCAAGGGGAGGATTTTGCTACACAGAAGATGATATATTTGAATTTCGCACAGGCAATACTCTTATCATTAACAATAGTTGAGCTTGTGTACTACTAAACAATTTTGACCTTCTCCTTCTTATGATTTTGTGGACGAGCATCATTCAGATCTCGAAATGTTTTATTTTTTTTTTTTTCTGACAAGAAACATAATCAACTCAACTCACCAGATCTTTGTACCAACTATTTTTGATCGACTACGTGAGTCTTATTCCTCCAGTTTGCGCTATCAATGGTCATATTTTCTGTAAAACTGTCGGCTATTTGTTGATTTCAATCCACCCCTATTCCTCACCTTGCCATTGATCTTGGCCACATCACTCTTCCTCATTTTTACAATTATAGGTCTAATATATACATGTCCTATCCATCCAAGTTGATTTTTTCTTAATTTATCTCCTATTGGTGCTTCTTGTACCATTGTGCAAAATTCTCATTCCTAATCTATCATTCTCATTGTAAAACTTCACCTTTTAAATTAAGAGAGATGCGTCGCTTTCATAATATGTTAGATGCATTCTTACACTTGGTCCATGCTGCTCTAATTCGATCATTAACATCATCTCCAGTCTCCTATGTATAATTGACCACAAATAGTGAAATTATTCGCTATTTGATATCTCTTGATCTTTGCTTTGAATTCTTTATTCTAAGGCGTCTCCCCAAACTTTAATTTATTCTTAATTTCTACATTTATTTCAACAATCAATTTCCTATTATCAGCAAGTTTTACATTAGATCATAGAACCTCATTCTGAATGAAACTAATTTCATTTGTTCATAATCAAGGTAAAGAAAATACAGATTTAAAGCAGATTCTGATTAGAAACATATGACTATTAATGATGATAATGAAGCGTACATAAAGAAGATGAAAAAAGTGTGGACAAGCCATCTAACCAAAAACAAGCAATAAGAAAGCAATACATAGAAATGCCAAGCTATGGTGACATGCTGTCCACCCGACCATAAGGTAGAAAAGAGGGATATTCTCAATATCCTTGATAATTGAAGCCCAAAAAGATGCTAAAAATAGGTCCACCCTCGTAATCCTTCCACCACTCTTATTTGGTAATGAGTTCTTGAATTTATCTCCAACCAAATGACCCGAAGTGGATAAAACTGCACACTTCAAAGAGTAACCCCTTTTGATGTTGCTTTCAGAAACCCATAAGATCCACAATAAACATAAATGACGAGGATTGAGCAGTCACCCTATTTAGACCTATTAAACAACTTTTTTGACAAAGAAAATGCAAAAGGGGCAATGCGAGAGCTATCACTATCACCTCCACACATAACAAACCACAATGGAGAAAAACAAGCATTAGATCTCTTTATTTGAAGCATATCATTAGTACTAATCTGCCATGAGTTTTTTTATCACACAGAAACTTGTACATCAATCGGCACTTTAGCCATCCTAATAATCAAATATTGGTAAAAAACATAAATGAAGAATAATCAACCAAAAATTTGAAGAAAGACATGCTAGAGAAATAACCAGAATGATACTTCTTTTATTTGACGACCAAGTGATTCAATTTATATCATTAAGCATAGGAAAAAGTGAACCAATTTGAAAGTTTTCCTATCTAAATTCCTATGAAACCAAGAGAGATGAGAGCTACACCATATAACATAAGAGGTTCTATAAGCACCATGATAACAAAATACAACAAGGACTAGGAAAGTCAACTTTCCAATCCAAACATCCTCCTAGAACCGAGTCTCATCCCATTACTCTTGATGGACTTAATATTTTTGAACAGCTGACGAAAATTTTGAGAAATAAATTTTAGGATATTGAAAACTTGCCCACTCAACTTTAATTGCATCCTGTACATTGGCTTGTAATCCACATATGTTTTGGTTACAAATGCCACATTGAACTTTGGTCTAATGAAAATCTCCATGGCTATTTCTCAACCAATACAAGAGTTGTTGCTATTAAGTTCTCTACTGAAGACCGCATTTGGCTTTAGGCTTAGAAACCCCTTTCTAACATATCAAATAATCCTTCTTGTCCTCACCATTTCCTTCCCACAAAAATTCTTTCATTATCTTTTAAATTCTCCTTGCAACCTCCTTGACAATTTAGACTCGTCTTGAAATAAAAGTTTTCTTATAATCTATGAAACAAGAATACTTTGTTCAGACCTCCTACATATTCGATAATAAAATATTTGGATACTTCACGAATATTTTTATATTTGAGCAACATGTATAATTTTTGAATTAAATCGTTAACATCTCATTTCAAATTCACATATCATACAATACATTAACAAAAACTCATACTACTTTGAAGACACATGAGTGTTTTTAAAGTATTATCTACTATTACATGTCAAAAGAGTATAACATGAATTTATTACATTTATAATCTTAGCAACAAATCCTTCTAAACAAAACCATCTAGGTAAATATTAGTTTTGATTATTTTAATTAGTCACTTCACTTTGTCAATCCACCATGATGATATGACATCTAATTTTTTTAAACTAAAAAAAATTGCTAATTTTTCTTATTATGTTAAAGAATTACCAAAATATATGATTATTAAGTCGATAGATAATAGTAAAAATATGAAATATATTTTATTAATAATGTATCTTGATTGTATCCGTAACTTATTTTTTAAAATTTTATTGTGTCATATTCGTATCATACTCATATCCTGTATTTGTTCTTCATAGCTTATAATCATCCAATCTTTTCCTATTTTTTTCAATGCCTGGATTCAAGAACACTAAAAGCAAAGGATTGTAACCCAAAGGAAGACATAAGTACTTAAGAAGCCATTCACTCATAGAGCACCACAAAACGACAACAAATGTAAATCCTAGTAACTTTTTAACCCAAAGGTTAAACCAAACACATCAACAATTTTCTTAAGATTCAAGAATTGTTCTCATTAAAAGAATGTGTTATCATCAGCATAATGCAAGTGTGGGATTGAAATCCTCTCCATCCCTCTTACAATTTCCTCCCACTAGGTTACATCTTTCCACCCTCGCCACTAACCTATTTAATTCATCAGCCTAAAGGGAAAAAAAATGGCAATAAAAGGATCCATGTTTAAGTCTTCTAGATGCCTTAAACCCACCCTCTAGGTTTGTCGTTAAGAATATCAGTAAAATTTAAACCCACTCTAAGTTTGTCATTAAGAATATCAGCAAAATTCATTGATTGTAGTCAACATTTACTCTATTTTTTCTTCCCTTCTCTTTATCTTTTACCTCCAAAACAAAACCTAAGAAATTCCAATCCATATGGTCATTTTTAAAATCATGTTTAACAAGACCCGTCCACCCCTATAGATCTATAATCCGCAATCACCTCATTTGTCACGAGGGCTACATCTAAAATCTACCTTATTGTGACAAATTCTCCTTGAAACTCCAATATAGTATTACCAAGAGTGTCTCTTACGCTCACTGATAAAACAAAATGATAACCAAACTTATCGGCTTGAAACCATCGTTTACCAAAAAAGTAGAATTAGTAATTGCATTGACCATACCACTTACAAAATCATCAAAAACTTTCATCAACCCTTTCACCACATCCTAACATTCCTTGAAAATACCTATAGTAGATCCATCCAGTCTAGGAGACTTCTTCCCACAATGGTCAAACATAATCCTTTTAACTTCCTTCTCCTCAAAAGGCTTCTACCCAATTGTTTTCTTCTCATCAGTGCAACTCCAATCAAAACTTTCCAATCTAAGCATGTGACACTCTTCCATCATCACACCACTGTCAAGCTCCAACTTATGATTTTCTTCTTAAAGCTCCCACATTCATCACTTTATGATGAGTTTTTTTCCTCCTCTTGATCATTTCACTTTGTCTTCAGTGTAGAACTACTTTTTTATTTGGAAATTACATTCTCAAAATTTATTACCAAGTTCCACCTTTTTTCCTCACATTCTCATCTAAGTCCCCCATTAATTTCCTCAATTCTTAGCCAGATTAAACTTTTGGTGACATGTACATCGCCAAACATACACATTTGGTGACACGACCATCACCAAATACCTCTTTATTTCATATCATTGATTTTATTTCCAAAGTTTCTACATTTTGTATAAATTTTAAAATGCTCCTCACCTTGAAACCCCATTTTCATCCACCAATCCCAAAACTTTTTCTAAGGTCATAATGTCTTAAGACTCTTAACCACACATTCTCAAATCTGAAAGTACATGCGCCCCACCTAACGGTAGAAGTCTCAAAGACAATGGGACAATGATCGAACACCACCCTCATTTTAACCTCTGTTATCCTATCCAATCTATTGCACACTAAGTTTTTTCTAAAATTTGACCAAGTGAAAAGACCCTTAGCTAATGGATGATCCTTGAGCTTCGTTTCCCAAATAAACAAATCGAAACCCTCATGCTTCTTGTCATTCTACCCTATTCAATTTTGCGGACGGGTACCTTACCACGTTAAGGCCCCCCACCAATACACCATCAAGGACTACGCAGACCGAACAACCTAGTCAACTCTTCCCACAACAAAATTCTTGAACTAGGCTTATTACCGTAGTCAATAACCACTTAAGACGTGTAGTTTTTTTTGGAATATAAAGTTTTAAATTCTCATTTAATTGATTCTTTGACTTAATAGACCTCTCACTCCCATATCAGTTTAGTATGGCCCGCCTCCTATAAAAGGTCCCCCCAAAAAAATCCAATTTCTAAATCTAGATCCCCACACCCTCTTAAGAATCCTTCTTATCAAGAATCTAAAACTTAGATTGTTGCAAGATTACATTTGGACTCACATTCAAAACTGTATATTTTATTGAACTTCTCGTTTTGCTAGATCCTATCCCTCTTGCATTCCAGTTAACGATTTCCATAACAAACTAATATCTCCACACCGACCTTTCTAGAAGTCACTTCACCATGGTTAATTGGCGATTAAAAACTCGAAGTCCCTGAACACCCTTTCTCTTCCTCACACTTCCCCCCATCTCCCTTGTTCTTGCCTTTCCTTTTTGTGGGAACTAAAGATAAATCTAGATTTTGTATAGAAATTTTCAAAATTATCCACTTCTCATCATTAGACCTAAAACAATCTTTTTCGTCATGGAAGGAACTATCTTTAGACTTTACCACAATGTGGAAAAGAAACCTTGTAATCATTTTGTTCGATCGTGGGTAGGATTTTATGTGCAATTCAGAATTCTCAACAAAGCATTTTGATGTTTCTGCAGATGATGGTCAAGATGTAGATGGCTTACCAACTGAAGGTGTAGAAATTACATGCTTCAATCTGGTACGGATCTAGTAGTCCATTCTGTTAGTGGATCATGTCAAATTTGGAATATAGTTTTGAAAGCCCTGTTTGATATCTAGTTACTAAGGGCTTGACCTGGATAGAGTTTGAAGTACACTGGCGTTGCCTGTTGAAAAATCATGTTTTGCTTAGTGAAATATTATTATATATTGCTCCTGCTGACTCATTGTTGGTATGGGACCATGGCTCTTGGTGAATATTTAAAGGCTTATAGTGACACTTTTGCTTGCCTATAATGCTATTTATTTATATGCTTCTATTGTCGGAAAAAAATATCATGAGTGCAAAGAATCCAAGATCGCTTCCATCTGTTCTTTGATCAGTCCCTAGACTCAGGATTCCCATCTGATGCTAGAGGGAACTTTGTATGCTTATGTTTCTAGATCTTTTCATCTATAAAATGACAAGAAAAGGGAACAGAACAACTGTTCTTGCATTGGCTTCTTTGGTTAGGTTCTGCCTTTCCTACTCCAGTTTGACTATGAGTTGTTTTTTCCTTTTCGTTGTTCTTGGAATATGGTTCTTTTTTGTTCTTTGACTTTTGGAAATCAGAAGCTTGCAATGGCACCTTGGAGCTTATTGTTGCTGATGACCATAGAAATCTAGCAATGGCATATTTCCTTACCTTCTTATCTTATCACCACTACGACTTTGCAACATTTTCCCTTTGTATTGCCAAATTTCTACCAATAATTATTACCGTGTGTCATCATGAATGAGTTAAAAAAGAGGTCCACAAAAGATACTCGACCCATACTGGAAGCAAATATCAGTGGAGAATCTAGTTTCATTTTTTATCCCTACTTGCAGAGTTATAAAGTAAAAAGGGGGAAATACCTTCATAGCAAAACTTCAAAAATGCAGCAAGTATCACCCCCCCACTGCTTGCTTTTGCTCTTGCAGCAATGACCGCGATAGAATCTCATGGTTGGAAATTAGGAGGTCCACTGCTGGGTTCTTATCCAACCTTGTGCAGATAAGAAACTTGTAATCTTCTAGGGAATGGTTCTGATATTTCTCGCCAATGTACAATCGTCACTTGGCTGCTGATGTTATGAACTGATTGCCGAGTATCATTTAAAGCATAAAATGCACCTTTATTATTTCTTCATTGACATCCCCTGAGGTGGCTAACGTAAAACCTGCCAATAATCTGTGGGACAGAATTCAACTGTCAATCTTATAGATTATGTATGGATGGGCCCTGTAAGATCTTCTCCATTTCAGATGTGCAACCTTTGAAAGTGGGACTTCAATCGGGCAGCTTGATAGCTTCTAACAAGCATTTTTACTGCCTCCACAATTTTTTCCTTTTTTTCGGTTCACCTACTTGTATGTGTATGTGTGCACTATTTCTCTTTTTCTTTTGTGTTCATTTGATATTTTTATCTCCTTTTTCCTTTGGTCAGCTGTCTCTCTTCATTTTTCTCCCCTCTCAAGATGTTTTAGCAAAGTTTGCAGGCACTTACCTGCAGATCACGTGATTGACTGAAAAGATAAAAGCCAAGTGTGTTGATCAGATGAGAAACTCCTGAGGCCCCATTTCAGTGGTGGTAATCTTGGCGGGGAATGGGAATTTCATCTCTAAAATCGAAGCTTACCATGTTTGAATAGTGAACTAATTGGTGGTCTTATTCGAGTTTAAGATTACTAATTCAATCTAATTCACAATCATAGTAGGTATCTTAAATCCACGTCCAATGATAGTAATCCTAGCTTGATTGGATATTGTGAGAAAGGAATAAAAATCCCAATATTAAGCTCCTTCCTAAAATGTAGTTTTTCCTTATCTATATGAACCCAAAACTGTCCTTGGGTATTCTAAGAAAAGGAATAAAAAACTGAAACATATTGGTGAATATGTAATGGTCACAACTTTACTTGCAATCCCCTTTGCATGGCGTGGTTAGCATATTGTGTAATTTTACTAATACATGTTTGACAATCAGCGGATCAATGTGCTTGTGGTATTTTCCCTCTACTATTGTGTATTAGAGGAAGTCCTAGAAGACTTTCCTAAGAGCAGACTTTGGGCAGAATTCCATGAAGCTCTAGTCCAGAACCAAATGTATCAAGTCCGTTTAGCTTCTTTAAGTCCCATACACCTTGTGATACTTACCAGATCTGCTTTATACAGAGCAGTATTCTCTTTAAAATTATAGGCTATCAAGCTTTTCTTGAGAAGCCTTGATACATAATCTTTTTGCCCCAGTAGCCTTGTATCTGAACCAAATCCCTTGCTGCTCCATGTGAATCATTATCAGACAAGCTGCTGCATGCCAACTTCTTCTCAAAATTGGAACTGGGCTTTTGCATGTGTTGGCCTTTGCTAAGTGAGCATATCATCTCAACTACTTCTCAATCTCATCTTACCCTCAACTGGTGTTACTTTCAACTTCTCTCGATGAATGGGTTTGCTGTTATATCATTGTTTCACAGATCAATTAGAAAATATTTATTAATGTTCAATATCAGCTTACATCTCAATTACCTCTCATCCTGATCTAAATTAGTGTTACTTCCAATATTTCTCTTCAATGAATTTGATTTCGGTTAGACCATTGTGCCTATGCGGAAAGGAAAATATTGTCATCTCATACATCCATTAGAAAAGATGTTCCAAAGATTTAATCTCCAATCAATATTCTTGTGTCAATATGGCATCATGACATGGTCCATGCGGGTAAATACTTTTGCCTTCCTGTTCAATAATTGTGAGAAGTTTGGGATATTAGGCATTTCTGTCTTGGATCCCTTTTTAGTCTCCGATCAAAATTCTTCATAAAATTGGTATTCCAAGAGCCCTTTTAACTCTGTATTCTCTGCATGCAGGATGGTTCTCATTACATGATTTATACACCATCTGACCCACTTCTCTTTGTTGCCGTGAAGGTAACAACCAGCTATCAACTTCATAAAGAAACTACTGATTAATCCTTGAACAACAAAAAATATTGTCTACTCCTACTAACTAAATTTCCCTTAATTATTTCATTCTTAATGCAGGATCAGAATGGCGTGTTGCAAATTGCTTATGATGTAAGCATTTCCTTTCTAAGTAGATTTGCCGTATGCCTATAAGCACTGGTTTAAGATTTACTTCTTAGTTTATGTTACATGCGTGGAGATTAGAGGTTTACGGTACTATATGTAGTATGATAACTAAATGCTTACAGTAAAAGTAAGTTTCACTGATATTTGGATTGTACTTATTTTCTAGGATTTCCTGTATCTTAACTCTTTATGTTGTACAGTTCTTGGAATATATGAGCTGAAAATTCTCCGGCCCTTTGATCCATCTTTGCTCCTTGTCTTTTGCTTGGCTCTTGTGATTCTTTCTTTTGGTGACAAAACATTGTAGCACAGATAAAGGTGTGAGCATGGTATCTAAATGCGGGTTTAGGAGATTGTTCTTGTCATCTATTGAAAAAGAATAAATAAATTAGGCTGCCAGTATGAGGGCTGGCTACGAATAGATATTTTTTTTCTCATTTGTAAATCATTTCATCTTACTTACATCCTCTTCAAGTTTTTAGCATTTATATTAGATTTAGTTTTTCATAAATATTTTAGCCATATCACCCTTAATCACATGCATAAGATTTAGGATCAAAATTACACATTTATTTTGTGAAATTCAGAGGAAATGAGCAGGACTTCTAGGAACTAAACAATTCCAAAATTTTATCACTTGATGAACCTTAACTTTTCGACAAATTAATTTTACGATTCGTCTGTGCAATCCTTTTGTAAGAGCTATGTCAATCTTCTCTATATCATTCCATGTTATAAGTTGTCTTGAAAGAGGCAATAACATTCATATATTTTTAATTTTCAATTGTTTATTGGTGATATATAGAATGTAGATATTCTAGATGAACATAGGTGGATAATTCAAATTCCGTTACTGATTACTTCAATAAATTATAGGAACTGTCTACCTGCATTGTACGAAACTGGTGAAGCTCATGTTGGTGGGGATAATGATTTAGCCCCTTGTTCTTTTTTTTTTTTCCAAGTTTCTAGGTTGGAGTTGAATTGATCTTATATGCAGGAGGCCCATTCTAGAGATTGAGCCTTCCTTTTGATAAGGCAAATGTTTTGTCCTTCGTAATGCTGAAATTTGTTGGTTCTTGATCATGAGAATTTAAACCTTTTTCTTGTTCTACCCAGTATCTTGTTGAAAGAGTGTGTTAGTTAAGCTTTTAGTGTCAGGCTTCTCTACTTGACATTTTGTTTAAACTGACTTCTTGGTTTCGGATAAGCAAATAAACTATCACTACTGAATTATGCACCTCCCAGTTTGGGGATGGCATGAGATAACACTCATACCAATAGCTGGTAGGTGAGTATCATCAAACTATAAATGGTCAAATATTGTTATGTCAACTTATTGAAGCCATGGCTTGATGTTTTCAACAAATCAACTCTTTAGATGCACAAAATTATGTGAATATGGTGTATTATTGATACCAAGCCTATGGCTAAAACACTTCCAAATGAAACAATGGTTTTTTCACTGATACTCAATGAAATGAAGTATTTGTCCAAATATAGAAAACCTCATTAGTTGTGCCTTTCTGGTTTACTGGACATAGTAGTATGACATGCTCAGAAGTCATTAGTGTTTGATTAAGGAGAATATTTTTTCATTTGGGAAATACTAATTCAAAAGGTTTAAGTGGATGAAATAATATCATGTTAATATTGCACTAATAGGCCCTTTCTACTTGTATAAATGAATTATGTCATTGACTGGTTACCTACCACAGTATTTTGCATATATATATGGAACTTTACCATCTTACATCTGGCTCAATGTCAATATCACGTTGGATGGCTTACTTGTTATTTATATAAGATTCGGCAATTTAGCATCTTTTTTGTATTTGTGACGGCATTTGTCTGAGTTGAAGCTAAATTTGTTGTATGATGTTTCTTGGAGGTTAGTGTGCGGTCTTTAGAAGTTTGTCATCATTGTCAGATCAGATAAAAGTTAGCATGGCCATCTAAGTGTACATTTAGGAGACTGCACCCAATTCTAAAGATACATGCTCTTGGATTTGTCAGAATATCTTTGGTGGTGAAAGGGGGAAAATTACTACTGATGTTGCAATTTAGTGTCAGCTTAGTGGATCAATTTTCACTGTGAAATACGATATCCACTGTGCTTTTGTTGCATCTTGATCTTGTTTTTGAAGCTATTTATTTGAAAAAAGCTTGTTTGAGAAGAGGTGTGAATGAATATACCTTCAAACTTAAAAGAAACAGACCAGCTTGGTCAGCCAAATGCATTTGCTCGCATCCTATTTCTGGTTATACCTTCTTCGGCCTCATAATACCTTCTCTTTTTGGGTAATGACACTTTGCCCCCTAAAAGATATTAAAATCTTCACTTTACCCCCTCAAAACTTAAGAGTGCCTTATTGCACCTTGAATTTCTTTAAATTGACGTAATGTGCCTCAAAAGCAGCACGCTGTTTGTCTTTTCGTGCTTGGGATGTGTCTAAGCACAGGAAACCAAACAGCATGTTGCTTTTGGGGGGCATATTACTACCATTTAAAGAAATTGAAGGTGTAACATAAAAATTTTAAAATCTGTCATGCAACGAAGTGCCATTCCTCTGTCTGTTTTGAAAGTTTTGCACACTGAAATGATTACTGAAGATGGCATTTATACATGATTCGGATGTTTGTTATTGTTTAAAATCTCTAATATGTTCCTGAATTTTCAGTTCTAATGTCTCGCCTCTAATTTTTCTTTGCTGCTATGCTTGTAAATAGGAACTCTTGGAGGACCCTGCAGTAATAAGCGCCATAGATGAAGAGACCGAGTTTAATGCCTTGGTGGTACGTAATTGCTTATTCAGCAAACCAATCTTGGTTTTTGAATGAAGTTGACTGATTGTTCTCACTCCTCATATTTGAATTGTGTTTTTGCAGGAAGAAGAAGCTACTCTTCTTGAATCAATATTAGGCGAAAGGTAAGCAGATTGTTGAAATATTGACATCAGTATTGTAATTTCAGGAAGAAAAAAAAAACTAACTTCTGTAACTTGTAGATCTTTGGACATTTATTTTGTCAAAGAAAGTTCATGTGCAAATTCATTTTTTGAGCCCAATTTTCACATTCGTATGATCTTTGTCACATTAAGGGGGACGGTAATATGGATGTTTACGTTAGGATGTATGCCCTCGTATTGAAATCATTTCTCATTGCAAAAAAAAAAAAAAAGAATTTGACTGATTAATGAGTATCATATTCACATAAATAGGATATTATTTTATTTTATGAGATGATTAGCCATTAAATTGCTTAAACCAGCAGTTCATGTATATTAGTGAGATCAACATACAGAAGAAATTGCTTATGAGTAATTTGAAATGGCGTCGCAGTCTGATAACTCCACAATGCAGTAGACATCTGTATTTTATTCATGAGAGTAGTGAGCAGGAGGTTAGCATATTGATGAGTTTGGCATGTACCAAATAGGATCATAGCAAGGAATAAATACTTCATGTAAAGCTTTACTTCTTGATATGGTTTTTATGTTTACCATTTGCAGTAAGCTCCTGGTTTTGATCAATTAAAGCCAAGTCTATGAGTAATCCTTGGTCTCTTCTCTATTCCTAATTCTAGAAAGCCCTCTATATATTTGAGATAAGAGGGGTGGTATGTATAGCAAATGAGTAGCCCTTAGGACACATACCCCTAGCTCTAGCCGCCACTTAGAAAGGGATAAGGAGGAGAATAGAAAGAGTTTGAGGAAGAGGAAGAGAAAGAGCTGGATCGCAACTTCGAATATGGAATTCAAAGAGATCAAATAGGAAAGGATATTCTGAATCGTAGAACTATAATGAAATATATGATCACCCAATATTTATTGAATTTGAAAAAGAGTTAGAAGAAATGGTTTGATCCTCTTATTTTTTATTTATTGAACCAAGAGATCCATGAATTGGGATCCTAATGCATATAGCCAATGGGAGCAGGAATATTTGGAACGTTTCGTTTCTAAGCAGAAAAGTCATTTTCAAGTAGTGTTTGATCAATTACATATTAATTAATATTTGATTAATTGGTCTGAGATTATCGACAAAAAGGATTTGTTTAAGCTACTTTGTTTCTCTGTCCAAATTACTTTTTTGGTCCAAATTGTTTTTTTTTTTTTGTTTAACTCACTTCTTTTTTTTCTTTGTGAGTTTTGGGAATATCCCAATTCATAGATTTGAGATTTACATCTATGAATTAAAAGATCTGAATAATCAACTCTGCAATTAGTTGTTAGAATTAATAGGTCTTCAAATCATTCATTTGAAAAAATGAAAACCCTTCTTATTAGATGATCATGATACTTCCCAAAAATTGAAATTCTTGATCAATGGAGGAACAATATCACCATTTTTGCATTCTACTTCGCATGTTCACTCATCTTCTTCAATGTAGCAAAGGTACATATAACTTTTCTCGATCGCCAATGCTTTTGCTCGGGTTTATTTCCTAAAAGTTAAACCTTGGCTGCTGCTTTTTTTCTGGCTATTCAAGTTCAACACTTAGTAAGACATACAAACTTAGGTAAGATTGTGTCTACTTGTGTGTTTAAGTATATGTACAAGTTTAGGTAAGATAGTTCAAAGTAAACATGTACCGGCAACCAAGTGGTTTGAAGTAAATTGGCAATGTAAACTCAGATATATTGGGTATAATTTACGCTAGTGACTCTCGATTTTGTCGATACTTATGATTATAGCAATTGAATGTAAGTTTCTTAGAGTTACCTATAGAGGTGGGTCTTATGTGACTTTGTCTGAAAAAAAGTTCATATAAAAAAGAAGATCGTGTTTAGTACCCGAAACTAAAAACTTCTCTGTTACACATACCTCTAATTTGTTGAGAAGAAAAGAAGGGGGGGGGGGAGGGGGGTGTCGGAGATGCATCCCAATTGTTAATATGTGGTGAACATGAATGGAATTGTGTCTCCAACTATTTCTATAAGCCAGAAAAATGAACCCGTTGTTACATGGGAAAAATGGATGATATTAAGTCAAGAGGCTTTCATATTGCCTTATTTATTGATATAATTTATTATAATGATTAGATTGATTGTGTGTTAATTAATATTGGGGTTCACTGTCAATTCAATGGCTGTGAATAATAACATCAACAAATTAGGTTAATAAATTAAGTTGAAGTAGCATTGCTCATATTGAAAATGTTGAGTTTTTTCATCTTTTTATTTTTTTTAAGGCCAATGAACCGAATTAATGGTCTAGTAATAAATTATACCTGTTTAGGATTATCCCTAACTCCCATGTTGTTATCAAACAAGGTTCGATTCATGAGAATAATGCAGTTTGTTAGAATTTAGTCTTGTTGTGGTAACGAACTGCTCTTTTAAGTTAGTAGTTATGGTTCAAACTAGATATTCCACATTGAAAAAAAAAGGGGAGAAGAGGGATCCTCATGGTCTCGTCCAGAGGGGTTACTAACAATGTAATATTGTATGAGGTCATTAGTATAGAAGCATATGGCTTATCAAAATTTGCAAGCGAATGAATCACCATGTCTACTGAATTATCTATTTTGGTTCATCAATGCCATAGAAAAATGAGTGAATGTATTCTCCAATCACCAACTCATCTAAATGCTTTTAAGCACGTGCAAGTACTAAAATTGTCGAGGAGGTTATAAAATTTGGGCGCAAGTTTTCTTGTTCTGATATCTTTTCAAACCACAAACTCATTTAAAAATTTGAACTTTTAGAGTGTAACATATCACTGCGTATGCTTAGGGTAAAAAAATAAGGGTTTTTCGCACTTTACACCCTAAAAAATATCTCGATTCTCTTTTTATACCTTGAAAAATTATTTTTTTCACATTGCACCCTGAATGTCACAAATTAGTTATAATACGGCCCTCAGACTAACATTCATTTCAAATTTCATTAAAAATTGATGAACATGTCATCTAACGATATGAATTGTAAGTTTATATTTTTGCCCAAAAACAACACACGTGAGTGACAAGTGCATCAATTTTTAACGAAATTTGCAACAGATGTTAGTTCGAAGACCACATTAAAACTAATTTATGACATTCAAAGTGCAATATGAAAAAATTAATCTTTCAAGGTGCAAAGTGGAAAGCGAGATATCTTACATCAGGAGCACAAGAAATAGAGTAACGCAAACATGAGAAGATTATTATACAACCACCCAATAAACTCCCAATATTATACTTCTGACATTTAATCTCAATTGAACATACAAATGTAAGAAAAAGAACATGCCTCTACCACCCAAGAAATAAACACCAATTATCCCTTTCCTTTCTAAAACACATGCCCCTCTCAAATGTCTTTTTTTCCTTCAGCAAACTAGTAATCCAATGACATATCTACATCTGGCGAAATCACGGCTAAGAGAGAATATTTGGCGCGGAGAGATATCTTACCGCCCTCAACAGCAAGCCGTGCTCCAGATACTACCCAGTACCCAGGTGGGTCCTGTGGTCCTCTTGTCATCTCTGTTGTGTCAACAAACCTCATGAGTTTAGTAGTCTGTGCTGCCACTGGAGGGCCACCAGGGTATACAGCGGAGTTAATATTCACATCAGATGGTCGTGGGGGTGGCTTCTGATTCGTTGAGAGACGTGTGCTAATCAATGTTGAGATAATTCCAGATTTTTGGACAAGGTTAGGCGAGCCATCCCATTCAGGCTTCTTGACCACTGTGGCACCAATGACTTTGGAAAATTGGAGGCGCAAGAAGAGAACTTTCTTCAGACCGGAGTCCTGAACTTCAAACTCGGCTCCAGTAACAATGGAGAGATCCTCATCGGATTCAACAGGGGCAGTGCATATATGAGAGAAGCTCTTCCACTTGAGCTTCTCATAGTACCTTCGATCATAAGAGTTACCAAAGTCATTTCGTTCATCTTGAAGTTGAAAGCTTTTTGGCAAGGAGGAAAGGTGCTGCAAATGGATTGCTAAGCAATTGTTTCTTTTTCCTTCCAAGTAAAGTCGAAGGCCAGTCACTGGCCTATTATCCACATACACCTGTGGCAATATTCATCATAAGAATGATTAGTTAAGTATTTACTGACTAGCCGTATAGTTCTATAAAACTTCCACTTAAACATGTTGAAGTATAAATACTTAAATTACACCCTCTCCAATAGCTTAAACTTTTGGAGTAGATGGTTGTTTAACATGGTATCAAAGCAGGAGGTCCAGTGTTCGAATTTCACCGCCACACTAATGATTAAAAAGATTTCAACATGTTAGACCCAAAAATTTAGCCTACACGGGGGTATGTTGAAGTATAAATGCTGAAGTTACATCCTCTCTAATAGCTTAAACTTTTGGAGTAAATGGTTGTTTAATATGGTATCTAAACAAGAGGTCCTATGTTCGAATCTAACCACCACCCTAATTATTAAAAAGATTTCAGTTACAAAATCTAGCCTGCACGTAAGGGGACATGTTGAAATATAAATACTTAAGTTATACCCTCTCCAATAGCTTAAACTTTTGGAGTCGATGGTTGTTTAACACATGCGATCAAGTGTAATACAACCTAACCCATAAACTGAAATATGAACAGCATCATTGTGGTCAATATTATTATTCAAATTGTTGTCCAAATTCATCTAAAAAGAAAACAAAAGGCTAGCCCTGCATTTCGAAGATCACATTCAAACTTAACATGGTTGGCAAAATCATGCAATTTGAGTTAGTAAAGTGCAATTGTATCTATTATGATTAAGCAGAAGACAATGCAAAATCAATTGGTTTTGCAAGTATCTTTACCAATTGAACTTTCAGTTAATAGAAAGTGCAAGTGACTGGTTCAGCTTTTTTCACATATCTTTACCAACTGAATTTGCAGGTGGTTCTCATTGTAGGATGGGTTATGCGTGTTAATCTGAACACAAGAAGGTTAATAAACAAGTCAAATTAGTGCCTGCAATGTCATCTGACGCGAATAATAAAACAGGTTGAGTTAGAGTTGATTGCTATTCGACACAAATCCAAACTGTAGAACCCTAAACACAACACGACTCAATTGCCATCTCTTGATCCAGATTCTGTTTATCTTTCTTCACATATAACATGCTAAAAGCTCAGGTAAACAAACTATGCAACAAATTGTTCAACTTACATCAAAGGGCATAGATTTCTTTTCCAACATAGCCATACCTAAGGCCATGGATGTCTTTTTCACATAAAAAAAATTATAGAGTCAACAATGTCTGTCTCTAAAATATCCTGTTTTCCTCTCAATCGAACGGCTGACACCATCTTTTACCCAAATTACACTGTCATGCCGAAATCACTAGTCTTCTCACTCTCTCCCACCAAACAAACACTCTGAATCTCCACTGCCTCATCCCCAAGGCACACTACTAATAGCCCACTGACTTGATGAAAGATGACTAGTCATTACCACCATCTGAAGCCCAAAAACCAAAAAACTATATTTCCTTTCCACCACCACCTTTTGTCCCCCCCGCCACCTTTTGTCTCCCCGCCAGAGCTCCGACAACCCAGTCAACATCCCCCAGTGTCAAAAAATCTAAAAAATGGCAGTAATATTCTAGACTTGCACTACCCTAACTAATTTTATATACTAACTTGATGTAACAATGTAACAATAACTTATTCTTATTATTCGTCAACATGGGTTTATTCAGAGTTTCTTCTGTTCAGACACACAAAACACCCCTCCTTATAAACAGAATCTGTATATTCTTACCCATCAAGCATATGATTTTCAAGCCCAAAAGCTAATGAAGACACCATGTTGTCTCAAAAATTCCGACCACCATTCCTGCTTGTTAAATAGCCACATTTCCACCCTAACTATTAATTACACCAGCATCATTAACCCCAAAATACTCCACGACTCACCACCATTACAACATTTTTACCACTGTTATCTTAGAAGGTGGTGCCACCATCATCGATAAAATGGTTGCAATCTGATCAAAGCATTAGCCTGCCATCACCCCCACAATCTCACTATCTTTCGGCCATCCCAACAAATCAAGTTACTCATCACCCCTCAGTGATCGAATGATGGTGGAGGTGGTAGTTAATTTTTTTGGGATAGGATAGGGAGAGAATAGGGTTGTTAAACGGACCAAGTAGGCCAGGCTAAACTCGTTTTTGGATTGCTTGAAATGAGCTTAATCTGAATAAATTGTTAGGCTTATTTTGTGTCCGAGCCGAACCAAGCCGAGCCCGAGCTATTCGCAAGCCAGCTCGTTTTGTTTATTGTACAAAATACACGTGTAAGTTAAATTAGTAAATATAGAATCTCTTTTAAACCCATGTCAAGCTACCACATTTTTTTGGCAGACTTCACAAGGGTTCCCCTCTCTCTCTCTCTCTCTCTCTCTCTCTCTCTCTCTCCGCTTCTTCCTCTCCCCCACCCTTGTGTCTCTTATTCTCCAAAGACCTTGCCTCTCCCGATCTCTCACCAATGTCACCACCTTCACCGAAGCCCTAATCAAATTATTGTCATCTAGGGTCATCCTAAGGTGCACATATATATATTTAATTTGTAATTTTTTTTGCGATTTATAATTTTTCGAAGCTAGGGTTTGTATTTTGATTCAGATTTTTGTGAAATATGTGAAATTTATTGTTTTGGGATTTTTTTTTTTTTTGGATTAGTGGTTACGAATTTGAGATTTGGGAATTATTTGGGAGCTCGTTTTTGGCTCCGCTCAAGTTTGTGACGAGCTAAGCTTGAGCAATAATTTAGGCTCGGTATCCGAGCCCGAGCCGAGCTTGAAGATCCCTTCAAAAACTCAAGCCAAACCTGAACAAACCCAAGCTCAATAGGCTCAGCTCGATTAACACTCCTAGGAGAGAGACCCACCATTGCATATAGAAACACGCACAACACAGAGGAAAAGAGTTACGTTTGTTGCCTCAAGCAGTTCGTGATTGGCTTTTGGGTTGGTCCTCCTTTGCGGCATATAGGACTGGGTTCGCTTGGCTTTTTCGTCCTGATGCCTGATTTACTCTAAGTCGAGAGAGGGGTCGCCACTCAAAGCTTTCTAAAAGTAGATGGAAGTACCCCGATAGGTCTAGCTCCCTAACTAATGATTTTTAGAGAGAGAAAGAGACTATGCATACTGAATGGTTTAGAGAGAAAGAAAGAGAGTTGTTATGTTGTTAAACTTCATAACGTGGCCAAATAATATTTCAACCATTTGATTTCAATCACTTGCAAGTTATCAATTTCCTTCCAAATCAATAGCTAGATGTGACAAAGAAAACCCATTGAGATTTAGGTGAAAAATGAACAATAATATTGCCATCTCAAATATAGAGATCAGCAGAAATTTCGGGTAAAGTTGAAAATGATAAGTCAAATTTCCCCAAAAGAAGTATAAACATATATCACATCATTGGTTATTCCTTGTTAACATGCACAGAAGCACAATTCCTTAACCTAATTGTTAGCTCTTGAAGGTTCGTAGTTGTTCTGGCCCCACATTCCTGCCTTCATTAATTAATGAGCTAAGGGCCAAACTCTCAAATATGAGCTTTCATTTTTGTAGTTCCTCTCTGAGTAGCTATAAGAATTAAGAAAAAGTAATTACCATATAAACAAATCCCATCATTGAATGTACCTTGGGACATTATTATAGAGAAAAAATATTTACCATTTCACACATGAATCATGACAAAACTTCAGCTGCATTGCAAATCCGTAAAAAAATTAACAATGCTAACTCTGCCCATTTATAGATCCCAACATTACTACGTTGGACCTGAATCTATCCCACGTTAGGATAAACGCAAGGATTGTCTCACCCTGCTTTATCTTGCTGCTGTGGAGCATATGAAAGCCAGAAAGTGCAAAAATCACTATCTTTCATATGGCACATAACTGGCAGGAAAATGCAATAAACTGTGATAAAATTCATTAGGGGTGGGTTGGTTTCAGTTTATTTAGTTCTATTCTCTTTCAGTTGATTTTTTTGTCTGGGTTTGGGAGCGGATTGGATGACTAAAGTCCACTCGAGTCTGACACCGAGGTACTTACAAGCAAAATAAACCTGACTTCCTCTGTTCCACCTATACAGCTCCATTTAGATTTGTTCTGCTAAATAAGGAGACACCGAGTCCAAATCTCGACTTAATGACTCAAACATCATTTCAAATCAACTTGATGGCAAGCTATTGAACCCTTCAGTCAGCCACAAGCCATCTATCTTTTGCCATGATTCTGCATGACTGAAGACTAGAGAAGATCTCAAAAATGAAGAATTGGGAAGCTAATAAGGATTACCATTTCTCAGTTTATAGCTATCGCAAGAATACATAGATACATAATCCAGATCAAGGAAAACATAAGCCAGTTTAAAAAGGATTGAAATCAGCAAATAAATCTGTAGATGAATTACCGGATTTAAGTTAACATAGAGCTTGGGACCCATAAGGCTGAATTGTAAAGATGCACCATTTTGCAGCTTTCTCTCTGGACCAAGGGGAAGTTCACCAAATACTGGTGCCCATTGCCTTGGAAGTTGAAACTCCAGGAACTGATGAAGTTCTTCAATTGGTGGTTTATCTGCACTCCAAACCCGAAAGTAAACGAATTACAGAAAGGACAGTTTGTATTGTGTAATAATACCACTTGGCCACAAACTTTAACCAAATTAGAAAGAAAAAAAAAGGTACTTAAAAAGAGGATAAATCTAGTAACAATAAGGCACCTTCTGCTCAGGGACAGGGTATTCCAATCTTTATTCCCTTGATATTCAAATATATCATAAGCACAGAGAACCAAAAAAATACCAAAAGGAATATAGAAAAACAGTTGGGATGAGACCATAAGAAGTCAACTTGAGTGAACTATAGATGAGAATGGCAAACTATTTCATCTTATTGAAACCAATTACTTCAAGTATACAAGCTTTCGGTTGGCTAAAGATGGTGTTGACCACTTTAAAATTTCAGCTTATGACAGCAAATTCTTTCTCAGAGCGCAATACTCACAATACATAGCCTACCACATAGCAAAAGTGTCAACACAGATTTTGTTGTAAGATATTTCAGTGCACATGTAAGAATACTTTACCAACTAAACAAGTTAAGCCAGGAAAAAAAAAACATCAAAGGTAACAATGATAATTCAGATTGATAACAACAATCAGAATTCTTGCTCACATCGTAGATAGAGATTAATTGCATGGCTCAAGAATCCACTCCCGTCAACTCCACTCAACAAGGACGAAATTGGTATGAAGGACATTGAGATCACTTCAGGTTCAAGCTGAACAGTTTGACACCATTTAGTATGCGATAAATTTTTATTACTGCTTCCTCCTCTTCTCCTCCAAAATAATGTAATATCCTGCAATTATAGCAGGGACACAACATGAGGCCCTTGAATTATCCTCACTCCTATGATTACACAGAACCTTGAGTAGCATGTAACATGCAATGCACATATTACGGAAATACAAGGCTCAACACCGGACATGCACATGGTTTACCATTGGCAGCGCTGGGAGGGGGGGGTTTTTTTTTTGACAATATGTAGAAAGGCCTAAAAGGCCCATATCCTACTTTCAGGGTGTTATTTCGTCAATGTGGGACAAGATATAACAGTATGAGTGTCCAGAGTTGGCCTATAGGTAAGTGAAACAGAAAAAGAACTATTTAAGACAGATAAACAGTTTCATCAGTGCTTCTCTCACGGAAATTGACAAATCCGTGTAGGAAACCAACACTTAGGCTTAGCAGTGTAGAATTAAAAGATAAAATATCTGTTTTGGAAACATGTCCCAACATTCTTTTGGTGACGTGTCATACGCTTCTTTAGGGTGTGTCTATAATTAAAAAATAAACATGCGTCAACATGTAATTAACAAACCTTGAAAATTTATAAATGATTATCTCACAGTAAAAATTAATATTTTTTAAGACTAAGCATGATAAAGTTTTGCTTAAATTTTTTACTAATAAGAAAGATATTCTGCTTTGTCTTATATGTATTTTCTTTCCATCCTCCTAGTTGAAAGATGAGAGCAACCATTGTAATTATGTATGTTCACTCCATTTTCTCTAAAAAAATCGAGAATTATTGACTATAATGATCCATTGTCAACAAATTCCTATTGGAGGAGTACGACACAAATTACAAGTCATGGAACACTAAAATACTATAATTTGTCCACACATAGTGATAGAGTATATAAATTGATATATAAAACACAATTATTTTGTAGCGTATCACCGACATGTCTGTATCCTACTTTTTTGAGAAATTTGTGTCTACATCATATCGCATCCGTGTCTTGTGTTTGTATCTATTCTTCTTAGATTCCATCAACCATGCCGAAAATATGCCAAAAATAAATGATCCACTTCATTTGGAAACTCATAAAAATTAGTATAAATCACATCATGGTACATGCCACATTAGGCTACCTAATTATTAGAAACAGAAACCAAAAAATGTAGTCATTTGCCTAAGAAGGGTTTCTGCTCCCATAAAATGCCAATGCCCAATAAAATCTTAGCTTGCAAACTCTAACCTCTTTGACTGAATAAGAGCTTGACGAACTGGAGTCCATAAACCTCTGCCCTTGTTCATTAATCTCAACCTGGAATAAAAAATGATGATGTGTTAAGATAACAAATATCAACTCCAGAAATAACGGAAAATGTCAGATAAAAGGAAAAGAAAGATAAAACTTGACAAGAAGAATAAACAAAAGAATGCTCATGTTATCCACAAAGATAAATGAATACCAGAAAATTGGCATTTGAGGAGTAATAGTACTAATTCAAGAAGCAATAACGTAGAAGGGCATGTTCAGAAGGTCATTTATTTCTAATATCTCAGTATGGACGAAGGAGCATTTACTGTCGCTCCAGGTCCTACCTAAAAACTAACACACCGCTTAGTCCCAGTAATAAAGTCTGTGAGGGATAGACCAGGAAGACATAACATTCGGCATTCTTTGTGCAGAGTGGTTACCCTCATGTTTCGAACTCACAACCTCAAGGTTATTAGGCCGATTTTTAACCACTTGACCAGTGGTCCCTTTTGTGACCCTACAAAATCAATAGCCTTGATATCTCAGTTCTGTCTCAATGAGCCCTCCACCAATCTATACGCGATAAGCTACACCAAAAATAATATATTCATGAAACCATTTGCATTTATGATTTCCTCTGTTTGCTCATTACTTTCGTGTTGTTCATCAAAACACCACAAGTAATACTCATTGTCCTTATCCTGTACTTTGAGTGACAGGAAGAGCATAACTTAAAAAGTCCATCCCAAGATGTCCATGATATCAATTTTAAGTAGCTTATTACTTAGCTACAAACCTACACAAAGCTGACCAAGCTGCATGCACCAAGATCGTTCCGGTTAAATGTTCGTTCTTACATTTATAACAAGCTTACAATCTGGTGCCCACCAAAAAATGAACAATGCCAGCCTGAACAACATTAAACATTTCATGAAGATCACCAAAGGTTAAGCCATCAGATAGGAATGGATACTTATAGGCATTACAACTGTAAAGATTGAGCACGGTTTAACTGAGGAAGGGCAAACTCCTAACTGAACAATATAACAAGCTAATCTTAAAGATAGGCTGTAAATAATAAAGATGATCTCTAATGAGAATACATCATACCACTTCTAGTGAAAGAGACTTATTAGCTGATCTCAATTTGATAGACCCACAACCAACGCAGATATGAAAAAAAATAGCAGACCTAAGAATTCTAACTCGAAGGAAGAATTTCTAGATGAGATGTCCTGTGTATCGGCCGAATATTGATTTGATTTCCAGGAAGATATGAGAGAAGATGAGAAAACGAAATTTGGTGAACACTTTGACCTAGAAGATGGATAAGTAACAGAGGGTTTAGTATTTACAAAGGGCTGGATGCTTAGATTGAATCTAGCTACAGTTGGATAAATCCATTTAACCACAGTTCCTCTTCTCCATTCCCCCACTTGCTCTCTCCCCCCCAACCACTGTTTTCTTCTCCTTTCTTTTGAGATGCATTAAGGAGCACCAAGCCGATGTAACCTGTGTACACACTTATGTATAAAAGGAAAAGGAAAATTCAAAACACCTAGCTAAAAGCACAAAAATCCTACTTGCAACCAACCATGCAAGCTTCCTCAAGAATGCTTCCATCAACTCCGGCTGCCCAGACACCGGGAGTGTCACGGCATTTTGCATAGTCTTATATTTATCTTTCTGTTTTATATTCTCACTTTTCTTATAATGTACACGCCCGTCATCAAGGTGGTTAACATGGACAAGAAGTAATATAACTGCTATAGAAATTCAAAAAAAGTAACCAAAATTTAACTGTGTCAGAGTGAACTTATATATTCTGAATCTATGTGGGCAACTCTCAAGCATTGGTAGTTAGCAATGAAAGCCCTGATGAGATTACTGATTGCATACTATTTCCAGAAAACAACTAGGCATAGAGAGCATAAACAGAAGGATCTTATCTACAGAATTGGGTAGGAAGGACACTGTAATAGACTTCAAAAGGTAACAGGTATACAACCTTTTTATAATGGTAAAATTGTAAAACAATAACCGAATTTTGAAAAGGAATAGAACTCGGATAAAAGATGAGTCCTTCAAAGATTGGAAACAATCAACTAACAATTAACATGATCTGTATCTCTTTCAAACCAATTGCCAATGAGCAGACAAGTCTACTAGGCTGATCTACTAGTTTGGGAGGCTCCACATATCTCATGTGGAACGAGCTCTAACCCAACCTATTGTGAACCCCAAGCCTTGCTACCACGTAGAGAGGGAAACAGATTGTCATGAATCAGAAGCTAAGAGCATGGACACTCGCCTATCCATTTCAGACATAGACATTACTTGAACACTCTCAAGCACGTGTCCAATACTCTTTTTCTCGGTCCCTAAAAATATGAAATGAAAACCTTAATTCCGGTTAAGTGTCTGACACAACTTGTGTTACATATTTGCACTTCTTAAACCGAGTTGATGACTAGAAGATAAACATGTGATCAACACTTCTTGGACAATTGCTAACATATGATTATCAAAATTAGGGAACTTAACCTTTGACTATCTTATACCATTTAAAAGTATACAAGTGCTAAGACTAATAACATCAACATTTTGGTTATAATTTACTGAAAAAATTTAAAGGCACATAAACGCCCAACTAAAGTTTTGGCTTAGGAGGATGAGAAAAATATTGCAATAATGCATGCTTGCTACACTTCATCTACAAGCATGGACAGAACCAAGGCTTGGCCAAAAAGGGCCATGGCCCCCCTAAAGTTTTCCTAAGAAACCCCTAGATATAGAGTATTTCAACGAAAATTGAACTGTGTGTAATATATTGGCCACTAAAATGCCACAAGAGTCAAAGGTAATGCATGTTTTTAATTTTTTGGATCATTGGGTTATATTTCAAAATTAAACTGGAATAGTTGATTATTTGATAAAATTAGACATAAACTCGAGTCTAATTATTGGATTATTTGATGAATTGGCATTAAAATCATTCATGATGTGATGAAATTGATCTAAAATTTAACACACGAGTGATTGTGCAATGACATTACATTATATATCTTGATTGTTTGATGGATTGATTAGATTTTTTAATTAGACAAAGATTGAATCAATTTACTATGTTTTATCAAAAATAGAAAATATTCCAGTGTCTCTCTTCAAAATTAATTTTGACAAATTATATATTATTAAAAGTTTGACTCTCACAAAATTAATGAAATTCTTCGCTACGCCACTGTTCGGCCCCCCTTAGCATGAAATCATGTCCATGTCTACAAGAAATTGTGCTTTCTAACTCCTATAGCCCATTCATCTAAGAACTCATGTTAAAGTACTAAATATAAGATTAAGTTATCATAAATTGATTTTCTTATATAACATAAAAAATGTATACATAGATAAACTATACCATTTAATACACAAGAAACAAATGTGTAGCATTTCCTAGGTGTGCAAGTGTCCTACTTTTTAGGATTTGTAGTGCCGACATAACCATATCATATTGTGTCCATATCAAGCACCCATGTCTGTACTTCATATACAGAAGAGAAGACAAAAAGTGCATAAACAAAGAGGAAACGAGATCAAATTCAAATGCAGAAACTTAGCCCACATATTTGATGCGGGACAAGCTCTAGCACTACGCGATAATTTCAAATAATAATCACCCATTTAAGCTAGTGGTGGCAATCGTATCAGGTTCGGATCGTATCATGACGGGTTCGGGTTCAAGACACCTCAATCCAAATACGACCTGTGAGTAAAAAGGGTCAAATCTTCCGAACACGAACACGACCTGTATCTAAACACGACTAACCCGACATGACCCAAGGTTCACAATGTTCGTGTCCGGGCAAACACAACCCAGCCTATCACTCGACCCACCTAACCCGCCTAACTCGACCCACCCAACCCATATATCAAAAATTCCACGAGAGAGAGAACCAGAACTCAGATCATCACAATTTTTGTGCTAATAGATCACAAAGACAAAAATAAGAGAGATCACCAAATGATTGATCTGAGGTCAAATCCAATTATGGTTGAAGAGAAAATGAAGAAAATCCAGACATACAAACATATGCTAGATAACAAGGCTAGAAATACAGATCTAATGAAAAAATGTAGATCTAATCATCTAATGTTGTGAATAATACTTTTAAGAATATTTCACATCAACTCCATTTCGCAGCAACTCCTTTTCATAGCAACTCCACTTTGTCATGGATCTTACATTTCGCAGCTCCACAGACAGTAATAGTATCTTGGTCGGTCACTCGGTGAGAGAGAAAGATGAAGAAGAGTGAGTTGGTCGCAGAGGAGGGAGGGAGAGGCAAGTTGCCCGCTATAGAAATGAAAAAATGAGAAAGTGAAACTGGGGGTGGGTTTTAGGGTTAGGGTTCATATTTATAGTGCTGAGTCAATTTTGGGTCTAAAACATGTTAATCTGGTTCGTGTCAGCCAAATTAGATACACGGGTTAATTCGGTCAATTTTGGGTTGAACCCGAATACGACCTATTAATACTTCGTGTTGGCGGGTCATGTCATAAACTGGTTTATGCCAAAAAAATAGTCAACCCAAACTCATTTATTCGTTTCATGTTGTGTCAAAAATTATTACCTTTAATTTAAGCTATCAATGAACTTTGGCAATAACAAAAATACAACTAAAACATTTATTCAATGAGTAACTGGCTAGTGCTCAAGGAATACTCAAATTCAAAGAAACACAACCATACGAGTGGTCCAAACAAAATCGGAATATAATTTAGTCAGAGAATCCATATGTAAGCCTTCTAGATTCCTGAACACAAACTAATTATTTGGATTCATTTATTGTTGATGCAAACTTTGGATTTTAGAAGCATTTTCCATACCATCAGATTCCTTCCCTTCATTGAATCTTTCCTTCTATGTGTGGTAGAGCATTAGATGATATCCAAGCCTATTTGATATTTCAAAGGATGTTATTGCCTATTTTGAAGAAAAAACCAAAAATGCAACGACCAAGGAATTTCACATTCACAATTTGACAGCTCAAAAAATACCATTTTTTTACTTTTCATATATTCAGGTTGGAATGTAAATCTAAAATGACAAAAACATCTGCCAGATGGGTTGTTTTGTGTAAAATGATGTTGTTTGCGCTTTATATCGAGTCTCTTAAGAGTTATAGGATTTTCTTAATATGCATAAAGTCAAACTTTCCTTTTTTGATTCTGAATCAGAGAATACTGGTGTGCACTACTTCAACACTAAGAACCTTACTTTAACAAGCCTAATCGTCCCCTCCATCGACCTCCCAACGCAGAACCCACCAAAGGACAAATTAATGGTTGACAAAGTACTATCCCAAGCCCCATAGAAGTCCCTACTTCAACCTCTAAACTTAATTGCATCAAGCCTTATAACACTAACCTTGTACTGTTCGTTTTGACCCCCAATTTAAAATCCAAACACCATAATTGCATGTTGTTCGGCATTTCTAAGTTCTAACATATTACTACAGTTCCACCGGCCTTCACTTTGCACAGGAACCCAATTTTAACCCTTTTTAAACCCAAAACCCTTTCTCAACCTTGGGAAACACAAACCTACAAGTTTTCATTATCCCTAGTCCACCATGACAAGTACACTACAATCGAGAAAAAAAAACTCTAAGAACACTGTCACTCCTATCCTGTTCTAACTCTACATAAGATTTCTGTTTAATCTATTATCCTGTTTAAAAATTTAGCTCAAGGGAATTTCTTGCTTTTGAATATCTTTGAGCCATCATATATCCTCATTTCTCGTCTCCATTCACTACAACAACATATAGTCACCTCACCTCCCTGCCTTCCCTGTCTTACCGAGGTTGACAACCTTTATTCCTTTATTTTCTTAGAACATTCCCTTTCGTTACCAAACATGAGGTTTGTGTACTACCCCAAACTTCAAAACCTTTGGAGATGTGTGTATATTATATATTATACTTATATTTTGTTGAAGAATAAGTAAACATGGAATTTGTAATTCACCCACTAAAACTATTTGGAACTTTCCTATATTATTTTTCTCAAACACTCATTAATTGTCTTTTGGGGAAGAAAATAGTCAATAGATCCAACAATATTTTCACATTTATAGTGTCCTACCAAAGTCAGCATTTTGATACTTGATTTTAAATAGCTCTACTATTACACACTATTTATACAAATGGCAAAGAACTTTTGACATATAGTACAAAGTAATTTCAAAGATTCCTCTAGGTAAAAAGCTTTAGAATCTATGATGTGATGTATGAAGAAACCCTAGGGTATCCACTTCCCATAGGGCCAGCAGGTCTTGGGTTTGAACATAAATAAATATAATCGACAATGATATCACAAACCATTTCCCTGGCACAGAACTGTTCAAGATAGATGCTATACTGTCAACTTACATCGCTAAACCTCTTGTCTGCCATATCTTTTAATCTTTTCTGTACATCAGCAGGTTCAAGGGGTGATGAATGCTGCTGCTTCACATATACAACATCCTTTCCCCCCATCTTGACACCAACAATAACATGAGTGCCAAACTTCTCAATAAACCTGGAAATGCAACACAAACAGAACTAGTTAGAATTTCCTAAACGTAAATGCAGTTTGATCAGGTCAAACAGGAATCAAATCAAGTTCTGCATAGAGATACGAACACCCGTTAAGACCTGAATTACATAGGAAATGCATTACAAATCAGCAAGAACAAGAAATGTAAAACAAAGTCAAAGCCAAAGAAAAGGATAAAGTTTGTACTTCCAGTTCATTCCTCTGCAGGAGCAATGTTGATGCAAATCATGTGTAGATGTATCTATTGGAATAAGTATGTGTCTATTTAGTACGTTGATAGAAATATTTCATTAAGGTTTCTTTTCTTCATTTCAGATTTTGATACCAAATTGGCCTGGCTGTACCTACATGAGAGCTTTTCAGGTCTCTTGGAGTTTTTTGCAACAAAGGTTATATGCCGGGAGTGTTTTGGAATTATGTAGTTCTTTGGGGGTGTATGTGCAAAGAAATGTAGTGGCTTCCTTTAGAAGCTTTGGGGTTGGTCCAAATAGGAGTGGTTAGTCACTTTTCCCGCAGTTTTGAAGTCTTTGAGTGGAGATCTCCTGCAGAGAGCTACAGCTCCTGAAATCAGCTAAGGTTTCCAGATTAGGAGGCCAGGGTTTTGAGGATTCAACCACGCTGCACCTACCGACCACTTCGTTGATGTTGTACACGCACAAGGCTACCAAAAAGCCACAATTTCTGTTTCCTTTCAGTTCATCAAACTTCCAGAAACAGGTATTTTCTTAGGTTTAAGGAGAATTGTTTAGCTTTGTTGCTTAATATCAATTCTAGCGGTTATTTCATGATTGGGAGATCGTGTTTTACGCTGTTTTGAGGTGTCCAGCATCATATCTCCTATTGCTGCTCCTATTTGCATCAAAGTTTTAGATATTTTTAGCAGAATTATGAAACTCCATGGAGTATCCATACAATGTCTGCCCAAATCTGCCCATGCCTAAGATTCATTTCGTTTAAATTTCTAGCAGCATCTTAGGAGAGCCTGCACTCCTCTTTCCAGTGATAATCAAACATTTCTCCTTGTAATAGCAATATCGTGAACCAGTAAACAAAATTTGGTTTTAATGGGAATTTAATGTTTGATTCGCTTACCCAAAACCATACAACCATTCTCAGAATGACTAAGAAACTGACTCTGCCAAATGTTATGGCAACTTGTATCCCAAATCTAACGATTAGGGCCATCCAAGATTGGTTTATATGATAAAAGGGTCTCCCCACTCATTACCAATTGGTTTTGAGTTGAACGCTCTAACATGATACTAGAGTTAGGCCTTGGCAGTAAGTGAGCTAAGTATATTATCAAATTGCAGAGATGTATGTATGGTGAGCATATCCAGTGACATGGTTGAACGTTAACTTACGAATGATTTTTGTTGTTTGGCAATTTGTTTGGTCATTGTTTAACTTGAAAAATTATTTATTAGATGTGAAGAGAAAAATCCATTTCAGGGTCTCTAAAAGGACCGTATTTGGTCACATTGGATCCTCCCAAAGAATATAGGAGCTAATTTGACCATTAAGGGCATTAGATCTTTTCTTCGTCATGCAACGTTTATTACGGAAGACCACTATGCAACCTTTTGCCAAAGTATAATTCGTTTGAGTGGACTGAGGCTTGCCAAGAGGTTTTTCCTAACCCGAATGCTAATTTCTGCAGCAATCATGCAACCACCTAATTGGAGTCAGCAATTTGAGAATATGTCTGCTGTTAGTGATTCTGTGACTGGGTTTGTGTTATGGCAATGCAAGGACAAAAGGCTTTGAGTCATTAGCTACACAATAAGGACCTCTTTCAATTCTTTGATGAACTTTTGACCACAGAGAAGGAAATTCTTGTCTTACTCTATGCACGGGACAAATTCTAATCTTATTTGGCAGGATCTCATCGATCATAAAGCCAAAATACCTTTTCATCAAGATTCAAGAAAGGTGTGAAGCCCAAATTATTTAGGTTGACCCTCTTACTCTAAGCATTCAACCTAGGAGTGAAAGACAAAAAAGGGTAGAAAATGTAACAACTAATCATTTCTCACTATGGCATTTTCTGATTCCTTGGAGACAAGGTAGATTACCAATGTATTCCCCTATGAGCAACTCCTTGGTATCGCCATTTACCTTGTTAAGCTGGCATTGATAATTTTTTGGTTACTAGTAACAAGGATCAAAATATCGTTTCGGTGTATTGTTTCGATCACCTAGGAAACAGAAACGTTTGACCCGTTTCGGAAACATAATGAAAAAAATAAAAAATTTAAGAATTATTTTTCTAAACATTGATGAAAATATATCAAAGTATCTTGAAATACCTTGAAACATTCCAAAACAATTGTGCAAATGCATTGAAATATTATAATACATTTAAAAACATTATGGAATACCTCGAAATATCAAAATTTCAATTTCATCACTATTTCGTTTCAGTCTCCTTGGAAACAGAAACGTTTTGGACGTTTCGACAGTTTCGAAACGATATTATGATCCTTGACCGGTAAACTTCAGACTCATTGAACACGAGAAGACAATGAAATTTTGGAGGAGTTGAACAAGTTTTTCTGGATGATCCAAATCTATTTAAACAGATCAATTACTAGGAGATGTATGCCTGACAGTGAATTCCTTAGCGTCATCTCTTTATGTGACTCTAAAGCATAAGGTGGTCATTATTTTCTTATAAATCCTTCTTTGTGTCTTTAATTGATGATCCTTTAATTGTTTTTTTCGAACTGTCATTGGAGATTTGAAAAGCAAAGGTGTCTTTAAAAGTGCAAGTTTGTGCATGGATTATTTCCCACAGTAAGATTAGTACCAATAAAGTTCCCAAGGGAAATGAATTCTATGCTTTGTTTAAATGATGTGGAGTTTGGGGGAAATAGAAAATGGATGAGTCTTTGGTGCAATGCGTTCTTTGCTACTTTATGGATAATTTGGAAAGAAAGAATGTAAGGATTTTTTAGGATAAGTGTAAAGAAGTTGAGGGACTATGGAATAGAATTCATTTTTTGGCTTCTTTTTGGACTTCAACAGCCAAGGAGTTTGAGAATATTCCTCTCTTTTGTATTAGAACAAGTTGGTGAGCTTCATGTGTCTTGTAGTCATTATGTGGATTCCTTGTCCGCCATTGATTTGTTTCTTATAAATTTTTTCTTATGATTATCAATAAAATGTCGTGTCTTATTGGGAAAAAAAAGTGGTCATTATGCTGGTAAGAAACAGCTGCTAAAATTTGGGATGTGGTTGTTTTGGCCTACTCTTTTCAAGGACACCTTACAATTTTACAAAGTGTACGATTGTGGATGGAGGTTATTCCATGCAAAATCACACACACAGTTGCTACCGCTTATCACCCACAAACAAGTGGCTCCAAACGGCAGCTAAGTCTTTTTCTAGGAAAATAGATTAACCAAAATTGCAAAGATTGGTCCTTAAGACTAATTGATGTGTTTTGGGCATATTGGATGGTTTTTAACGACCTAGTTGATATGAGTCGTATGACACCTTACTAATGTGTATTTGGAAAAGTTTATCACTTACCTATAGAATTGGTACATAAAACTTACTTCGATATGCACAATCTCAATATGGACAAGACAAGCTCACTTTATAAGTTTTTGGGAAAGTTACTAGTTAATGAGTTGGAGGAAATGTGGACTCAAGCTTAAAATGCCAGGATTTACAAACAATGAATGAAGGAATTCCAGAACATCCTTCATAAGACTTTGAAACCATATAAAAAGGTTCTTTTGTATGATTCAAGGCTACATTAATACCTGAAAAGCTTCAGTCTCGATGGAGTCCAAACACTTCAATGCAACAATACTATTTATCCTTATGGGATAGTCGAGAAGAGGGTTCCTAAATGAACCGAGCCACTAAAGCTTGGCTCAAGAGCCTCGGTTTTGGCTCGTTCCAGCTCATTCGTATAACAAAACGAACTGAATTTTTTTCAGTTTACGTTCATTCAATATTCAATCCCAATCCGAGCAATGTGCGCTCTGCTCAATAGACTTGAGCTCGATTCGTCTATAATATAACACATAAGCATTGATCATGGTGAAAACATAACAAAGTATCACCCTTAGTAATAGATAAAGCGTCAAAATTCTAATCAAAAGATTATGGGTTCAAGTCTCATTGGACATGTGCTTTTTAAATTTACTCGAGCCTAAGTTCGAATTGAAACTCATAGTACAAAAACAATCCAAGCCAACCCAAACCTAAGCATATCATCTAGAAACCAAGCCGAGCTTGAGTACGAATCTATAGCTAGCAACCAAGCCAAAACCAAAGCTCAAACTGTTGATAGTCGAGTCAAGTCGAGCCTCAGCATACCAAAACTCGAAGTGTTCAGCTCGATTAACAGCCCTCTAAGTAAAAGGCGATCAATTGAAACCATTTTTTGAAAGCTTTGTTCCACAGGTTGAGTCCATCACTCTGGTAGCTCCTATCTATCATGAATAGCCTCCAAATCTAAAAGGGAGATTTTTTTATTGTATATTAGTTTGCTTTCATTTTATTTTGTAATATTTTGTCACGCCCCAACATTTGGCTGAGACTGGAATTTGTAAGCACTCATCCTTATCATTTCAATTTTACTCTCTCTTTGTTTTCGTTTCCATAAACGGTGTCTCTCATTTTGACAATGATTGTCTGATCTCTACGCATTCATGAGATTAGGGAACTGTCACATTTAAGCTGGCTGGTTGAATTCCTATTGGATTTTGTGTGTACTTTTCTTCCAAGTGTCTTCTATTATTTCATGGTGCTTGAAAAAAAAAATCTTTTTGGATGACCTGATGACACCTAAAACAAAATGATAAGACTTTTGGTGAGATAGATTCTGAAAGCCTATGAGTTCACTTTAGTAATGTTCTGTTAGAGATGCACAAAAATGTAATAAACTACAGTACCTACAACTCAAATGAGTTACATCCGAGTTGAGAATGAGAAATGTAAAAAGAAAGCAACCTATCAAACTCCAGAAACATATTTCATGTAAATGTAACTTGTAAATAGCATTCAGAAAATGCAATACATCTACTCACTTTGCCAGTGCAGCAGGATCCCATGATGATGGGACAGCTTCTTTAATATGGTCACACAATGCCACTTGAGTCTTTTCTAATACAATGCTGTACAGCGTGATGAAGACCCCATCAAAAGCAAGGGATTTTGTATTGGCAGCATCCTTCTGCCAACAACCAGTTAACTCAAATGCAGAATTGAAATGGCCTGTTGGAATTTTACCAGAAAGAGCTACTTCCTGGTTGAATTGCTCCGACATCTAGAAGAAGGAAAATTATGTAAGGTTCAACTGGTGCAAAAAAGATAAAATTCAGGTTATTATATCTAGCAAGAAAATACAAAAGACCTTCCGAACAAAAAAAAAAAAAAAAATACAAAAAACTTGTGACACGATCAAATAAAACTCTACATCTCTCATATATATCCTCATACACATGTACAAGTATGCATATACATATATGTATGTTGTTATCCAGTTTGGCCCCCAATAAGTTGCCGGGAAAGGTAAACCGTCACAGGCATAACTTTTGGCATTATTTGTACAAACTGGTTACAGCCATATTCAAACCCACAATCTAAGAGTTAGTAGCTCGACTCTTTTGCCACTGCACCAGAAAGTTACCCCGTATTTACATAAAATATATATAAAATAGCATAATGGTGAAAACTTTATAGGATGTTTTCTTTATAGAAGAATATTATTAGTTTTGATAAGAGAAAAAAGTACAATGTGCAGAACGAAGGGAGAGAGACTGAGAGAGCAAACTAAACTACCCAAAAAAATGCAGGAAGACAAATAGAACCTCATTCCTGTCCCGTTGCAAATATGACAAAGGCACAACTCTGATTTCCCTATCGATATGGTCCATGAAGAAGCAGAGCACAAGTCCATCCTAGACTAACTCTAATGGAAGAGAACTATCATCAGAAATTCTTACATTTCTCTCTAACCAAATACATTAAAGAACTGTTAACAACACACAATAACAAAGAACTTTAGCTCTTTTACTCTTCCCAAAATCGCATAATTTCATGTGTAACAATTTTTGTACCGTAGAAGAACAAACCCAACCCTTTCCAATCATATTAAACAAATTATTCCGCAAACCCTATGCAGAAGAACAGTGAATGGACACACGAACATTTGACTCTCAATTTCTCATACAAGTTTGTAAACCAAGAGCAAATCAAAGAGAAGGAAGAGAAAAGAAGTCTACTATAACCACTCATAATACAATAATGAAAAATAGGGACAAGGATCAATATATGTAAACCCTACAGCAATGAAAACAACCAGACTACCCCTAATGATAAACAAATATAAATAGAATCTTAACACCCCCTCTCAAACTCATGATATGACAACAATAAGCACCGAGAGTTTGACAAAAGAAAATGAAAAAGATTTGCGATGTAAGACTTCGTGAAAAAGTTAGCCAACTGAAAGCTGCATAAAAAAATAACAAGAAAATAGTCTCAAGTTGAAGATAATGCTACACAAAATGACAATAAATCTCAATATGTTTGGTCGGCTCGTGGAAAACAAAGTTGTGTGCAATTGGAATGGCATACATAGGAGTAGGAACAACAAAAAAAAAAAAAGACACAACTAGATCGGCATGCAACTATCCCAACAAACTATCTCTAATGTAGGAGTAGCCATAGCACAATATTATGCATAAGCAATCAACAATGGTCGACTTCTTGTTTTTCCATAAAATAAGAGAATCGCTAAGAATTACACAGAAACCACTGATGGATTTACGATCCATGGCATTACCTTCCCATTAATTATCAGGAAAAAAAACACAAAGCTCTAAATAAGAAGAAGAAAACAATAGACTCTGATGTAAAGTTCCTCCAAGATAGGACAAAAATGCAAAGAAATTCAGCCCAGTGCACTGTAGTCTGAGAAGAAAAACTAACTCAAAATATGAGGGGCATGTGCAATATAAGGTCATGTAACAATGAGATCAGTAAGAGTGTAATACATATTAAGCTTGAGAAGAGTCCTGACAATTCAAGAATTTGTTAACTAGGCCCTTTGAATAACATCGACAACATTTGATTGAGAATGAAGATTTTTCATCTCAAATAGTTGGTGCAATTGAGCCTTCAAGACTGAAATGTCCTCTGGATCATTCTCATTAATAATCATAGCATCAATATGTAAGAAGAGAACAATCAGACCAGTCCCAGTAGAACGAAGAGGAAGTACAAAATTATGATCACTGGAACGAAAACCTAAATTATAAACCACAATAGAAAACTTCTCAAACCACACCCGAGGAGCGTTTGGGGTCACACAAAGCTTTTCTTATTTTATGTACCTCACTCGGAGAATGAGAGACACGAGGAGGAGGAACATAAAAACCTCTTATGTCAAATCATTACTTATAAAGACATTCTTGGACAACCAAACTAATGGGAATCGCCATAACAATTCACCAGCAAGAGGAGCGCTTTTGGACAATAAATTACTATCGCAAACCTTTTGCCTTACTATGAATTTTCTAATAAATGTTTCTTAATGAAACGTCTATCAGTATGCATCACTTAATGGCTTAAAATATTTTATAAAATTAATTAACAACCAATGCACAGAAGGGAACTAACAGTTATATTAGTAAGATAGGTCGCCCTTTTCCCTTTTAAGAAAATTTAAGCTTCCAGTGCCCCTTCTTTTTGTTAATAGCGGACTGATAAAACTTGAGATCAGGCAAGATCATGATAGTCAAATGTTTTGTAAAACCAATTCCCTAAGGTTTTTTCCCCTCCTGACTGAGTTCTTGTCTAAGAAATTCTGAATAAGTTCCTGCCTAAGAAATTTTTTATCCATTTGAGAGTGAGTCCTATTTGGGGATCCCTTATGCTTTGTTTGGATGATAATAATCCTGACCGAGAATGGATATCTCATTCCTAAGAAAAAGATATCCGGATTTCAAATACCAATGGAATGGTTACGGCTAGTAATCTTGAAGTGGAATCAATAACTAATCCCAATATTATGTATGGTTTCTGCCAAACTAATATGGAATGACATATGTGAATACAATATTTTTCCAATAATACCCTTTCACAATGCTTATATATTTTCACTTCATATTAATTATTTTCTTTTTACGATGTCAAAAAATTCAACTTTTATAGTTTATTTTTAATCCCAGTATTTTTTAATATACACAACCATGATTGTTGGCACTCACCATGAAAATAAAATGGTACTAGACATCATATAATCATAAGCAACAAATGATATTCTTAAAGAACAAAAAGGTTGACTCCTATTCGTTGCTAGTTTGTTGAATGTTCATTCATAAAAACCATGCATGGAAAAAATAATAAACTCTCCCATTCGTAATTCATTTGATTAAAAAAAAAACACATTCAATAATAGAGAATTCCTCCGCCCAAGTTGCAAATTAAGAATGGAAGGAGGAGGATGGGTCTACTGAAAGAGAGAGAAGGGTTTGAGAAGAGATGCCAAAGGGTAAATAAGGGATGTGGTGGAGAAAATTAAGGTTACCTTCCTATTTTAGGATTCCTATCATGTTGGGAATCAAAATCCCACCCTTGGCGTTGGGCATTGAATTCCCACAATCAGTGGGATTCTGATACCTACAATAATGACATACCCACCTAAAATTCCAATCAACTTTTTTTCTAAACATGGTAATGGCAATGCATGAATTTGGGAAGAAGATACCCATTACCACTTAAGATTACCGTCATTCAAATCTTGAGTTTCAATTCACCAGTAAGCTCTACTTATTATTGGCCGTTAACTAAATGGAAACTCTGAGGGAGTAAAATGATCTGCTTACCACAATTTTTTGAGATAGGGCTTTCAGACAGTGCCGGGAAGTTGACTATTTGAGCAACAAAAAAGAATCCGAATTGAAGAAACCTAATATAACTTCCTAATTATTCATATACATTTTATCAAATTGTATGAAATACAAACTAAAGAAAATTCAAATCTTTTTCCCTCTTCTAAAAACAAAATTTTAAACAAGAAGCTTTCCACAACATCACAAATGTCAGAGGGACCAACAGTTGAATAAATTCATCCTCCTCTTCAGTAAGAAGAATTAGTATTCTGGATTCAGCTTTTATTTACTTGAGAGATTAACCAAATTGTAGAGACATCAATAACACAATCGCACAGAATAATTTCACCAAAAAAAAAAAAAAGAAGAAAAAACACACTAACACACGTTAACCAAAATTCATATGTTAACAAAATTTTGTAGGTTTGACATGTTTAACCATGTCAAACCTACAAAATTCATCTATGATAGTAAAAATTCACGACCATGACTAGGCATGGCAATTCTAGCACAACCTGTAAATACAATTAGCGGGTTTGGATTTAGTTCTTGATAAACAGGTAGACACATTAAACATGTTAAATAAATAATTTGATAAAAAATTAGTTACTTACAAAATACAACTTAAAGACGGCACGAACATGACACTATACAAAACCGGTAACACATGATTATAAACATATATGCAATGAACGCGACACGACCCATTAACTGTCCTATCATAAAATGAAATGGTACCCAATAAGAAATACTTAGGATTGACGATTCTACCTGCTGGAAAGACAATACATCGGAGCTGAATCTCATCCGTTCGCCTTTATCACACTTGATCGATTTCGAAACATTTTGGATTAAAATTCCACCAGGAATCACAATATCCCGAACCTGATCTTCGTCGATCGAAATCAAACGCGACTCTGAACGCCTCTTGCAGTACTTGATCCTTAAATCTTCCGCAACATCGTATCCTAATCCGATTGACTGAATCGCCACCTCAGCCACTGCCTTCAGCTGCAAAGCGGTTTCCTTACTACTAGCCATATCAGTTACAGATCCAAGCTCATCGTTAATGGCTATTTCAACTGGAATTCGAATTTGAATAGACAAAATTCAGAATTTAAGAAGTTAGGGAAGCTAGAGAAATTCAATGATAAGAATGATTCTTCTTCTTCCCTCTGTAGTGGTTAGAAAGTTATTTTAATGGTTTCATTAATTCCGATGAAGTAAAGGTCCTCTATTTTTATTGTTTTTCCTATGGAGTTGTTGACTGTTGTGCTTTGTGACGGCGAAGAAAAGTCATGAGACATTTCTTTTTAAGGGTAAATTAAATTGTCTTTATTTTATATTGTTCCATAAACTTTTAATTATTTATTTTTTAAATATATAATTTATATAAATCGATCTCTTTTTTTAAGATTAATTATTAAATTAAATAATTAGTCGTTTCTTTCTTAATTTATCTCTATTCGTGCTGCACTACAATTTTATAAATATACTCATTTCTAATGGTTGTCGTATTCTTAAATTTTTAGCATGTTATTTCTTAATTATCCAACATTTTGTCGCACCAAAAAATGTTGGTCTAATGGTTGTCGTATAAAACTTATTCTTCAACATAAGGAGTGTACGTCAATCACATAATACATCATATGCATTTCTCCATTTAGTCAATCCTACTTTAATTATATGATTAATGTCATATCCAATATCTCCCTCCCTGCGGATAATTGACCTTAAATATTGTAAGTGTTCGCTCTGAAATATCTCTTGATCTTCGATCTTTACTACCACCCTATTTGGATTTGTGCTATTACTAAAACTATATTTCATATATTTAATTTTATTTCTACTATCCTAAATCCTTTTAATTCTAACGTTTCTCTCCAAATTTTCTGTTTGTTGTTAATTCATACTTTAGTTTCAACAATCATTATAATATAATCGATACAAAATTAAGGTGGAACCCTTATGTAGGCATACCGTGATTGAAAATTCATTATTTTATCCTACATGTGTTCTAATTAAGATCACTATACATCTCTCGTACATATCCTTAATTATATTAATATATTTATTTGTAACTCTTTTCTTTTATAAACTTCTCATATTATGTCTCTATGCACTCTATTGTATACATTTTCTGAGTTTATAAATATCATACGATGATTTTTTATTTTCTATCTAAGTATCTTCATTAGTCTCCGAAGCAAAACCAAAATTGATTCTCATATATGGTTGTTTCAAGTATTAATCTTTGCTCAATCACTCTCTCCCAAACTTTCAATGGATGATCCATTAACTTAATACCTCGATAGTTTATGTAATTCTGAATATCCACTTTATTTTTACTAGCAATGAAATACGTGCGTTGCACGTGAAAGTTTTCATTAAAATATTTAATAAAATACATAAAAATTTAAAGGTTAATAGCACTTTTGATCCGTATGGTTTGGTTTTTGAAAACAGTTTTTTGTTCTCAAAATTCTAAAAACAAGGGGATGTTATTTGGTTAGCTTTTTTATTCTCCAATTTTTTGAAAATTTTAAGAATTAAGGTGTGATTTTAGAGAACAACAAAATGGTGTTCTCATTGTTTTCTAAAGCAAAATGAAAACACGGGAAATAACCTATCTCTAAATTAAAAAATGGAGACTGTTCTGAGCACATATCTTCTTCTCCACCGCTATCACTGGGCTCACTCTATCTCTCACTCGCAACTACTGAGTCCAGCTTCAAATCTATATATATACACATATCTACATAAATTTGACCACAGATCTGTGTGTGTGTGTGTGTGTGTGTGTGTGTGTGTGTGTGTGTGTGTGTGTGTGTGTGTGTGTGTGTGTGTGTGTGTGTGTGTGTGTGTTATGCGGAGAGAGAGCGAAGGGGAAAGAAAGAGAGAGATGAGAATTGGGGGTTTTGTGAATTATTGTCCAAACAGATTTTACAAATTTTTATTCTTTAAAATTATTTTCAAAAATATATAACGAAACAGGTTTTGCAATCTAAAAATTTTCAAATAAACTTTCTTAAAACTCTTTTCAAAAATTATTTTCGGATACTGTTTTTTGAGATGCAATCTAAACAAGCTGTGTATTTTTTTGTCAGTTTAGTCCTCATTGTATCAATTTTGTCAATTTGATCTCTAAAATATTCAATTCATGTTATTTTGATCCCTACATAGATGGACCATTAAGTTTTTAACGGAATGATCACGTGTTGGACACATGATACAATCTAAAAAAATGATACGTGGTCACTACTGTCAAAAAACTTGACAGATTGTTTGATTAAGGACTAAAGTGACACGAATTGAACACTTTAGGGACCAAATTAATAAAATTGATACAATGAGAACTAAATTAACAAAAAATGCATACTTTAGAGACTAAAAGCATATCCTACTTAAATTGTTTGTATTGTGTTGATTTTTTTTTGTACTGGAGATAATATTATATAAATAAAGTTGTCGATGTATATTAATGTTGGGGTTTTGAAAAAAAAGAATATTTTTTTTTATATTTCCTATTAAGAGTAACATGATCATCTAAAAGTTTTGTAAAGATTGAGATTTACATGATATGCTAGATGTTAGTTTTTTATTTAAGTATAGAGGGATATAATAGTAATCTACATATTTAAATACAGGACATGTTAGTCTTTATAGTTTCTTATGAGGGCAAAATAGTGAATCAAAAGTTTTTCATGTAAGATACTTTTATTAGTAGTATAGATAGTATAGATATAGATATATGGGTACCAAAATATTCTTATTCCACTCATTTGACATTTTATTAGTTGTTATAATTTTGTTAAATAGTTTAGTTAACCAAGATATACTGACATTTACAAATACTTCCAAACCTTAATTGGTACAACATTCAGTTTGAAAGTTTTTTCAATTTTCATTTTCTTTAATGAATTCTTTTTTTTGGACGCCCTAATTCTACAGAAAAACTTATTCTCGTTAGTCTCCCTTTGATTATTATTTTGTTCAACCTCTAGGTTTTCTATATGGTTTTCATTTAATAACTTCTCATAATAATGTTTGCACCTTTCTTTAATTTTCTCATTTTTTCCCCAAGACCTTTAAATAATCGTTTTTAATAAACTCAATATGGTAACATCCCTAGTTTTTATTTCCCTTAATTTAGCAAGTATAATATATATATATATATATATATATATATATATATATATATATATATATATATATATATATATATATATTTAGCTTAGAATAAAAAACATCATATGTTTTATACTTAGCCACTTTTACCTTCTTTTAATTTATTTATTCAAGCTTATATTTTTTTATAAAAAAATAATCATTTATAGATTTTTGTCATATTTTATAACATGGTTCTTTTGTCTTTAGCGCATTTGGGTATTATTATTCCACCAGCAAGTTTCTTTAGCTAATGGTTCATTACTGTTTGATTCTCCAACAACCTCTATTAATACTCTTTTGATACTTCCTACTATCTTATTCCACATTATATTAGTTTCATCTTCTACGTTTCATGTTGCTTCTTTTAGTATTTTATCCTTAAATAAAACTAGTTTTTAACTTTTAAATTCCATCACCTAGTTCTTCTGTTTTTAACATATTTTCTTATTCTTGAACGATCCTTCCCCACCAAAATTCAAAAATCTTTCAAATCCTCTCTAGCCCTTACATGTCATTATCTCTCTCCCTAGAAATTCACTATAAACTCTAAACTAGTTTTAGCTCTCCTCCCACATAAGCGGGTGTGTGTGTATAAGCTCTTCTTTTGTATCTCGTTGATTAATAGTGACGATGTACAAAGTAGATTATGCACAATCAAATCAATCAAGTGTGTGGTGTAGAACAATCAATGAAGCAATTAATAACAAAGACAAAGAATGGGTGGTTGGGTCTGAATAACCTAACCACTGAAGGCGACAACGGTGACCGGAGAACTTTATTAATAAGAGAATATAAGGTAGTAAGAGAGAGAGAGAGCAAGAGTACGCTCAAGGTGTAGTGTGTGAGATCTGCCCCCCATGTACAAGAGGTTTACAATTTATAGGCACAAAATCCTAGATGTGGCGATGACGTGAATGTCAAGCTACTAATTTATTGGGGAGGATAGCTACAATTGGGGAATATGCACTATTTTGGAGCAATGGCTATCCTGGTGATTGCTCTCCCACATGCGTTGACTTTCCCTGAACTATTGAGCTTTGAATTGGATTGAGGTCATGAGCTAAGACTGACCTGCCTTTTGATGATTTGGGCTTAACCTATGGATTAGGCCCAACCCTGGTCTGGATTTGGGCTTGTTATTTACCGCCATGCCCCAAGCACTAGTAATGATAGGGGGTAGAGGGCATGAGTGAGCTCCTTCATTTGGGTAGACCAAGATATCTTGTTCCACACAGTGGCTTCTTCAGCTTTCTACTCCATTGTATTTTCAAAGCTTATTTCTCCATTTGGTAGCACCATTGTTGGAGACCCTCTGTGCTAGCAAACAAATTTCTCTGTTGGATCTCTCAAACTCTTCTTTCCTGATTAGAACTAGGGCAGTGTCATTCATTTTCTTCCTTCCGCAAATAGCAGAGAGAAGATAAAAAGAAGCACGAACGCTTCTACCTGAGGAAATAGAGATGTTTTGGCGAGTGGCACCGAGGTGAACCTGGGCGACGCCAGGGGAGGCGTGAGCCTAGGCGGCACTAGGGAGGGAGACACCGGAGCAAGGTTGGGCAGCGCTAGGGGTGACGCCAGAGAGCTGGGTGATGTCAGGGGAGGCGCGAGGCTAGGCGACGCCATGGGCGACACCATTGAGGACCTAGGCAAACTGATGATGTCTATGATTTCATAATATTCTTTCTTTCATTCAGACTCCACAGGTGATCCCGTGGTTGACAGATCAATGGTGGAGGCTCTCTATGTTACTAGGATGACGACTTCCCCTCCTCTTAAGAAGATGAGATCTGATGCCCCCAGTGCTTCGCAGTTGAGGTCTGATGGCCCTATTATTTATCGGAAGGTGGGGTTTGATGGTGTCCCCGTTTCTTCTCAACATGTGACCCCTTTGAGTTCTAGAGTTAGTTCTAGGACTACTTTAGAGATTGAGACTCCTGTGCAGACTTCACTAAGACCGAAGTTTCGCATAATTGTCCTACTTCCAGTAATGACCCGGTGTCCATGTTGCAGGATGTAAATTTGGCCAAGGAACGGCTTTGAAAGTTTGTGACACCCTTGGATATTGGAGTGGTTGGCTCACGAGATCCTGAGGGTATTATCGATACCACGATGGAGAGCTTTGGTATGATACCCTTCTTTTCTATGCAACCTTGTCTTTTGTATGTTTTGGTTATACTGACATTCTTACTTTTGGATATTCGCAGCTGGTTGTGGCTTTTCTGTGCTTTTTTTTTAGGTCGTTCAAACTCGATGAGGTGTCGAGAGATTTGGCAGAAGAGAGATGGGCACACCCGGTTGTTGAGGAGCAGTTGAGGTTGACTTATGAGAGAGCAACACCTTTAGAGGCCGAGCTTTCAGGAGACTGAGACTACTTGCGTGAGAGTAGAGATAGAGTTAAGCCGAGCTTCTAGCGACTCGTGAGAGAACCGCTAAGCTAGGAACTGAGATTGCTTGCGTGAGAGTAGAGACAGAGTTAGAGCGAACTTCTGGCAACTAGTGAGAGAACCGCTATCTAGGGTCTGAAGCTATTTGCGTGAGAGTAGAGGCAAAGTGAGGTCGAGCTGGCAACTCGCGAGAGAGCCGCTAAGCTGCAGATTGAGGCTGCTTGCATAAAAGCAAAGACAAAGTTTGGCCGAGCTTTTGATGACTCGCTAGAGAGTCACTAAGCTGGAGACTGAAGCTACTTGCATAAGAGCAGATGCATAGTTAGGTCGAACTTTTTGGTGACTCGTGAGAGAACCGCTAAGCTAGAAACTGAGGCAGCTTGCATGAGAGCAGATGCAGAGTTAGGGTGTGCTTCTGGTGACTCATGAGAGAACCGCTAAGTTGGGGACTGAAGCTGTTTGCGTGAGAGCAGAGACAAAGTTAGGCTGAGTTTTTGGTGACTCATGAGAAAGCCACTAAACTGGAAGCTGTGGCTGTGTTACGTGAGAGCAGAGGCAGAGTTAGGCCGAGCTTTTGGTGACTAATGAGAAAGACACTAAGTTGGAGATTGAGGCTACTTGCGTAAGAGTAGAGACAGAGTTAGGCCGAGTGTTTGGTGACTCGGGAGGCTCTCTCCCAAAAGACGGAGATGAGGAGGGAGATGACAGTAAGGGTAGCAAGAAGGTGTCGGTAGGATAGAGCCGGTAGTGCATGGGCGTCGAGCGCAGGAGGGGAGGTCACTTGATGCGCCAAGAGGGGTGACACCGGGCACTAAGAGCATTGTTAGACAAGTTAGGCACGCAATGCGGGTGGTGCGCCCAGGTGGGTGAGGAGACAGACACAAAGGCAAGGGCACGCAAACGCGTAGGTGCGCAGATGCTGGGCGTGGGCACTAGCGCTGGGCATGAGCGGGCGCTGAGCAGGGGCAAGCGTTGGGCATGGGCGCTAGGCTTGGGCGCCGTTAGGCACGGGCACTGGTGTTGGGCGCTGGCGCTGGCACTGACACTAGGTGGATTATTAGAAAATCATGAATAAATGGCAAAACTTTGAATGATCATAACTTTGCACTCAGTTGTCCGTTTGATACGTTTTTTTTTTAATCCGAGTATTTTTTGAGATCTACCAGAATCAATAGGCGGTTTGGACACCAAATTTCCCAAAAAAAAAAAATGCTTATTTTTCACCGAATTTGAATTTTAACCACAAATTAGTGAAAAAGTAAAATTTGCAAGTCTACTTTTCATATTCCCCTCTACGTGAGGACTCAGTTTGCCTTACTTTGGCGACATCCTCGGCTTTCATGTATTTCTAGAGTTTTGATTGCAATTCTAATATGTTCTTTGGTGGACGCTTCAAGATTGAACACGTAAGACTGGATGAGCACAGGCCTTTTGTGAAGGCCGCTATGATGACTTGGTCATCTGGTTCTTCAACCTGGAGGACCTTCTCATTAAAATGAGTGAGGTAACTCCTTAGGTTTTCATCCTGATCCTACTTTATACTGAGCAAGTGGGTGGTAGGCTTCTGGTGTCGGTGTCCCTCAATGAAGTGTGAGACTAACGATTTACTTAGTTCAACGAAAGAGTCAATGGAAGCAGGGATAAGCTTGGCGAACCACTGGCGAGCAGATCCCTTGAGAGTGGTAAGGAAAGCCTTGCACATGATCTCGTCTGGTATGTTGTACGGCTGTATCAGGAATTTGTAGGTGTCAAGGTGGTCTAGTAGATCTTTGGAGCCATCAAAAGTTTCCACGGTTGCCATCTTGAACTTTGAGGGAAAAAAGTAGTTGGCCACATTAGGCACGCAGGGCATGTCGGTACGCCTCACAAGGTAGTTAACCGTCTCAGGCCCTCACGCCTTCATGGCGTTGTAAACGTCAGTGAGTGGGCTTGTTAAGGTAGCTTTCATGGTCCCCATGCTGGTTTTCCCTCTCGTCTTCTTGGGAAGGAGAATTGCCAGCATGGGAGGAGGGAGCAGGCCTACAAAGTGGGGTAGCATGAGGCCCTTGGCACTGAGGGACGCCTTGGCGCCCTAGGTAAGGCGCCTGAGGCACCCTTCCTCCTTCCTAATGATGGGAGTCGGCTCCCTGAAAACTTCCAATAAGTATCAAGGTGAGGATCTGCTAGTTCAAATTAACCAATTGTTGCATGGTCTCCAACAGTTGTTGGGATTCAGGGACGGGGTTCACCACTGGTGGTAGGACCTCGTCGTGATGTGGTGGGTCATCTTCCACTTGGTGGTTCATGGATCTGGTTGTGATTGCCATTGGAGGTAGGAAAACTATAAGGTGAGAATCAAATTGTTTTCCACAGAAGGTGTCAAACTGATGATGCACAAAGTGGATTATGCACAATCAAATCAGTCAAGTGTGTGGTGTAGAGCAATTAATGAATCAATAACAAAGACAAAGAATGGGTGGTTGGGTCTGGATAGCCTAACCACTGAAGGCGGCAACGATGGTCGAAAAACTATATTAATAAGATAATATAAGGTAGTAGGAGAGAGAGCAAGTGTACGCTCAAGGTGTAGTGCGTGAGATCTACCCCCATGTGTAGGAGGTTTACAATTTATAGGCACAGAGTCCTAGTTTGTGGCGAGGCGTGAAGGTCAAGCTATTAATTTATCGTGGAGGATAGCTACAATTGGGGATAGAAACTATCTTGAAGAAATGGCTACCCTGATGATTGTTCTCCCACATGCATTGACTTTCCCTAGATTCTTGAGCTTTGAATTGGACTGAGACTATGAGCTAAGTTTGGTCTGCCTTTTGATGATTTGGGCTTAACCTATGGACTGAGACCAGGCCTGGTCTGTATCTAGGCTCATCAAATAACAATTAATTCGTGCCTGAAGACTCTCTATAATATCAAAAATTAAGTATTGATCGTACAACTTTTTATATTTTAAATAATAATTTATTTTTTCTTTTTTTCTTAAATTATGCAATTTAAAATTTAAGTCAACAAAATGAAAATAAATGAGAGGTAAGGGAAGGAGAAGGGATATAGAGGTATGTGTGGATTAATGGAGATGTTTGATATTGGGAAGTATGAGTTATCTGACATTGGAGATTATATAGAAAAGATGATATTTTTGAGCGAAAAATAAAATTTTTATACTATCATATCAAAGTAGATAAAAATTAGATCAATCTTGACCGTTGTTATACTTTTATAAATTAATAATTTAACTTCCTAACTGTAATATTAGATAGATTATATTCATATATATACTATTTTAAAATATCAGCATACATGAAAAGCAGTAATTTTTCATTTTTACCCACTAACACTATAATTATACCATGCTTATCCTCCAGATTTAATGCCACAATTTATATCTATATTAGTGTCATATTAATTACCCTCAATCAATTGTCTATATTTGCCAGATTAATTACCCTCAATAATTACCATAAATGATAGTCTCTTCTTATTCAACAGTTCTCCTGTCACAATCCGTCATCTTTTCGCCTTCGATTTCCATTTTCTCTTCCAAATTAAAAGACCCATCATCAAGATGAGTCATCCGACTACCCTCTCTCCCAAAAGTAAGCTCTCTTTCCATTCTTTTCATTGTCATTTACCATATTTCAATTAGTTCTCAATACTAACACATCTTCTTTGGCTGCAGATCTCGGTGATGAACCCGATCTCCGGTCTATCTCCAATGGTTCAATTATCTTACTAATCCCCAACAACCACAGTTCACTGTGAGATAGTTGAATTAAATGACTTAAACACTGCCTATTCTTGTTGACCAAGGGTTTTTAATTTGGGTTTTTTAAGGAAATTTTCAAGATGTACTGATGGGATTCTTGTTGATTTTTGTGCATGTCAAGTTGGACTACGAGCTCTACAAAGTGACCCGACTACAGTACAACCAATTGAATTTTCGGTATGGTACCGAAATCCAATTTTCACCGTAGATCTGTCTAACAAGAAAAGTGAGCCGTTGATTAATGTGTCCTTTCAATGTTATTTAATTTTTTTATTTTTCCAAAGAGTTACCGGTTACCGGTTACCGGTTGCTAGACATGTCAGATAGTACATATGATTAATAGGAATTTTGTAACATAATGAAAGGAATATTTACAAATTCAATGGATTGTATACCAAATTTGGGGGTATATTTACGACTTCAGTGGTATGTTTACAAAATTTGTGGCAATAATTACACCCTATGTTGTATGTTTACCAAATTTGTGGGCATATTTACCACTTCAATGGATTCTTTACGAAATTTATGGGAATATTTTAAATTTGAGTTTGTAGTTTACCACATTTGTGTAAATATTTACAATATAGTAAAGGTTTTGTTACTATAATCAAGGTAGTAATTACGAGATTTCTGAATTTTTTTTATGAAATTTATGAAATTTTTTTATGAGAGTTGTACTTAATTTGAAATTAATTTACAAGTAATCGAAGAAGATATACCATTTTTCAGGACAAAATTACTAGTGGGTAGCAGTATTTACTAACTGAATGGTAATTTTACGAAATTTAACAGTCTATGATCGATCATTAAATATGATCGATCGATCAGAACACAGATTTTAACTTAATATATGAGTAATCCAAGAAGATATACAACTTCAATGGATCATTTACCACTTTTATGGGAATATTTACGACTATTGGGAAGCAGCATTTACTAATTTAATGGTATTTTTACGATATTTAATAGTCCATGATCGATCATTAAATATGATCGATCGATCTGATTTTAACGTAATATATGAGTAATCCAAGAAGATATACAACTTCAATGGATCATTTACCACTGTTATGGGAATATTTACAACTTCAATGGATCATTTACCACTTTTATAGGAAAACTTACAACTTCAATGGATCATTTACCACTCTAGTGGATTCTTTACCAAATTTATGGCAATATTTAAAACTTCAATGGATTCTTACGATATTTATGAGAATATTTACAACTTCAGGGTATTATTTACTACAGTTGTGTAAATAATTACTATATTGAAGGTAGTAATTATATAATCACAATTTTTTTACGAAAATTGTGATTATATTTTACGAGAGTTGTACTTAATTTGTAAATAATTTACAAGTAATCGAGGAAGATATTTTATTTTTTTGGACAAAATTACTAGTGAGGAGCAGTATTTACTAATTAAATGGTATTTTTACGATATTTAATAGTCCATGATCGATCATTAAATATGATCGATCGATCAGAACACACAGATTTTAACCTAATATATGAGTAATCCAAGAAGATATTCCAATTCAATGGATCATTTACCACTTTTATGAGAATATTTACAACTATTGTGGAGCAGTATTTACAAATTTAATGGTATTTTTTACTAAATTTAATAGTCCATGATCGATCATTAAATATGATCGATCGATCATATCACACAGATCTGCGCTTAATTTATGAGTAATCCAAGAATATATACAACTTTAATGGCTTATTTATCACTGGTATGGAAACATTTAACACTTCAATGGATCATTTACCACTTTATGGGAATATTTAAAACTGTAGTGGATTCTTTACAAAATTTATGGCAATATTTAAAACTTGAATGTATTCTTTACGATATTTATAGGAATATTTACAACTTCGTGGTATTATTTACTACATTTGTGTAAACAATTACTATAGTAAAGGTTTTGTTACTATATTGAAGGTAGTAATTACGAAAGTTGTCAATTGTTTTTACGACATTTGTGATTGTTTTTTACGAGAGTTGTACATAATGTGTAAATAATTTACAAGTAATCAAAGAAGATATACCTTTTTTGTGAACAAAATTACTAGTGGAGATGAGTATTTACTAATTAAATGGTATTTTTTACGATATTGAATAGTCCATGATCGATCATTAAATATGACTGATCGATCAGATCACACAGATTTTTACTTAATTTATTAGTAATCCAAGAAAATATACAACTTAAATGGATCATTTACTACTTTTATTGGAGTATTTACAGCTAATGGGGAGCAATATTTACTAATTTAATGGTATATTTTACGATATTTAATAGTCCATGATCGATCAATAAATATGATCAATCGATCAGATTACAATGATGTGTGCTTAATTTATGACTAATTGATGACTAATCCATGAATATTTACAAATTTTACGGATTATTTACTACTTTTATTGGAATATTTACAACTTCAATGGATTATTTATGGGAATATTTACAACTGTAGTGGATTCTTTACTAAATTTTTGGGAATATTTACAAGTATAATGGATTGCTTACCATATTGATGGAAATATTTACAATTCAATGGATTGTTTACGAAATTGATGGGAATATTTACAACCATAATGGATTATTTACCAAATGTGTTGAAATATTTACAAGTACAATGGATTTCTTACCATATTGATGGCAATATTTACAACTGCAATGGATTGTCTACGAATGTGCAATAAAATGATCGATCAATATATATTTTGATCAATCGAATTCAGTTAATACTTCGATGGATCAAATGTTTTAACGATCGATCATTTCGCCCCAGTACTTTTATTACTTCTGATTCACATTTCAAATCTAGAAAAATAGGATCGATCAATATGTATTATGTGATGGATCAAATTCCAGTTTTGTACTTATTGATCTATCATTTTTTTAAACGATCGATCAGACCGCCACAGTACTTTTATTACTTCTGATTGAAACTACAGACCTGTAAGAATATGATCGATCATCATATAGGTTTGATCGATCGAATTCATTTAAATATTTTTTTTTTAACACTGACCATTCCACATACTGATCGATCATACATATAGTCGATCGATCATATATTGTAATGGATTAGTCGATCACTAAATAATGATCGATCGTGTACATATCAACAAGTTAAAATCGATCAATTATTTATTTGATCGATTTGTCAGGTGTAAGAATTGGTCACATTTAGTATTTCGATCGATCGATCGATCAGTTAGTAATTCGATCGATCCATGTATAGTTGTTGTTGTAGCAAAATAATGGTTGCTCAATCCCTCATATTAGCAATATAAATGTGGTGCTCTGAAACTATTCGATCGATCGTATAGGAGTTTGATCGATCAAATTTTTTTTTTTTTTTTTTGCCAGGCTGATTCATGTGACGTCGTTTAGTGTTTATTTCCATAGCAACCAATCAGGTTGTGACAACCAGCTACAGCAGTTCCCTCCTATTTCCTCTTAATCCCGCCAAAAACCATTACCCAGTTCCCTCCATCCTCTAAACATTGAGCTCACTGTTCTCCTCTTTCTATATCTTCCAAAAAATCACCACTCCCCTATTCATCAGATTCCATCTTCTTTGTTCCGATTTCGGTGCCTCCGTCTGCATCACAATCTTTTTATTCCTTGCAATATGGGTTTGAGGTCATAAGTATCCCCTTTCATTATTCCAAAAGAGGTTTGTTTTGGTCTACGTAGAAGTGTGTACACTCCTCCTCATTTGTCTTATTATCGGCTTGTTGTGATTAACGACCAGGAGGAGATACATAATAAGGTAGCATAAAAGTAGTAGTGAATATATGAAATGTTATTTTTTATAAATGGTATGTTTTCAGTGTTTGATACTGGTAATGATGTTATAGCTGTGAATGAATGTGTTGGTGAGTGAGTGTGTTTAAGAAGGATTTCTGAATGATTTAGAGAAGTGTAGGTGTAGCATATACTTATTTATTTGACCTATAGACGATGTGTTATTTGCAGTGTAGTACCAAGCCCCTAGACTTGGGAAGTCCAATTTGGCGATTTTTGTAATGTAAGATATTATTATATTGTTGAATATATATTCAGATTCATCACATTTCAGAATTCATATTATGGTACATATTCCAGGGGGAAGAAGAGGTCTCAGGAGGCAAAGGCGGAAGGCGTGAAAGCACAACATCCACCCTGTGCATGGCTTTTTTTCTAGTATGAAAATTTTTTGTATTGTAGTGTAAAATGATTTTGTGGTTAATGTATATTTGATAATGTACGCATTTGTTGTACTTCCATTACAGTAAGGAATGGAGAATATCAAAGGAAACGCTGATAAAAAAGTCACACACGAGGTATCAAATTTCTGTTACAAAGATCGAGTATTGTTTGGAATAGTGAATTTAATAATGTGTTACAATTGCACTTGTACTCATAAGGTGATTAAACAACTGGCTGACCAATGGAAGAAGATGACAGATAGTGAGAAACAGAAATACAGAGAAATGTCTATACATGCGAAGAGTGAATATGATCGTGTGAAAGATAATTCTGGGGAAATAACAGTACGGGTAATTATATAATGTCGATGTTAATTTTCACAATTCATCGTTTACATTTACTGCACCTCTCCAACTGACTTTTCTGTCTATGTTTTGACAAATTATCAAAGGGGACGCTTGGTACAAGGTGTTCGCCTGGGAAAATTGTAAAAATGATACGACTTTTATGTGATGAGCAGAAACCTGCAATAAAAGAACTTGGTTTTGGGGGGATATTGAGCCTCAAATGTGGGGAACTTAAGCGGGGTTTATGTGCATGGTTGATTGAACGGTTCGACACTGTGTCCTTTACATTAAATGTGTACGGTGAAGCTATTCAGTTATCAGCCATGGATGTTGAATGTGTCATGGGTTTAAGAAACGAAGGCTTGGACGTGGAGACAAGTGGGCTCAGTGAAAGAATTCATGGCATTTGGAATTCATTGTTCAATGGCGTTAAGGATATCCCGCTGAGAGACGTGAGTGAGAGACTTTGTGTACTTAAAGTGGCTTCAGATGAGTTTAGGATATATTTTGTGCTATTTCTTATTGGACATCTTCTATACCCAACCATGCGTACTTCAATCAGCAGCGAATATCTTCACAGTGTCGTAGACGTTCCTTCTATAGGAAAGAGAAATTGGGTGAAATTTGTATTTGATGGTATGGTTGAAGGGGTACGAAAATATCAAACACATGATCAGAAAAATGTTAGTGGATGTTTACTTGTTCTTATGGTAAGGCATCAATTTAATTTTATTAGTATTTTTATGTTGTGCTTGTTTCACAATACTTTTATTGAATTACCTGTTTTATTTTTTTAATGTAGATAGTATATCTGGAGCGGGTCACACCCAAATGGGTGTTTGTTAAACAACCACCGTGTAGGAGCAACCCTCGAATTACTGCATGGGGTGATGAGGAAATTAAGAAACATGTAAGCATGTTGAAGAAGTCAAAACGACTAGCATGTCAAGAAGTTACTTGCAAAATGTTTGATGACAGCATGAATAAACCCCAACCAGTCGATAAACGAACCCTTACTAAACAATCCACCCATGAAGTGAAGCAACCTATTTTGACATCAGATGAAAAACCACCGGTACGTATATACCATGATAATGAAATCACGTTGATTTATAATAGTTTATGTCACGTGATTAATTCTGTAAATGTGTAGGAATGGGAGGCCAGAATGTGTAGGATGGAGGATGCAATTATTAACATAACTGGCATGGTAGGGTCAATGATTAGCATGATGCAAGTGTTCATGGGTGGATCGTTTTCGAAACCATCAAATTACCAAGACATAGAGAATGATGCTGCTGTTGGAGAAGTTGATGAGAAAAAAAATAAAATTGACTTGAATGAAGGCGTAAATGCCAATTCCCGGAATGAAGTGGATGTCGACTACCAGATATGGACACCCATTGCCGCTGTCCGCACCGCACAACCAAAACCATTCCAGGAGGCACGGCGACGGCCAGTGAATATTGACAATGACGGTTACAAATATAATGATGTTGGTGACATGCAAGAGGCTTCTTACTCATGCACCCAAACATCGATCCCACCAATGCAACTAAGAAGAGATTCTAAACGGAGGCCAAGCAAATATGTGATTTCACCATATGAACAGCCAAAGGTATAACATACATCAGACTTACTGTATTAATTAATTACATTATACATTATCCTCACTTATATTTTACTCCCTTTAACAACAGAATCGCTGGGTGAAGAAGGATGAAAACAAAGAGGGCAAGGGGGAGGTGAATAATCCCCCGGATCACATTCAAGAAATGGACAATTCCATGCATAAACAATTAATGCCTAAGGTTCTGACATCAGTTATTATTATTATCCAAGGTTTTGTACTTGTTTATGTTCAAATTCTCTTTGCACAGGGCGGCTACAACATGAATAGTTATGACAACAAGGCATCGATGAATGTGTACAACACTCCGCACAATCCAGCTAACAAACTGAAATTGTTTTGTAATAGTGCATCAGTTGCTGAAATTCATAAGGTCTGTTTTTTTCCATTATTGATTATGTGACAAACTTGAATGGTAGTTTAATGGCACAGATTGGGGAAACAGATTTCATATTCAACTTTGGGTATTCCACAGCACGTTGAGGAATATGAAAATGTAGACATACTTTATCCTGAAGATAAGCAACTGATTCTGAATTACATATTTGACAAAAATCTTGGCATGAGGTATCTTTATTTTTAATGTACCAATTGATACAATTTAAAAAATGAATTAATGTGTGATTGAAAGTATTTGTATGCTTATTTTTTGTGTGTAATATTAATTTTTTTATTTTTTTTTAAAACATAGAGGATTTAATTAGGTTTGAACATGACCATGCTGGACGCCATTGTCTCATGACACTATTACCAAAGCAGTGGTTACTTGATTCGGTTGGAAAATTAGGAACAATTTTTCATTTTTTTAAAATATTATCCATACGTCGGTACCATAGGCAACCAATTGCAATTTACTTTAGTATTTTTCCAATGACTGTCACAGGTTGTGGACTTGGCGCACAATTTGTTATCTAATGAAGATAAGACAAATCCTAAAACTGGGTTAGAGAGGTGGTATCTACCCACGTGGTTCTCGGTAATAAAATTGTGTTTATTTGTAGTACCTAATTTGTTATTTTTTTAAAAAAATACATACAATATGTTGATTATAATTTTGTTTGTTGTATTCAGCAACAGGCACTGGCTCGGGCTGAAACGGCTGACAGTGCAAGTAAAAAAGGTTTGCTTCAATCTATGTGTGCTGTGAATGGGAAGTACATAAAAGATTTTACATATTGTGACAAGGTGTGTATTAACCATAAAATTAATCTTTTTTGATTTCAAAGGCGTAACATTAGTTACATTGATCCACGCTTATCAACAATGTTTGGCTGTGTAAACAAATTTAGATATACATCCCCATCAACGAGAACAACTCCCATTGGTATCTATGCGTCATTGACGTAACTGAACAGAAAGCTCTTTTGTTGGACCCGCTTCCTGGTGACGATATTTCTACTCGGCTGAATGTTGTGCATAATGTGGTATTTGAATTAGATGATGTCCTTGAAGCTACACAACATAACTACCAACCTTATTTGGGAACATTCACTTTGTCCGCACCGGCTTGGGCCCCACGTCAGGGGAATGCATATGATTGTGGAATGTTTGTTGTCAAGATGATCCTGGCTCCATTGCTTTGTTGAGACTTTAGCATTAAGGTGAAATATATAACATAGGCAACCTACGACATGTCGCGATTGTAATTCTATAATTTGTTTATATCCGTCCTGTAAGCGCATTAAGTTAACCAGGTGGTATCATGTTATCGTAGGAAGATTCGAACGAAATGCGGATGAACTTCACGTTTTCATTAGCTACTCACCCTGACAACAAAATTCGGAACAAACTCATACATAAGGCCCGAGAACGAGGGATAGAAACAGGGAAATGTAGAAGTATATTAGCAGGAATGTGAGAATGAAGGCGGTATGTATATAGTGGAATACAATGTGCTTTGTTAGACGGGATGTATATATTGGAATACAAAGTTGCCTGCGAGCTGGAATGTGCTTTGTTAGGCCGGCTGTATTTATTGGAATACAATGTTTATTGGTGAATGAAATGTGCTTATGTAGTCGGTATTTATATATTTGAATACAATGTGGACAGTTTTAAGGAAAAGATACATGTTTTTTAGTACATCCAAAATACCAAGAAGCAACAGTTGTTAACAAGAAATAGCTTAGCCAAGATTATGACTTTAATCCTTCAAGACAATATAATATGTTAAAAAAACATTCTTGAACCACTTTTACTTTTTCAGATCTGTGAAGTCAAAAGTTAGTATATCTGTCTGTAATGAAAAAGTTTGCAGTGGGTTTGAAGTGAGTCAAGTCATTCCGTGTGAATACTTGAAACGCGTCTCATTGGATGCGGAGAAACACGTGTTGTTAAATGTAAGTGACGTAAATAGATATTGACACCGATATAAGTGACCTAAAGAGAGCTTGACATCGATGCTTCGCTGCCCAACCAGTGGCACATGCATTAAGATGCACAATTGCATCATGCCAACATTCACACCAAACATCCCAGACATAAATGGGTTACTAGCTACAGAGAAATGCATTGATTTCCAGGATATCATCAACCATGTGTGACACATGAATTTATCATATTGATCTACCTTACCATTGTCATAATAGACCGTCTATAAATATGTCCAAACCACCTGAATTAATCCTCCCTTAATTCCGTATCTTTTATAAAAAAATTATGGTTTAGAAAGGAAAATCATATCCAAATATGAAGCAACTCCCACCCTCCCTCCTCTGCTGGGAGGACAAGTAGGGTGTAACAAAGGAAAAAGAAATGGCATTGTTTTTTTTTTTTTTTAAATATTTATTTTTTATTTAAAATTTTTTTAAAATAAAAATTTTATTAATTAAACTCCAAAATTAAAAGAATCAAAAAACCAGTAACTGTTACAACGGAAAACAGTTACAGCTTCACCAAAACATGCAAACTGTTACAATCAAAGCAGTTAAAAAATTCTTGTTCAGCTGCTGCAGTCCAGATCATAAGCATACCAGCACCCTCCTTCTGTACAGCAGACCTTGATGCATATTCTGATGCAGAAACAGAGTGGCAGTACCTGCATCCAGAAACCAGCACTCCAATACCCCTCCACAGATCAGCTCCTACCTCACTCACCACAGGACTTCAGACCAAAACAAACTCAGGCCAAAAGCACTTCCACTATCAAGACCTCTTTTTTTTTTTTTTTTTGGGTAAAAGAGGAATTTTATTCCAAAAATTGAAGAATTTACAAGAAGCAAAATAACAAAATGTTCTAAAGTGTGGGAGTTGGCTTTAATCCTTCAATGGATTAAACCAATCATAATTACAGTATGAGTATCCAAAACTAAACCAATATTTGCCTTCAAAAATCAGACAAAACAAGCAGAATTAATGGCCTACATCTAATAAATGTGCTCCTGTAGAAATCATTGGCAGCTGAAAACAAGAGCTAAAGGAAGCAGCGGCCAGCTGAAAATTGCGACTGAATGACCCAGCTGCAACAGACCAATTGAACCTCCAATAGTCTCTGCCAACTCTTGATCTCTCTTTGAAAACCAAAGGACAGACTGCCATTAAGGCAGACATTCCCTCAGTCAACACACCAGATGCATTGAACTTGGAGCATATGAAAAGCCATCCTCACTCCATAAAAGCTGCTCTCAATCAATAAATGGATCATCAAATTTCCACCATCCTTCCTCCAGAATGAAGCGTAAAAGAGACAAGATAGAGATAAGGAAGATGGACCAACGGAACAAAAAAGCCGCCAAGAAACTCCAAGGAGACAACCCCGGAATAAACCTGGAATACCATGAAATCCTGGAGATAGCCAATGAAGATCTTGAGTACTTGATAATGCTATTGGTGCAGCAACTCAGGCTTGAAGAACATAACCAAGCTCAGCCAAAACAGGAGCCATAATCAGCATAGACCACATTTTCAATCTGAAACATAAGTTGACTGTAATACAAAGATCTGGAAAACCTCTTTCCCCTTGTTTGAAAAATTACTCATTATTCTAATGAATTCCTTGTTCTAGTAAGTGTAACAGCCCCATGTAGCATAGACTGCAGCACAACAGTTCAGCACAATTGCAGCACAGCACAAATGCACACAGAAACCAGATCAGAAATAATATGACTGCCCCATTCTAATATTAACAGTGCAACTCCACCAGATCAGAAATCATTTTGCACCCAATTCCTGAACTCAATACAAAATCATCATCCAATCCCATGCTTTTGATTCACATAACTCCTTCTTCTTGCAGTATGCATCCCAGCCTGATCATGTTGCAAAATCATTCTGCCAACAATAGGCAGAATGCTATGTGAAACAAACTCAGAATAAGTTGTAGATTGAACAACAAAATTACACAAAAAATCTGCCAATGCATTGGCCTCTCTATACACATGCCTCAACTCATATTGCATACCTACAACCATCCCCTAGATCTGTTGATGTACCCAGGTGATTCCAAGCTTTCTTAGCAGGTTTCAGGCTCCCATTGGAGATCATATACACTTTACGAAACTCAATCTGGTGGTATAATTGGTCGGCCACATCATTAAAACTGCTTCCTTATGTTTTGCCCTGTAAACAACCAAGCCAAAAAACACACATCAGGACCACTGCTACCCAAGGACATCAACCATGTTTGCAGCATCTATAGCTGATTATTTATCATCAAAACAAACAATCATATGAGCACGTTGTCAAACTCTTAAACATTTTGCCTACTGCATCACCACAGCTAGTATATTTGATTTGTTTGTATGCATCTGCCTAAATAAATATCCACTGTTACAACTTCAATTCACTATTTCACTTGTGCATAACCGTATATACATCTGTCTAAAACTGTAAATGTACAGATGAACCAAAACAAAGAATGTAATCAGTTTCTCCACCACCATCATATGTCTTCCTCGAAACCCCAATGAACCAATACACATGTCAAGGTGTGTGTAGTGCCATATGTATGATTCTATCTCTGAACTTGTTCTCATCAGCGGTGACCAAGTAAATAGCCACCTCTGTTCGAATGTCTTACTCCTATCCTGCATTTAACAAATGTGAACCATTACACATAACACTTTTTTTTATTGTAGTATTGTTAAACATATTCGGCAATGTCGGCATGGAATGTTTATTGTTATTCACCTTTATTGTAAAACATTCCCCTAAATGTGATGATTGCATCATCTTCACAACGAAAATTCCGCAATCAAAATCATTGTCTTGTTTGGGCATCCATGCAGGTTTAACAACCTTCCACGTGCCCAATTTGTGTTTAAAATCGGGCGCCCTAGTTGCAAGAATGTCGTCCAACACCCGAATCTACAAAACAATTATGGAATGTAATTGGCCAAATACAAAAATTTGTTGACAAGTATCCTATGCTAAATGAAAACTATAAGTATCTTACAACTCTATTCGCATTTGTGCGTCGAACATTGTTTCTTTGTGGATTTGGCAGAGGATCGAGTATGAATATTTTTTTCTCCTCTATATCCAGCAAAAGTAGATACCAATGTGATTTTTCATCGTTCATTGGGATATAAATCTACATACAAACAGACAATTATTCATAATATAGACTAACTTATAAACAATTAGAAAACGAATTAAACCAATATAGACTACCTTCGTAGTTGTTGTAAAATCAGGGAGTGGGAGGCGACTAAACTTCTTTTTTTCTTTAGGTACCCTTGCACCCTGACTGCGGGTGCTACGGCTTGACATGGCTTGTTGCTGCATTCCCATGGCTTGTTGCTGCATACATTCACGAACATACACATTAATAAGTACAGTCACATGACCCGAACTTTTTATTGCATACTTCAACTAAAAATTGTGCATAAATGAGAACATGTACTTACAGAGAAGACTGTAGATAAGTACCATCGTCCCGTTTGCGGAGCGATGCAGGCACACATATCAATTACCTAAGTAACATTGTTTACACGATATTTTAGTTTCATTCTCATAACGTCACAACAATAACAACAACAAAAAGAACTTTCACGAACAATTCCACTCAGCCATTTGTTCGGGGCAAGGGTCTGTAACACCTCCCTCGTGCCTGCAGCATGGTCACCAACTGATACCAAATGCTCACTATACGTAAACAAAAATGCATTAATTTTATGCACTGGTGCATTGGAAAACGTTACACCTAGCACACACATTAAGTGTAACATATAGCGTCAAATGTAGGGTACACCGGCACATACTCAGATGGCAAGGTTTTGTCAAATATGTAAATGTAGATTGCGCGCTCCACATCATCATCGATATGGGTTATTCTTGGGAACACCACATCTGCCATCTACAACGCAATGTAGTTTATAATTTCATTGAAAATGACACTCACCTGAAAACACATGTTGAATTTTTAATACAAAAAATCTATATATCATACTTCATCTGGTTTGTCTCCCTCTACAGCTTCTGGATCATCCAAATCAACCTACAATATAAAGTTCGAATTTGTCGGTTCACGTCAACAAGTCAACATTAATAGATGTGGTAATACATTGAACAACACATTTAAGGTTTCACCAGTACAGCGGATAATATACACACCTTCGTCAGATCAATTTCATCTTCTTCGTTCTTTCCCCCCATTTCATGTGGGACATCCTTCGCAGTCCCAGATTTATCAAGAAATTGGGACATAAGCTGTCCTATCTCACCCAATCGTTTGTCCATCACAGACAAAGAAGTTGTGCAGCGTGATGCAAACGTATCAAACTTTTTTTCCATGCGATCTGCAAGAACCTCAAGTCTTCCAATTCTTATCCACAAATCCTAATTACAATATACGTAATAATTCACAGTACAGTCAAAATTTTTGCAGCAAAATTTAAGCCTTAGTTTGGGAAAAATATACATTAAGTAATGGAACATTTACATACGTCCGACACTGCTTGCTGGGATGCAGTACCAAGTGCATCATCAATGATCTCCTCCTCCACAAAAACATCCAACTACATACATAAAACGAATGGAATATGGGCGTCAAATACTATGTAAGACAATACCATACATCAGTGCATATGAAAAAAAATATAATTTATAAAATGTATACCTCGTCTAGATTGAACCCGCCAACCTGCAAGATATCATTCATTCTTTTACTGACATCGCTGTCACCCCACTCTCCACTTCGGGGGACCTCACGAAAAACCAAAGGAATGATGGTTTGACCTCTCGGTGTAATTCGTTCAAGATAGAAAACCTACATACAAAAGAAACTGAATACCATAACACACTATTTACCCTTGGTATACAACATACATATTAACAAACACAGGCCGGTATAAGTACATTACCATCAGAACTACAAGACAGCCACCCAATGATTCCCGACCGGATGCTTAAAATTTTGTAATGCCTTCGAGGACTCCATCAAATACGAACTTGCACCAATTAGTATGTCTTAATGAAGGCACATCAAGAACAGAGTGTAATGCAGCAACACTTAGCGTCACTCGCATTGTTGGACGAAGCATACAAGCAATAATATATAAAACAGAGAGCCTTATAAAATTGTCAGAGGCATCTGTGATTGAACTAAGGCGCTCTGACAAATGTTTCAAAGATACCTCCGCTTGTCCGTTAAATATAGACGTACAAAGATCATTAATGCTGTCCTTTGTACCCGTTGTGACCACATTTGTCCCTGAAAATTGCAAACCTAGTATGTAGGTGACATCTTGGGGGCTGAACTTCGCCCATTTCCCATACAAGTTGAAAGCACACCGCTGGGGATCAAATCGTCCAGCCAACCATGCACACAAATCATGCCTGATATATGTGCATCCTATGTTGAGCAATCCTCCCAAGCCTATTTCGATGATGGCTTGTTTTTGTGCGGCATTTAGATTTGATGTGAATTTTTTTATTCTTTTAGGTGAACATCTGGTACCCACATAATGTTGTACACATTAAGTAATGGAACAATTACTATGGAACGGTACATGTCAAGTTGAATAAACTAATGATGCATATGCATAATGGTCTACATAACTAAATGTAAGAATGTATAACATATTTCTGCAGATGTCTGGCCTATACTATCCGCCCGTCTTCGTCTTTGTCTCTTCCCGGCCGTGTCAGTAGCAACCACTTGTTTTCTCTTTCCCTTGGTGCAATTTTGTTGTCATATAATAACAACTTTGGAAAATAACATATAAAATAATGTAAGCCCAATCAAATGTATATACATTGTGTTTGATGCAGAGTTAACTACAGCTGTTTATCAACAATCTGGCTTATAATACGAATCAACGGTACCTACAAAACACCATTTATTAGATTAGATGTGATTATAAATGGAATGTACACAACAACTAAAATATCACAGGACATCGCGAAAAGTGGTAAATGAGACCTAATATAAGAAGACTAGTAATATTACCTTTCCTGGAGCCATGGATGGTGCAACATAAAAATATAGCACCCCAAAGAATCGATTCAACTATATCAAATTACGACAACCACTTTTTTTAAAAAAAAATTGGACATATTCCGTAACTAAAAACTTTGTGCAACACAAAATCAAGCGCTAATCATGCACTACAAATATTTTCAATAGCGTACAAATAGTTTAAGAATCAAATTATTTGAATTTTTTATATTTTTTTGTTACTATTACACAGTTTATAAGAGAGGATATGATGAAGCTCGAATCGCAACCTATCGGTCTAATGACGGGCTGCAAAGCTATTAGGCCACCGTTAACTTCATTTTTTTTTTCTTAGTTATGCCATTTTGAATCAATCTTAACCCATCATCAATATATAAAAATAACTGATAAAGTTTACTTAAATAACAGGACTTAAAAAAATATCTACTTGTATACAAATCTGCTAATTATATAGAAAAATCTCTAAAAAATGGGTTACTATAACCCTAACGGGGATCAAAAACTTGAAGGTTATCTACATACAACTTCACTAAAAAATAACCCCAATCATGCTTTCATTCAGACTTGAAAATATTATACGAAACAAATATCAATTTTGGTTTTCTCAAATAAAAATCAATTAGATACAACTCCAAGCATGCTACCACACACACGCAAATGTTGCATGGACTGTGTGTGAGTGCTACATTAATGGGTGAGTGTAAGTAAATATAAATGCTGCTATTTAGTGACTTGCAGAGTCAATGTGTTTTGAGTGTTTGTGTCTGTGGGTGTTTGTGTACACGCTAATTAAAAAAATAGCAATCAATTGAAAAATCTCAAATGTAATAATGTAAAATTCAACTTCAATACAATGTATAAACCTAATTTTACTGTCACTGTATCAACAAAAAATAAATATCTATAAATATTTTTAGAAAAAGCCTATTTATTCATAGTTGCCAAGTTGCGATATACCTGCATACACTTGTGTAAAACTACAATATTAGCTCCTCTATACATCTAAAGCTGCAAAACCAAAAAAAAAATTTAATGAACAAATTAATTAACGAAAACTCATAACAAAAACTGACCATATTCAAAATCTACACACATAGCAACTTGAGCGACCTTGAAGTGAAACCCAGGTGGTACATTAACGGATTCATTTTTATTTATTTGTTTTGACGGGTAGTGATAGTAATTGATTTATTACTATAAGAGTCATAAAATTGTACAAAATCTAAAGTAATCGGCTCTCATTACTTTCTCAACTTAAATTGGCCACACCACCTACAATCTATAATAAGATTTTAAAATAATCATCAATACTACTTTAAATAGGGCACATGAGTGGAGTCATGTCCCATAATTTATTCATAGATTCATGATTCCTTCAGAGATACTTTATGGCTTCAGAGATACTTTATTCGGCCACAAATCAAGCTCGTTGTTTTGAACAATGATCAAGCTAAATGGTTTCTTACTGGGTCTGAAATGTAGTTGTATAATGATGACCTATTATTCCAAACCCCTAATTTGTCATACCAACGGTCTCATTAATATATCATCAACTTAACTAAATTCTTATCTCAAATTATAATAATAAACTCTCAAACACCCAACGCAGTTCAGTCACACAATAAAAGGCCATAAAAATTACCGATCAATTCATTTTAAGTGTATGAATCTCTACATCAAACCAATAAAATGATAAAAACCACAATATATCTATCAATGAATTAGGACATATAAGCACACACAGAGCTTGATAAAATAGCTCAAGCTTCGTGACCATGCAATTTTACTCTACACAGCTTCAACAATCATAATTCTTACCCATAAACTTCCACATTTATAAATGCAGTCCAAGGCCACTCCTGTGACCCCGAATTGGGCATTACTAACCGCATAAAAAATCTCAAATCATTGAAACCTCGCATTTGTGATACTTCATCCACGCCACAAAAATCACAACATCATCACAAATTCACAGTACAACGGCTTGACATGGCTTAATTCATATGATTTCAAGTTGTTAAATGTATATATTTCCCAACAAAATTCTAATTCATTCACTTACAATCATAAAGACTACCAGACTCACTAACACATTCCTTAAATTCTTTTAATGCCATTGCATTTAACATAAAACTCATTCCTCTACACACTAAAATGAATACCAATTTATCAATATCAATTAAAGAATGATTGTGTTATTTCGCAAAACAAATGACTACAACATTATCCCTAGAAAGTGATACACAATATAGTATTTCATCTCAGCCACTAACATACACACACCAACAAACATACACAGAGACAAAGCCCACAATGCATGCTCAAGCCAAATTAACACCACCAGATATGCACTTAACACCATACCCAAAACCCGTAAACCTCTTTAACCAATAAAAACAATAACACATAAAAATTTAAAACTAACCATGTCTAGCAAACTTAATTCAAATTCAATTCAAACCTGAAAATCTTAAACAAAAGGTACAACATCAGTAATGCATTGTTGATTTACCCATTAAACTTTTCCTATACAACATGACTAAACAATAATTAACATTTAATTAAAACTTAAGCAATACAAACCTTTAAATGTTTAAACAGAGAAATGGTTTCACACCATATATCATGTTAATAAATTACTCTCTTTAATAAAGCCATCTTCCCTCACAAGTAATAACCCATTTTATCACTTTCTACAACAAAAAGACTAATTTGTGTGTTGTGATTTGTGGGTACTGTTTCGGAGTGGGTTACGCAAACGGGGAAGATGGAGGGGTTTCGCAGAAAGGGGAAGCTTTGTGTTGTAGGAGGGGGGTTGCGTGCGTGTGTGAGAGAGAAGCATAGAAGAGGGAGAATTACCTGGGAGGGCTTTGGCGGGGGATCTGACAGTGCTTGACGGTGAGAGAGAAGGTCGCATGTGCTAGTTGTCTTTTGGGCTGTGGTGATGGGAGATCGCCGTTGCCGGAATGGGCAAGATATCGTCGAACTGCTGCGCAGAGAAAGAGGGAAGAGAGAAGAAAGATAGAAGGAAAGAGAGAAGGGGTTTTGAAAGGACTAAGAGAGAGAGAGAGAGAGAGAGAGAGAGAGAGAGAGAGAGAGAGAGATGGAGTAGACTAAGAGAGAAAAAAAAGGGCAAAAAATGGGAGGTTAACGATTGGGGGATTTGGGCGGGGCAAATGGCCTGTTTTTTTTATTTTTTTCAATTTGAATTTTGAATATGACATTATTTTATCATATTTTGTTTGTTAAAATTTCATACATGGGGTTAAAAATCGAGCAATGGGATAAAAAAAAAAATTTCGATTTTAAAAATAAAAATAAATTATTACTATATTCCAACTAACATAACATGTAATATAATGCATCCAAAAAAATTTATAATTGGAATTAAATTAATCATAGTAATTGATTAAAATAATAAACAAAATTGGAACATATAAAAAAAAAAAAATTTAAACTAATCCAATCCAATGGGTATATATATTAAAACTAATTTGGTAACGGAATTACAATGATGTGCAACACATGTACGACACGATTAAACGACAACAATCATAAAGAATTAAATACCTTTTCATATAATAGCATTTCTCATTCGTGTGATAAACGGGTTAACCCGTCATACACGTTTATTAAGTAGTTAATTTTCAGGTGATTCCTGTCAACCCTTTAATACTCGTCTATCCATTTAATAACATTAATATAATAATATCGTAATAATAACTATAAAAATGTTATCCAGAAATTTTTTTTTTAAATGCCAAAAAAATAAAAAATTATTATATATTGTATTTAGTTACACCCATAGGATTTACAACTGTTATGAGTGTATTTGAACTCAATTGTGGTAAAAGGGTTACAATTTGTATGAAAAGTCAGGCAACCTTAATTGTAATTTATTATATAACATTAACAGCTTCCAACCACATACAAGACTGCCATTTACTGAGCCTCACCTACTAGTAATTACCATTTGGGTAGGCAAAAGGTTTTGTAATAGCCGTGAACCTACTCCATCAACACAACCTTGCTTAAATATCTACATCTGCATGAGAAGAGGAGAGGAAATCCAACAGGTATGTCATACATGATACCAATTATTTTGAATACATTATAATAATGTTTGATTATGTGTTCCTTACTATGATTCAATTATTTTCATAAATATATGTCCAGACTGCATTTTTTTTCATTTACTTTTCCAATAATTTTCAATTTTTGGAAATGAATAATAATAATAATAATAATAAATAAATAAATTGTCATTTTAGGTTTCACGCATAAAATGGCTCGTACTAGCTTAGAGAAGGGAAAACATGTCGTTATAGACTTGAATGAAACACCGGATGAAAGTGAAATATATGAGTTTGACACATGTAATGGTGAATATGGGCATCGTCACGGTAAATCAACTTCGGCTACGTCACAACCCCTTGAAATGGAAAAATCTTTACAAGACTTATCGGCTGAGGAAGTCAGTCAGATGAAGTTTAACTCGGAAGATGAAACAGGAAATTTTTATAACTCATACGCTAAGTTTGTAAGTTTCAGCGTCAGGAAAGATGACTTAAAATATGACAAAAACCACGTCCCGGTGTCAAGGAAGTGGGTATGTTCGCGACAAAGGTTTCGAGCTGCAAAATACTTAGACCGAGATGACAGGGCACGGGAACCAAGGGGAATAACTCGAGTTGGTTGTTTGGCGGTATTCCGCGTTAAGTATGACAGAAAGTCGAAAACTTGGGTAGTAAAGGAGTTCGTGAATGATCATAATCATCCGTTGGTTCCACCGAGTGGAGTGCCGTTCCTTCCGTCCCACCGCCGTGTGAAAAGCCCAGACATAGAGCAAGCAACAACACTTCGCAGTGTTGGAATACGCACTAGCCAAATACGAGATTTTATGTTGCATCAAGCTGGCGGCTACCAAAATGTTGGCTTTACGCGAAATGATTTATACAACGCTGTTGCAAGCCAAACAAGAGAGGAAATGATCGATGGGGATGCTGAATGTGCACTAGCATACTTGAGCGCGAAAGAGGAGTTAGACCCATTAGTTTACTTCAGGTACAGCGTTGAAGATGATAATTCATTGAATTGCCTCTTTTGGGCGGATTCAACTTCCCGTGTTGACTATTCATGTTTCGGTGATGTTTTGGTATTCGATACAATATACCGCACCAATGCGTACAAAAAACCATTTGTCATACTTGCAAGTGTAAACAACCACAATGCTACTTGTATTTTTGGATGTTCATTGCTTTCATATGAGACAGTGGACACATATGTGTGGGTGTTGGAGACATTTCTGGATGCAATGGATAATCAAAAGCCTATATCAGTTGTCACCGATGGGGACAAGGCCATGGCCGCCGCAATCGAAAGAATTTTTCCACATGCAAAACACAGACTATGCAGCTGGCATTTGGAGAGAAATGCACTTCAAAATATTCATGCTGAAAATTTTCTTCGCGAGTTCAAGAACTGTATGTTCTCCCGATGTACACCTGAGGAATTTGACGTTATGTGGGAATCAATGGTACATTCATTTGGGCTAGATGATAACAACTGGATATCAGATGTGTACACAAAGCGTTGGAAATGGGCTGAAGCATTCTTGCGGGGTCATTTCTTTGGCGGCATTAAAAGCACGCAACGCTCAGAAAGCTTGAATGGTTACTTGAATCGTTTCCTCAAAACAAGGCTTCGTTTGTATGAGTTTGTTAGACAGTATGATCGGGGTGTCTCAAGAATCCGAGAGACCGAAGCCTATGACAACCATTATTCTGAAAACAGTACACCAATGTTGACCACTTCGCTACGCTGCTTAGAGCAGCACGCTGCCTCACTGTATACCAGGTCAATTTTTTTTAAAGTTCGGGATCATATAAAGTCTGAAGCACTCTTCTTCGTTGTCCAAAAAATTCAGCACAGTAGTCATTCAAGTTATTATCTGTCGAAGTACACAAAACCAACATCCAGTTGGAATGTGATATATGATTATCAGAATCACGCCATCAACTGCAATTGCCTGAAATTACAATCTGTTGGACTTCCTTGCTCACACATCATTACAGTTTTGAAAACGGAATACATAACAGAGTTCCCCCCCAGTACTATTCTAAAGCGATGGACAATTACGGCAAAATCAGCTTCCCCACCGACCTCTGTGCCTCAAACGTCAAGAACCATTTCAATTTCTTGCCGATATGCTGAATTAATGTCAATGTGTAGCCAGATGTGTTACTACGCAACACATTTGCCTGAGGACACACAGGAGCTTCGAACAAAAATAATTGCAGTAACCAACCGCATGAAACAACGACATGATACACGCGAGGCAAGACAGGTGTCATCATCACATTACACAGATAATGACACTGTGTCGAACATAAAATTTGGTGTCGTCGATCCCAAGACAGTGACAACTAAAGGCAATCTGGGCCGTGTACGGAAGAACCTACCCATAGCTCCGCACCGATGTAGTAAATGTCGTGGCACTGGACATACTATTCGTAAGTGTCCGCAGCTTAATGCAGACGACCCACATGATGACATGCCCTTCTCACAACCTGGTGGCTCCCAACAACCCATGCCATCAACTCAAGAAGACAACCATTGGAATCGAACTTACAATTACAATGTCCTCTGATATCAGGTTTCATACATTATCACATTTTACTTACTTTGGGAAATTCAGTACATACCAACATGGTTTTGATATCCATTTTATATTTTTTTTTAACAGCGAGTGATATACTGGAGAGGGTACATGGTGAGGAGCAGTGGTGCGTAATGAATGGGGTGGCATTGGTGTGGCTTCCTCCTTTTTGTATGGGGAGTGCTCTAACATGATTGCGGTAAAGAGTAGGAATTCGGTTGATTTTCCGATGGGTTTGAGCTTGCATTGTGATGTTAGCTTGGTTCTGTCATCTGATCAATAGTGTCTCCCTGTTTTGCGAAAAATAAAGAGGGTGGTCTTCGATGATAAGGAGTAATCGGTCCTGCTGCTGGAGCTTTTTGTCTTGGATGATTAAGTGTTGATTTGTTTGAAATAAGGGGAAAAGATAAAAAGCGCTTTATTGTTGATATGTGCTTATGGATTTGGACTGTGATGGGGATTTTTGCTGAAACTTTAGAGTTTGATGTTGTGTATTTTTGGCTTTGCATTGTTACTTTTGGCTTTTACAGGTTATGGATGGGCGTCTGTGCCTTTCCCGTTGTTTCTTGTAAATATTTTGCATTATTAATAAATAAAATTCCCTTTTCATTAAAAAAAAAAAGATCCCTGCTTTTGCTTCAATTGTGCACGGGCAGTAGATTAATACTTCTTTAAACATTTTGGAGGTGAGTACGAGTACATGTGCGTTTGTCATTGCCTTCAGTTATTTGGTACAAACTATTCCACGATTTCATTATCATACTGGACTTAATATTTCTTGCAGTGTTACCGTGTACACATCTAGGCACTTAAATGTTTTGGGATAATCACTCTTTTGCTCTACAGCAGCTGAACACACAATGCAGCTTTCTTAAGTTGTATGGAAGGTTCAACTTCTTCTTTTTTTTTTTTAAGAAAAAGGGGAAATTTTATTAATCGAAGCAGTAATTACAAGAAGCAAAGAACAAACAGTTCTACAAAATTCAAAAATGGCTTTAATCCTTCGAGATGATTAAAACCATTTTAAGCTACAAAATTGTGTCTTTTGATCTTCAGTGCAGCTCCTCAACTCCCAGACAGCTCCTGATGCAGAATCCCCAGATCAGAAACAAAATCCATCAGAAACAGACCAATGCAATCCAGTTCACATAAAAAACCAAAACTCAGCTCTATACACCAACTGCCCAGACATAAAACGTGCCCACACAGTCTGCCAGAATATAGATCATCACAAAAGTTGGATTTAATCCTTCAAAATGGTCAAATCAACTTATCCTCCTACCACAAACAAGACCCCATGCTCAACACAATATCAACCCAGAGACAGACTAGACCAATCAGATCAACTGTCCAGTCTTCCATCAAGCATTCTAACCTCTCCTCCATCATCCAACTCCTTGCCTTTGGTCACAAACCATAAGTCTCATTTTCCTTGCAGTAGCCAGTCCAAACTGATCCTGATGAAGCATCAATCTGCCAGACACAGTCAGACTGCTATGAGAAGATAACTCAGTACATGCTCCGGTCTGAACAGCAAAAGAGGCCAAAAAATCAGCTACAACATGTCAACGTTTCTAACTACAAGCCAATATATTTAACAACCATCCACCCAACATTTACAACAACCTTGCCAAAATGCCAAATATTACTATACAACAAAAGATTCACCAAAAAAACACAAAATCAATGTGTCATTTGTTGATGTACTCTTTAAAGTCCTTATAAAAACAATCTAATTTTGACTCCAGACGTTGTAACGACCCCTTCGTTTCATCCTCGAACTTTTCAAATCGGGCCTCCAACTTTTCAACCATTTGCTGAAATGTTTGTTGAACCTCAGTAGTACCAACATTAGAACCACCTTGACTAGGCCCAGCTTCAGACACCGCTGATGGCTGCTTCACATGCTTGCCCCGTTTCGTACCCAAAATCGCTCCCACACTTTTATTAAGTGTACCCATACCCATTGGATTCATGGGGTACATAAAATTGTCATTCTCCTGAAATTCAACCCCACTATGCTTCAAAATCTTGGAAATTAATATTGGAAATGGAAGACATGGCCTGCAATCCTCGACGGTAGATGCTTCGCGAACATGGTTGAATATGTAAAGGGGTAGATCAATAATAACCCCATTTTCTCCAATAGCATATAATAGTTGGGTCGTATCGTATCCAATCTCAGCAGTATGCCCCCTCGGATGAATATTACAGGCAACAATTCGATTTATGATCCTAAACTTTGGAGTAAGGTCAATGTGAGGAATTTTGCTTTTCTCATTCTCCCAAGGGACACTCCCAATACAAATATGTCGAATAACCGTCGCCATTTCGGGAACCTGCTCCTTACTTGAGTATGAAAAGACAATGGAATTCTCATGAATTACTGGTCTATCAATTTTTATTATATTTGAGATAAGATCAAACAAAACAGTTATGGATTTCTTCCTAACCATTGTCTTAAATGTCAGCTCATTCTCTTTGTAGTCATGAACATTTGCATAAAAAAACCTAACCAGATCAAACAAAGGATCCCATTTTCGAGCCCGAAGTATTTCAGGGCAATCCACACTTCCTACTAGTTCTTCAAGGTGAACACCACGCTCAAGTATAAGAGGACGTTTAAAAATGAATGTATCATACCTCTTCTTGGCATCTTTATCCACAAAGAGTTTTGCATTGGCAGCACTCCCCCCGCTAGCCACCTTCTTCTTCCATTTCTTCGTCTCTCCGCCCGACATCAACAAAGCTCCAAATGGAAATTTCACTCTTCTTTAACAAAGCTTCACAACGAACATTCACGATGTAACCTGAGTCTACTCTTCTCCAAATGAAGATTCACAATGGATTATTCACAATGGAAGTTTCACAATGTAGGCCATCGCATTTGTGTACCCGATCGCATGAAAGGGATTTGGGGTCGTTGGCGATTTAGGGTTTATGGAATTGCGAGATTTTGATTGGGTTTTGTAGGATTTAGAATGGGTTTTGTAGGATTTGGAATGGGTTTTTGTTTGTGTAGAGGATTTGGAATGGATTTTGAATGGCTTCGGTTGGCGCGAGTGATTTAGGGCTAATTTCGTGCGATTTGGGGATTTATTTGTGGATGCTACGATGTTAATTTACTACAAAACCCCCCTTTACAACGCTTCAATTAGTTCCTCTTTGAGGGCATTTAAGTAAATACATCATAACTGATCGGTCATATTCACTTTCGATCGATCACAATCCCACTTATCCCTTCAACTTCTACCTCAATAACTCAATGATCGATCATTCAACATATTTGCTCGATCAGATGTCCCCAGTACTTATGAGTTCTGATCTGGAACAATTTGATGGATCAATATAAATATTTGATCGATCGTATGTCCCAGTACTTAACATCTGCAACAATTTGATCGATCCATATAAATATCTGATCGATCAGATGTCCCCAGTTCTTATGAGTTTTGATCTGGAACAATTTGATGGATCAATATAAATATTTGATCGATCGTATGTCCCAGTACTTAACACCTACAACAATTTGATCGATCCATATAAATACCTAATCGATCAGATGTCCCAAGTTCTTATGAGTTCTGATCTGGAACAATTTGATGGATTAATATAAATATTTGATCGATCGTATGTCCCAGTACTTAACACCTGCAACAATTTGATCGATCCATATAAATACCTGATCAATCAGATGTCGCAAGTTCTTATGAGTTATGGTCTGGAACAATTCGATCGATCATTATAAATATTTGATCGATCAGATGTCCCCAGTACTTATGAGTTCTGATCTAGAACAATTTGATGGATCAATATAAATATTTGATCGATCGTATGTCCTAGTACTTAACACCTGCAACAATTTGATCGATCCATATAAATATTTGATCGATCAGATGTCCCCAGTTCTTATGAGTTATGGTCTGGAACAATTTGATCGATCCTTATAAATATTTGATCGATCAGATGTCCCCAATACTTATGATCTGCATCAATTTGGTCGATCAATATAAATATTTGATCGATGTAATTAACTGAATACATACTGATCTATCATATTTTTTAAACGATCGATCAAATATCCCCAGTATTTCTTTTACTTCTGATTCACATTAGAAATCTGCAACAATTTGATCGATCAATATATCATTCTGATCGATCGATCTCAATTACAACTGACTGATCTATCCAATTTTTTAACTAATCGATCAAATATCCCTAGTGATTATTCATTGGGCACATTTGCAATACAATGATCGATCAATATATATTTTGGATCGATCGAATTCACTTACTAAATAGATCGATCAATTTTTTTAACGATCGATCATTTATCCCCAGTACTTTATTACTTCTGATTCACTTTCAAATCTACAACAATATGATCCACCAATATGTATTATTTGATCGATCAAATTCACCGTCTACTTACTGATCTATCCTATTTTGTACACGATCGATCAAATTTATGCACTATGGTTGTTAATATGTCTTTATTTTTGTATCTGTTCCAATTGTTATTGTACATTTATCACTGATGTAGTAAATACTCCATTGCCTTTGTATTTGGTTCCACTAATATTCATAATTTCTTACTCTTGTTGTAATTATACAATTCATTTTGTACTTTTTCTATTAATAATCCTTAACTTCCCAATAATTTTGTAAAAACACCTTATTGAGCCAATATGATAGATCATTCATATTCGTGATCGGTCAAATTATATTTTTTTTCATTTTTTTCCCAAAAATTCATTTTTCTTAACCCACACTCCTTAGCACATAATAATCGATCATATGTTTATTAGATCGATCAATATATAATGATCGATCAAATATCACATTGATCGATCCATTAAGGTGACTATAGGTATATTATCCTCGTAAATTTATCCACTATGGTTGTAAATATCCCAACTACTATTGTACATTATTTACTAATGTAGTAAATACTCTATTGCCTTTGTAGTTGGTTCCACTGACTTTGTAAGAATACCATTATCTTTGTTATTCTACCCATTGTTGTTGTAAATCTTGCAAGTGATATTGTAAATATTCCATAAACTTCGTAACTCACTCATTACTGTGGTACAACCTTCATTCCACTGACTTTGTAAGAATACCATTATTTTTGTTATTGTACCAATTGTTGTTGTAAATCTTGCAAGTGATATTGTAAATATTCCATAAACTTCGTAACTCACTCATTGCTGTGGTACAACCTTCATCCATTATTGTTGTACAGTTTAAGTCCCAACAGGTCATTCCGATTGCCTTTGCTTTACCTTTACACGTGTCCATTTCTGCATCATTGTGCAGTGTTTTATTCAGCTTTTAGCCCCCAAAGTTTTTCGGTACCATACCGATAAAGTCAATGGCTGTACCGTAGACTACTCCTCTACAAAGTGGATATCTGTCTTCCAAATTTCCGCACGCCTTTGATCTTCAATTGCAATTATGTGGTCAAAGGACTCATGCCATCAACCCCTATCGTTACATATATTTATCGTTTGTATTATATACAAAATACCTTATTTATGCATTATTAATGATTGTTTTAATGGATTATTATGTATTGTAGTATATGGACGCAATATATATCATAAGCTACAAGGTAATTTACTGTTTCATGAGATGAATTGTTATGTGAATCCAAGGTTTAATTTGGATGGTGACAACATTTTATAAGAAGTGTACAACAAATCCATTTGAAGTTTCTGTTGACATTCCCAAGAAATACTTTTGGAAGAAGAAAAGACTCCAAGGAAACTAATTTTTAGCATGATACTGTACTATGAAATCAATATTACTATTCGGACTCAATTGTTCGACTTCTTAGATCGAGGATTCAATCCACTGTTACTATGGATCTCATTCAATATTGGTGACCCCCTTTCTAATCCAACGACATCGGCTGCATTAGGTCCACAAATTGTATCATTAAATTGAGTTAAAGTAGCATCCCTCCCATGAATTTATAGCATAAGATGACATTCTTTCCATTGCTTCTCTTTAAATCTATTTCGTTGAACTTCATCAATCAAATCTGGGTCAAGGACCTTCCAGACACAATTTATGGTTTGGAAAGGAATCGACTGTGAAAGTCATTGGGTTCATTAGTCCATATGTATACCGTTTCTCCTCTATGGTGATTAAATCAAGACTTCAACATTTCCACCTTTAGGCTTCCCTTGTTTCTTGATCATTCTAGAAACAAGAGGCTCAAATAATGGAGTTAGGCCAAGTAGAATGTTAGTCTTAATTACAGATGAACCACTTTAAATGAAGTCTAAATACTTATAGAAGCAGTTAGTGCTCACATGGATAGGAATTGTACATATATTTCTACTTGGCAAAGAAAGCAAAAAAGAAAAAAGCATCCCATTGAAACTGGGGTCAGTGCATGTGAGATAACACTGTACTTTATGGCAATGAGAGAAATTTAAGCACAAAAAAAAAAAACTAATATGCATGTTGGCTTAATTCCACCTGTTCATCTTTAACTTGAATAGGCCTAAGCTAGGCCTACTCTAAAATCCCCCTATAGCATGACTCAGTCCTCTATGCTAACTCTTTGTATTAACGAGTTAGATGGTCTCAGGGAGAATTAGGGATGGCAGTGGACCGAAGCGGGGGCGGGGGTGTAGTCTCCATCCCCGTACCCGTTTAAAAAAACTTCGTCCATCTCCGGTCCACTCTCGTTAACGGGTATAATTTTTATCTCCATCCCCGTCCGCAGGTAAATTTGTAATCCCCACCCTGCCCAATCCCCTGCCTTCACCTCCGCCCCTCGCCCCCGTCCACCTTACTCACCCAAACCCAAGCCCAAGTCAACATAATCCAAAATTTTAAATAAATCTAACATTCTAAATAATTTAATATAATTATAGAATATCATAACATAATTAAAAGTTTGTCATTTACAATATAATATAATTAAAACATTGTCTACAACATAATCCAACATAATACAATTAAAATTTTATCTCCCTTGTAAATCCAATATAATATCATGCAACACAACATAATGTAACATAACATAATCTAACATAAAAAAATATAAAGATCTACACATTTACAAGTCAAAACTATAAAAAAAAAATCAAAAAACAAAACAATTTTCAAAAGAAAAAATTATTCAATATTATGTAGATTTGTATTCACAGCAACATGTATATATATATATATATAAAATAATAATAATAATAACGGATAAAGCGGGGCGGGGAGGGGCGGGGAGGGGCGGAGCGGAGCAGGGCAGGGCGGGGCGGGGGTAAGTGTCAGTCCATCCCCGTCTTCATTTCCGCACGGATTTATACGAGTATTTCCGTATACGTCCACCGTCCAATATGTATGGTCCATCCTCGGTCCAAACGGGACGGGTTTGGACGAATACTCATTTTTACCCGGTCCACTGTCATCCCTACTTGGACCCTTGTCCTTCTTTTCCACTTATCTCGAAACTCCTTAATGACCGATGAAATTAAATTATATGTAAATAACTGAATGCATAGACAAATATTTATGTGTGTGTGCACGCACATGTGTGCTCTTTTATGTGTAGTAAAGGATAAAAAAAGTTGTCAAACTAGCAAACTCATTCAAACATACTTTGTCATCCGTTGAAATTTTTTTCTTCCATTTGTTTCTTATTCCAAAAGTTATCTGCGCATTGGTTTTCCTCTACTAACCACACTATGCAAAATTATCCGAATTTGTGGCGTGCAAGTGTGTGTCAAAAATTGATATAGGGTTAAGCCTACTTTCTTTGAACCCTTTTGTAAATATGGATTTGGTATTTAGTTCAAGTTTTGTTGGAGGCTAAGTTTTTATGTTGCAAAGAACGAACAATCTTTATCAAGTTGAACACTTTAATTTGAAAATAGTTCACGTGCAACTCACGTGTGCACCAACTAGTAATTTAAAAAAGTTGGAGGCTTGGAGCATTGAATTAAAAGTCTCAATTTAGAATATTAAATTCTTTGACCAATTGCCAACCATGGTCATAACTTTCTTTGGTAATCTTGAAGACCATATGAAGCATAAAAGATTAAAAGCAACTGTCACAACGCTACAGTTGGATAAATTTTTATGTAAATTTAACATATTACATGACAGTATCAAGTGATATACATTATTGATAAAATATTGTACATTCCGATAGTATTAGCTTGTGGGACACCAAAATTGTTTAAAAAAAAAGGATAAATTTCATTGACATCCCCTGAATTTAGGTCATATTTTATTGACACCCCCTCTAGTTTTTGAAATATCACTACATACCCCTGTCATTTTTTGTGCCCTAATAGAATATGCAATTTTACTAAATTACCATTACTATAACCCCCATTTTACTTAATTACCCTTACTCAAATTAATACAAAAATAATCTATAATTTTATCAAATTAACATCAAATTGTCCTTTTAATTTTTTTGATTAATATTTAATTTTATCAAATTAACTCAAATTAATATTTTTTATTCAATTTCTTAAATTAACTCCAAATTAATATTAAATTTTATCAAATTAACATTAAATTTTGCCAAATTAACATTCACATTCATTAAATTAGCATTCAATTCATCCAATTAACATTCAATTTTATCAAACTAATACTAAATTAATATTCAAATTGATATAATTAACACCAAATTAATAATTAAATTTAGGAAAAATTTCATCCACACGCCCTGTAATTAGGTTTAAATTCAATGACACCCCTTCCTGATTTCGAAACTTCACTGTCACCCCCTATCAGTGTTTGTCGGGTTACTGCGTTAACGACAATTGTTAATTTACAGAAATATCCTAAATATTTTATAGGATAAATTTTATTCACACCCATTATAAATAGACATAACTTCAACGACACCCCCTATAAATATACCTATCTTTAAGAATACCCCCTCCCGATTATGAAATTTCAATACACTCCCTTTTAGTTCAATTATATTAACATTTAGGTTCTTCAATTTAATATTTAATTTTATCAAATTAATGTCATTTATTTAATTTAAACTAAAATTAACATTCCATCTCATCAAATCAACATAAATTGATATTTAATTTTATCAAATTACCATTTAGTTATATTAATTTAATATTTTATTTCATTTAATTAATATTATTTCTCTAATTTAACATTAAATTATTATTTAATTCCATCAAATCAACACCAAATTGAAATTTAATTTTATTAAATTAAAATTTAATATATTAAATAGTATATTAAATTCTATTAATTTAACATTTAACCTTATCAAATTAATGTCAGTTATTTAATTTAACACCAAATGAACATTCAATTTCATTAAAACAACATTTAAATTTATTCAATTAATAATAAATTTTATCAAATTAACACTGAATAAAATCAAATTAATACCAAATTAATATTTAAATTAAGATCAAATTTATTCAATTATTATTAAATTTTATCAAATAATATTTAAATTTTATATATGAAGGATGATGTGTGAAAAGTGGTTAGGTGACGTTTTGAAGGACAGATGATAGCAGAGGAGTTAGAAATATATGAGATTTTGATATAGAATTTATCGATTGTAATTTTTAGTATAGAAAAATTATTTTTAACTATAAAAATTCGATTATGTAACTAAATGAGTGATAATATGATTACTAATGTTATAACAAAGTTATCATGCAACACTTTAAAATGATAAAAATTCAATGGGATAATATAATGATAGAAATCATGTTTATGTCAAACTCCTCCTCCTCTATGTCTCTCATTTCATCAACAGTTGAAGAAGACATCAATCCTACAATAATAAGTCACAACATATTGACATAACAAAATTGAAGAAAAAAATTAAAAAAAATTTGCATACAAAAATTTAAAAATCTCTACAAGCAAAAAATAAAAAAAAATACATGAAAAAATTTAAAAAAATTTGCATGAAAAAAATTAAAACTATCTGCATGAAAAAAAAATTAAAAAAAACTGCATGAAAAAATTGAAAATATCTGCATGAAAAAAAAAATAAAAAAAATGCATGAATTTTTTTAAAAAAAATTGCATGAAAAACATTTACAAATCTGCAAGAAAAAAAATAAATATTTTTTTATCAACTTAGGTTGTAATCGATCACTGTGGATAATGAGTTGAAGAAAAACGGCTAACTTCAGTTCCCTATGTCTTCCAACAACACCAAATCGTTTTTGACTTTCAGCAACAACAAAGGGTATGATACATATAGCGGGAAAAAAAGGTTGATGACATTTTAGTATATTTATATAAGGAAGGGTAATTTTAATATTTTTAGAAAATTTATAGTCAAACCGTTACTTTTTGTACTGACAGAGTTAAAAATTACCAATAAGGAGGTGTCTTTGATTTGAAAGTATAAACCAGAAGGGAGTACAGTGAAATTTCAAAATCAGGAGGAGACGTCATTGAATTTAGACCTAACTAGAGGGGGTGTGGATGAAATTTTTCCTTAAATTTATTAGCACCATATTAAACTTCATCAAATTAATTATCAAATTAATATTCAATTTGATCTAATTATTACTAAATTAACTATCAATTTTATCAAATTAACATTAAATTTCATCAAATTAATACAAAATTTTACCAAATTAAAGTAATTGATCTAAAATTTTATAAAATTATCATTTTATTTCAGCAAACTAATATTCATTCTCATAAAATCGATATTCAATATTATAAAATTAAAACCAAATTAATATTAAATTTCATCAAATTAACTCCAAATTAATATTTAATTTCATCAATTTATCAAACTAACATAATTTTTTTTATTAAATTTCAAATTAACATTCAATTTCATCAAATCAATACCAAATGGTCATTCAATTTTATAAAATTAACATTCAATTTTTAAAATTTAATATTTAGTTTTATCAAATTAATATTTTTTTTAAAAATTTACACCAAATTAACATTTTTTTTGATATATTTTTTTTATAGGAAACATTCTATTTAATCCAATTAGCATTTAATTTAATAAATTAATATTAAAAGGATGTTTACTACTACTTTAAACTTATTTTATATGGCCAAACGTAAATTTGGCAATTCATAAGAAAATAAATTAGGGGTGTTCAATTTTCTGATTACCCATAAATTCCGACCCTTCTTTACCCTACTCGACTTCTATTAATCGGCTACCCGAAAGAATCGCGTAGGGTAACGGAAGATTTTTTGGTATTCCGCAAAAAATTGGGTAGGAATGTGAAATTTTTGTATTCTTACCTTACCCTACTCATATATATATATAGTCATTACTCGTGCCTGAAGGTACTATACAACAAAAAAAAAAAATCTTAAACAATTATCCAAATTCAAAAGGAAAGACATAAAAATATTCATACAAATTCTTTTTTTAAAATGACTTGAAATATATCGTAGATCATATTTTTCATATTAATGGAACTGTAATAAAAATATTTAAAAACTCCCCAAAACAACATCATATACACAAATGCAGTTGGAAGAAAAAAATAAATACTAATATAACCCATTAAAATTTTCAATTCTTAAGCAATAAATAAACGAAATAAAATATTTCTCATTTATAAGATTCACGAATTTAACACCTCTACTACTATTCAACCCAATAATACAACATAATTATAAATTCAACCACCATATTTTCAATACACTATATCCCCATGTAATCAATACCTCAAGCAAAAAAAAAAAAATATATTATTTGGACCTAAAAATCTAACCTAATTTGCTGACATAATGATGTGGCTTCGTAGTAATCTTTTGATCAACACCAACTTCCAATGTTTGATGGGGTCTACAGTGAATTAGATCAGCAAATTGTGTCATTAAATTAGGTCTCAATAACATTGCTAAAAAAAAAATACTAACATGACACAATTAAATTCATAATCTTTAAGCGATAAATAAAATCAACAAAATCTTGCTCATTTATAAACCTCATAAATTTGTCACCACTATCACCATTCAGGCCCAAATGACATAATATAATAAATTTAATCACCAAATATTCAATCCTCTACATATAAATATACACAAAAACACACCTACACACATTTATTTTTTGGTTACCAACATACCATCATAACGAATAACTGCTTTTATTAGAAAAAAAATAATTCAAAATTTTAAGATAAAATAATAATAAACTAATGTTTAATTAAAAAATAGGATAAAAATCACGGACATCCCTTGAATTTTGACAATATTACACGGACATCTCCTGACATTTTATAAATAACACGAAGACTCCCTGAGGTTTGAATTCATTGCACAGAGGCCCCCTTCTGTCTCCCTTTCGTCAATGTTGCTAACGAAAATTGATAATTTCATCCCAAATTTTTTTATTATTTTTACAATTGCCCTTCTCCAAATTTAGTACCAAAAAAATTTAAAAATTTAATAAAATCAAATAAAATTTGATTTAGTACCCAAAAAATTTATAAAATTTAGTACTCCAAAAATTGATTAAATAAATTTTAATATTTAATTTTCTAACAATAAAAATTAATTTAATATTAATTCAATAAAGTTGAATATAAATTGGACAAAATTAAATGTCAATTTTTGATAAAATTATATATTAATTTACAATCTAAGGTTTATTTTGTGTCAAATATTATTTAGTGTTTATAATCAATGTGTTATTTTTTATTTACATTAAGTATTATTTACAAATTAAGAAGCAAGTGGCAAAATACACGCCATCAGATATATAAAAATTTTAAATTAGTTGAATGGAGTAAATAATTGCATAACATATAGTTTTCATCTATTTTATGAAGTAAATAATAACAAAAATAATAGAGGGGAAACAAAAAAAAAAGATAATAGTATGAGATAGAGAGTATAAGATAGATATATAAAGAGAGTTATATGGGAGATGAGAACCTTAGAGTTGTAAAAGGAATAAAAGTCTACTTAGGACCATCAGATTAAAACGATCTAAGCCTCAAAAAGTTCAAGACAAATAATTTAGCTACTTTATTATATAAATGTTAATACCTAAAAATTAAAATTCAAAAATCTAAAAATCATAATATTTTATTGATGTTTATGGCTTTCTTGTTGTGTGTTTATTGTAATTGTTTATATATTATAGAATTTATTGAGTTTTTTTTAGTGTTATTGATTTATTGTGTTAGTTAATTAGTACATGTTATTTAATTAAATTATTAAAATGATCCAAAAATTAATAACTAAAAAATATGTGTTCACCCAATTTTCTACCTAACTTCCTACTCGATTGTTTTGGATAGAATGCATGTAGGAATAATACACTTGATAAGGTAGAGTAGGCCAAGAAATTTTTTTTCCGCAAACTATCAAGTAGGAAGATGAAATATTATAATTTCTACTCGTAGGGTAGAGTGAACACCCCTAGAATAAACCATCATATCACATTAGGGGTAATTTGTGAAACGTATACATAAACGATAGGGGTGTGCAATGATATTTCAGAAATCAGAGATAATATTAGTGAAATATGACTTAAATCTAGGGGGTGTCAGTAAAATTTACCCTAAAAAAAATCTTACAAAATAATAGGTGACAATCATTCTAATGCTGCACAACTCAAATGAAACTCAAAATATTACAATCCAAATGTATATCATCAATTGGATGAGTGAATCCCATCAACTTTTTTCAATAGAACTTACTCATCAAATACTTATGGGCTAATAGCACTTTTAGTTCTTAAAATATATATTTTTTGTCAGTTTAATCCTTATTGTATTAATTTTATCAATTTGGTCCCTAAAATATACAGATCGTTAAGTTTTTAACGGAATGATTACGTGTTGGCCACGTGATACCGTCTAAAAAAAAACATGTGATCACTTCCATTAAATTTTTTTACAGATTGTCTTTTTAGTGACTAAAGTGATACGAATTAAATACTTTAGAGATCAAATTGATAAAATTGATATAATAAAGACTAAACTGATAAAAAATACATACTTTAAAAACTAAAAATGTTATTAACCCAATACTTATCTATTTGAGTTGTATTTTGTAGGTGAGTTGTGTTATATTTTATTTTTCATAAAATTAAAAAAAAGACGGCGCCGAAGAAATGGACGACCAACGAAGGATTGAACAACCCGAAAAATTGAATAGGGGCAAAAGAGTCTACTCAGGAATGGGAAAATTGGGCCTTTTCAATTTAAAATTCGTGTACAAGAGAGATGGTTGGACTTGGCCCCAGAAAAAATGAACTGTTGAATCTCATTCTCCGCTTGCCTTGCCTACACCTGCCAGCCTAGACCTCTGTCCCTCCGTCCTTTGGTCGTCGAGAGAGAGAGAGAGCGCAGCCAATCGCTTCCATTTTTGGCGTATATAAATATATAGCTAACTGTAAAGAGTACCTATACATTACATAACGAGGAGGTTGGGGACGATGGATTTGGATCTGTGGATCTCGCAGGTGAAAGAGGGCCAGCACTTGTCCGAAGATGAACTTCAACTTCTATGCGAATATGTATGTCTTCCACTCTTTCTCTCTCTGTATAGCTGGTTTTTATTTTATTTTTTATTTTTATGGTCAAATGCTCAAATCTTGTGTATGGTTAGGGTTTTATAGGTAGGTAGGGCCCTGTCTATACTTATGCTTATTTGTTTGTACATATTCATCAGAAGAGGTGTCTGTTTTGTGTTATTTCTCACGACTATTTTTTTTCAAGAGACATTTCCAATTTGGTAAACTTGGTTTATCGGTTAGACTGTGCGCAATCTGATGCTTTGGTATTAATTGCATAAAGTACATACTGCTGCGTTGATATTTCTGCTCATAACTCATGATTAGCAATGGTCTTGACTAGTGCATTTCTGTGTGAGAAACCAATTGGAATTGTTGGAGGATGTGATATGGTTTTATCTAATAAATGAATGAGCTTTATGGGCAATGAAGATAAACAAGAATACCATTTGCATAATAAAAGCATTGCTTGGTTGTTTTTTTTTTTCTTTCACTCCTCGGTAGTTGTGATCGTGATGTAGCCTGTCTATTGACAATTTGATTGAGCACTTGTCGTGCAAATAAAGTGCTGAAATTTTACACTAAAAATTAAGACTTCTACTGCTGAATTCATTGAGTGGTAACTGATATATTCCCTGAATAAAGGTGAAATAAGATGTGATACTAGAAACCTCTCACAGAACATTTATCAAACACCTGATGGGTAGCTTTATGTCTATTGATCTCTGGGCATACTAAACTATGCTATCTTAGGACTTCTACCAAACGCTTATGGGGCAGAGATTTTGGAGATTGCAGTGATGTTGTTTTTGCTTGATAGAATAAGGTAGGAAAACATGATAGAAAGGAGAATAGGAAGAAGAGGGGTAGGTGCAAATTTTTTTGAAAGAACAAAGAAATGGTGAAAATTCTTAGAATGGGTTTCGGGCCTTGTATCCGCAAGGAGAAGAAAATGGAGAGACAAGTGGGGGAATATATGAGACTATAGATAACAGACCTATGAGAGAATAGATAATCAGAGCTAAGAAAAATTAAAGCAAGATGAAGAAAAATAAGGATGAAGGGAAGAAGAAAAGGGAAAGGAGGGGAAAGAGGGGGAGGGGGGGGGGGGGGGGGGAGGGTGGAGAGTCCTTTGTCCAAAAAACCTTGAAACTACACCTTGGTGGCATCCACTCAGGTGGTAGTTTTAAGGCTGTTTTATAGCATCTCCAAAGCCCTAAAGATATGCCAAAAATTGCCAAAATGATATCTCGTTATAATAACATATCAAACCTTCAAACTCACACTTTGATCCTCAAATCTTTGCTAAAATTGAAAATATAACAAGCTTATCTGGCAAAACTACTATTTATAATATAAAATAGGGCAGACTTCAACAATCCCATCCGATGCTCTCAAATAGAATCATCCAACGGCCACCAATATCCCTCTTAAAATCATTCACATTGCACCGTGCCTTTAAGCACCGGTTATCTCTGAATTGGGATTATGTCATATGTTTCTTCTTCTTATCATATGGGTGTAGTCGTAATTTTGTAAAACAATGAATAATAGGGAAGTTGGGGTTCGAGTCATAGAAATAACACTTCCGCATGTGGGTGTAAAACTATGTATATCTGATCCTGCTTATACCTTGCAATGGAGGGAGTTTCATGCACCGAACCGCCTTTTAATGGATGGGTCTTGGCATAGTGGTAAGGAAAGTTGGAGAAATATTGTTGCTTTTGTCTTTGTTAAATTGAATGCCTTTGGATTCTTGATAAGTAATCGAGTTTGTGGGAATTTTTTCGTGTAAGACTTTTTCAACTATCATGTTAATGATCCAAAACCCCCTCATTCCATTTCTTGATGATTTAGAAGGCCAAAATGTCTTGTAAAGTGCAAGTTTTTGCCTAATTCTTGCTCGTGAAAACATTTAGGACTTGTGATATGTTCCAAATGATAACACCATGGAATGAAGTTTTAGGCTTCTCTAGGGGTATTGGTTTTAATAGAGGTTAGGGAGAAACCCTTTTTTGGTATCCATCAAATTTGGAGTGCATTGTTGAATGGTTTTGTTGTCTGTTTTAATCATGTACGTTTTCTTTTTCTTCTTTATAAGGTTGAACTTCTTTCTTTCACTAATAATGAAAGTCTCATTTCGAAAGAAATGATGTATTTCGCACTTGGTTCCACCCTATGAACCACAAATACTATCAGATCAGATGCGGATACACCTTAGATACATAGCTAAATACATCTCACATATTTAAATACATATATATATTTTTAATTTTGGATGCATTTGAGATACATGGAGCATACATGATTCATACATTTAGGTTACGCGATGATACACTGAGACTAAATATATGATTTTTTTTTTAATTTTTAAAATAAGCCATTAAAGAAAATCAAATAATACATCTTAAAACAAAAATATAGGAGTTCTTTTTTCTAAAAAAAAATCGGAGTTTGACCCCACAATGATTGATCTCTTTAGTATGTTATATGTTGAATAATACCCACTTAGAATATTCCATTATTCTCAAAATTTAAGATTTGACAGATATATAAAGTTTTAGCAAGAAACAGTTCAAGATCTTGTAATAATTTGCAATACAATTTATACTTTAGATAAGTTTTCAGGTCTATTAGAATTTGTGGAATGCATTTAATATATCTGATAGGATTGCTTACTAGTATCCTATTTTTTTTTTAGATTGTGTCCCATTTCTGTATCACATCGTATTTGCATCTTGTATCATGTACATGTTTCCTATGTTCCACCAAAAGCCTGGGCATCTCAATACTGGTTATTGTTGTTGAATGGCTAGGGTCATTGGATTGAGAGGATATTCTAGAATCTTTGAAGAACAAAGTTTATTCACAAGATGAACTTTGGGATAGTGTACTTCGTTGACTTACAGGGACATGGTTTCTTTCACAAAGAATTCAAACGCTGGTTTCTGGATTCCATAGTTGGAGATTGGTGGCCATGGTCATTGGCTTGAGAGGATATTCTAGAATCTTTGAAGAACAAAGTTTATTCACAAGATGAACTTTGGGATAGTGTACTTCGTTGACTTACAGGGACATGGTTTCTTTCACAAAAGAATTCAAAGGGTGGTTTCTGGATTCCATAGTTGGAGATTGGTGGCCATGGTTGCTTCTTGACCTTATAAAATGAGCATCACTCCTAGTTGGAAGTCTCCATCACAAAAAGCAATCACTTTAAACTTTAAAGGTTGCTCTCGTGGTACTCCTGTTTAGACTGCCTTTGGAGTTATTCTAAGGTATTTCCGAGAAGATGACATTTCGAAGTTGGCTGATAAAGGCTGTGTGAAACAAAGTGGAGATTTTGGCTCTTTTGGAGGGCCGACGAGAGCATGGGATTTCACCACTGATCAAAGGTGACTCTAGTAGTGTGGTTAGGGTGGGTAGGAAAAGCAATCTCTTGGTCCTTACTTCCATGCGAACTTGTTCAGTTAAATTTTGGATTTGTACTCTTGTCTTCGGGCAGTTATTGCATGGATTCCAAGATGGATTATTTTAGAGGCTGATGGCTTGGCTTAGGAGGGGTTACAAGCCTTGTTCCATTTGGATGTCATTTTTACCTTCTTGAGGAATATTGGGGCTCTTTTGGTTGTAGGGAGTCGCCCAATGTACAATTTGTTTCACTTTTTTCCCTCCTTTTTAGCCTTTTCCTTTTGACGAAGGATCTCCCATCCTTGCCTGTTTTACTTCTCTAATTCTCTTTACTAAGATTTCGTTCCTTAATAAAAATAACTGGTTTTGTCGGTGCTTGATTTTTTTTTCCTGATGTTCTGAGGCACAGATTTATTGTAATGATGTATATCTTTTTAAAGAAACGCCAAAAATTGTTTTGAAAACTACCATTATGTGTTATGTTTATGTGCTTGTCAGGTGAAAGAGATCTTGATTGAGGAGTCAAATGTGCAGCCTGTCAATAGTCCAGTTACGGTGTGTGGTGACATCCACGGTCAATTCCATGATCTGATGAAGCTCTTCCAGACAGGAGGTCATGTACCGGAGACAAATTACATTTTTATGGTGAACTTTTTATATTACCTTTATCATGTTCCAGCGCCTTTATTTTTTCTGCTTTTATATGAGTCATTTACTTCATGGTTGCATTGTAAAATTTTCTACTTCTTGGCAGGGAGATTTTGTTGACCGTGGCTACAATAGTTTAGAAGTTTTCACAATTCTTTTGCTACTCAAAGCAAGGTATATATCAGTATAATGAATAAGTTTTGGTTTTTGTGTGTATCCTTATGATAAAATTAATTACCATTAGACTTTCAGTATTCTGCTGGTCATCCAATCCGTGATCATCGCGGATTAAGGATTTTGAAACCTGTATGATATCATTATAGCCTAGGTGCCAATTATTTTGTAGTGAGATTGGAAATTGTAAAAAATGTAAATGTCTTTGAATGTACTAGAGCTGATAGCTTTACTCTGTTTTTATGTATCAAGTTCAATTGTTCAAGGCTAGGAAATACAGATACGGACACGGATGTCGTATTCGATACAATACAGACACGGGGATACAACAAAGTTAAAAAATATGGGACACGGGTACGACAATGATACAACTATTAAAATAATATAATATATTTTATAAATAATTATAGAGTTGTAATATATTAAAAATAAAGCATATATTATAACAATATTAATAATAACACCTAGAAAATATTATTTTTTTGATTAAAATTGAAATAGATCATATTAAATATCCATTATTTTCATCAAACATCATTACATCTATTAACATTCATAGTATATAAGTTACATAACAAAAAATATATTAAAAAAAATAAAAATCACACTTCTTTTAATAGTTAAAAGTTTTTTTTTTAATAAAAAAATCTTGGCCGTATCCTAGACGTATCTTAGTCGTGTTCTACACGTATCCTTGCCGTATCGTAGACATATCCTAGCTGTGTCCTAGACGTATCCTGACCGTGTCCGACTGAGTTCACTATTCAGGACACTTCTAGCCATGTTGGACATGTGTCTGACACTGCCACGACATCCCTGTGGGAAGTATCCGTGCTTCCTAGGTTCAAGGTGATGATTAATATCTAAGATACAAAAAGAAACATCATACCGTCTCTAACACTGATATTAATGAATTGAAGCTGGAAGAGCCTGTATGTGGTATCTGTTCATGAAAGTGTAAAATTTGGCAGATCAGAACACAATTAATGGTGAGAGTTTGGATGAATTCTTGTTGTAACTGGATCTCCATGTCGTAAAATTCATCCGCTTTCTAATGTTTAATTTTCTTTTCTCCTTTTTCTTGCTCCAGTGTAAGTTTTGAATAGTTCTTTATTCTTATAGTTTTGAATAGGCTTTAGGTGGAAGTAGATTAGATTTCAATGTCTGGAGATTTTTTTGCAGTCTACTACTTGAAATGTTTTCCTGAGAAGCAAATATTGCTCCCTGGTTTATTTATTAAAGCTAATATGTTTTTCCTGGTTCCTGCTACCAGATACCCCTCTAACATTACTCTTCTGCGCGGGAATCATGAAAGCAGGCAGCTAACACAGGTAATTGATCCTATGGCTTCTTTGGCTATATTTTCATATTGTTGATATATTGAAATGTGTTGGGTGACCAGTAACTACCATTTCGGAACTACTTGCATGCAACATTGTGTATTTACCTATCCATGTGTTAAAGGTGGCCAAAGACCATTTTCCTAAATATCTAAATGTGCTGGGATTAATGGGTATAGCACAATTTACGGTCCCATCAAGTGGATATCTATATTTTCCTCAGGTGCTAGATGTGGTTCTGGTGTGATTTTGTCCTCATTTTAGTCTCAGTAGTGGAGACATATTCAGGAACTTCCTAAGCTGGAGATCTAAGAACAGGAAACATATCTTTGATAATCTAGAACTAGAAGTGTCTATCTTGCTCATGTCGTTCAGATTAAGTGTTATTTAGATTTGGTTCATATTGCTGAATCATGCTGTTTTTATAAGATCTGAAAAAATTATGAGGTCTTGGATTGGTTCAAACATTTGGGCCTGCCTGGGATGGAGATTCTCTCTGGAATTGTTATTGGGGTTGGCCGGCACTGTGCCTCACCTGATAAAATTAGTTCTTACTTTTCTGTTGTGAAGATTAACAACTGATCACCTCTTCTGCATGTGTGATTGGTCAAGGATGCAGTGTTCCTGTGTGGACTACAATTTTCTTCATCAAGTCATTCATGATGATTGATTGTTTTTCAGGAATTAACTGTGCTTCCACGTATAGTTGATAAGCGCTATTTGGATTTGCGAGGGTCTTAATGGGTCACACTGTGATACTGGGAAAGGATGATAGTCAAGGCCTTAGCTGCACCACCTTTTTAAGGTTGGCAAACAACCAAAATATAAGGTGTATCTTGAAAGGAAGAAATAAACACAAACACATGCACAAACTCTCTCTCTGTCGCTCTCTTATGTCTCTCTTTCTTCCATTCATCTTGTTTGGATTTGACCAATAAAGTTAAGTGGAAGATCGAGGTGCCTCCCCAAAAAAAGGCATAGAGATACAACTCACTGACCTAGGGGTTGACACTCGTCAAAGGATGTACTCTTAAGAAAGGAAGTCAAAGTTTCAGAGGAACACTTGAAAATATTAGTCTGTGGCTAACTTGCTGTTGAGGAGGGTATGTTAATTTGATTGCAGAATTACTGCATCTGAATGAAATTGGGTAAACAAGACATATAATGTGGAAGTTTTTGGCTATGTTCCGTGGACTCGGTTGAAAATGTGGGTGTGAGAATGTGATAAACTACACATTGACGTGATTTCCATTACCAAAAATGCTATGACATGCTAAAGGTTGTTTTATTTTTTCTTTACTTTTTAGCAAGTGACTGAATGTCTAAGAGCTGCCGAAAGTATGAGCCCTTCCCCGTAGTCCCAAGCGTAGGGGAAAGGGCGTAATTCAAAAGACAGCTCGTCAAAGAGAGTGAACATTCCTTGGTGTTGTCAACCATCCCGTCATTCCGAAGGAATGGAGTAAGGGATGACCTTTACTTTTCCTAACCCTAAGTTGTCCCATAAAAAATATTCAATTCCTAACAGCTTTCTATTTCCTGAGACAAAACGGTGTTCGGTGTTTATTAGTGTTCAACATGGGTAGTTGGCTTATTTCAGAGCGACTATGCAACAAAAGCTGTGTACAATTGAGTGTCAATTACATTTATACCTTTAAAGTTGAATTGTTGAATCTTTTACTGTTTAATATCTGATCTGAAGGGAAGTGTTGTACATCTCTCCCATTTCTTTTACACAAGTATTGAGTGGTCGATAGGGCACTTGATGCATTTTGAAGATTTCCTGTACACAGGTGATTGGATTTGTTGGACACTTGTGACTGGTTTGTGGAACTAATTGTTTAACATATGCTACCCTTGGATGCACATCAGAATGGAAGCATTCAAGCTTATTTTCTGAATGGAAATTTATCAAAACATGAAAAATTTGAAAGACGAGGTGTTAATGAGGCCATTGTAGTGTGTGCTTGTATCTTTTGTAAATTGTTTACTATGTTAAAAACTCTGTTTGGAAATATTTGGAGAGTTGGATTTATATTTGCTTAGTGTTTTTGGACAAACATCTAAGAATGGTCCTTATTACTGCCGTGTGCATTACAGTGCATATTGTCAATGCTCTTTGTTTTATGGCACCAAATGCCAATGGTAGGTGGTGCAAGTAGGTATGGAATTGCTTTGACTCCACCCTAAAGAACAGTATTTTGTTTATTATTACGCTCATGACAGACAGCTCATATGTTGCAGAGGAAAAGCTACTTTAATGATGACAAGTTCTACTGATATTTGAACTTATTCCATCTTTGCTAGGTCTATGGATTCTATGATGAATGCCAAAGGAAGTATGGAAATGCTAATGCATGGCGTTATTGCACAGATGTCTTTGACTATCTAACTCTGTCAGCAATTATAGATGGAACAGTACGCTGTCTCTCTCCCTCCCCTCTCTCTTGTGTGGAGAATTGTGCTTGCATGTTTGATATTTCCTCTTTGGAATTCCAGGTACTATGTGTCCATGGTGGCCTTTCTCCTGACGTTAGAACTATTGACCAGGTTTGCCTTGCTATACAACACTATTGGTAACTGGGTTATGTTACACCTTTGTCATAGAGGATTTCTAAGGTTGTGGTTGTCATTTAACTCCTATAAGAAGAAATATTTCCTGTTTGTGCTTGTATGTTGGATCAAGTGCTGCATACAGCATTTTTGCCAATCCACCAAGAGCATGTTTTGTGGGCTTTGCCTTTTAATATAATTCTAAATATTTAGCACATGTGGTATGGCTGTTTATTTGTTTATTGGAGGATGATGAGCATATGGATTCTTTGTGTCCCCACTTAAGAAGTTTGACTTTATTTTTGAAGTTCTAAAATAGCTGTTATTTGTTTGTTATGTGGGGCTTGTTCATTGACACTAAAAACCCCTTGCATTTTTGAAAAGGCCGAATTTTGTTCACATTATGTTTGCTGGAATCTTCTGTTTTCCATATTTTAAAAAGCGGAACCAGAAACTCCTATGAAATTTATGACCATGCATTTACATCTTGTTTTTTTTCTTGGCAGATTAGGGTTGTTGAACGAAATTGTGAAATTCCCCATGAGGGGCCCTTCTGTGACCTCATGTGGAGTGATCCTGAAGATATTGAAACATGGGCTGTCAGTCCTCGAGGAGCAGGCTGGCTTTTTGGATCAAGAGTTACTTCTGAGGTAGGGAAGAATGATCATTTCAGTCCTGTGCCAGATTGCATGCTAAATTTGTGACGTGTTCCTTGCTGCAGTTCAATCACATCAACAAACTTGATCTGGTTTGCCGGGCCCACCAACTTGTGCAGGAAGGTCTGAAGTACATGTTTCAAGACAAGGGACTTGTAACTGTGAGTCATCTATTCCATAGTGCTGACTTTTTAAGATGGCCTCTAACCCTAGAATCTTGTCACGATATGCTGAGTGTTTCTTTTTGGAATATGCAGGTGTGGTCTGCGCCAAATTATTGTTATCGTTGTGGAAATGTTGCTTCAATATTGAGCTTCAATGAGAATATGGTACCATTGCTCAATTTCCCACGCTTTATTTATTCCTTTTCTAGTGAGCAGGGTACACCAGTATCAGTTCTATTGCTGTTGTTTTATTTGTATATTAACCAAAAAGTGTGCCGTAATTGAATGTTTATTTTTTCGATGTTTTAGCTGTTTGAAGACTTACACTGAAGGCTTCTTGAAATAAGGGAACCTATAATGGCCTGTTTACCCAACTTTATAATCCATCTACGTGATTGAATATACTTTTTATACACTCCACGTATTTATTCTCTGGCCTAAGAGGAATTTATTGATAAAATGGTTGAGAATTTCATGATAGCATCATTGCAATATGATTATAGGTTATTTGTTCTCTATATTTTCAACTAGGCAGGAGTTAATTTTATCATTGTACAATGTATGGATACACAACTGGCCCTTAGCCTAGGTTATAGCCCAATCTCTGTATGCACAATTTCGGGATCTGAGCCTCATTATACACGGTCCCATTGAAAGCTACTTAACTAGTTATCTGGTGTTTCTCTACAGCTGAAGCCATAAACACCGCCCCCACCCCCCTCTCTCACAGAGCAAACCCCAATCTGAAACATTGACAATTTTATGGGAAAAAATGAGATTGTTTTCCTCAATATAATGATTCATTTTGATAAATATCATCTTTTCGTTTCTCACTGGTGCTCTTTTTTTTTTTTGGCTTTTTTAACCTGAATTTTGTCTTACTCTATCAGGAGAGGGAAGTGAAGTTCTTCACTGAAACGGAGGAAAACAACCAGATGAGAGGACCCAGAACAGGAGTACATTATTTCTTATGAGTATGGCTTTTGTTTGTTTTGTCAGTTGTGATACTATTTCGACAATTGATGCTGCGCGCTATTTGTCAATGACGTAAAGGAACATAAAAAAAATATAGTTGCTTAGAGGAATTCTGGATACAGAGACTGCTAATCATGGAAGATAGAAATGCACCCCAGCTCTCCAGTATGACTGTTGGTTTCGAATAGCTTGTTCTGTGGACCAACGATGATTTGATTTTTCATGTTGTTTCTTCCGTTCCTCGTCCATAAAATGAAACTCTACGTTAGATCCAGATTGTAAGTTTTTAGAGTACTTGCTGCTCCATGCTAGAGTCAAAGTTGTGCTAGAACTTTCAGTTGTAATTTAGGCCTTTATTACGAGCAAATGGCCATCTTACTGTGTTTTTGTAACTTTTGTACCTTAATCCCATACTTTTTAAGCTATTTCCCAAACTAGTGTTTTTTTCTGATGAAGTGTGGATTATTAAATTCACCTTTTTTAACGTGAATATGTGTTTGCAAAACACGCTTTTAAGGTTTTCTAGTGAAAAAATATTTTGTTTTTACATTGGAAAGAAATTACACATTTTTAAGGAAACGACAGTGGTCGGGAAATAAGTTGGAAAATAGGGTAGTGGTTTGGCATGCTGCAAAGGAGGCCTGGGCTTATTTGCTGCTTTGAGGATGGATTAGTTCAAAACGTGGCTAAAATAGTTATCGTAATCTCAAAATGTGTGTTTTTCCAAGAGCCATTCGCCTTTATTCTTTAGGAGATATGTTCTAATTCCGCTTGGGCTACGGTGATTAATAGTCGAAATCAAGTGAGTAATCGACGAAAGTTTCGACACTTTGTAGTAAAAAAAAAAAAAATCTCAAAAATGTGTGTGTACATTCCACTTATTTTGTTTTGAGGAAAAATCTTATTAAATTCACTTGTTTGATCGTGTAGGAGTTCACCCTTCCCTTATTAAAAAATAACTGCGTAATTTTTTGTTATCATACAGAAAAGTTGGGGGATTGTACCATAACTTTTTGTTACCATATGCAAATGTGTATTATTATACATACACGATACATTCAATTTTGGAAGAATGGAGTCATTTTGAAGAAAAAATAAGTTAATAAACTAAATATAAAAAATAAACGCTACTTTAAAAAATTTAGAAAAAAAAAAACTTTGAAATAGCGTTACCCCACGATACATTACTTTTTCGGCATAAGTTATATTTTATAGCAGCCTACTCTTCATGATACCTGCATCAATTGGAAGGTTCATCTATCTATGTAATAGTATTACACATAGTCCTATTTACACAAAACACAATAACAGTTTAAGTCATTTAGATTTGACGGTTTATATTATGATTTAAATTTTAACTTTTTAACCACAAATCTTTTAACCACAATATCTCGTTTAAATTTAATCTTTTAACCACAATAACTCAAAACATATATTAAAAAAAAAAAAGGTACTTTACACGGGAACACTCTAATATTACTTAGATAGGCTTGCATGTAGCAGCCAACATTGCCAATAAAGCTGTCTTTTTGGAATTCATATGATTTTACTAGGGGTAACTCGTGTTTGAAGGTACGGTGCAACGTAAGTGAGATGTGATAAATTTTGGGGGAGGGGGAAAATTCAATGTGAATGGTTTTGAGAAAGATGTCGGTGGCCGTTGGATGAGTTTAATGTGACCATCGGATGAATTTATTGAAATCTGTCCTATTTTATATTATAGATTATAGATGACAAGCTTGTAGTTGACTTTTTTTTTTTTCTTTCAATAGGCAGTTTAATTACTAGTTTTCTTTTAAATAACCTTCTAATGGGTATGTGATTCAAATATTACAATGATATTGATGGTGATAATTGGTCCATCATTCTATGATATCTTCATTCAAACCGTGTTTAGATCAAGGTTGAGATAAGTTATGAGTGTTGTTTAATACAAGTCATATGACTAGATTGGAGACTAACGTAAGGTGTTAAGTTTGAAAAAACGAAAACACCGTCATATCGTATCCCATTCAAAATCAAGTTTTGGGGTAGTATGGTCATTTTCAACTATGGTACAAATTAGTATTAATCTTACATCGCCTATCATATTTGATTAGTTTGTATCTTTATGTGGTGTCGTGTCATTGAACGTTGTATCATTAGACCTTTACTAACAAAAGTCCCTAAAACATGAGAAAATATTCAACGCAATGAGGTGATACAATAGTATCAACACCCAATAATACAATTCCAAATGAATAAAGTGAACCTCCACCGGTGTATTTAGGTAGTTATTGACTTATATGGATAGGTAGTATTGACTTATATGGATAGGTAGTTATAAATTTGTGTGGGGTCCTTTTTTTATTTTTACACATTATTAGTTGGTGATACCACGTGACAATGCTGACGTGGTATAACATGATACTAAATTGACCACTAAACTAATTTTATCCTAATCTATACCTTTTTTTTTTCTATGAATATAGAGAAGGATACATGCATATTTTTAAGGGAAATTTGGAGGCCGGTCCCCCTATATGGACTTATTTGGACTTAAGTCCGTCAAGGAAACTTATTTGTTATGAAGTCCGTTTTTTGTCAATTTTACCATAATATCCCTTCCCTTAGAAGTGAAATAAAACTAAAAATTAAAAACTCCTAAATCTTAGGAGTTTGACTAACATTAAAATATTTTCTCTCTCATATCTATCTATATCCATATATAGGTTAAGAGTTTGACTAACATTAAAATTTTTTCTCTCTCTTATCTATCTATATCCATATATAGGTTAGGTGTGTGTGTATATCTATATAATAAAGTAGCTAGATTTCTTTGTCTTTAGCTTTTCGCGGCTCAGATCATTTTTAAGTTTTTGATCCAACGATTCTAATTAATCTACATTCCTACAGGACTCTACTACATTCATTTTATCTCTCCTCATCCTCATTCAAACCATTGGAGAGATATCTACATCCTTACAGGACTCTACTACATTCTTTTTTATCTCTCCTCATTTCCATTCAAACCATGGGAGAGATTGACTTGGACGGTTATACACACACACACACACACACATATATATATATATATAATAAAAATAAAATATATCTAAAATCTATTAAAACTCTAATAATAAGGATTATCTCTAAAAAAAATATAAGTTCATTAACATATGCCGTCATATTTATATATCTATATTGATATCTATATCAATATATATAATTCAATTTATATAATAAACAGTTCAAACGCGTAATTTAAAATTAACAAAATAATAGTACAATAACAAGGATTATCGCTAACAAAGTATAGGTTTATTAACATATGTTTAATAAACGGGTCATATTCGGGTGAGACTTGTCAATCCGTTTAAATAAATTATATATATATAAAATAATGAATGAGTAAAGAAAAAAAAAATAAAGAAAACATTTCAAAAAAAAAAAAATAAGCATATCAATAGTAGGAAAGTGAAGTTTTGAGCCTTGAGGCATTGAATTGCCTTTTGCCCCTTTTCTTTGAATCCCACATCGACAAGGAGTGGAGAGGGAAGACTTCAGTTGCCTATAAAAAAAGGTAGTGAACTTCTCATTTTAACCAACCTTTGTGGTGTGATTTTCACGTGAGCTGTTGGCTGAAATTCTTTCAATTGAGGAAAGTACAGTTGGAAGCAAATAAATGGAGTGTAAAAATTTATTAAAATAATATTTTATTTTTTTGTAAATGGGTTAAACGAGTCGTGCCGTGTTACCTGTTTATTAAATGGTTCATGTTCGTGTTAAAATTTTTTACCGGTTTACTCAATTATCGGTTTGACGTGATTATGATTAGAATTCGAATTTAGCTGAATTTGATTGTCAAGTATAAAGTATATATTTTTGTTTAAACTTAACTTTGCTTGAATTTTACGAATATTCAAAGTTGAAGTCAAAATTGAAATTGATTGTAAAAATAATAAAGAATAATTAAATTATATAGTAAGTGAGAATACGCTATGCTATGAAAAAATCTGTATTTAAATTATATGGGTTAAAATACAAATTTTTAAGTTTATATACAACAAAAAAATTTAGAATTTAAGGTCAATTTCATGTTGGTTTAATCAACAACAAATAATATTAAACACGAAATGAACCTTAAATTATAAATTAATATATATTTTTATCAGAAATTGACATTTAATTTTGTCCAATTTATATTCAACTTTGTCAAATTAATATCAAATTAATTTTTATTGTTATCAAATTAATATTAAAATTCATTCAATCAATTTTTTGGGGGTACTAAATTATATCAATTTTTTGGGTACTAAATCAAATCTTATTTTATTTTATTAAATTTTTATTTTTTTTGGGTACTCAAGTTGGAGAAAGGCAATTATAAAAATAATAATTTTTTTGGGATAAAATCATCACTTTACGTTAGCAATATTGAAGGAAGGGAGACAAAGGGGTCTCTGTGTAATAAATTTTAAATTTTGGGGATTTCCGTGTTATTTATAAAATATCAGGGGGTGTCTTCATAATATTGTCAAAACTCAGGGGAAGTCCGTATTTTTTTCCCTATTTTTTAATTAGATATTAATTTATTATTATTTTATCATAAAAACTTGAATTATTATATTTTTAATAAAAGCAGTTATTAATTAGGAAGGTTTGTTGGTAGCCAAAAAAAAATGTGTGAGAGTATGTTTCTGTGTATATTTATATGTGAATGATTGAAAATTTGGTAATTAAATTTATAATTTTGTTGTGCCATTTGGGGTTGAATGGTGATAGTGGTCATAAATTCATGAGTTTTATAAATGAGTAAGATTTGGTTGATTTTATTTATCGCTTAACGATTGTGAATTTAATTGTGTTATGTTAGTAATTTTTTTTTTTTTTTTGCTTGAGATATATATTACATGGAGATAGGGTGGATTGAAAATATGGTGATTAAGTTTATAATTATATTCTATTATTGGATTGAGTGGTGGTAAATGTGATAAATTCTTGAGTCTTATAAATGAGAAAAATTTTATTTATTACTTAAAGATTGTAAATTTCAATGGATTATGTTAATATTTATTTTTTTTTTCGGAGGCATTTGTATATATGGTGTTGTTTTGAAGAGTTGTATATATTTTTACGACAGTTCTATTAATATGGAGGATATGATCGGCGATATATTTCGAGTCATTTTAAAAGAAGAATTTGTATGAATATTTTTGGCTCATTCTTTTTGAATTTGGACAATTGTGTAAGAATTTTTTGTTTGTTTTATAGTGCCTTCAGGCACGGGTAATGACTAGTATATATATATAGTAACATTAAAAATAAAAAATAGTAACATTCAAATACAAAAAAAAATTATCATTTGGACACAAAAAATAATACATTTAAATACAAAAAAATAGTAAAATTTAAACATAAAAAAAATTGAAACTTTCAATATTAATATTTTTAAAAAATAACATGTTCAACAAAAATAGTAACATGCTTAATAAAAACTGTAACATACTTAACAATAATTTTCTCTCAAATTCAAAGGTAAAAAATAGTACAATTCAAACACAAAAAATAGTAATATTCAAAAACAAAACAAATAGTAATATTGAATATTAATATTTAGTAAAATAATAGTAGTAACATGCTCAAAATAATAGTAACATAAACAGTAACATACTCAACAAAAGCAGTAACATAATAAAAAAAATAGTAACATGAATTTGAATATATATATATATATATATATATATATATAGAGAGAGAGAGAGAGAGAGAGAGTTTTGAATTTGAATTTTAAATTTATGATGAAGATTGTATTGATATATTTTAATTGACCTTGAATTAAGGGATAACAATTTCCAAAATAGGAAATTAATTTAACTTCCTTTCAAGCAAGGGTATTTTTGAGATAAAAAAAAAAAGTGGACTTAAGTCATTACATATAATTTTAAACATGAACTTAGCCCCTTATAAGTTTCCTTGCATGACTTATCTCCAAACAAGTACATCTAGGAGGACTCACTTCCAATTTTCACTATTTTTAAACATATTTCACCAAATATCATATTACAATCGAAAGAGTCCAAGAAGACCAATAAATCCAAATTCAAGCACCACCTCCAAAAGGCGTAATAAACCCGAAATGAACTGAAATCCTACGTCAATTACGGCAAGAGGTTCAGGTCGTGGTCTACCGCTTTATGACCTAACTATACATACCCTATGAACGTTATTCACATTTTGTGTGCTCTAGCAACGGTAACAATGGGTTTCACCTCCACGCTGTCTAAATTAGCCAAACGCACTCGCAACTCAAATATCATGTTGTGGGTCCGAAAATGCCAACATTTTCATCCACTGTGCGGTGTAAATGTATTTGGGATGATGAATTTAAGGTTTGATTTGGGCATCATAGTATTTTTCGAACATATAAAAATCATATTTTCGGGAGCGTTTATTCCACAAACAACTTGAGATTAGTAAGTTGATCATTCTGGATCAATCCTTTTTATTATTATTATTAGTATCTCTTTTAAGGAAATAGTATAGCTTCATGAGTTGAACCAATCAACATTTGACTTGCTTAGCAATTTAAATTATTCCAAGTTTGAAAAATATGAGGAGAGGGTCAAAATTAATGGCTTAGCATTGCTGAATATTTAGATTGATTCTAGTCGTAGAAGTCACTTTCATTAATTAATTCAACTAGGGATACTTTTGTCTTTTTCATGAACTGCTAGTGTTTTTTAGAACCTAACTATCATCAATCACCATTTTCGTCGGTCCAACTGACATTTTTACACTGTATTTTTTTTGACTTGATTTTTTAAGAGAAAACGTCGGTTATATTGACGTGTTTAGAATAAAGATGTTTATTAAAATGACGTATTTAATTTAAAGACGTTAGTTAGATTGATGTTTTCAAAGTTATCTGAGTTTGAGAAATACTTTCAAACCTATCGGTAAAGAAATTTCCAAACCAGCCGGGTTTGCTATACAACTCGACCACCATCTCAGCATTGTCTAACCCCTCTAGCATCACCACCATTGCTATCGGCCTAGCACCACCATCTCATCACTTCTCCACACTGACACCACCACAACCACCATCTTGCCATTATCACCACGACTATCCCACCACCACCATCACTCAACCACCATTATGACCACACCATTGCCGTGACAACCTCCATTTTTTCCCATTATTACTGCAACCATCCCCTACGACCACCGAACACTGCTACTGGCACCATTGCGGCTACAATCTATTGGGACTGGTTGTTTCATGGACGACAACCAGTCTTCATCATTACAATTTAGGTTTTGGAATAAGATGGTGATTTAACATGATATTACAGTGAGTGATCCAATATTCAGCGTTACAACCAACCCCTAGTCCACACACTACTTTAGCCTCGAGTAAGTTCATCTTCAACCTTAACTTAAAGTTTTACTTAAATTTGAATAAAAAACTTGATTTGATATATAATATTTTAATGGACAAACTAAAATTTAAATAAGACAAATTAAAATTTAAAAGAAGACAAACTCAAAATTTAAAAAAACGTGAAATATAATTATTAAATCTTTAAAGAAAAATAAAATCTAATCATTGAAAATTTAAGTTTTGCTTGATTTGAGTTAAAATTTAATTTTTTTTTTTTCATTTAGTATGAGTTTGAGTAAAAGACTTAAGCTCGTTTTTAACTGCTAAGAATTAAAGATGCCTGAGGTAGATCATGCTATCAATCCATTTTTTTTTTTTTGGATTTTGGTATCAATTTGAACGAAACACTCTAGCTTCATAGTTGGACCCATATTAAAAATTAACTGGCTATAACGATTTAAATTAGGAAAAATTACCAATAAGTATTATTTTTTCCCACAAAAATCTGTTAAGTCCTATTATTTTTGTTTTATATCAATGAAATCCTATTCTTGATATTTTATTTCAATTAAGTCCTAAATTTCATTATTTTCCAATTTTATCTTTATCTTTTAGTTATCAAAACTCTTTCATTCTTTTGCATTCTTAAAACCAATTAAGAGAACAAAAAATTCTTGTTTATAAAATTAACATCGAAACCCTATAAAAAAAACTCAGATAACATAAATTTCATAGTAGGACCCAAAGAAAACTCACATTTTCTTATCTCATTAGGGTACCTAATCTTAAAACTCGAGATAATATTTGCCCATTATTTAATAAAATAAGAAAGGTTAAAACAACTACATCAATAATATTTATCGATTCATTCCATTTTAATGTCGTTATCGATTCAAACGCAAAAACTAAAATAAATCCCTAACTTAATTATTTTCAATCCAATATAAATTAATAGAACATGATTTTGGTAAGAATTAGCTTAAATTGATATTGATGTAGAATCTGCAATATTCTATTAAATGTGATTCTAAGAATGCAAAAGAATGAAAGAGTTTTGGTAATTAAAGGGTAAAGATAAAATTGGAATATAATGGAATTAGTACTTAATTAAAATAAAATATTAAAAATCGGACTTCATTGATATAAAACAAAAAATATAGGACTTAAAAGATATTTGTAGGAAAAAGTAAGACTTATTGGTAATTTTTTTTTTAAATTATTCCAAGGTCAAAAAATAAAATGATAGGGTCAAAATAAAAAATAAACAATAGACGGTCAAATTTAATGCCTTAGTATTGCGTGAGAGAAATAATCACACATACATTTTTTCCTTCCTATGACCTTTTGTTTAATATGCTAGTTGACTTATTTGGCAGCTTTATTGTCCCAACTACTAACTCTCAACAATAAACGCAATTCAAAATAGATTGAATAGGATTGTTTTCAATATTTAAATTGATTTTTGTCCTAGAGGTCACTTTTACTTAATTAATTCAACAAGGGATATTTTTGTCTTTTTAATAAAGCCATTGGCTAACGCCCGTCTTCTTGCTTGAATTCCATCTTGAAAGTCCTCTAAGATTGAGATGATTAAAATCAATGTAGAAGAACAACACTGATATGACTTAGAGTACTTATCGAGAATTATTCGATTTATAAATTCAACTCAAACCAAACCTCTTTCAAATAAATCCATTTAAGGCCTCAAAGGCTCTATGTGAGCAAGTGTTCCTATGCACAATTTATAGGACACGCTAAACTAGAATAGTGTACATAGTGAAATGGGAAAATCACCCAAGCTTTGAGCACTTTTTAGTTTCATTTCAACACAAGAGCAATGAGGAGATTAGTGAAAAAAATTAATTTTCCAAAAGAGAAGTAGAGAAAGTAGAAACACATTTTGTCTTGATCTTTGGAAGAGGGAATAAACATTATAGCATTCAAATCCCTTCATATTTCAAATATTTTAATTTTAGTCAACTTAAATATCCCACCCCTTAAATATATTAAACCCCTTTTCATAAGTTTATCTGGGTGTCGTTGACATCTTGTGGAAGTTTTAAAATCTGGCAATAAATAAAACTTAATTGATGGTTGCATAAATTACCAATGAGATTCAATAACAATTTTTTTTTTAAAAAAATCGATTATCAAATAGGTTTGGCATTGAAAAACTATAATCCAATTTTACTTTTGGTCAAGGATCAAAATTTTATTTCGGTCATCTAGAAAATGAAAACGTTTCGACCCGTTTCAAAAATGTTTCGACCTGTTTCAAAAATAGAATAAAAACGAATAAAAAATTTGAGAATTATTTTTTTAAAACATTGGTCGAAATATACCAAAATATCTTAAAATACCTTGAAATATTCTGAAACAATTGTGTAAATGCGTGAAAATATTATGAAACACCTCAAAATATTAAAATTTCGATTCAATCATTGCTTCGTTTCGATCTCCTTGAAAACAGAAATGTTTCGGCTATTTGGATAGTTTCGAGAAAAAATTTAATCCTTACTTTTGGTACTGTTTGGACATAAAATATAAAATCTCAAAAATATTCAATGTATTGACATCTAATAATCTAAATGCACTGAGAAAATACCACGTGGCAGAATCTGAAGAAAGACGAGAGATGATCAGCCACAACTATATTTGAAAAGAGGAATAACCAATTGGAGGTTACCATCCATTAACTGTCGATGGAAACAAAATCGTCGAAGACAGTGGCTATAAAAGGGTATGTAGTGGAGAAAATGAAAGATACACTTACACCCTCACAAGATCCATGATCCGGGCATTTTAAGAGTAGTTTTAGATTAGTTGTAGGAAATAGTTACTACAACAATCAAGACTGTTTATCCAGTCTTTTCTGTAACCGAAGTCTCTTCGATTGAATTAATAAACGAGTCATCTTTTATTAGTTCATTGTACTATGTGTTTATCCATTTAATTTCATCCAAAAAAGTCCTGAAACAAGACATTTGAACCCCTCACAAACAATCGCCTGAAAACTATCCGTCAATTGTATTTTTTCATCGAACTTAACAGTTTTTGGAGCAACAATCTTTTGGCACGCTCGGTGGGACAACATTATTAACTTTGATCAAGAAAATGGTTTGAACTAAAAAGCAAGATGAGATCGTGTTTGACACTAATGAAATTGTAGAAATGATGCCAAGTAGTGGCAATCGTGAAACAAGTTTGAATACCAATCTAGTGGAGTCTGCAAATCCAAAAAATGGCCACTGTTAGATGGAGAAGGAATTCCTTTCTTATCTCCCTTCAAAGAGGATCAGATGACACTTCCAATAGTGGTTTCTTCATAGAAGTTATCTCTTTTGACGTATCCAAAGAAAATGGAGTACTTGTCTTTTTGCGGAGAAGATGAGTTTATTCAGTCTCTTGCTCGTTGATGGTAGAAAACATTGGCACATCAGCGACTATTTGAAAAGACTTAACCCTCTTTGAGGGATGGGCAGCAACATCATGAGCATCGATAATAGATTGTACCAGTTTTTGAGAAGAACCTCTTTGTCTTTTTTTCTTTGGCTTCTCAATCAAGACAACTTTACCCTTATTTGGATCAGTAGAGGAAGAAGGGACAAAAGTAGATACCTCAGTTGGTTTTTTCTTTCAATTGGTAGAAATTTCATTTGCTTGTCGATTATCAAAACAAAGCTTGGACACATACTCGTCTATAGAGCGGATGAATACTAAGGCTGAAATGTTCTACCACCACTCTGAATAAAAGGAAGATTGGGTTAGGCTAGAAACAAAATGAGGGAATCTAAAAGATTCTAGCAACTTGTCATAAGCTCGAGAGATTTGGTGGACTAGAACATCTTATTTTATTTACATCCTCTCACCTGCAGGGTCGTCGATAGAGGTATGCATTTAGGGGAAATAAATGTTTTGAGTCAGGCCAAATTGTCTGGAAAACTGACTAGGATTGTAGCTTTTGACGCTGCAATTGAAAAATTTGGAGACAGATATAGAGCCTCCCACGAGAAGGTAACGAGGTAGCAAGACACTACCCTAAAAGATACGTTGTAATTCGCTAGCTTCTTCAAAGGCAGTATCTGGGTCAATAAAGAAAGACTCAAAAAGAGAAAAAGAATAGAGAAACTCAGAAAAAAGAGTATATAAAGAGTCTAATCTATCTTTTCTGAGAGTGAAAAAGGCTCTAAAACAAGAATCGAAAGTTTTCTCTATATATAATGATGGGGAAGACAAAAATCAATGAGCATAGTTCAGGGGTTCATACTTGGGTCTAGGCAAAGACTCAAGGGGCCAAACCTCAGGAAAGTAGGCATAGAGCTAAGACTAGAAGAGCCAGAAGGGCACTCCACAGCTGACAATAATCATATTTTCTGTCAGATTAAAAAGGTCTTTTTACAATGCCCTTGAAACAAAAAGGGCCAAGACAAGCTTCTTTCTATTAGCCAATTGAATGACTACTCCAACATATTTCTTGGATACCTTGAAGCCAGGAACATAGAGAACAAATCGATAGAGCCAAGGGAGAAGGAAAGTAACATGCTTCATAAATGAAGGGTTGAGAGATTTAGAAGCAAAGAAATGATTGATGAGTTCACTATATACCCTATACTGGATGGGATTTAAAAAAAATCATAACCAGTATCGGTAGAGATGCAAACGTTTACCTCCATACTTGTCTATGGAAGTCCCGTTAGATGAACAATGTCTAGTATTGTTAGGGACATCATGCCAATAGGAAAGAGCATAACATTGCTTTGGGACCAGAAACATGAGGCAACACCAATCAACCACCGATTCATGTGCATTTCGCATGTAGAGAGCTTAATCATTTCAAAGATACCTAAGCGTCTCCATTGAGAGGTAAAATGAGGCTCTAACTTTGCAACCCAATCGACCCAATGTTGATTAGGGTTAATCCATGAATGAAGAGGATTAGTTCCCTGATTCCAGATTTTCATAGAAGTTGGGACTGATTCAGCATTAGGGTTTCGCCTTTGTGAACAGGGTAGTCATTCGAGAATCCCTCGTAGACATACGACTTGAAGGAAGGACGAAGAGCAAGAGTCCCACTAGAATTAGGGGTAAGAATTAGAATCCTATGATCTATTGAATCATGTGTTATCTGCTTGATATTATCAGTAGGAAATCTCGGTGAGAAAGGAATTTCAGATGAAGAAGAAGATGGAGGGTTTTGCTTCTTTGGAGCCATTTCAAGCACTAAAAAGAATAATCGCTAGAGAAAATAAAGATAGGAAACATGAAGCAAACGAAAGAAAGCAAAATGAATAGGTCAGCTGCCAAGACTCTTTAAATAAGTGTTTTGAGAAAAATGACGGTCGTGAATGTTCATTCATTTGGGTTATTAATTAAACCCAATTAAATGAGGGGCATTATTTGGATATAAAATATAAAATTTCAGGAGTATTTAATGTATTGATATTTGGCAATCTGAATGCACTGACAAGATGTCATGTGACAGAATCTGAAGAAAGACGAGAGATGATCAGCCACAACCATATTTGAAAAGAGGAATAACTAACTGAAGGTTACAATCCAGTAACCGTCAATGGAAGCAAAACAATTGAAGACAGTGACTATAAAAGGGCATGTAGTGGAGAAGATGAAAGATACACTCAAATTCCCTCAAGTCCCACGATCTAGGCATTTTAAGAGTAATTTTAGATTAGTTTGAGGAAACATTTATTGCTATAATCAAAGTTGTTTATCCAGTCTTTTATGTAACAAAATTCCCTTCGATTGAATTAATTTTCTCTTTTATTATAGTTTCATGTACTATGTGTTTATTCATTAATTTCATCCAAGGAAGTTCTGAAACAATACATTTGAACCCTTCACAAACAATCGCCTGTAAATTGTCTATTGACTGAAAATTGTTCATTTATCTCAACAGATTTTGGAGCAACATTTACGTAGTAATGTTTTCAAAGAAGAATGGAATAAGTAAGAAGATGGAATGGAATGTCATTACAATTCTATATTTGGCGATAACTAAGATTAAGTACTAGAATAGAATGATTCATTACAACATTTGGATAAATCATTTTTTTCAGTGGATTAGAAAGAAATTTAACGAAAAAGTCCATTATGACATTATAATAGTTGAAGTTTAGGGGTTAAATTGGTAGTTAACTCTAATAGTTATAACAATTTTTTAGCACTTAACAACAGCCATCACTATCATTTCCAACGCCCCACTAGCATCGCCATCATCATTGTCAACTTAGCACCACCACATCACCTCTCCACACTAACACGACCACAACCACCATCTTGCCATTATCACCGCGACAACCCCACCGCCACCATCACTCCTCCACCACCACTATCACTTCTCCACTACCTCTAGAACCTTCATTGCCACATTATTATTACCACCATCTCCTTTGACCACCCACCATTGTTGCTGGCATTATTGCTGCCATAATCTATCGGGGGATGGTTGTCTCATAGACGACAGGATGAGAATAGTGGTGGCGTGGGAATTCATGACAGAACCAGGATTTTATGTTGAGTGGGCCAAACAATGTCATAGTTAAAGATTTTGTTTCAATGGGATAGATTTACTTTCATACAATATCGTTGTAGTTTGAACTATAAAATCCAAAAATTAGTTCTTACCATCATAAAAGTTAGTTTATAATAATGTTGTGATCTTCTTACTTTCTCATTATGATATAATATAATAATCTTGAATAAATTATTCTTTGAAATAATAATTTTGCACGATACCATAGTAAAAGCGTGTTGTGAGTCAATATATTGTTTCTTATATAGACTCATCCAATCTAGTATTTCGATTGTAAGACCATCACTCATCCATTTGATTTTATGCTCCATTTAGTTATTGAATATCAACTCATCAATATTTAGTGCAATACGTAAGTAAATTCCCTATATATAAATAAAAAAACATAGGGATTTTTAAAAACATAGGAATTTTGAAATTGTGAGGGGTGTCATCGCCCCCTAGGCCTATGTATGGTTTTGTCCACACATATGATGATGGCTGCAACGAGGATAGTGGTAGCAATGGTAATGGTAAAGTGGTGATGGTTATGGTGGTGGTGGACTTGGTGGAGATGTTAATAGTGGTATGGCAACAGAGTGGTGGGGTTGTGGTGGGGTGGATGTGTGGTGCCAACAATGGGGGTCGTTGTCGGTGGTGGTGTGATTGTGGGATCATGGAGGTGGTAGCAGCGATGAGGTGGTGGAGGTGCCGAAAGAAGAAGGATCAAACTTTTAATCTTAATGAATTATAGTTAGATAATGAATAATATCATCTTATACTTTATAATATCGGATGCTATATTTTATAGAAGCAAACTTCACACGTGAGTTAATTTCTAGTTCGATTTTTTTTTTTTTGGGTGCTATGGAGGGAACCTCATCTACCTAGGTTCCCTTAAAAAAATAATACTACATAGGTCAGCGTTCAGAAAAGATGCAATACTAGCAGGGGGATTGTTTAATTCGACCCAATCTACAGACTAGCTAACTCCAAGGTTAGCAAGGTGATCCGCACACTGATTCCCTCTCTCGGTGTATGCATAGTGCATAAACTTGACATTGCAGGACTTCATGATATGCCTGCAGTTTTCCACCAAGACTTTGGTTGATAAGAGGCTGAAGCTTCCTCTAGCATCAGGAGATCAAAGGTCCCCATAGAGTCAGTCTCCAGAATGGTAGGCACTCCCTTGACTTCAATCATCTGGAGTCCTTTAAATGCTGCCCATAGCTCAACTTTCAACCTGTTTGCACAATTGATTCTACCAAAGAAACCACTGCACCAGATTCCTCTTTCATCGCATAATGTGCCATCAATTCCAGCTGCTCCAGGATTACCCTTAGAGCTGCCATCCATATTTATCTTGAGATAACCTACAGGTGGAATTTCCAACTAATTAGTTTAACTTTTGTGGGATTTCCAACTTCCAAATCCTGTCCCATGACTCCCCATAGATTAGGGATTCATTCTGAGAAACAATGTAGTCATAAAAGGAAATAAAGGATAACTTAACATTGCTTGCCGTACCCAAGCAGGGTGAGTCATCTTGCTGTGAGTATTGGGGTAGTGGGGTAAATTGAATATCATGTAAAAAATTCATGGGAAGATTCATACCTGAAATCTATGGACTCCAAACACCACCTGTACTTATGACTGGCAGTGCTCTATAAAAAAATAAAAAATTTATGTAATTACATTAAATGGCATATCAAATTTTATAAGTTTATTTTTGTATCATCAATATGTATGTACATAATTACAAAAAGTAATTTAATTTTATTCTAGTAATAATAAAAAACAAAAATAATTCCTCAATGTTTTAATTAAAATATTATGTTGTAAAATTTAAAAAATATACGACGTTAACATAATAATAAAACATAAATAAAAATAAATAGTCCATGTTTTAGCCTAGAAAGGTAGTGTTGTCTTAATTTTTTTAATAGTAACATAATATTTTTATAGAAAATATTCAAATATGAGATTTACATACTATATTTACGATTTTTTTATTCTCAATATGTTTAATTTTCAAATATATATGAATACATTTATACTTGGGGTGTGTGTGTGTGAGAGAGAGAGAGAGAGAGAGAGAGAGGGAGAGAGAGATACCTGATGAGTGTCATACGGATTGGATTAACTCACTTGATTGATCGTACCACTACTAATAACAACACATACATATAATCAAATAGCTATAGTGGTTGTGTGTGCAGTGTGTACAGGGATGGAGCCAAAATTTTATCGTGAGGGAGGCCAAACAGTAGAACAATAAGGAATTTTATTCAATAGGATCATTCAACAAAGCATCGCCATGTTAAATTTTTGGTTGTATAAAACTCATCAAAATTAACTTTCATATGATATCATACAAAAAAAATTGTTTTGATTATAAATTCAAAAATTGATTCTCAATTCTCATAGTTAAAATTAGTTTGGTCACGTAATGGTGATCCACTATTCTTGCATTTGTGGCGTGATCTAATGGTTATTAATAAATTACTATAAAAATATTAGTTTCACATGAAAATAATTTATTGTGAGTCATCGCATTATTTTTGAGTCATTGCATTGTTGGTGATAGCCTGATCTGAACGCAAATTCACTTTTTTTTTTCTTTTGATCATCAAATTCATCCAAGCATATGCCTTCGTCAGCACGCAAGATTGACATATCACGTATTTATTAATCAAATATTAGGTCATTAAGGGAAACATAAGATTTTTAAAACATAAGGGGGGTATGTTATTACTTCTGAAAATCTTAGCCATAAGGGAGCTTCATCCCCAAGTGTGTATACGTAAGAACACTTGAGATAGAGAGAGGGGGTAGAGAAGGTGAGGGTTGTGCGTGCGGTGGTTATGCGTCGAGGCAAAGATTGAGAGGGGAAGAGAGGGGAACACAGTTGATTGGTCATGTCTATCTTTTTCGGAAAGTAAAGGTGAATTGCATATCAAAAGAGATATAAAAGTAGGGGCATCCCCATGGTATTACAAAGTAAGTAAAAACAAATATGTGTGAGGTGTGAGCAAATACCTACACCTCAGATAGATTTGTCAAAAAAAGTTTTCATACGAAAGGAAGCAAAAAAACACTAGATGAAACTGGGAAGTTACACAATACAGTTGCTTGAGAGTTGTAGTTTTTCAAAAATTGCAAGATTCAGCTGAGAGCTTTTGAATTTCAGATATGCAAGTTTGTCCCTTACAGTTTGCAACATGGTTTTGAAGATAGTGCTTGGATCCTTTGCTTTGTTAACAAAAATTCTGGTGTTTCTTTCCATCCATAGATAGTAGACAGCAGTTGAGAGACATAGCTTTGAAGGACTGTGAATAATGACTTTCCTTTCCAGTGATGTGCAACCTTTGAGACAAAATTAGTCCAATGCATGTATTGCTAAGAGAAGTTAAAATGTTGGGTGAGTATGCTCCAGACTCTTTGAGAGTATTGGCACTCAAAGAACAGGTGAAAATGAGACTCAATACCTTCACCACATAAAGCACACTCCAGATCTTGGTGAGGGGCATAAACATGAATTCTGTCATTTGTTTTGAGCCTCTGCCTAATTGCAATCCAAAGGATGAAACTTGGTCTAGGAACAGATTGACTGTACCAGACAAGTCCGTGACTCTGTCAAATGCATTCTAGTTTGGCAAATAAAGGGGCATGGAGTTTGAAATTTCCAAAGCTTTCCCTGATGGATGTGGTGGCCATCTCCATTAATTGTTATGAATGATGGTGCTGACTTTTGTTGCCCTTGAGGTGTTTGTGGATTGGAGGATGCTCTGGTCATATCTCTGAAGCAAATGCCCCAATGGATGCCAATTGTCAAGCCAAAGAAATGTATCATTTCCATTCCCAATTTTGTGGAGGAGGAAAGGTCTGAAGGCTTCCCTCATCTTAAGCAAATTGAGTCAATTCCATGAGCAGCATTGAGGAGTCTTGACATCCCAAAGAGATTTCCCTTTTAAATGAAAAATGTGGATCCACTTGATCCAGAGGTTGTGTTTATCATGTAACAACTTCCATAGATGTTTGAAGAAGATGGTTGTATTCCATTCTTTAAGCCTTCTAATACCTAGCCCTCCTTCCTTCTTTGGAAGGCATACATCATGCCAAAAGACTTTTGCAGCGGAGGTTCTCCATTCTGTGTCTGACCATAAGAAGGCTCTCATTATCTACTCCATCTTATCAATAGTTTGTTGTGGTATTGCCAAATGTGAAGCCCAAAAGATTTGAATGCTGCTAAGTACTGAAGTTATAAGTTGAAGTCTACCTGTATAAGACATAAATTTGTTAGTCCAACTCCTTACCTTAGCTTCGATCTTGCTTGTTAATTCAGCACATTGCTGTGAGTGGAGTCTTCTTGTGATGAGTGGGATGCCAAGGTATCTGATGGGCATTGAGCCTTCCATAAATCCCAAGCTTTTAATAATCTATATCTTCACTTCTAGAGGGACCATTGAGAAATATATGTGACTTTTAGATGGATTGGCTTGAAGACTAGAGAGGGTTTGAAATTGTAGAAGTGATTCCTTGAGGATGTTCACAGAACTCAGGTTTCCATGACAGAGAAAGAGGAGATCATCTGCAAAGGTAAGCTGAATGAGGTTGAGTTGTTTACACCTCCAGTGGTATTTGAAGCTCCTATTTCTGTGCACTTGTCTCTGAATACTCAAGTGTAAAACCTCCATGGTTGTAACAAATAGGTAAGGGGATAGTGGGTCCCCTTGCCTTAGACCCCTCTCATTTGAGAAGAACCCAACTAATTCACCATTGATATTTACTGAGAATTTAGGAGTGGTGATACAGATTTTGATCCATTTCATGAAATCAGTTGGAAACTTAAAAGCTCCCAGTGTGTCCAATATGAAATCCCAATCAATTGTATCAAAGGCTTTCGTCATGTCAATCTTGATTGCACATCTGGATGGACCCTTGTTCCTGTGATAGTTTCTTAGCAATTCTTGTGTTAGGAGGATGTTATCACTGATATACCTGCCAGGGACAAAAACAGTCTGATTTGGGCTAGTGATGTCTTGCAGGACATATTTGAATATGTTTGTTAGCACTTCAGAGATTACTTTGTATAATGTGTTGCAAAAGGAGATTGGTCTGAATTCACCCATGGTGGATGGATTGGAGACTTTAGGAACGAGAGTAATGAGAGTGTTGTTCCATTCTCTGAGGAGTTTATCTCTACAGAAGAATTCCTTGACTGCATCAATGAGATCATTACCAATAATATTCTAGGCTTTCTTAAAAAAAAATAAGCATTGAACCCATCTGGCCCTGGGGCGTTCATGCTATCAATTGAGAAGAATGCATCTTTGATTTCCTCAGTTGTCACTTCCTTTACTATTTTCGTTGCTTGATTTTCAGCAATTGTGTTTTGAACAAGTGAGCAGTCTTTCAGTTCTATTGCCAGTGTGGGAATCGTTCTTCAATAGGTGTTGAAAGAAGTTTACAACCTCCCTCTTTATCTACTCTTCTGTTTCAGCTGTGGTTTCATCCATTCTCTTTAAAGAAAGAATTTTCTTCCTGTTTTTTCTGTAATTCATAATTTTGAAGAAATAAGAGGTGTTTTGATCCCCCTCCTTAAGCCAAAGGACCATTGCTTTTTGTTTGTGGAAACCTTCTTCAACTTGAACAACTCTTAAATAGTTTGCAAGTAGTTGTTTGGGCAAATAATCGAATAGTTGGTGAGAAGGGGGACTAGAAATTGAGAGGTGGAGAGAGGTATGAAATGTAGTGGTTGTCTGAGGTGGTGACTGTGCGTGTGGTGGTGAATGTTGGAAATGGTGGTTATGTGTATGGTAGTGGACGTGCGTTAGGGCATAAGGGAAAAGAGAAATAATATGTATCCCAAATCTCTAACCCAAATCTTCATTCCAAATGAAGGAAGACCATTGGATGAGTGAGTCCTATCAACTTTTTTAAATGGGACTCACTGATCCAATGGTATCCCTTGATTTGAGATGAAAATTTGGGTTGGAGATTTGGGATACATAGCATTGCTCAAGGGAAAAAGGATGGAGATTGAGAGGGAGAGTCTGAGAAGGAGAAGAGAGGGGGAAACATGTTACCTGGAGAAGGGTTTTTAATGCGGCATTGCATGAGAGAGAAAGAGATAGGGGAAAGACATGTTGTGTGAGAGAAAGAGATAGGTCGAAAAGACAAAAAGAAAGGGGAGATAGGAGATATTTGAAATCTCGTGAATAAAGGAGTGAACATTGCGTGAACTAAGGGATTAAAACAATTAAGAGAGTCAATTTTGTTTGTCGGATTAAATGTGAATATTAACTAATTAATTTGAGATATTCCAACAAATTAATAAGTTTGCGGATTCAAAAGTCTTTGTACTTTATTATAGATATGAAGAGATATTTATATATTTTTGAATTATTATATAGATAGTAATATCATTAAACATTTTAGTGAAATAATTTTGATCAATTAAAAGTTTGTAATCAACACATATAAAAGTACAATTATGGATAGAGATATACACGAGAATAAGGTTACTTTGCCCAATTGTTAGTGTCGACTTTCATGATTTTGATTTAGGTGATGTACAACTATTAATTGAAACATTATAAATTATAAATATATACATATATATATTATATTTACTTACATATAGAGATATAAGATTGAAAAATTAATTTTGGTAATATATATAGTTGGACTATACATAGATACTCACGTTGGAGAGTAAATATTGGATGTTATGATTACACAACATCATTATTGTTATATAGTATAATAATTCGATAAGAATAAATCAAGCAAGTGAATCTGACATAATTTAGTAATCAATCCTCTCTCTCATTTGATAACCACCTAAAATTTGAAAATAATTATCAAGTAAGGTACACTTATCCACTTCTTTTTTATTGAATGAGAACACCATGTAATGTGGCAACATGGTATAATCGATACACCTAATAGGCCACGTGTGAAATATCATGAAACACGCTTTGACTCAATAATTGCAACCGGGACCCAGGCTCATGTTAGTACCCAAATCCGCGCCGCCCTCTCCAGGGACCACATGCATTCACAAGCAGCCGGACAAAGAGGGCGTCACTTTCACAGTGTCTACGCTAAAAATCGCCGTTTCCAAATCCAGTAAGAAAAAATCAATTTAACAAAACCTCCCAATAGTGACGAACACACCCATCTTCTCTCTCTCTCTCTCTCTCATCTCTGCATGGGCTCTCTCTTAACATCCTTCACCGCCCACCTCCTCCTCTTATCCTGCGCACTCCTCCCTCAACTCACGCACTCCGGCGCACTATACGTCAACTCCATCCCCACAAACTTCACCGCCTCACACTTCCAATTCATCGATCTCTCCGGTGCTTTCTTATCCTCTCAAAACGGCACTTTCAAAGCCTCCATCACAAATCAAAATCCCGAAGACAAATCTTTCTATTTGGTTGTGCTCCACTCCCCCTCCGGCACGGTTATCTGGTCGGCGAATCGGAATTCTCCGATCTCAAGCTCCGGCGAAGTCCACCTCTCCGACAACGGTCTCACCATCGTCGACGACGCCGGAAAACTTATCTGGTCAACGATGCCGCTTAGTTCCCCCGTCTCCTCCTTACATCTTCAAGAGTCCGGCAATTTAGTCCTGTTCGATCATTTCAACAACTCTTTATGGGAAAGTTTCGATCACCCGACGGACACCATTGTCACTGGACAACGCTTACGTGTCAATCAATCATTGGTCAGCGCGGCTAACGAAACTGATACCTCCGAAGGTGATTACAGATTCAAAATCAATACAGTTATCAATGATGCAGTGATGGAGTGGAATGGGCTTACATACTGGCAGTTATCAATGGATAGAAAGGCCAACAGGAATTCAAATCTTCCAGTGACCCACATGGAGATTACTAGTACTGGGTTGTATTTACTCGGTGCCAATGGATCATCATCAATGTTTTTGGTACAAGTCAAGCTCCAAAATTCTTCGCGTTTAAGAATGGTAAAGTTGGAACAGAGTGGAAGTTTAAGTATCAAGAGTTACATGAGCTATAGTTGGGAAATAGAATTCACAGGTCCAGTTGATTCTTGTCGGATTCCATATATCTGTAAGAAGATTGGACTCTGTGGTAGCCGGAGTTGTTCGTGTCCACCGGGTTTTCACAGTGACCCAAAGATGGATGGTGATTGTACTCCTACTGATAGTTCTCTCACATTACCCTCTTCTTCTTGTAATGCAAGTGGTAATGGCACTGAAATGAACAATGGGCTAGTTTCTTATATGAAACTTGGGAATGGTAAGGACTATTTCGCTAATGATTATATCGAGCCTGTGAAAGTTGGGGTGAGTTTATCAGCTTGTGAAAACTTATGTACTCAGAATTGTTCTTGCTTGGGAATTTTTCATGGTAATTCATCTGGGTCGTGTTATCTGCTTGAAAATTATTTGGGTTCAATTATCTCGATCTCGACAACACAAAATGATCGAATTGGGTACATCAAAGCTATAGGTGTATCTAATTCAATTGGTGATGGGAATGATCAGAAATCTACTAATTTTCCTATTGTGGGTTTGATTCTTTTACCACCTTCTGTTGTCGTCTTCATTTTCGTCTTCATGGGAATAATTTGGTTGAGAATAAGGAAAAAGTGGTCCAGAAATGGAGGTAAAAAATTAGGCCATGGAAGGAGTTCTTCTTCATCCACCGAGCTTGAAATAATTTTAATCCCGGGTATGCCTATGAGATTTGATTATGAAGAACTTGTGACTGCTACGGATAATTTTACAACCCAAATCGGTAGTGGTGGATTTGGAACTGTATTCAAAGGTACTCTACCAGACAACACCGAGGTGGCTGTGAAAAAGATAACTTGTATTGGGAATCAAGGGAAGAAGGAGTTTTGCACTGAGATAGCCATCATTGGGAAAATTCACCATGTCAATTTGGTTGCATTGAAAGGCTTCTGTGCACACGAGGGACAAAGATTTATAGTCTATGAATACATGAATAGAGGATCGTTAGATCGTAGTCTGTTTGGCAATGGGGCTTTATTAGAATGGCGAGAGAGATTCGAAATAGCACTGGGAACAGCGCGTGGACTTGCTTACCTGCACAGTGGCTGCGAACACAAGATCATCCATTGCGATGTGAAGCCGGAAAACATTCTCTTGCATGGACAATCACAGGTATGTGGTCAGTGGGATCAATCCGATTAGATGAATTTCATTGTCATAGTTCATACTGTATTTCGTTAAACATACAGAATTTGACCCGAAAATCGATGTAATTCGAAAAACTTGTATAGAATTTTAATCAAACTATTTTAGCAAATAATCTATATAATAAATCAACTTGGTTTTTGAACTTATAGGGTATATCAAATTTTCCACCCAAAATTTCACAAACCCAACACACACTCCACAACACACAACTGCACACATACTCCAACACTGACACACACACACACGTATACATACACACTCAATATATACACACTTCAGCTATACATACACTCCAATACATGCACAATGTTATAGTTTAATGTACAGTGACTTTAGTCACGGGGTATCGCTAATCATACAATATCATATACATTTATTTACATATACAATTCAGATTGAATCACAATCGTATTGAGAATTTGTATATTCGAATTCAAATCCTTGGATTCGAAGGTGTGACAATATCAATCCCAATATAATTTATCTTTTTTTGGATTTGGGTCAAAATCTGATCTAACGAGAGGCTTACTTACTAATTTACAGGTGAAGATCTCGGATTTTGGGCTTTCAAAGCTATTAAGCCCAGAGGAATCTGGTTTATTTACAACCATGAGAGGCACCAGAGGCTATTTAGCACCAGAGTGGCTGACTAGTTCTGCCATCTCCGACAAGACAGATGTTTATAGTTATGGAATGGTGTTGTTAGAAATAGTGAGGGGCAAGAAGAACTGCACTTTACAAACACAAAGCCACAGCTCAGAAGATGATCATAGCCATAGGGGAAACAATAGTTGTCAGGTTTATTTCCCACTATTAGCATTGGAAATGCACCAAGAGAGGAGGTATTCGGATCTCGCAGACCCGAGACTCGAGGGACGGGTCACAAATGAGGAGGTGGAGAAGCTAGTGCGGGTGGCTCTATGTTGTGTGCATGAAGAGCCGATGCTGAGGCCAACAATGTCTAGTGTTGTTGGCATGTTGGAAGGCGTGTTGCCCCTTGGCGAGCCTCGTGTTGATTCGCTCAAGTTTTTACGGTTCTATGGGCGGAGATTTACGGAGGCATCGACAATAGAAGGGCACAATGAAGAAAACGAGCTTACGTTGCAACCACGAGTAGATATCGCTTTTGATAGATCTACGAGTGGCTCACACCACTCCTGCTCTTACATTTCCTCGCAACAAATTTCTGGTCCAAGGTAGAGCTGAGAGGTTCATGCTGGTGTGGATATTGTACATTCTACTAACATATAGAATTCATTGGTGTTGTGTTTTACCTTTCATGTTTAAGTTAGAGAAAATTATTTAATGGGATGTTCTGCTTAATTATATTGAAAATCTCAACTCCTCAAATCCAATTGAGTAAATTATACATATGTCCTCAAATTATGACTTTTGTTTCAATTAAGTACCTAATTTTTTTTGTCAATTGAGCACTGAATTCTCTAATTTTATCAATTGAACCCTTCTGTCTGCCTCTATTATAGTGTGTCACTCACATGACTATATGACACAAAAAGATAGGAGAACTCAATTGGCATAATTAGATAGTTCAGTATTGACAAAAAAAAAAAAGTTCAGGGGCTTAATTGATATAATGATCATAGTTTGAGAGTCATATGTGTAATTTACTTCAACCATTTGTGCTACGTGAATGACACACTTTGTCACTTTCCGTTAAAAAATCTAACGGAGGTAGACATTAAGGCTCAGTTGACAGAATTAGAGAGTTTAGGAGCTCAATTGACACAAAAAAAAAAAGGTTTAGAGACTTAATTGACACAAGAATCATAGTTTGAAAGTCATATGTGTAGTTGACCATTTTTGAGAAAGTTGTGTGTGTGTGTGTGTGTTTTTTTTGGGCTAAATGAGAGGGTTGTGTTTGATAGTTCGGATTTGTCAACATAATGTCTAAAATATCCTTGTGGATCAATCACATGAATCACTTTTTGTTAAAAAAATTGATGAGATTAGATAGGAGGTGCATGTTGAATCAAAGTAAGAAGTTGGAGGACTCAATTAGAATTAAAAAAAAAGTTCAAGTGCTTAATTCAAAATAATGATACAGTTGAGAGACCATTTGAACACTGTACTCTTTAGATTGTGTCGACTAGATTGTGCTTTCTACACGAGATTAGTTCGTTGAAACTTTGCCCATATTGTAAATATGGTAGTTATTCTCGTGGTATTCAGAGCTTAGGTGCATAGTTGTACTCCCATTAGGGAACAACTCTGCAGAGACAAAGTGCAGGCATAACTGTTCACTAAGCATACAATGCCTTGTTTGTTGTGAAATCAACAGAATATTAAAAAAAATGTAAATAGATTAATGCATAAAATATATTTAAAATAAGTTTTTTAGGAACTCAATATATCAATGTGATGATCTTTATGATCACATATTTCTTTTTCTTTCTTTTTTTCATTCATTGCTTTTCAGAGTGTTCTTTAATTAGAGAACGGATGCCGTTTATAAGCAAGGAACTGAGGGGGTTAGGGGACAAAGGATTGAATGGTCATACAAGGAGTTAAATGAGATGGTTGGGTGGGGGATAGGACATTATTCTAGTGGTACATCCATCTTTGACTTTACAACACTCTCCCTTGGATGACCACTATACTAAGATAATGTTGAATGTACGGATGTTGCCTCATTAAAACCTTGTCAGTAAAATCCATTGGGATAAAATCTGGACGAAGGAAAAAGAGTACAACGTGCAAATTATTTTTTTATTTCTTGTTATGAATGCTCCCCCTGATAAGAAAAACCAATCGAGCTGCTCACACCGACGCATTCCGATATCATATACCAACTTTTTGAACGTTGATGATGGTAAAAGTTTAGTGAATAGATTTGTAAGATTATCACTTGAATGTAGCTTTACTTCAATTTTACGACTCTGTTGGGGTTCATGAGTATAAAAGAACTTTGGTGATATATACTTGGTTCTATCACCTTTAATAAATCCTCATTTGATTTGTGCAATGCAAGCAGCATTATCTTCATACATCACTGGCGAATCTGTAGTTGAAGGGAGTCCACATGTACTTTGGATATAATGGACAACATATCTTAGCCATACAAATTCACGGCTTGCTTCATGGAGTGCTAGTATCTCAGAATGATTAGATGATGTAGCAATCAAAGTTTGCTTTGTAGATCGCCATGAGATTGGTGTTTCATCACATGTGAATACTTACCCGGTTCGTATCTCAGAATGATTAGATAATGTAGCAATCAAAGTTTGCTTTGTAGATTGTCATGAGATTGGTGTATCACCACATGTGAATACTTACCTGGTTCGTAACGAGCATTGTGAAGATTAGAGAGATATCCAGAATCTGCATATCCTACTAAATTTGGACCATTGGCTGATTGATTTGAATATAATAAGTCCAAATTTGTAGTTCCACGGAAATAATGTAGGATATGTTTGATGACATTCCAATGTTGTCGAGTTGGAGCAGAGCTAAATCATGCCAATAGATTAACTACAAATGCTATATCAGACCTAGTTCATTGTGCTAAATATAATAAAACACCTATTGCCCTTAGATATGGTACTTCAAGAGCAAGTAGCATTTCATCGTCTTCTTTAGGACGATAAAGATTCTTTTTGACATCAAGTGATCTAACAACCATTTGAGTACTTAACAGATATGCTTTATCCATATTAGATTGTTTCAGAGCCTTTTTGGCATAGTTTGTTTGATGGATAAGGATTCCGTTGGTTGTATGCTCGATCTGTAGGCCGAGACAATATTCTATTTTTCAGAGTTTTTTCATTTCAAATATTCAGCAGTTTTTGCTAACTCTTCAAGAGTTCCAATCAGATACATATAGACCTGTCCATGGGCCGGGCCGGGCTTGGCCCGTGAATTTTTTTTTCAGGCCGGGCTTGGGTAGTGTAGGCCCAAGCCCATACTTGAGCAAGTATCGGGCTGGGTCGGGCTTCGTGTAGGGGTAGCTGCCCGCAACCCAGCTCATCACCTATTGGGCGGGCGGGCTTTTGTTGGGCTTTGTGGGCGAGCTTTTGCAGACGGGCCTTCTGGGCGAGCTTTTGTTGGGCCTATTGGGTGGGCTTTATTGGGCCTATTGGGTGGGCTTCTTGGGCCCTATTAAAAAAAATACAACTTCATTTAATTTTTTTGTAAATTATATTTTTGAATTAAAAGTATAGTCAAAATAAAAATGGATAAAAATTAAATAATGAATAATTTTATTTATGAATAGAAAAGAAATTGCATCACTATAAAATGAGAGCATCCCAACTAGGTTGGCACCTACCCACCTATCTATCATTTGCACAATTCTACCCATTAAAGGCTTTTGTACATGAAAAACTAGAATATTTAATACATGAAAAAAATACACCAATCTTAATATCTAAATTTCTAAAACTTCAAATTCTGGCATTGGGGGATTTATTTCCATATTTTAATCTCTCGCTTCAGCGGCATACCAATCTTGAAGACACATAATAGTTTCCACTGTCTTTCCATCCAAGCAACTCCTATGCTCATCAATGACACGTCCACCTGTACTAAAAGCAGATTTGGATGCTACAGTCGACATAGGAACTATTAGTATATCACGAACCATGGTGGAAAGAATTGGAAACCTGCTTTCATATCCTTTCCACCAGGCCAAAATATCAAAATCGGGATCTTCAACACTTACCATTGAAGCATTGTAATATTGCTGAAGTTCAATTAACTCACTAGATGTTGAAATATCTCCTCTGTTCAAAATTGAAGCTAGCATAGATATTTTACCTTTACCTTTATTACTACCAACAATATCACTAGAAGCTGAGGAGGGATTAAGTGTACCACTATTCTCAAATGTTACACTATATTCATTAAAAAAAAATTTAAAATAATATTTTATTTTATTCATGTGGTTCATGTGCTCATCATTTAAGTTACCACCATATAAAGACATAAAAACACTTGTAAGACCAAATTCTTTAAATCGAGGGTCAATTAACATACCAAAACCAATAAGTATAGGAAGTGGTGAAAAATATTTATTAAATTTAGATTGCATATTATGTAAAATAGTAGAAAATTCGGGTTCATTACTATATAGTTCAAAAAGATCACTGATACTAACTATATGAACATAGACAAGTGTAATAGTTGGATAATAATTACCAGATAAAGTCATAGTTGATTCATAAAAAACTTTCAAAAAATCTTTCATTTTATCAGTGACATCCCATTCCTCTTCGGTGGGACGCGATAATGAACCGATGGTATCTATACTAACATAGTCATTTAAGACAATTTTATATTTAACTGCCACATTTAGCATTTTATAGGTGGAGTTCCACCTATGTTGTACATCATATGGTATTTTTTTTGCATTTTAAATTATTCTTTTTACATATAGTTCCAAATGTCCTAAGTCTATTTTCAGAACGTATTATATGATAAATAATATGTCTAATTTTATCAATTATATATCTAATATCATGGAGACCACTTTGTACTATGAGATTTATGATATGACACATACATCTCATATGAAAAAAACTACATTCTCATTGTAAAGTTAAATAACATTTTAAATGACTTACAACCCCCCTATTATTTGTTGCATTATCTAAAGTAATAGTAAAACTCTTGTCTTGAATACGATAAATTTGTAACTGATTATAAATAACTTCAAAAATAACTTGTGCACTATGATTATCTTCAATTCTTGTAAAAGTAATAATTCTTTTTTGCATAACCCAATTATCATCAATAAAATGAGCAGTTATACATAAATATCCTAATTGTTGGCAAGAAGTCCAAATATCAGAAGTCAAACAAATTTTACTTTTAAGATTACCAAAATAAGCAATTAAATTATTTTTTTCTTGTACATAATATTTAATAACATCTCTTTGACATGTTTGACGAGAAAACTTTCGGAAAGAAGGATTAAAACCACTTTGTAACATTCTTTCAAATTCAACATCGTCTACAAGAACAAATGAAAGATTTCTTATAACAATCCATCTAACAATTGCTTTTCTAGCAAATTCAGGTTCATAACTAAAAGTGCTTAGTGTACCGGTGCTAGCAGATTGTGATAACATTGTTTGTCTAATATCAGTTTGACCTCTTAATAAGCATGCACTTAGATGTCTAGTTAAGTGACTAATTCCATTTTTAGAGCCTCCAGCAAAATCTTTTTTGCAATAATTACATATAGACTTTTCTGATGTAATGACCCCATTAGAATTCTTAATTTGGATTTTCTCAAAGTGATCCCAGACCTTGGACTTTTTTCTTTTATTAGATGGTACATTCTCAGTAGCATTCATCTCAGGAGTTGAAAATAGATCATCCCCTTCACCCTCATTGATATTCTCATAATCATTAGACTCAAGAATTTCGTTATAAATAATATTTTGCGAATGAGATGAAGTCATTATGTAAATTAAACTATAAAAATAAAATAAATACTTAAATTATGTAAAAAAACTTTCTCACCAAATGAGACCACTTGACAATCTTGAGTATTTGAGACAGCTGAACACTTGAGAGTTGAGACTTCAAGACTTCAAAACACTTGAGACTTCAGAACACTGAACACTTGTGAGTTCAAACTTCAGAGAATGAGATTTTTTTTTTTTGCAATGAAATGTGAACAAATGATTGAGTGGGTTGAAATGAAATTAATCGTTTATTTATCATTAAAAAATAGTCGACCGTTGGCTCAATTTATGACTGCCTCTCTCTCAGACTGAAAAGATAATGCATTGATACAGTACTCACAGACTCATACCCGGTACTCACAGACTAAAAATTTATGCTATCTCTCTAAAATCTGAAAAGACAATGCATAGACTATGAGGCTATGAGTCTGACTGTCTCAGACAGTCAGTCACACTGACCAGCTGAAAAATGGAGTCTCTGTCTCACATTCAAAGTTTTGAAAAACTTTGAATTCAAAACTTTGAACTTAACTCTCACTTGACCAAAAAAAAAAAATTTAACTGTCACCAACCAAAATTAAAGTCTCACCTACCATTCATTCAAGTCTTCAACTCTTTTTTTTTTTTTTAAACAAAAGTCTCCACCTCTTAACATAAACATATATGTTTGATAAAAAAAAACATATATGGGCGGGTATGGACTTCGGGTGGGCTTCGGGCATGTGGGCGGGTTATTGGGCCGGGTATTTGGGCGGGTTATTGGGCCGGGCTTCGATTTCGGGCCGAGTAATGGGTTTAGGGGTAAACCCAAGCCCTTTCTTAAAGGATATTGGGCTCGAGCTCGGACGGGCCAACTATCGAGCCTGCCAACTATCGGGCCTATCGGACTTCGGACCTATTTTTTTCGGGTTGGATAACGGGACCCGTGGGTAATCCGGCCCGTGGACACCCCTAGATACATATCATCAACATATACTGTAATAATAACAAATTCATAATCTGATCTTTTTATAAATACACATGAGCATATGAGATTGTTAACATACCCTTCTTTCACCAAATATTCAGTGAGACGATGATACCATATTCTACCAAATTGTTTTAATTCATATAAGGATCGTCTCAATTTAATTGAGTACATACTTTCTGGTTTTAATATATTTGTTTCAGGCAATTTCAGTCCTTCAGGGATTTTCATATAAATATCAGTATCTAGAATTCCATATAGATATACGGTAACTACGTCTATAAGACGCATGTCGAGTCTTTCTGAAATTGCCAAACTAATTAAGTATCAAAATGTAATGGCATCCATTATCGGTGAGTATATTTCCAGGGTCTCTACAGGAACCCTTGTGCCACTAAGAATGTTTTATATCTTGTGATCTTCTTTTTATCATTTATAACCAATTGGTTTTATACCATCAGGTGTTAGGACTACAAGTCCAAACACTCCACGTTTTTCTAGAGAACTCAATTATGTTTGGATTGCTTCTTTCCACTTTGGTCAATCATGTCTAGACTAACATTAAGTAATAGAACGTGGTTCGAGATCATCGTCATTTAAGATTTCAATAGCCACTGAAAAAAAATATCATGTATAACTATTTATATGTGATCCCACATTTCTCTTGTGCTTGCATAATCAATTGAAAAAAAAATTATTGTCAGATATCTACATCTCTTTAGGACTCTGTTTCTCTTCAGGAGTATATTTCTCTTTAGGAGTATGTGTCTCTTCAGGAGGTATGATCTAGGATATTGTGGGTGCATTTTGGTTTTGAACAACTTCTTTAGGAGTTGTATATAATTGGTGTTTTGTTCTCCTCCTCTTCCGGGGAGTTAAATCTTTCAAACTTATGGGTCGTCCACGCTTCATGCGTTCAACTAACGATTCATTTGCTGCCATAGGTTTTCCAATTGAAATATCAATCTATGCCAGAATATTTACAATGGGTATAAATTTTGAATAATTATTTTCTGTCATTACTTCTATATTAAAATTTCAGTTGCTGAATACCAAAAACCTCCAACGGCTAGTATTCCAACAACCATATTTTTTTAAGTTATTATCCAATTAAATATATAAGTAATTACAGCCTATTAAACACATATATTATTTGTATATATATACACACATATTTTCAATATAGAGATATACAATCTGATATCAACTATCTTATTCCTATATAAGTTTCTGGGCAATATTCGAAGGTGTGTGTCAAGTTTCTGTTTCATTCGATTGTGCAGATCTGAGTGAAGCAACAGTCAATAGGCTGGGCTGTTGTATCTTGGGGATGACGCGTTATTGCCTTCTGCGCTATTATTCTTTCATAAAGGGGTGTGAATCGTCTTAAGAGAGTGACCTAGTCCACGCCTCACCCTGCCATTCACTTTATTTGCATCCAAATTTTCCAACAATTTAAGACGATTCAATCTCGATGGAGAATTCTGCGATAGCCACTTTTACTGTTTCATCTGCTGGATCAAATGATCTTAACAAACCGTTTCGATTCAGTGGATATTTCTTCAAAAGATGGGCGAAGAAAGTTCTGTTCTATCTCAAATTGATGACGGTCGCACGGATTCTCACTGCAAAAAATCCAAAGAAGGTGCACAAGGAAGGTATGACTGCAGAAGAGTTAGCAGAGCATGAAAAGAATTTAGCACAATGGGAGGCTGACGAAGATAATTGTCGCAATTATTTGCTCAATTGTCTTTCCGATAAGCTATATGATTACTATTCCAATTCCTATTCTTCTGCCAAAAAGATTTGGAAAACTTTGGAGGCGAAGTATGACCCAGAAGAAGCAGGGACAACAAAAATATGCTTGTAGCTGCTATTTTAAATTTCAAATGGTGGAAAATAAATCTGTAATTGCTCAAACACATGAGTTACAGATGATTGTTCACGAAATTGTGTCCGAAGGAATCAAGGTAGATGAACAGATGCAAATTGCAGCAGTTATCGACAAACTGCCGGTTTCATGGAAAGAGTATCAAAAGGGACTTCGTCACAAGCAATCAGAATTAAGCATGGTGAATCTAATGGCTAGGCTTTGAATTGAGGAAGAGGCCAGAAAACAAGACAAGACCAACGACACTAATGGGGATCTCAATGATAATGGAAACAACAATAAGGTACATTTTATCACATCTAATGATAACATCTCAAAGGGTCAAAATAATAGAAATAGTGTCTATTTGAAGCCTAGAGGTAATAACATGAAAATATTTAATAGGGCTTCAAATAAAAACCATTTTCAAAAGAAATGGAACCAAGCACCAAACCAAGAACCCCCTTCCAAACAAGTTGCATATAATAAAAACAATCAGTCAAATAATGGTGCTTGTTTTGTGTGTGGAAAGTTTGGCCATTTTGCAAAAGATTGTCATTTTAAAAAATGGTGTTATGTTCCTCAAGCTAATGTGACCGAGGAACCACTTGTTGTCATGATTACTGAGGTTAATTTTATTGAGAATAGTGAAGGGTGGTGGGCAAATTCTGGAGCTTCTAGGCATGTCTGTCATGATAAATCTTGGTTTACGACTTTCTCTCCCGTTGGAAATGATAAAAAAGTGTTGCTTGGTGATTCACATACTGTGAGTGTTTTGGGCATGGGAGATATCCAACTCAAATTTACCTCTGGTCGAGTTTTGACCCTAAGAGATGTTCTTCACACTCCTGAAATTAGAAAGAATTTGGTTTCTGATTATCTTTTAAATAAGGCTGGTTTCAAACAAACCATAGAATTTGATCAGTTTGTTTTGGCCAAGAATGAGTCATTTGTTGGAAAAGATTATGCTTGTGATGGTATGTTTAAGCTGAATGTTGAAATGAATAAAATTACTTCTTCCGTTTACATTGTTTCTTGTGTGAATATGTGGCATACTCGTCTTTGTCATGTTAATAGCAAATATTTGAAAAATATGAGCCATGTAGGTTTATTGCCTAAGTTACACAATAATTTTGAAAAATGTGAATATTGTAGCATGACAAAAATAACAAAACAGCCTCATATCAAAGTAGAAATAAATTCTGAATTATTAGAATTGATACATACGGACATATGTGAATTTGAAGGAATTTTGACTCGTGGTGGAAAAATATACTTTATAACTTTCATCGATGACTTTTCAAAATACACTTATGTTTATCTTATGAAAAATAAAAGTGATACTTTTGAAAAACTCACCATTTTTATTAAAGAAGTAGAAAATAGTTTTGATAGAAAAATTAAACGATTTAGAAGTGATAGAGGTAGAGAGTATGAATCACTTGGATTAATTGAACATATACAGTCTTTAGGAATAGTTCATGAAACTACACCACCATACTCTCCTCAATCTAATGGTGTAGCTGAATGTAAAAATAGAACTTTGATCAACTTAACCAATGTTATGTTAGCTAGTTCTAATGCACCTAAAAATTTGTGGGGAGAACTATTTTTAACTGGAAATTATGTTATGAATAGAGTTCCTCGTAAACAAAATCTAGTTACTCCTTATGAACTATGGAGAAAAAGAAAGCCTAACTTGAATTACATTAGAGTATGGGGCTGTTTAGCTTATATTAGGATGACTGATCCTAAAATTCCTAAATTAGGAATAAAAGCATCTAGATATGTATTCATTGGATATGCACTAGCTAGTAAAGCATATAGATTTTTAGACCTAGAGAATAATGTGGTAATTGAATCACTAGATGCTATATTTTATGAAGATAAATTCCTTTTTAAATATAAAAATAGTGGGGGTGATGATAATATGCCAAAATCTAGTGATATTCCTAGTTCATCATTGACCGAAAATATAGAACAAAAAGAATATGAACCTAGGAGGAGTAAGAGGAGTAGAGTAGAAAAAGATTTTGGTTCAGATTACATTGTTTATAATGTTGAAGGGGATCCAACCAACTTACAAGAAACCTTAACATCTCCCGATGCAGACTTATGGAGAGAAGCTGTAAATGATGAATATGATTCACTCATAACAAACAAAACATGGAGATTGATAGATTTACCTCTTGGTTGTAAAACTATAGGTTACAAATGAGTGTTAAAGAGAAAGCTTAAATCTGATGGAACGATAGATAAGTATAAGGCGAGGTTGGTAGCTAAAGGTTTTAAACAAAAAGAAGATTTAGATTTCTTTGATACGTTTTCTCCTGTCTCTAGAATTACATCCATAAGATTGCTAATATCTATAGCTGTTATACATAATTTAGAAATACATTAAATGGATGTAAAAACAGCTTTTTTGAATGGTGATCTAGAGGAAGAAGTTTATATGGACCAACCAGAAGGGTTTATTCAACAATGTCATGAAAATAAAGTTTGTAAATTAACTAAATCTTTATATGGCCTTAAACAGGCGCCCAAGCAGGCACGTGAAATTTGATTAGTGTGTTTTAGCTAATGGGTTTAAGGCTAATGAGAGTGACAAATGTATTTACTTAAAGTCTGAAAATGGTGAACATATTATTATTTGTTTATATGTTGATGATCTTTTGATATTTGGCACTAGCTTATATGTGATTGAGACTACCAAGGCTTTACTAAATAGAAATTTTGACATGAAAGACTTGGGTCAAGCAAATGCGATTCTTGGCATGAAAATCACAAAAAGCGTTGATGGAATTATGCTTGATCAATCTCATTACATAGAAATTTTTTTGAAAAAATATAACTTTTTTTATTGTAAACCTGCTTGCACACCTTTTGATTCAAGCATTCATTTATTTTCAACAGAAAAAGAAAGTGATGTAATTAATCAAATAGAGTATGCAAGCATATTTGGTAGTCTTAGATATGTCACTGATTGTACTAGACCTGATATTGCCTATGCGGTGGGTGTACTGGGTAGATTTACTAGTAGACCTAGTATGGATCATTGGAGTGCAATATGTCGTCTTATGAGATATCTAAAAAGAACTATACATGTTGGTTTATTTTATAAGAATTATCCTGCTGTACTTGAAGGTTACTGTGATGCATATTGGAACACCCTATCGGGTGATTCTATGTCCACTATAGGTTATGTTTTTACTTTAGGTGGTGGAGCCATAAGTTGGAAATCAAAGAAGCAGCAAATTATTGCAAAGTCAACAATGGAAACTGAATTGATTGTGCTAGCTTCAGCTAGTGAGGAAGCTGGGTGGCTTCGTGATTTATTGTTTGATATACCTTTGTGGGCTAAACTAGTGCCACCTTCCTTAATTCATTGTGACAACAATGCCGCAATAGGTAGAGTACGTAAGAAGTACTATAATGAAAAATCCAAATATGTGAGAAGAAAGCACAGTACTGTGAGGTCATACCTGAATAATGGTGCGATCAATGTTGATTATGTGAGATCGACTGACAATCTTGTCGATCCGTTAACAAAAGCTCTAGCTAGAGAAAAGAACTGGAGTACATCGAGGGGGATTGGACTCAAGCCCAAATCCGATTAAGTTACATATGAGAATACCCAACCTAGGGACTGGAGATCCCAATAACTAGGTTAATGGGACAAACGAATCATAGAGTGACTTGTTTTGTGAAACATGTATCAATGAAATTTATATCATTGTTGAAATTTTATATTCATTGTCCATCCTTATGGTGTAAAGTACATGTGATCTCGTAACGAAAATTTGGAGGATGAGATCAATATCTCTTAATGAGTTTCTATAGTCCTTTTTGGGTGGGATGTCTTAGTTATGAGAACATCCTTGATAGACTCACCTATATGAGTGTGGAAGACGGGCTGCTTCCTATGAGAATTTGGGCTAATTCTCTAGAGCACTCAAGAAACTGGGATAAAGCACAAGGCCGAAAAATGTGCTGATTTTTGAAGCTTGGTTTTAGACACCGTGAATATCATGTGTGTGATATGATTCTACATACCCTCAAGTAGTCATCATTTAAAGGCTAAGTCCACTTTGACTCTAGTACGAGAACTTTGAAGCACTAAGTAAAGGTTTAAAGTCATTGCCACTTTTGCAATGCATGATATTCTATTTATTGCCCGATTATTTATATAGTGTATCTTTTATTAAAATAAGTGGGGGATTGTTAGAATATTTTAACTAAAAGAGTGTTTTTATGTGTGAGAACTCAATCCCACATCGACTAAATATCCAAAAGTACTTGAGTATATATATATATATATTAGTGTTATCTAGCATTTAAATTAAAGAGAGATATTGAGACTCTCACGTGCGCAGCGGTGAGACTAGCGGAGGAGATATAGATTTCTAAAATCTACGAACCACTCTGCAATGCCTAAATGAAATAAAATATTAAACCCACTTTTTAATATTTTGTTTAATTATTTTCTGTCATTACTTCTATATTAAAATTTCAGTTGTTGAATACCAAAAACATCCAACGGCTAGTATTCCAACAACCATATTTTTTTAAGTTATTATCCAATTAAATATATAAGTAATTACAGCCTATTAAACACATATATTATTTGTATATATATATACACATATTTTCAGTATAGAGATATACAATCTGATATCAACTCTCTTCTTCCTATATAAGTTTCTCGACAATATTCAAAGGTGTGTGTCAAGTTTCTGCTTCATTCGATTGTGCAGATCTGAGTGAAACAACAGTTAATAGGCTGGACTGTTGTATCCTGGGGACGACGCATTACTGCCTTCTGCGCTGTGATTCTTTCATAAAAGGGTGCGAATCGTCTTAAGAGAGCGACCTAGTCCGCTCCTCACCTGCCATTCACTTTATTTGCATCCAATTTTTCCAACAAGAAGCTAATAAACTCTATGACAAATATTTAGTTAAGCTAAAAGGAAATGCAACAATGCCTATTAAAACCAATAGAATATGATAGAGGAAATTTTTGTTAAATAGCTCGTCTAAATGTTTGGACAAGGCTTTATTAAGTTGAACTGATTTGAAACAGCTCGCCTAAGCAACTTTTCTTGGCAGACCAAATCAATTTGGCTAAAAGTGCTCCAGTCCAAGTACTAGCTCTGCACAATTCAACCCACTTCAATCAGCTCAACCTAGCCTTGGAAATAATTCTAGTCCTAATAGAATAACAACAGTGAATATGCACATTGGATGAATTCAATCTAATAGCTAATGATCAAACACATCCAAAGTGGTAAAAGGCCTAATACAAATCAAAATGGGGATCAATAGGCTCAAATGCAATCCTGATAAAACTCAACTACTTAGACACCTATAAATAAGCTCCAAGCATTGCATCGGGTATGCCACTCTTAGCTTCCAAAAGCATTCGACATCTGTCAACTCCAATCCCAATGCAACTCAATCACTAAAAAAAACATTAAATAAGCTCCAAGTGACGCTTTAGGTATGGCATTATCAGCTTCAAAATACATTAAACACCTTTATTCCTTTTTGACAAAAGCATCGAAGGGTTGATCCCTCGAACTTCTATGGTATCTAATTACTTTTCTACATGATCATGATCCAGCTGGTCAGGCACGACATCCATCTAAATTTTGGCATTGCCAGAATAATACAATTAAGCATTTTTCACACCCTGACTAGCATAGCGCTAGTCTCTAACAAAAACGAGTCAACAAATTCCAAAAAATAAATTCAATGTGCTGACCCAAGTAACTAAAACAAACACACACAAATGATACCATTTTCTCAAATAGTCTTGATCGCATTTAGCACATAGAACACGTTTTGAAGTGATTTTCAAGATAGAGGTTAGTCGAAATTTAGATCTCTACTTCAGTGTTTTCATTGAGCATAAGTTAAGAAGTTGAGTTAATCTCGAGTTAAATAAGATTAGATGTGTATATATAAATTCTTGAACACCCTTTCCTTTCCAAAATTGGTCCTAAGTACTTGAATAAATAGTGTATTATCAATAACTTCCAAAAGCCATTGTAGAGTGTTCTGTCTTTGTGATGGGGTGAACTAGTGGTATTGGTGGTTATGCACTATAAGGGTGCCTAAAGGCGAATCTATGGATTCAAGATAATGTGATTCAATTTTTGGAATCTGGGTTTGCAATGGATTTTGAATTAGATTGAATTAGTTTGGCTTGACGAGAGGGTAGGGGAGCAGGATGCACTACGAGTAAATATACCACGTCAACAGCGTCATGTGCTGTCGCTATTTAATTAAAATAACTAAATAGATAGAAGTGAACCATACTTCGTTAAAAAGGTGCATTCTACTCCCTCTCAATTGTGATTTGTATCCAGAATCAACATCAAATCATCTTCCCCTTAATAAACTCAAAATCTCGATCGGTACAAAAACGCATTATAGGGTTCTTGATCACAGAACTACTAAATCAAATTTTTTTTTGGAGAGATCATTTAGAATATTAAGGTTACTAATAAATTTTCGAGAATCATACATCAATCATTTTTGAGAAATACATTATATAATGCATTTTTTTCACTATTTTCCTCATTAATATTTGACAAAAATATTGTTTAATGCTTATTTCACTATTTTCAGAATATTTTTGTTTTGATTTCATCTAATAACTGTAAAAAAATCTTTTTCACTTTTGCAATGTACTATGATGACAACAAATAAGTTCATGTTACATATAAAGGAAATCAAAATTTTATTAATACAGATAAATTCTCCTAAAGTAGTTTTAGAAATCTAAGTTTTATTAAAACAAATAAATTCACCAAAAAAATAATGAAAAACAAAGTTTATAAATAAAATCATATTACATATAACAAAAATCAAAGTTTTATTAATATAGATAAATTGATGTAAAAAGTTTTGCAGAATCTAAGACTTATTAAAAAATATATATTCACCTAAAAAATCATGAAAAATAAAGTTAACGTTTATAATACAGATAAATTTATGTTACATATAATAAAAATTAAAGTTTTATTAATACAGATAAATTCACCAAAAAAATATGAAAAATAAAGTTTATAATATAGATAAATTGACCTAAAATAGTTGTAGAAATATAAGATTTACTAAAATAGATAAATTCAAAACAAAATAATCATGAAAATCAAAGTTGATAATACAAATAGATTAATATTACATTTAATAGAATTCAAAGTTTTATTAAAACAAATAAATTCACCTAAAAAATCATGAAAAAAAGTTTAGAATATAAATTCACTAGCGATACCCCGTGACTAAAGTCACTGTATATCGAACTATAATAATGTACGTATATAGCTGAAGTGTGTATATAATGGGGTGTATGTATGTGTGTACAACTGTGATGTGTTGGGTTTATAAAATTTGGGGGAAAAGTATGTGCTCTGTGTGTGAAATTAGAGGAGAAAATATATCCCTTATAAATTCAAAAATCTAGCTATTTTATTATATAGATATACATATAATGAAAATTAAAGTTTTATTAATACAAAAAAAATTAATATAAAAAGTTTTAAAAATCTAAGATTTATTTAAACAAATAAATTCATCTACAAAATCATGGAAAACAAAATTTATAATACAGATAAATTCATGTTATGAAAAATTAGATAAATTTATGTTTTAAATTTAAAGAGATAGTAAATTTGGTGACATACTAAGTCCCCTAACTTCACCAAGATGGCTTTAATGAAGCTGTTCATCACCTCCATGGCCTTACTCGAAAATCCCAATAACAGAGTGGAATTTCTTGGTTACGAAAAAAAACTATTCGATCTTCGTCGTATAGCATGGTTGCCGTCGCAGCCGGTTTCCAACGTGAACTTGCTAGAGACGGTCTGTTCTTTGTTGTCTTGGACAACGACTCTATTTTTTTGAGTCTGTGTGAAACTCGTTTGATGGACTCATCTGACTCGTTTCTTTGTTGCGAAGAAAAAGCAATGCCAACTAACGTGAAGGATAAAGTCGATAAATGATGGTAACAAGTAAAAGAAGATTTAGTTAGATTAGACTACCAGACAAATAAAAAAAAAAACTAAAGTGTCTTTATTGAGTTATTAGCTTAAAAAACTTTTTGGGTATACTTTTCACCAATTTTCGCTTATTGTATTACATGAATGGTTAGTTATTAAATTATACGGGATTCACTTATTCATATAATTATTTTTTATTGGATAGTTAAACCATAGAGTGACGTTATTACATTAACCTATTGGGTAAAAAACTAATTTTACTTTACACCTTAACAAATAGGATTAATTGCACCTAAGGTCCCTAAAGTATAGAGTTTATTTCATTTTGGTCCCCAATGTTTTAATTGCATCATTTTGGTCCCTGAAATATTGAATATGTTTCAATATAGTCATTCAAGCAGACAACGTCCAATTGCTAATAATTTTTTATCATAAACTTGTCACGCGGTACTTAAATATGGACAAAAAAATAATTTGGATAATTTTTGACCAAATTTTTATTCAAATTTTGGTTAAATAGCTACCTAAATTACGTAGTTTTGATCATAAGTTATCCAAAATTTGGTCAAAAGCTACCATATTACACGTTTTTTTGTCAAGAGCTACCCAAATTTTGTTTAAGAGCTATCAACATTATTTTTCGTCCATATTTAGGTATCACGTGACAAGTTTATAATAAAAAATCGTTAACAATCTGGACGCTGTCTAATTGAGGGACCATATAGAAACATATTCAATACTTCATGGACCAAAATGATGCAATTGAAACGTTGGAGACCAAAATGAGACAAACTTCATACTTTGGGGACTTCTAGTGCAATTAACCCTAACAAATAATTAGTGTTATGGTAGTAATGTGTACTTGATCTATAATGCCATTCAGTTTTGTGTTATAAATTGAAGCACGTGATGTATAAGTGTTGCGGGCATGAGAATAAGGTATGTCTATTGTTGCAAATCTTTGTTTATAATCAATTTGGGACCATTTTTTGTATTAAAAATAGGATTTCATTTATCAAATAGGGACTAACCCTATCATGTGCAACTCACATGAAGCGTCAATAGTTTGTGAATTTAGACATAAGCCTATGTCGGAAGCTCTTGTAATTTAAGCGCTTCAATTTCTGATGGAAAACTGAACGACAATTTGGCCCAAATTACTATTAATTTATAATCTTGAGGGTTATAAATTAAAAATTTTAATATTTAAAGATATAAATTAAAAATTAAAATATCTTTTGGGGGTGAAAAATGAGGTTACCCTTTGGGTAAAAGTATCTATACTATATACTATACTACCAATAAAAGTACACTATCAAGAAAAACTTTTGATTGACTACTTTAACCCTAAAATAATATATAAAGACGATACTAGCCTTATTTAATTCAGAACTCATATTAATAAGACTTGATTGATGTTAAACTTTTAATTGGACAACTTTACTCTCACAATACTAACATTATTAATATGGAATTCATATCAATAAAACTTCATTAATATTACACATATCCAAGCCTTTCATATTCTTTCTTTTAAAAGACAAAAATTAATTGTTAAAATAATTAAATTTACTTTTATTTATGTCTATCTATTTTCATTAGTTGATGACAAGTTCTTGAATTTTCAAATGAAATTGCATAAATGCACTAGAGTCTTATTTAGTATAATATTTATTTTAATATAATTTAGATAATATTATCAAACCCTAACTTTTCATTTTTTTTCTCTTTTATGTTTTAGTTTTAATAAATCTTCTTTAGTTATGTTTATTGGCAATATTAGAAACCGTTTTATTTGTATTGATTAACAATGCTACGAATATGTTTAGTCTCACATTAAATTACTTATAACAACTTAACTTTTTAAATTTGTTTAACCAATTGTTTATAATTAAATGACCACCATAACTTAAAATATTTCGCTTCCATATTTTTCATAATTTAATAAATGTCTGCAATACTTTTTAGTTATATATACCTACATACTATAAAATATATTTATACCATTACTATGATGTTGTAAATAAAATTAATCTAAATAATTAACTTCATGTGAAAAGTTCTAAACTTTAAGAGTACATGTTTATAAGAAGGTAATTCATTAAAACTTAAGAGAAAAAAAAACAAAAAAAACTAATATTCGTTCTACAAATATGTAGTGTTATGTCTATTATAAATTACACATATTATATAATAGGTATATTCAAAAGATTATATTTATAAGTAGATATTTGTTATTATATTTATTCAATTATTTAAAAAACAAAATCATAATTCCAAAAATTTACTTGAAAGACACGTGTCTTCGATTTAGTATCTTTAAAATAGACACTCATCGTCAAGATGGGTTTAAAAGAGGACTGATTTCGTCTTCTTGGTCCCAGTGACAAAGAATGTCTTCGGCGAGCGAAGAAGAGGCTGAACTGCGGCGGAGAAAGATTGAAGAAGCCCTCGAAACCAAATCCCTAAGGCGTATCATCAGCGCCTACCTCAAGTACATCTCTCTCTCTCTCTCTCCCATGCGCGCGCACACACACACGCACGCACTTGTATACATACGTTTATATATTGGAGTTAATCTATTCGTGTAAATTGTAAACACAGAAATTAAGAAGCCCCAAGATAATTCTTTGTCTATACACTCGTTTTGGTGATAAATTTGTTTGATTTTTGTGATTTTATTTTTGTAGTTGAATTTCATCATACAGTTCATCTGATATACTGATGTTTTACAAGTGGGCACTCCCAGTGATCTTTAGTTTTTGGTGCGTGTCTTTTATTTCAGTTTGTGAGGGATTGTCTACTGTAGTCGGAAAAGGGTCGAGCTCCCAATAAACTGATTAACCAGGATCCAATCGTATAATGGGTTTTAGCCCCCCACCCCTTTTTTTTTTTTTTTTTGTGGGGGGGGGGGGGGAGAGGGGGGGAGCATTGGCTAGTGTAGTGGTAAATCTTTTTGATACCCTCTTAGGACTCTGGATTAATGGGATCAGTTTGAGTAATAATGTTTTATTCCATATTTCAGTGGATGGCATAATTCAAGTACTGACCATAATTATGGCATAATTCAAGTACTGCAGTTATCTGAGTGAATGGCATAATTCAAGTACTGACCATAATTATGACTTGATTTGATGCAGCTATCTGGAGGCTGCCGAGGAGGATGTAAAAAGATATGAAAGATCTTTTAGAAGAATTCCAGTGGCCCACAAGGTATTCTCATCCTCTTCTCAGCTGATAGATTCTTTTACTTGAAGTCCTGCAGTTACATGCGACTGTCGCTAACTTCCTTTAGTTAGCCACAAGGTCTTTTGTCCAGATTTGTTGATGCTATGTTTATTCTCGAATGAACCTGCAACTAATGGCCATGTCATGTCATTCTCTTGAATGGTTACCTGCAATTTTTATGCTTCTTGCAGTTAATTAAGCTTTTTAAGATACCTCCAAACAAATTAGTGCTGGCATTATACTGATGAATTTCATACTTAGCTCAAAAGTGGGAAAAGGCGCTGATCATGCATCCAGTAATGATGTCTTTCTTTCCTTGTATGATGAGTCAATTCTTCTCAAAAGCTTTAAGTTATCCTAGGACTCTTTCTGCCTTAAGATGATGCACGTGAAACAAACCATCCAAATGCTTCTTTTTGTAATCTGCACTTCAAATTTCTCAATTTTTTTTCTCTATTCTTCCTTAATTGTTCATTATGGAAAGGAAAGATACTATGTCGTCATTTCCAAAAAATGCTAAGTACGTTTGTTTTGATACACCAGATTCTAAGACAGAAAAATTGTTTGTATATTGTGAATGAATGCCCTTGTGGAGGAGTTAATTTGGGCCTAAATGACACAAGTTGAGGATTTAAAACAAGCTTTGCATGATGAGTGCTAAATTAGATTGTCTGCTATTGAAATTTGAAAATAATCTTTCCTACTGAAAGTAACAACCTTGGTTCTTTGCAGTCCAACTGTGTCTTGCTATGTCATGACAATCATTGCTACAAGATATCTTTGCTCTATGATCTCCATAATTTGATCTGATGAGATATTATCCTTGTTCCCAATATGGTACTCATGAACATCAATGTTTAATTTTACCTTAAAATGAATGCATATACAATTATTGCAAAATTTAATTTAAGTTGAAACATAATGGTTCTATATTTCTTGATTAAGAGGATCACTTGCCTCAAGTGTGTGTTGGTTGTTGAGGTTAGGGGTTTTGTTGTCATTCTTCTTTTGCTATGCTCATAGCTTTTCTTTTTAGTTCTTTTTATTTTATTGTATCTTTCTTGTATGTTACTTTTCTCATGAGGACTCCCTGTCCCCTGATTACTTTTTCATGATTTTGGTTGAATATTAAATTTATGTTTCATAGCAAAAAAAGATAATGGTTGTTGTTAGAGTTCTTAGTTTCTATATTAGACATAAGATAATTAGTCTAGGGTAATATTGTAATTACCTTAATATTGCTCAATTATAAATAAAGAGTGTAGGGCAACCTAGCCACACACTACTAATTATTCTCATTCCTTAACTCTCTCATTATTTCCTCTTCTTCGTTTCTTTCCCTCTCTTCTAACCCTAAATCTTAATACATTGTTACAGTGTATTAAGGCCCGTCTTTTTTTTTTCTCCGTGGGTTTCTTCTGAGTGTATTTGTTGTTGGTTGAGGATTCTTATCTCCTAGAATCCTCCTATATGACAAGGTAGATGCAAAACAACGGAATGATGAGGAAAGTCGATGCATGAAAACAAAATTAAAAATGGGATGCCAGGTATAGTTACGAGTACCTTTCCTTAGTGCAATAGACAAGCTCAAGGAAGAGGGAATAGTAGAACACTCAGAAGGAAGAACCTCAGTTGAATCCGGTGATGGCTGTGGAGCATAGGGCAGAACCTGTCTATTCTTAGTACGCTTGTAAACCTGCAATGGGGGGTTAATAGATGAAGAAGAAGGTAAACAATTTGGTATAGTAAGTACTATGAGCTACCCCTGACTAGAAGAAACTAAATCGGGGAAAGAATTATGTTCTGAAATAAGAAAGAAGGAAGATGACTCAAAGAAGGTAACATTGACACTGACATAGTATATCGGTGATTGCTCGGATAATAGTATCGATAACCTTTCTAAGTACGAAGATATCCCAAAAAAACACATTTGATCGAGTGGGGAGAAAGTTTATCCCTACCTGAACCAAGTAAATGAACAAACGCAATAATACCAAAAACACGAGTAGTCAGACCAAATGGTGTTGCTGTAGGATAAAACAATGAGAAGGGAGATTTGTTACCTAAGACAGAGGAAAACATCTGATTTGTAAGATAAACGAAATTAAGAACATCATCTGCCTAATAGTGCTTAGGAACATGCATATTGAACATTAAAGTGCAAGCAACATCTAATATATGATGATGTTGTCGTTCAGAAGTACCATTTTGTTGGGATATATGAGGGTAAGGAGTTTGACGAATAATACCATATTTAGCATAGAAGAAATGCATGATTGATTGAACATACTCGAGCATTGTCAGAACAAAATATTTTAATGCGTTTATCGAACTGCACCAAGATTTCATTATAGAAGGTGACAAAAATTTTTGGTAATTCAGAACAATCCTTTATAAAAAACAACCATGTCATGCAATAGAAATCATCAACAAAGATAACAAAATACTGAAATCTAGAAATACTCTTTTATTTTTGCAGGACTCCAAATGTCTGAATGAATAAGATTAAAAGGACTAGACTCATGACTATAATTACTACTAGAAAAAGAACTACGGTGATGCTTGCCTAACTGACAAACCTCACATTTTAACATAAAGGAAGGACTTAAACTAGGAAGAACTTGACGAAGCTTCTGTAAAGAAGGATGCCCCAATTGGAAATGCCACTGGAGGGGAGAAACGGTAGCACTCAAGGCAGGTATTGATTCTCTAGAGTCCAAGTAATAAAGACCGTTATGTTTATGCCCTAAATCAATTACCTTCCTTGTCTGAAGGTCCTGAAAAACACAAGAAGATGGGAAAAATGTCATAGAACATTGTAAAGTTTTAGTTAATTGACTAACAAATATTAAGTTAAAGGAAAAATGAGGAACAAATAAATCAGAGATTAAGGGCATGGATTTAGTGGAATTAAGATTACTAGTTCCACGCATTGGGTGAAAAGAACCATCAGCTAATACAATACAAGAGTTAGAAATTAGAAAACATAGAGGAAATACTAGACATGTGAGCACTAGCTCCCGAATCAATGATCTAGGAAGGTGAGGCTGATTGGGCTGCAACCAAGGATCGAAATTTCGTTTCGAAGTATCGTTTCGGTCAGCTCAAAAACGGAAACGTTTCGGAAATACAATGGAAACGCAGAAAAAATATGGAAACGAGTGGAAACACAAATACAATTCATTTATTTATAAAGATAAGCTAAATAATTGATTAATTCAACATATTTATTGGGTTAATATCCATTTATACAAGAATAAATTTAAATTGTAGGGAAAAAAAGGCTTGACATAAGGCGGAAATTACTTAAATTAGTTTCAAACACTTAATTTTCATCAAATAAACACATTTTTACATAATGTTAAGGTCTCATAATACACATGAAATGCTAATGTTAAGGTCTTTTTCTGCGATGATTCAGTATCCACATTCTTCCTCTTTGATGTCATATCTACAATAAATATCATTACATTATCAAACACATTAATATTCATTCTACAAATTAAATATGACATGTATAACACTTTTAAATTAAAATATAATAATGTAGTGAGTATTAAATGTAATTGCAGTGGGTATTAACTATTAAATGTAATTGTAATGGGGTAGTAAATATAATTGCAGTGGGTATTAACTATTAAATGTAATTGTAGTTGGGTACTAAATGTAATTGCAGTGGGTATCAAATGTAATTGCAGTGGGTATTAACTATTAAATGTAATTGTAGTGGAGTAGTAAATATAATTGCAGTGGGTATCAAATGTAATTGCAGTGTGGTATTAAATGTAATTACAGTGGGTATTAACTATTAAATGTAATTGTAGTGGGTATTAAATATAATTACAGTGGGTATTAACTATTAAATGTAATTACAGTGAGATATTAAATGTAATTACAGTGAGTATTAAATATAATTACAGGGGGTATTAAATATAATTATTCATACTTATAACAAAAAAAAATATATATAAAAGGCAGACTCAGACGCATAGTAGACCACACCGATTCAGACAGAAAGACGCAGAGAGGCAAGAGGTGATAGGCGATGTCCGATGTCGGTGCCCTAGAGAGAGAGAGAGAGAGAAGAACATACTGGTGGTCGTAACTCGTGGTCGCAGTGATGAAGACAACTCCCAAGCCCTAGATCTGCGTTGGATCTGCTCAAATCTGGACTCAAGGAGGTAAGTTATTGAAGCTTTCTCCTTCAATTTCTGGTCTATAGGCTCTGTCTCTTCGATTTCTTCTGGTGCTTTCTCTCTCTCTTATCTCTGTTTTTTTTTTTTAGCTTGGAAAACCTGAACTTGGACGACTTGGCATGTGATTTCTGAGCTTGGAGGACCTGTGTTCTGACATTTTGCTTGTGAATCTTTAGCAAAATTTCTTTTTTTTTTCTTTTGGCCTGGAGTGAAGCGAATCTTTTGCTTTTTTTTTCTTTCTCGGATTTTTGTGATCATTGTTTTGTCAAAACAGTACTGTTTCGACCGAAACGGTCTGACACAGTAACATTTCGACCGAAACTTTGGAATTTTGGAATTCAACTCATGTTTCGTATCGGTGTGTTAAAATTTCGAAACGTTTCGGACGTATCGACAAGACATTTAGATCCTTGGCTGCAACATATTGTCCTGAGAATCTAACATAGAGGTAGAAGGTGCTATAGTAGATGTCTGAGGTACAGGTGGAGCCGAATCATCTGAAGCCTGATTAGCATAGGTTGGTCGCCCATTCTTATCCCAACAATAATCCTCCGTATGTCCAATGGCCCCACAATAAGTACATTTTCACTCAGAGCGACTGTCGTGACCACCATGCCCCCATGGTTAGAACCTCAACCACCACGGCTACTACCCGAGGATGAATGTCATCCACTGCCATTTCCGCCACCACCACAACCAGAACTACGACCACCACTATGACCATCACGACCACCATCACTAGAGAGTAAAGCAGAGGACTCCTGCGTTTGTTAAGGAGTCCCATGAGTCAAAGAGGCTCTTTGAAGACGGGAATAAGCATTGGTAGCAGTGGGAAGTTTCTCACTTGTCAAGATATTATTTTTGAACATACTATATTCAGAATTAAGATTGGACAAGAATAGCGCAACTTGAAACTCTTTATGCTACCATCTCTGTACCTCTAGATCCGTACTCAATGGCCAATAAAGCAGAAGTTCCTCCCATAACCCTTTCGAAGTGCCATAGTGCTTAGTCAAAGACTTATTCCCTTGCTTGGTATTAAACATACGCTCAAAAAGTTCATAAATTCTAGACACATTATGTTCTCGGGAGTACATCTCCTCAAGAGAATCCTAAATCTTCTTAGCTGTATCACGAAGTTGAACATTCGAAGTTACACCAGGCTCAATACTATGCCACAACTAAGTCATTACCAATGAATTCTCACTCCACCAGTTTCCAGAATTGTTGAAATTCTCGGGAGAAAGACTTTCAGTCAAATACTTAACTTTCCGTTTAGCACGTAAGAAAACTTTGATGGCATGAGACCAAGAATAATAGTTGGTTCCATTTAGCTTCATAGAAGTAACCTGCCTAACCTGATCATCCACATAATATATCTGTCGAACCGGATCAGCCATTGAAGTATCTTTTGTATCCTCCGAAGTCGTCATAGAGTGACCCACAACCAACGAAACAGTAAAGGAAACTAAAACAAGCCGATAATCAACCACAATCACCTTCCCCCCCCCCCCCCAAAAAAAAAAAAAAAAAACAAAAAAACAAAAAAAAAATGGAATCCAACCACCAACAAAAACAACACCCCCAAATACACAGTCGAGAGAGATCCAACAACAAATCACAACAGAGGACTAGGATTCGAGAGCTCTGTCCACTCCCGAGTTCTAGTTAGAAGGAAACCAATCCATAGCCATCAGTTCACACAACCAAGAAAGCCTCATCGAAGTCACTGGGAAGCAAAACAACAGTCGACAACCTTCAGTTCACACAACTAAGAAAGCCTCATTGAAGTCACGGGAAGCAAAACTGGCCGTCACTGTTCTGGAGAGCAAAAACATCAACGGGATCCCTCTCAAACTGAACCAACACACGAACTGTAGCCAAAAAGAAGTAGAACACACATAAACGAACACATTTGTCTCTGTTCAAAGTCTAGAAACAGGAGTTGTCTACCAGGCCTCACAAAAAATTCCTCAAACACATCCAAGAAGTGCTGGGTATGTCAAACCAGCCTTCCAATCACCTAGTCGGAGCTCTCTAGTAGGGATCGAAACAACAAATTTGAAGAAACAATCCCAAAATTGCAGATCGACAATCCAAGGTCAATTTTTGCAAAAAACATTTGAAAATACAAAACTTCAACAAGACGACTTCAAAAAATTAAACAAAAAATACCATAATCTTCCACACGAAAAACGAGCCAGATGGTAAGTCGTGGTGTCGGGAAGTGCTGATGTCTGCATGACGTCATGCTTTGATAGTGCGTCAGAATGTGAACAGATCTCCGATGGCTTTTTTTTTAATTTTTTATAAAATATTATAGTGAATAGATGCTCTGATACCCAGTTGAAATAGTAAAAGAGATATTATGGTTTGTAAGAGAGAAAAAGAATGAGAGAAGCACGAGAAGAGAAATGAATAATCAGTGTATATTATTCATGATGCCCTACCCTCTATTTTTTATATTGACACTATCTCGGGTAATTACAATATTACATTACATAAATATAAAATATAAAATTAAGAACTCTAACAAGGTTGCTCGATCAAAAGAGAATATTAGTTTGTGCCAGTGGAAGTATGTACTAAACTTACTGTCTGAAACTAGTACTCTTGATGTGCGTTTGATTGATATGCCTATGGATGCTATAGTTAAGTTAAATCTTGGGAGTGGAGAAGGATTTGATGATATAGGGCATTATCGGAGGTTGGTTAGTAAGCTGATTTACCTTACAGTTACTTCACATATGTTGTTGGTGTGGTTAGCCAGTTTATGTATGTTCGTTATAAGCTTCATTGGGATGCTGTCTGTTGTATACTTCTGTATCAAAAAAGAGCTCCGGGGAAAGGATTGTTATATCACTCAGCATCATCCATAACTGTTGTTGGTTTTTTAGATGCTGACTGGGCTGGTAGCCTGGTAGTTATGGTGATAGATGATCTATGTCTGGTTATTGTATATTTGTTGGTGATAATCTTGTTACTTGGTGCAGGAAGAAGCAGAACGTGGTTGCACATTCTAGTGTAGAGACTGAGTATCATGCCATGACACACATTACTTGTGAGATGTTATGGGTCCGCTTTTTACTTTGGGATATGAGACCTGATGTGTCTTCCCCAATGTAGATGCAGTTTGACAATCAAGCAGTCATTTTCATCTCAATTAATTCGGTATTTTATGAACGTATCAAACACATTGAGGTGGATTGCCATTTCATTAGAGATCTTTTAATGCGAAAGGAGATCATCACTCCATATATCAAGTCTGGTGATCAATTGGGTGACATTTTTACCAAACCATTGGTTTAATCTGCATTCAGTAGTTTATGTACCAAATTAAGCATTGTTTATCTTTATGCTCTAGTTTGAGTGAGAGTGTTAGAGTTCTTAGTTTCTATATTGGAGATAAGATAATTAGTCTAGGGTACTATTGTAATTACCTTAATATTCCTCAGTTATAAATAGAGTGTAGGGTAACCTAGCGACACACTACTGATTATTCTCATTCCTTTACGCTCTCACTATTTCATCTTCTCTCTCCCTCTCTTCTAACCCTAAATATTATTTTACTGTTTCAATTGTTGTAACTTTCTAGGATGTGGTAAAGAAGAGCAGGGAAGAACAAAGTTTTTTTATGGAGAGAGTGGAATGAACTATCTCATTCCTATAGAAAAATCACAAAAATGCCCTTGATACTAATATTCCGTATATTCTAACAACTTCTTGACCATAATTTCTTGCATTAGGTTTAGCTAGCTCTAAGTTACTTTGATGTTTATGGCTTATCAACTATTGCACTCGTTTTATTCTTTGTCACTGGCTCAAGTGAAGGAAAATATTATCTATGATCTCATTATCATTCTGAGGAAGAGGGCATAGGTTGGGAGAGACCTTTGTACGGTGTTGCTTTTTGGAGCGTGTTGAAAAAGTTAAACACGGGCTTGACTTTACCATAGGAGGGAATGCAGAGGACTGGAATCCATTTAGAGAATATAGTGTGATGGAAGCCAGATAATAGGTAAAGTCAATACAGAATTGCTCATCAGTATCAATATCAATAAAATTTGTGGAAAGAGTTGAATTTCTGGGTTCCATAGATATGAGAGAACATACATTAGCAATGGAGTAATTTCTCTCTGGAAAAAAGAAAAAAGGAAAGGATACTTTTAAAGGGTTTCTCTAGATATGCAAAAATGATCCAAGCTAGTTGAGCTCAATGCCTCAGCATGATGTTCACCACTTGGAAATGCTCATTTAAGTGTATTTGCTAGTGTACCTGAGCTGAGCTCAACCTTGAGATGGTGCTCACAATTTTAGCATTCTCGTACATCTAGGCAAGTATATTCTATTAAGGCTCTTAAGGGCTCAACTTGGCAAAGTTCCGCTCCGTAAGTTTCACTAGGAAGTGTCCTACTGTTAAGGGTGGTCAAAATGTGGTTTTGAACAAAACCTACGTTCTTTTAGTGACATTTGGGTGCTTTCCATTTCATAAAGCATATAGTCGATGTTGTAGCAATCCAGAAGGATGAAAGGAGCTATGTAAAACCTAGGGCCTTTACTGGTGCACTGATATGATTTCAAAATTGTTGTGCAATTTGGTGCAATCAAAACCCAGTTGTAATTTTTTGGTTTTTGTTCTATCAATTGTTCTTCTCTGAATATTTCCAAACTAGATTGGACACAAATGATGCACCACTTGAAGGAAATAACAATAGTGTCAATTAGCACCCCTTGTGCGACCTTTTTGTTTTTTCCAATAAGTACCCCTTTAGTCATCCTTTATTGCTGTTGCACCTAGCAGAAGGTAAAGGTCAATAGATCTTGAAGGCACTCCCATGGTTGAGACCAGTAATGTTGCATCATTCATTCTTGTTATTATTTTTGTCAATTGTGTTCTTTGCTCCTTATTTGAAAGTTGAGCTGTATAAATTTGGATAGGATGTGCAATAGTTGATGTTCTATCCATTTAATATGAATTGGTAATTGTTTAGTGTGAATGGTTAATGCATTCTTGTTTGTTGTTTGAACTTTGAGTGTTACTCGGGGTATTTCTGAAGATCATGTTAGAGATGTTCTAGCTTTCTAAGGCAGCTGGTCTCGTCTTAGTGGGAGGTCTTTAGGGAGTTTCCTCGGTGGATGTCTAATCATTTTTCTGTATTACGTCACTTATTTGGTTCAATAATTTGGGGGAAAATTGAGGTATTTGCTTATAGAGTGCGGGCTTATCGGGCATAAGCTTTGAATGTGGCCTCAACCTTAAATGTGGTGTCTAGGTGGGTGCTTTGTTCATGCAATAAATCCAGGCACCTCAGGGGCCGGACCTATTTCTGCAGAGATATCGATGTCGCTAGATACCCGAGGCATCCGATTTGGGTTGCATGACTCCTAACAGGGTAGGTTCACGATCTAGACCACAAAAATTTCCAACCCCAAACTGTAATCTTGAATTTTCTTGTACTATAAATATACATATTTTGTATATGATTTTGTGTTAGTGTGAAGGCAATCACAAGGATAAAATGAATATTAATTGACTTGATGTGTATGGATGTATCACTATATAATTTTATCCAATGATGACAGGGATTCATATAAGAGTTTTAAATCAAACCCCAAACCGCGTACCAACTAAATCTACTTCATCGCACCACGTATCGGAGAAGATATTGTACTGTATACCCTGTACCCATACCCATACAATGTACCAGCTCTACCAACAATCCAAGCCAACAAGTGGAACTCCTTCCTTCGAAAAGTCTCGTATAGGGAATCGTTTGCCTCAACGGATAATTGGAGATGTGACTGCGCTTTTGTTTGTTCTTGATGTACGAGGAGCCTATCTCAACCTTTAGTGTCATATTTTCCCCTCATATTTCTGTTTCTTTTGGAACATTTCTTTTTTGAAGAAATAAAACAATGGCTTTGATTTCTATTATATAATTATTGTTGCCTAGCATCTCTGATCCTATCTCTTTTCAATATCGAGCCATAGATTCAGCTCCTCTTTGGAGGTGAAGGTTAATGCACCTTGAAGACGCCCCACTATTGACTCTTCTTATTATGTTGCTTCATCTGTTTTCCTTGATGTTCATGTCATTGTCATCTAAATTGTATTTTGTTCCATACTGGGATGTCAAGCTGTAGAAATGTGCATCAAAGATGCATTGGTTGCTAATATCTCAATTGATGATTGTTTTGTTTGGTTGCATTTGGAACTTTGACTTAACTTGTTAGTGGCATTATTTCTCAAGACCATGTTGAAGACAATGGTTTGGCTTTCTGTATGCCAATTGGGACAGCTTATGCCGTCAGAGTAATGACTTTTGTGTGACTGGAAGGCCTCCAGTTGGCTCCCTCAATGGAATATCAGATGCCTTGTAATGTATAGATGCATGTGACTTATCTTTGTCAATTGTTTGAGGGAAAAAATTATGGCATTGGCTTATCGAGTTGGGGCCTATCCTGGATAAGGCTTGAATTTGGCTTCAGCCCATGTGGAGTTTCATGGTCACACTAGCACCTCCCCTTGCAGGGCCCTGGCTGCGAGCATACTTGCTGGCCGAGAGAGTAGCTTCTTGGCACATGTCTCTGTTAGGTGCTATAATTTGCCTCAAGGGGTATTGAGGTTGTGATTATTTCATGCTGTTCTTGTTCTTTGTTCTTGATATGCTGGAAGGCTGTCTCAATGATCAGTGTTGTTTATTCTTAAGTCCATGTTTCTTATTTTTAGAGAGAGATAAAAATGTCTTTGACATCTGCTTCATATTTTCAGTCATATATATTTGGTATTCTATGCGTTGGCACCCCCTTCCTTAGTAGTGTCATACTCACTGCCATCTTTATGTCCAATGTTCCTGGGTGCTTGATACATGCTGTGCATATTTTATATTAAACTTGCTGACAAATCTTTATCTTAAACTTCTATTTGTTTTTCCTGATTTGGTGGCTTATGCTTTTGCAGGCGCTGCTATCGCACCTTCCATCTAAATTTCAAAACCTGAGACGGTATATCCATCTCAACTCACTTTGTGTATTATAAAAGTAAAAAGGATTTAGTTATTATTAGTAGTATTGTTGTTATACCAGCCACTTGAAGAGCTTTTGTTGGAATAATCACAATTCTAGTGTAAAGAAAGCTTTTATCCTACATCGGATGTTTAAGACTAATGAAAGACGGTTTATATGGTTAAAGGGCTTCTCCACTCATGGTTGGTTAGTTTTGAGTTGGATGCTCTTACATGTTATTAGAGCTGGTTTTGGGTGGTTAATGGCTGCTTAATAGGCCAAGTCTTTGATCCATATGGATATCCTGATATGCATGTTTATTTGTTTATTCATTAACCTCCTGTGCATGTATGGATCCCATTTGAGGGAGGGCGTGGAGAGTTTGTAAGTATATACTATATCGAATGATTGATTAAGATCATCCAATGTTGATTTATATTGTTGAAGGACCTTGGCGTTCATGGCCAACCGGTTTTGAGGTGAACGCTCTACCATGTAGGCAATCACGTGAGGGATGTTTAGATATTGTAGGAGGTTCTAGTACCAACAACTAAGCAAGTATATCGGTTGAATTTGATTGTTTTGAAAACTTACGTAAACTTGTAAAGAAGAAAATACATATGAAGAAGAGTAAGAGAGAAAAGAAGAGTAAGAGAGAAAAGAAGAGTGCTACACCAAGATTCTATAATAGTAATAACTAGTTACAAGAGACGCTATATATAAAACTCTATTCCAAGAGAAAGACTAGAATACCCCTGATAGTAAATAAACATAAATATAAATACAATCTTAACACCTCCTCAAATTCATGATGCGATAGTAGGAAGAATTGAGAAATTGCCAAAAAGAAAACAAAAACGTAGCGTAGTGTGCGGCTTTGTGAAAAAGTTAGTCAATTGCATAGTAGAAGAAACAAAAGACAAGGAAATAGTTCCAAGCTGAAGATGGTGACACAGAAAATGGCAATTGATCTTGATATGCTTGGTCCGCTCATGGAAAATAGAATTGCGTGCAATTTGAATGACACTTTTGTTGTTACAATACATAGAAGTTGGAGCAGAAAAAGAAACGCCTAGATTAGCAAGTAACCATCTCAATCATACTATCTTTGACATAGTAGTAGCCATAACACGATATTCAGCCTTAGCAGTGGAATCAACAACAACGGTCTGTTTCTTGTTTCTTCTAAAAATTAGGAAATCACCTAAAAAGACACATAGATCAATTGACGATTTACAATCCATGACATCATCTACCCAATTAGCATCAGAAAATGAATAAAGTTCCAAAGAAGAAGTGGAAGAGAACAACAAACTTCGACATAAAGTGCCCTAAAAATAACGCAAAATACGATAACTGTAACCCAGTGAACTGTAGTCAGAGAAGAGATAAACTAGCTTACAACTTGAACAACATAAACAATATTAGGTCGTTTAATAATGATACTGACCAGAATTTGTACCAACAAGAATTTGGTACAAAGTAGGATCAGCCAAAGGGATACCATTAGTAGAAGTGTAATGTGTGCACGAGAGGAGTCTCAGCAGTTCGAGAATATATTAATCGAACCTTGTGGATAACATTAGATACATGCTTTGACTGAGAAAGAAGATAATTCTTAGGTGGCGAAGCCATTTTAATGTCCAAAAAATAGTGAAGGACACCAAGATCCTTCATCTCAAATTGCTGTGATAAATGAGCACCAACATATAACGGAAGAACAATTTGACCGACAGAAGTAAAACGAAGAAAAAGAGCAGAATCATGATCACTAGAATGAAAATCCAAATCGTAAATCACAGTAGAGAACTTCACAAACCAACTTCAAGGAGCCTGTTTAAGACCATACATAGCTTTTTTGAGTTTGCACACCTCACTAGGAGCGTAAGAAAGACCGGGGGAGGAACCATAAAAACCTCATCAGCCAAATCATCATTCAAAAAAGCGTTCTAGACAACTATTTGATGGATAAAAAAAAAGACATCCATTTGAGATAGTTTTCACTGTCGAACAACTGCTACAACAATCAATGTACGCAAGGATCGAAATATTGTTTTGGTCAACTCGGGAACGAAAACGTTTCGGAAACGCAATGAAAATGAAAACATGTGAAAACACATGAAAACATAAATAAAATTCCTTTATTTATAAAAAGAAGCTTAATAATTGATTGATTGAGCATGTTTATTGGGTTAACATTCATTTATACAAGATAACATTAAATTGGAGGAAATAAAAAGGCTTGATATGAGACGGAAGTCATTTCAACTAATTTCAAATAATAATAATATACAAGAATAAAAAGAAAAAGGAAAAAAGGGGTTATTAACAATGATAAAAGGAAAGGGGGGGAAGGGGCATTAAGTTAATTAACAAATATAAAAGAACTGACCAAAAAAAAGGAAAGGAAAGGAAAGGGGAGGGGAGGGGCAATTAAAATAGACGGTGATTCGTCTGTTCTTACTTCTTAGAAGATGCATGCGAGAGAGAGAAAAAAAGATCTGAGACTCTATGGAGACCCGCAAGGCTTGCCAACCCCATCTCCATCCCAGATTTGTAGATCAGAGCGAGAAAGAGACTCGATGAAAACCCAATAGAGAATAAGGTAGAAAAAGAGAAGAAAAAGAAGAGAAAGGAAGAAGATCGTACCTGAAGGAGACTGGATGTGAATTGTGGGAGTGGAGGTTGGCTTGGATTTAATTAGACTAGACTGTGGGAATGGAGTTGGTTTGGATTTGATTAGATCTGGACTCGGGGATTCTTGTTAAGCTGTTGAAATCTTTCCTTCTTTGGATTTCTACTTGAATCAAGTCATTGTTTCGACCAAAACAGACCGAATCAGTGACATTTCGTTCGGAACTCAGGAATTGTTTGGTTATACCCTTGTTTCGTGTCGTTGTTGAAAACCCGAAACGTTTGCGTTTCGACATGGTAATTTGTTCCTTGAATGTACGAACAATGATCATCTTTGCAACAAGAGCAAAATTTTTCTCATAATCAATGTCATATTCTTGTGCAAAACCCTTAGCAACTAATCTGGCCTTATAACTTTTGACAGAACCATCAGCTTTAGTTTTAATCTTGTATACCCACCGAAAACCAATAATACACTTACTAGTCAGTAAAGATATTGGATCTTATGTCCTAGTTTTATGTAGTGCAAAAAGGTCTTCATTCATAGCTTGTTGCCATTTAGTATCAAGATCAACCTCTTTATAGATGATAGACTTAGACAAAGAGTGAATAGATGATCAAAATGAATAATAATCAAGGAATAACAAGTTTAAGAAAATTCAAAGCGATCAAAACACGTAAGAATGCGCTTAGCAAAGCGAGAAGAGGGAGGATCCACATCATCAGAAGCTGGTGGAGACACAACGAAAGTGGTGGAGGTGTTGTACCTGCAGAGGAGTTAGTCTTGTTCTTGCGAGAATAAGTGTGGATAATCGAGGGAGTACAACTGAGGAAGAGGAAGCCCGAGGTGAATAATGAATGTCAGAAGTGAGCATGTTATGAATATAAGAATCATAAAAAATATCATTAGGGAAAGGATTAATGTAAATTGGGTTTGATTATTAAATGTGTCAGAAGTGGAATGAATACAAAAGAAAGGAATATACTCAAGGAAGACCACATGTCTAGATATATGTAATCTTTCTGCAACAGGGTTATAACAACGATATCATACACCATAGAAGATTTTTCCGGGGATTGAACCAATTGTCATACATTTGATCTTTGTAAGAAAACAGCATATATTTCTTTTTCAATTTATGTCTAATGTCTACCCAAATGATAGATGATTCACTTAAATGGTCTAGGTTGCTTTGGATTCCTTGCAAATACTATTTGGTTAAGTCCTTTGACTTCTTCTTGGCAAAGTAAATGCAGTGTGAGTCTGTTACAAACGTACTCTGCTAAGCAAAATATTCTTCTAAAATGGTTAACCCATCCAAGAATTTTATGGAACATGATGCTACCTCTAAATCTAGAGAATTCTTAATTGATTTGGTCATCTTTGTTTAATCATGTAGACATACCTAAACTTACTTTGATTGTGACTTTGAGGAGAACAATGAAACTTAAGAGTTTCTATCGACTATCTGACCTCGAGAAAAACTTGGAGTAAATGCATGAATGAGAAGTATCATTTGGGCGCATAGATACTCATGGTCAACTCTTGGAAGATGAAAAGCACAAAAAAATTCAGAAGAGCAGACATTCAAGAAACGAAATAGAAGATTTGCCAACTCCCAATGATTGAACCTATAGACTCAATTTTCTAAGAAAGTATGCATGGATTAATCAATGATTGAAGTAGACTGTAAGCTGCCACTTGGAAAGTTGTACCACAGCTTGCTCTAGAAATTTCTAAAATTTCAGAAACTTTTGCGGACTATATAATTTTTTGGGGATAATCTGACAGTGGCATATTTGGTGTTATTCTGCAAATTGTGTAATTTATGAGAATTTGGAAAGGAGAAAAGAATAGAAGGATGGAAAGAGACTTAAGAAGAAATGGAATAGAGTAAGAAGAATTGGGAATAAGGTCACCTTCAATATCTAGATAAGATTATACCTATGATTAATAACATGGTAAGATGAATACCGATGGTATGCTTCAGAGAACAAGACCTCTTCTTTGCATTCCTGCACAGTGGTGTGTGATTTGTAAATGTGCTAGTGAGGGTACGGATCATCTTTTCTTGCATTGTCTTATTGCATTGTTTTTGTGGTCCAAACTATTTCCATTTGCAAGTTTGAGTTGGATGATTCATGGGACCTTTTCCTCTATGTATGCGGAGGAATTCGGGGGGTTTGGAAAGCATAAGAAAGGGTGGCCCTTTGGATTTGTGCAATTTTTGCCTTGACATGGGTCATTTGGTTGGAAATGAATTCTAGAATATTTGAGGATAGAAATGAGTTGAAGGAAGGATTATGGGACCAGATTTACTTTTTTGGGTTTGTTGTGGGCTTCAACTTCTAAGGATTTTGATGGCATATTCTCTTTTGTATTTTGGCCAATTGGAGAGCTTCTTGCTTTTCATACATATCATGTATTATGTATTAAGCTTTTAATTTTCCATTTCCTGGCTGGACAACTTGTCCATCCTATTTTCTTCTGAGATGTGCTATTTTCATATTAATAACCTTTTTGTTCCCTAAAAAAAGTACAAAAAAAATTGCTAGAAGATCAGTACCTCAATCATTTTTATTAGGGACTCAAAACCCTAAAATTAAAGCTCCTAACATAACCCTACTCCTAAAAGAGAAATACTAAACAATATCTAAGTAATAAATAACTCCTATGATGAATCTACCTCATTTATCCAATTCCCTTATTATCACTAACAACTAGTCTTGCTACTGGGCTTCAATTCTCCTCGTCAATCTAATCCCTTTTTATGCACAAATGAGATAGAAAGTACAACTTAGCATTTTTTATTTTTTGGTGGCATGTTTCAAAACCATAAATATCGGGATTTTGAATCTCCCTAACGTCCCTCAAACTGGGGTTGCCCCACCCGAAATGGGGTGGGTTCCCGACTTCAAATTATATCTGAAACCCATATTAACTCATGGTCTAGGTGATCCCAAATTCTACCCTAACGCTAAGTTGTGACCTTAACTTGTTATTTCTTTATTTTGGTCGTCTTTAATCTTAAATTTTGATTTGTTGTGATGTTATTTTTTTTTTTCATACACAAATATGCAACCACTAACTTTTATATTACAATCATTTTCCGGTACATTGCCACAAAAGTGTTATGAGAAGCGTCAAATAGAGAAACACAACCTCTAGGAATAACCCAATTCAAACTAAAATCACTATGGATGCTAAACCACAGTTACTTGATGCAATCCTGCTGTTGTTCCCCACAAAATATTGAAAATAAAATATTAAAGTCCTCTTAAAACATTGATAACATGTGTACAACATCAATAGGTGCAACTTCAAATAATAACTATATCACGAATTCAAGATGAATAATATGCTGATGAATATAATATGGCATTGGCATATTAATGTCTTGGTTGATTCTAATCAATTGGCATCTTTACGCTGCAGGTGCATGTCTAAAAATTCGTTTTTCATATTTGAAATGCTTAAGGTGAGTAGTGGTTTTATGCGTATGCTGCTTCTCTCTCCCTTCACGTGTGAACAACATTAGATTATCTGAAATGAATGGTATTTAATTGGTTAAAGACTATTGTTGTTGATTTGCTTGGCAGGCATTTGAGCCCCCAATTGATTTAAGCCAGGACATCGATATTTGTGAACAGCATCATCTGGATAATGTCTCAGGCAATCAAATTTTCCCTGGGGAGATGAATCCTTGCTCTTGTGAGTCTGCTTTGACAAGTAGAAGATGGTGTTACCCAAAACCTGATGAAGCTAGCCATGGAGAAGTGGGCAACGTAATGTGCAGATCACTTGAATTGGTCGCAGAAAATGAGGTCTCTTAGCATCATTCTTAAGTTTTTTGATGGGAGAGTTGTCGAGATTGCGGTCTCTGGTCTCTACTGTTTAGTACTTTATTTTGAATTTGACCTCTGTAGATAACAACAGGAGGAGAAAATTCAACCTTCAAACAAGACCAATAATGGGAGCTGTTCTGTAGGCTCAGAATGTAAGCAAAAAGCAGATGATGCTGGTGGCCACGATATTGAGAAAAATCAGGTGCTCTTGTCTTATGTTACTGATACCAATGGAGATGTAAGGTGTTGGTCTTCTGTGTCTTTTTTCTGTTGCCTAACGGAGAATCGTAGATTCAATGGTGGTTCAGAATTCTTGTTTTGCTAGAATGTCACTCTGCTCAAACTCTTTCATACGGAATAGCTTTTGGATACAAAGTTCATAGTAGGTCACTAGGGTCTACATGGAATCTACGTAGAGGAGATCTTTCATGAATGTACCACCTCATTTTGTTTCCTTAAATAACAGTATTCTACACATCGTTGCTAGCTATTCGATTTTACTTTTTGCAAAAGAAACACAGAATATTTTTGATATTGCCTGTTGACATGGTCATATTGTCAAAATTTGTGTTTAGTTTGACTACTCCAAGATTTTCTCTCTAACACACCTGCGCGTTATTGTAATAGCAATGATTTCTCAGCTTCTTGGTTCCTTCTTTTTTATTTTGTTCCAAGGTGGACACTAACGCTATATACACATATGTGTTTGTGTGTGTGTATATATGCATATATATGTTTATTTCAACCTGTCAACATCCTTCAAATATACCTACAATAAATCTCTTGTACCTGCTCTTCTTATAGCAGGTGCCCTCATCACCACCTGATTGGTTGGATCCAGCATTTCAGCTGCATGTTCCACTAGCTGACGTAGATAAGGTACTTTTTTCTCTGTGGCTGGAAACTTACTTTAAAGTTCTAGGATTCTCAGGTATGGTGAATTACTTGGTTTATTGTTTGGTTTGATGTTTACCTTGGAAGAAGAGATGGTGTCTTCTGCTTGATTCATCCAATCCTAAATTTGCAGTTTCAGTGTCTGCACTAGTACACTCTGTTGGATTTTGCAACTTCAAAAAGATTTGTTTGGTATTATAGTACTTGCAGTTCTTGCATGGGCTAAATGACTCAAGTGTATTTCAATGGTTAGTTTAACAATGTTACAGTATTTAACTTAAAAACTTAGGGAGAATTATACGCAGACCCCCTGAGGTTTGTATGCGCATAACACTTAGACCCCTGCCGTTAGTATATCCGTTAGTGTTAGTAAATTACACCTAGACCCTCTGAAGTTTGTAGACATGTAATACTTAGATCTCTCAAGTTTAAAATGTTATACTTAGATAAAAAATACTCCAACAAAAAATAGAATATCAAATATTTTAAATTTTACAATCAAAATTCATGTTCTATTATGACATTTATTGAATTAAAATCAAAAATATAAATATAATTTTTTATTAAAAAATCATAATTAGTATACAATTATAATATCTATTGAAATTTAATTTGATCATTTAAATGACCAAATTAAACTATCAAATTACCCTAATTAAAGTTAGAAAATATTGTGTCTATTACAGTTTGACCCCTTATTTGATTTTTTAATTTTATTCCAATAGATAGTATAATTGTATACTAATTATGATTTTTTAAGAAAAAAAAAAAATTTATTTTTAATTTTATTTCAATAAATGACATAATAGAACATGAATTTTGGTTATAAAATTCATGTTCTATTATGAATGATTTAGACTCCTTGTTTGATTTTTTAGTTTAATTCCAATAGATAGTATAATTATATACTACTTATGATTTTTTAAGAAAAAATTGAATTTTTATTTTTGATTTTATTTCAATAAATGATACAATAGAATATGAATTTTGGTTATAAAATTTAAAATATTTGATATTCTATCTTTAATTGTAGTATTTTTTGTCTAAGTATAATATTTTAGACTTGAGAGGCCTAAGTATATACTAACGGATATACTGACGGTAGAGGTCTAAGTGTGACGCGCGTACAAAGCTCAAGGGGTCTGTGTGTAATATTTCAAATGTCAGGGGGTCTAAGTGATTAAGTGACAAATCTCAGGGATCTGGGTGTAATTCTCCCTAAAACTTAAATATATTGCAAAAAAAACTCCATTAACTGCCGATGCTCAATACCTTTGTGCAAAAATAAAAGTGATTCTAAAGGTCAGCATGTGCATATGTGGAGTGCCTGTGTGTGTTGTCTGCACTCTGCACTCTGCACAATTGGCCGAGCATTGTTCATGAAAGTGTTGGCCTCTAAACATCTAAATAGACTCTCAATGAAATGAGGAATACCACACATGTGCGTTTGAAATGTAGGCTTCCGTTTAAGTATCATATTGAAATGCCAACCTTAAGCTTTATCCCAACTTCTGATGCACACATTTACATTAAGAGCATTAACTACATAGTATGAAGTCCATCCTAATGCACCTTTGTGTTTATAAATTAAAAAAAATTCACCATCAGGCATAAACATTTAACATCTTGTGGGTCAAATGTATGTAATCCTATGATATAGAAGTGATTGGGTTCAATGATTGTTGATATGCTCTTCTTCCTCTGCTTTTTCCTGGGAAGAGGCTGCTAGTAAGTGTTTGCCTTATCATTTCTAATCAAAATCTGTAAAGTGCATTTTTGTGACCACAAGTCCTCCTACTTATGGTGCTTGTTTATTCATACGTATATTTTTCTGTCAGGTACGATGTATTATAAGGAATATTGTAAGAGATTGGGCAGCTGAGGTAGTCATTACTTGCTTGTGTATTTTTTTTTGGTTTTGAGGTTCAAAGTTTTATTGGCACCTTTAACCCCAAGAAATGAAAAGAGAAAAACCAAAGTAAATAAAGAAACTTATAGGTTTGTTCTTTTTATTATTGCTTATATCTTTACAGGGGCAGAGGGAACGTGACGAGTGCTATAAACCTATTCTTGAAGAGCTTGTTCGTCTATTCCCTCGTCGCTGTAACATAAGGTGCATTATATCCTCTTGCCGTTATTTTCACCAGTAGTGTGTCTTTAAGGTGTACACCTTGTATGCATTATTTGTTTTGTCTATGTCACTTCTTTTTTTACTTTCTGTGTATAATATACTATAGTGCACTTGGTATGCGTTGTTCTAGTTTGGACTAAAATGATGAAACTTGTTGAATAGCCCTCCTGCTTGTTTAGTTCCCGGCGCTGGACTTGGCAGGCTAGCTTTAGAGATTTCATGTCTAGGTATGTTGTTAACGTTGAATTTCACATATTTTATATAGAAATATAACCTTCAAATAGTGCCTGATGCATTTTGCTATATCCCAGGTTTTATAAGCCAAGGAAATGAATTTTCATACTACATGATGATCTGCTCAAGTTTTATTCTTAACCAGTAAGTTTATAATGACAATCTCTTCTCAATTTGCTTGCTTTACAGATTATTTGGAAAAATGGAAAGATCCGAGATTGGTTGTTCTGATTTGGGCATTGTTTTATTTTTTTCTGTTAGCACTCAAGCTGCTGGGGAGTGGACAATACATCCTTGGATCCACAGCAATTGTAATTCACTTTCAGACAGTGACCAGCTTCGTTCTATCTCCATTCCAGATATTCATCCGGCTAGGTACTCCTCGTTATGCTGTTTTTTCATTATCTTGCATTTATTTTTGTGTCTTCTTTTACTTAATTTGTTCAAACAAACCTTTTTCTCGATAAGATTTTACTTAATCTTCTTGGGTTTCTATTTTGACTGGCTGTCTTGCAAAAATTCCGTAGCCATGAAACCCGGTTGGCTTACGTTGGGGGAGCATAGCATAGGGATTGAAAAGTTGGGCTGACATGGAATAGTTTTGGAAGATCTTAGAATGCTGTTAGTTAAAAATTACATTTAGATGCTGTAAGAAATACAAGGATCTCATTGTGAGTCTATGCGTCTTGAAAACAATGCCAATCTGCTTAGTGACTGACATAAACCATTTTACTTTCATCCTTTCCTCCCCCTCCTTTTTTTCGAATGGCTTTAATTGTGCAATTTATGCCAACTCTGACAGTTTCTCTTTTTAATTTTGTGTTTGATTCTTAGGAAGTAGCTTGCGATTTTTCTCCCTTCTCATTGAAAATTTTGACCAAGGGGCCCTAGTTTCAGCATGACTTCCATGACATTTGGTAGATATGAAAGGTTGTAGGAAAGGAGGGAGGCAGTGAAGGGGAAGGAAAGATGAATCTTTGCGTGTTTGATAGGAAGGAAAAATGGAGGGGGGTAAGACTGGAGAGAACGCTTTCCCCTGGGCCCACCGAAACTTATCCCCCCAAATTGGAAATATTGAATGAGCTAGAGCACTCGCTTCTTTTGGACAAGTTTTCCCTCTATATGTGCTCAATCTTTGACTAGACCTGGGCAAAATGGTAAATCTCTTTAAAACACTTGAATTACCCTATTTTCCTTCTTGCATGATCCAAGACAAGATAACGAATGGCCCCTTCCTTTCCCTATGGCTACTGTTCCACCTCTCTTTCCTTCACTCTCACTTCACTTCCCTTCCCCTCCTTCAACCATTCCTTCATTACATGAAACATTTTGCAGCAAGATTAGAAGGGTTCCCAGGACAAAGAAGTAATACAGATATGGTCTTATTTTTGTCTTAATTTTGGATTCCCGCTCCTGCTGTGAGATTATGGGTCTGTTACTTACAATAGTAAATTGGCAAATATTAGATCGGCTAGGTGGTCCCTGATATAGATATATGTTGGTAGGCAGAAACAATATTTTCCTGCAGGAATTTCATTAGAATATCAATACTTTTGTACTCTTGAATTTTTCATGTTATGTTCTAGGATAGTCTTGTTCCAAGTCACAAGCAAATTTGGGAGCTTTGGTGATCATAATGGTATTCTGTTTCACTAACAGCTAACGGCTCGCAGTAGGGCATACTGAAGGATTGCCCAGGCTTTCTTCACTAGACATCTAATTTCTTCATCTGCATGCTCATGAATTTCACTAGTTGGTGATCATTTCCTTAGAGGTTTTTGCTTGTCTATTGGAGATCCACCAAAAGCCTTACGACTTCCGGTTGCTGGTGTATGGAATTCATGCGTGTATTCATTCAGACATATTGTAGCATTGCCTTTTTCTTCCCAATGTTACATTTTAGCTTGAAGTGGATAACACTGAATAAATCCTACTCTACTTGGGCAACTTGTGAAAGATACGTAAATTTTGGCCTGAGCAGACCTAGTCGGAAAGTGCTTTTCTGAGAGGACAGGGCTGACATATTGGCTGTGTATAAATCACATGATGAAAGTTTTGAGATTAACCGATGGGACACTCGTCAAAAAGAGTCGCCGTTGGTGAGTTTTGATGCCCTTTCCACTGTTAAAAGAGTTACCAATGGCTAAACTAATACTTTGGGAATGTGAATACTTTGCAAAATGTCAGAGGCATAGCCTCGTTAACACTCTCTTGAAGATTCTGTATTGTAATTAGTTTATTGGATGCTAAATTTTGTCCTTTCCTTTGTTGAAACACTGGAAATATCTGGGCTTCTTTGGTACATTCATAGAATCATGTTGAACAATATCCTGTGTTGCCCTGAAAGCAATATGTTTTCTTCTTTGAAGCATTATGCTATAATACCAACAGTATCAGATTTTCTCTAAGTTTTTCTTTAGTAGTTGCCACTTACTGTAGAAATGAGCATGGCACTTAGGTTAATCATCTCGGAAACTAGCCCGAGCCATATTGTTGCAGTGTTTCCATGTTCTTGTGACTTCCACATGCACCTTTAATGGTTGTTGCTCAAGTTATCATCGACTCCCCTTGGAAACAGTGCAGGGATTACTGAAGGCTTTTCGATGTGTGGTGGTGACTTTGTTGAAGTCTACAGCGATCCAAGCCAAGTAGGTAGGACAGATACCAGGACATCTTTCTTTATGCGTTGTATTCTTATTATGTAATTGATTCATCATAATATTTGTGATATCAGTGCAGAGGAAAATTTTGGATAATATGTGACAAAATACACTTGACCTTTTGATAACTGATCATTTAGAAGGAAATGATTTTTTTCTGCTGTTATAATTGTTGGCTACTTTTCCTTTGACTTTAGTTTTTTTTTCCTTTGTGGAAGGTACCTTTAACTTTAGGTACCAGAAACTTTAGATTATATATTAAGTTATTGTAATGGATATGGTTGTGCGTACGTTACTTCGGAAGTGCAACGTAGATCAAGACGACGAAATTAAAAATGAGAAGAGAAGATTAAGAAGAATTAAGAAAATAAGTCCCAGATCTACATCTATGAATTAAAAAGTCCGAATAATCAACTCGGCAATCAGTTGTTAGAATCAATAGGTCTTCAACATTCATTTGAAAAAATGGAAACCCATGTATTAAGTTATTGTAAAGGATTTGGTTGTGTGTACATTACTTAGGAAGTGGGATGTAGAGTAGGACGAAGAAATTAAATATGAGAAGAGAAGATTAAGAAGAATTTAAGAAAAGAATCATGAAGTAGAATCAATTAAAAAAGGAAGAAAAATCAGATAAAGGGAGGGAGAAGAATCAATATTTCAAACAATCAATCATAAACCACAGTTTGTCAAATACTAATACACCAATACCTTTATATAGGACCTAACCTAAAATTAAGACTCCTAGTACAACCCTACTACTAAAAGATAAATACTAAATAATATCCAAATAAATAAATTTAAAAATCAATCTACATCATTTATCCCATCTCCAACGTTTATCCGTGGCTGAGAAAATTCAACTTTTTGTGAGATACGACATCTACTAGACTTTTTTAAAAGTGTTAGACGTCATCTATGATGCATTCGTAGTACGGACTGAGTAAAGAGAGCGGGTCATCCTATAGCATACTTCAATGAGAAACTTAGTAAGGCTAAACAGAGATACGTTACGTATGATAAAGTTTTGCGCCGTTGTGTAGATTCCGAGGTGAAATCTTCTTACTCCAAAGCTTGTGTTGTATCTTGACATATTGCTATACTTTAGCTTCTAGATAAAGTTGATGCTAAGCACATTAGGCAGGTTGAGTTCCTTCTGGAGTAAACTTTTGTGCTCCACCACTGGGTGGGCATAGAGAATAAGGTTGTGGATGCTCTTAGTCAAGCTGTAGTTATTTTACAGACAATGAGTGTCCATGTGCTTGAATGAAGAGGCAATCTGTTCAATGCAATCTTGTCGCGACATTAATATTATTTTTCGGGATATTAAGCCTAGGAAACTTCATGATTGCATTGACCTTCTTATTAGAGATGGTTAGTTGTTTGAGGGTCTAGGTTATGTTTTCCCCACCATTCAGTTAGTGATTTCTTAGTTTGGGTGTTTCATGTAGCTGGGTGGCCATGACACTTTGGCAGGATAAGATATTTGCACTAGTTAAAGATAGATTTTTCAGTCCAGTTTGAGACACGATGGCTCTAGGATAGTGACAAAGTGTCGAGCTTGTTAGTTAGCAAAGGTTAGGAAACGAGACATTGTGTTATAAACACCATGACTAGCTCCACGCACACCATGAAGGGATCTTATACTAAATTTTGTTGTAGGGGTTATCTAAGACAATTTGAGGTCACGATTTCATTGTTGTCATAGGTTGGTTTTCTTCAATGACACATTTCGTTACTTGCCCCAAGTTTATTGATGCCTCACACGTAGCCAAGGTACTCTTTAGAAAGGGCATTTTACTCCGTTTGTGTTAAAAAATGTCAAATTTGTGATCTACTTTTGGAGGAGACTTTGAAAGCTCTTTGGGACTAAGCTTAAGTTTTCTTTGTCTTTCCACCCCTAAATTGATGGTGAGACTGTTATTAATCATTTTTCATGATATTTGCTTAAGAGTCTAGTTGGTGGAAAGCGAGAATGGGGATTTGTTATTGCTAGTTGTAGAGTGTACGTAAGTGCCCGTTTGAGATTGATTACGGTCATTCCTCTTGACAACTTATTGACTTGTTGCCTCTACCTTTTCATTCCTGTCCTTTAGAATCTGCTGGGGAGAGTTTGGCCCAACATATTAGTGACATTCATGGCGACATAAGACAAACAATTGCACTTTGTAATGAGAATTATATATTCGCTACTAATGGTTGGAATATTGAATGCCAATTAAAGAGATTACTTTATGGTTCATTTGCATCTTGAGCGTTACTCTAAAAATTCCTTTAAGAAGTTACATACTCAAGCCACTGGAACTTCTTGTATTTTTCGTAAGCTTGGACCATATGTCCATCACCTTGATTTACTTTTGAATATTGGATATCTTTTCTATTTTCAAGGTGGAAGACTTGTATCCGGATCGATATACTTTTGAGCTTCCTATGTTGTCCTCCTATAGGTGGAGTCGCTTATTTGTTGGCACCAATTCCAATTAATCCTGCCACCTCCATCACAAATTGCGAACCAGCTAGCGGATGTGCTAGAGGATCAAATTTTCAGTTCACGGATGGAGGTGAATCTACCATCATACAGAGACTTGTTGATTTACCAAGCAGGAATTTGTCATCTCAATCCCAAACTTTTAAAGAAATATCACTTTCGTATTTCTCGGTTCCCAAAGAGAGTTTTTCTCATCTTGGGATAAAGGATGGTATTATTAGTCATAATTCAACCAGGGCAAGTTCTAACTAGGGTTACCAAGATCGGTACTACAACAGGCGAACCACGATCTGGTTCGGATGACCCCAAACGGGGTATGTTCGCGTACTAGTTCGGCAAAACCAGTGTCCCAAATTTTTTGCCCCAACTTGGAATTACCCGCCCCAAATCAATATGTCAAACTCAATCCTACCTCAAATTTGTTTCAAAATTCTCACAAAAAAAAAACACAGCAGATGAAATACCTACCTGGAATGTGTGGATTTCACATCTCGGTCGCACCTTCATTGCGATCTCGCACCACCATAGTCGCTACAGAAAGATAAGTCGACGGGAGGAAGAGAACGAAGGAAGACGTTACTCGATTTGTACCGAAGGGGCTAGAAACTAAGAGTCTGTACTTGGTGGATCTTCAGCGAAGAACAATGGAGTTCTCATCACCGCCAGCGCCCAATATATATTGCAAGATTTTTTATTTATTTTTTTCGGTGAGGAGAAATTATGAAAAGAAAAAAAAAAAGAAACCGATTATTTCACGTGACTAGTTGACTAAAGAAAAGCTGTGCACTGATTTTTCTTAAGAAACTTTAGAAACCCACACAAAAAGGTAACTTACTAAGAGAAAAAAAAAAGGAAAACAATAGCCTTTAGAAATCAACTTGAAAAAGGTTTTTTTATTCCCAGTAACTTGACAAAATAAAAGGTAACGCGTCCCACTCAAATTTGATAATATAATCAAAATCCGTATATGCACCATTAATGCCTTTAACTTAAATCAAAACTTGGATTTTTGGCTGGTACTTTATTTTTTTGTTTTAATGATCCTTAAATTTATAATTGTTATTGATTTGATTTTTCTCGTAATACAAATATGCAACCATTATTTTTTTTTGTTCACGATTATTAGATGGTATATTGTTATGGGTCTTGAATCTTAATTCCAGTTGGTTTTTTTGAAATAAATACAAAATACACACATAATTAAAAAAAATATTGAAAACTACGACATGAAAAAATTATAACTCACCATGTGTCTATAGATGCATATTTATATACAATTAGTTAGTGCACGCGTGCATTGTACGCCAACTAATTTTACTTTTAAAAAAAAAAAATAGATAAATTAGACTAATTTTCGTTATATGAAGATGGTTATATATTACATAATGATTATTGAATTTTATGGGGCTTATTTGTCCAGTTGTTCTTTTGTTAGTGGATGGTTATACAAAGTGACACTGTTAATGTGGGGTAATTGTTACGCTCAAGATTTTTCTCGTATTTTGGGTTGTATGAACTGAATTGCATTGCATTGTATTTAAAAACTGTAATATTTAACTTTAGTAAGTGATTAATAGTTGGATGACTACTGATTTCTTGGACCAATAAGAAGTTATTACAATAGGTTATTATTGTCTTTTTAAGGATAGTATTATCAATTAAATTTTTTTGACAAACATTGACATTCGAAAGTAGTATATAGATTATTAGATCTATTCAAATATTTGTTTTTTTGCGAATTTGGATATGCACTACGTACCTACAAACATGTGATGTAATTTGGTGATTATTTAATAAAATTGAGGAGAAATCAATGTGTTAAATGTTAAAATCGTCTCTAATCTACTTATTCGAATCAGAACGGATATCTATTTTAACAGATTACATTGTTCAAATCAGATTTGAATTGAATTTATATTATTTGGAAAGAAGATAATCAAAAGTCAAACAATGAATTTATTAGTTGAATTAATGCAACTAATAAAAAAATAAAAATTTCCTCAAAAAAGGATAAAGTAGATATTATAGAATTTTTGAAAGATAAATAAGAAAATCAAAAGTTTTTCTCTTAAACCACTTTAAAAAGGATAAAATAGATATTATAGAACTATTGAAGGATAAATAAAGAAATCAAAAGTTTTTCACTTAAGCCACTTTTATTAGTAGTATGTATTTCTTACCATAGTATAAACGAACCAAATAAGATTTCAAAATGAACCACGACCCCAATTAGCGTACCGACTAAGCCTACCCCTACCGCACCGCGTACCGTATAAAATAACGTACTCCACACCCGTATCCGTACCACGTACCAAAGCGATTCGCGATCCAGGTAACCCTGGTTCTAACAACTGTGAACTGACAAACCACACCAGTGGCGGAGCTAAAAATATGTTTTAGGGTGAGCACACTTAGCCACAAGTTCTACTTTATCCTCTAATAAATAAAAGTAATATCATACATTTATGTTTTTTATATCATATTTAATACTTAAAGTTTCATTAAACATAAAAGGGTCAAAAGCCCGGATACATAGTCTATGCAAACAAAAAATAACTAAAAAAAGGTTGATTATAACATTTTACAAAAAAATGAGGCTAATTATAGTCATTTACAATTGAACCTACAAGTCTTCATACATTGAAAGTGTTTCATGAAAATTTTATTATCAATGTCATCAAAAATGACAATGGAATGAGTCGGGTATTAAATACTATTTAAATCTAATTTGTTAACATAATTTGCTGGCCTCATCCATCACAATTATTGAATTGATTATGAGTCCCAACAAATATTGGGGTCCATTGTCACTCTAATAGTTATGATTTATGAATGATTAGGTCAGCAAATTAGGTCTAAATAACATTGCTATTTTTTTATTGTTGATTCCAAGAGATTTGATATGGCTCGTATTCTTTTTTTTTTTTTTCCAAGAACCCAGCAGGTTTGTTCTTCTCTCTATGATAGGCCAAAGAATGGACCCAATTTTGTTTTTTTAAGTCATTAAGGTGGGCCCAATTGAAGGTATCCAAAAAAATATGCATAGATAAATTTGTTTTTTTTGGGTGGGCATAGGCCCCCTGGCCCATGATAATTCGAAATGTGTGGTTATGCCTCCTTATCCCTTCAACAAAAATGGAAAACGAAAATAAATTAAGTAAATCCGAAGGTCATAAATATTTGCTATCAGAAATGGGAACTTCTTTTTTATGTTTGGTGAGCTAGGAAACACTGATATGGATACGAATGTGATACCATACAATATGGATACAACAATATGACAAGATCTGAAAAAATAAGATACGGATAAGGGCCGGATACGTCTATAATAAATATAGTTTATATTTTTGCTATTATCTAACATTGATAGTTATACTTTTTAGGAATTCGCTACCAATAATAAGCAAAATTTATAATTTTTACTTCCAAAAAGGTATATATCGTCTTATTATGGCATATCCACAAAGTGAACACGACTAATTAAAGGAACCAAAACCAACATTTAACTAATTGGTTTGCTTAGAAATATTTGTTACTAAAACTATAGTGTAATTTGCTTAATTTATATTCTTTTGACATGTGATAGTGGATAATATTTCAAAAAAAGCACATACATCTTCAAAGTCATATAAATTTTTGTTGATGGATTGTATTGCATGAGAATTCAAAAAGAAGGGATAAGGATTAAAATTGAAAATCATTTACATTGTTCGGTGTATAGAAGTATCTAGAAAGTATCTCTTCATTTTATTATTGGATACGCATCGGATGCGTATCCTTAAGTATCGTATTTGATATTATATCTAATACAAATACGTCGATTTTGAAGAAGTATCTGTGTTTCATAGTTAGTAGATGGTCTGCTTTGCGTTTCACCTATTTCAGCCTGAAATGAAGTTTCATTGGAGTAAAAGGTCATTTTTTCTAACTCAACTTGGGATAGTAGCTTGTTTGTCCCAATTTTTTTCACATTCTCTTAATGCTAAAAATTAATTTCTACACAACTTTATATGGACATACTTTACAAATTCTCGTTTACCTTAAAATAGCATGCAGGAGTTAAAAATTTAACTTACCTAATCTAAAACAGATATAACCTACACACACACACAAAATCTCTCTTTTCCGGGCGTATGTATTCACCCATTTTTATTGTGCACACGCACACATGTATGGTTGTGCCCCTTCTTGATTTTCAAGGGTTGCGACATTGTACACACCTTGTTTGTGTCAAATCTCGGCCCCATACCTATTTCTACCTAAGAAGCATGGACACGGAACACGGACACGACACGGACATGTCGACACGACATTTCTCAAAAAAGTAGGATACGGACACGTTGAGGACACGCTACAAAAAAAATTATATTTTATATATAGCATTATATAATTTATTACAAATATAGTGATAATAGTATACAATTCATAAAAGATTAAGTATTTTATGATAAGAAAATCTAATGTCTAGTCATTTTTGTAAATTTTCAGACTAAAGCATCCTCATAATAGTTAGTAATCATCAATTTTTTTTTGTAGACAATGTGTACCTAATATATAATTTAAATAATTGCTCTCATTTTCTCAATTCCTCTTTTTTAAAATTTTTATGCATCAATTGTTTTTATTATTATATTTAGAGTACAATTTTAACATGTCTAGTATTAGTAATTATATGTTCTAAAATTTTTAAATTTTGTTAATCACATTTCAGCACATGTCGATTGTTTAGTAGTAGACATCTTCTAAAGAAGTGTCGGACACGTCACCAAAAAAGTGTCCGACACGTGTCCGAAATTAAAAATTTATCATTTAATTATAGACACGGATAAAATTGTATCGGACACGTGTTCGAAAGTGTCCGAAGAGTGTCGGTGTCCGACATGGATACGTCACATTCTCGAGAGTGTCCGTGCTTCATAGGTTTCTACAAAGCACAGGTCCTAGGAAGTGGATATTGTTGAAAGCAATATTGCTTAAATTTTTGGTTCTTGCAGAATTGAGTTGATAATAGGAAGGAATTGTTGATCAGCATGTTGGATATTCATTTAAATCTGATACGAGTATTTTACTAGAACAAGGGTAGAGGATTCTATTAGATATTTGCATCAGAGTTATCATTGCAGCACATTTTGGTCATGCTTAGGTGGATCCGTGTAACTTTCTTTTTATCGGGACCCATGTAAATTGATTACTTGATTCTAAGAAATGTTGGTTGTCTCATTTTAAGGATATTTCGTAGATCTAATACAAGGTATGTTACTAGTCTGCAAAACATCTGAAAATGTTGTTTTTCTTACTAATAGTTTATAAGATATTTGTGTAATTTTGCTCACATAATTCTGGTCTACTAGCTGTAAGATTATAGGAGATTTTCAGAGTGAAATTTTTTTAGTAGGTACTAGAATAATAGCAAGTAGCCAACCCAGGTACCAAAATTCATCTCAATATATTGTACAGTGTTTATTAACTTAAGTTCTTTTTTTCGGAAGGTTTAAAGTTTCTTTGTTATCATTGAAGTACTATGTTTCTATTGGATATGTCTCTTAATGTTACTTTGTAATGTATTGCCATTTCATCTTCCAAATTAATTTGCACGACTTCCTTGTTGATATTTTTTGATATGGAAATTGCATGAATACTTTCATTTTTCAAATAAAATCGTGAAATTAAGAAAGTTTTTACACCAATTGCAAAATTATTTTTGCAGTTTTTTTTTAATGCTCTGAGAAATGATATGACTATGTATAGTTAAATGCAAGTGGATGGATAAATATGATCATAAGAACATATTGTGCTATTATAAAAGAAAGAGAAAGAAACATGGTTATTGATTGTTTGAAAAGGGTGATATGGATATGCCGTTGGATTTAAATCCTGGATGCAAGAGTTTCTGCCATAGCTCTCCATAGTGGAGGCCCCTTGCTGGGACTGATTTCTATATTTGCTGCCCTTTATAGGCAAGAGGGCTAGGTGTTTGTTAGTTGGGAACGGTTACACATTTCTCCACTTAGATGAACACAAACCCAAGCTCTCATAGTGAATTATTCAGATATCAGTGGGATATATACTGCTTATCTCCTGTGCCCCCACAGAAAGGGTTAGTGCTTTGTCCCACTGGACTCTTCAGTTTTTATGGGCTTGGGAATCTCGCTGTGTTTTAAAATGCCTATCTAGTGAAAGGTGTATTCCCCTAGGACCCTTGTATTTTTTATTAAAAATTTCCAAAAATGTACCTTCTGAACATGTAGTGAAAACATTCTTGGGCTAACAACCACAGGTTTGAATCTAAAGGCTGCCACCTTCTATCCAATAATCAAAATTCAAATTTGGTGCATAGTTAATCAAAATAGGGAAAAAATTGATAACTTATTGGAAGCATTCAGAAATATAATTACAATTTCTTTATGTTATAAGTTGAATGAGGGATTAATTGAGCATGTTTATTGTCTAAACATCCATGTCTACGAAATCCAGTTAGAGAACAAAAGTAAACATTAATTTGAAGCGGAAGTCATTTCGAATAACATCAACGATTCAGCAATTTGTTAAACAGCAATGTTCCCACCACCACTTTTGTCCTTGAGATAAAGAGGAAGCAGCATTATTTTAGTTGACGAATTCTGATACATTGAAATTTTTAATTCCCAAACACTCCCAAACAACTTTGTTTTGTTGAAACAAGGGAATTTTGATTTTCAATCCATTCGTTTTGAAACAAAATTTGGATAATTTATTGTACCTAGTAATCCAAAAGGTTAAGTCTACTCAGTCCACAACCCTTCCAGCTTTTCAGTTAGTGGGGACCAAACTAGGTAATGATCCTTCGTAGCCTTTAGAATCTAAGGGTTTCTCTGCCTTGGCAGCACCTCTGAACGTACAAGTTTCTATGGTTTGGCAGCATCTCTGATCTGATAGACAGTGGGCAAACAGATTACATTCTGATTTCACATAGTAAATTCGCAAAGGAATGCCTTCAAGCTCCTTGTAAATTTTATGTATCTGTCAGTCTCTTCGAAGGCTACATGCTAAATATGTATTATATTTTCAAAGTCATACGCTGATGGATGCCTTTTTATTTTATTTGCAGGAGCCTGGGATGCTGTGGTGACCTGTTTTTTCCTTGATACAGCGCACAATATCGTTGAATATATTGAGATCATTTCGAAAATTCTCAGAGAAGGGGGAGTAAGTAGATTGAATGAGTTTCTTGTTAAATTCTTTTTATTTTGTTTTGTCATGCATTACTTAATGTGATTCTTTGGTAGGTCTGGATAAACTTGGGGCCCCTACTGTATCACTTCGCAGATATGTATGGTCAGGGAGATGTAAGATTCTTTCCCTTCCCTTACAAAGATACACATGCATCCCTATGTCAAGTGGTCCTATATTGGTTTTTTCTTAATTTCTTTCTAGGAGATGTCAATTGAGCTGAGTTTGGAAGACGTGAAAAAGGTTGCTCTTCATTATGGATTTCAAGTGGAGGTAATCTCAATTTGGAGAAAACAGTTTTGTTTCTATAAAGAATACGGCATTATGGGTTACAATTTTAACTCTTCAATTCTCTTACAACAGAAAGAGAAGACTATTGAAACTACCTATACTACAAATCCTCGATCAATGATGCAAGTAAGTTTCTCACCACCTGCATGGAAACTTCAAAATGTGTCTCTAGTTGTGCTAGAAATGAAACAAGGGAATCAGGAAAGAATGTGTGTTTGACATGCTGCTGCTTGATTATCCAATAGAACTATCAGACTATAAAGGAAAGAATACAAATCTATACGTATTTATCTACTTTTTCCAAAATTTGAACACTTAAAGTTCATTGTATCATCATTACACCAGACTATTATGACTGGTAATTCTCTTGAGACTTGAAAAAATTCTATGCCCACTCGAGCCCACAAACTCCTTAAAGTAATGAAGAGTCCCGGGTAATTTGATAACAAGTGTATGCTGCAAAGTGTTTTCTTTTTGCCAAATATTCGATGTACCAAATGTAAAAATAGGAAGGAAAACAAATAGTGGCCAGCACCTAGTATTGGTCCCTCTAATGTGGGATGCTGGGAGTAGACTGTACACTAAAGTTTTTTCAGTTTTGTACGAAGAAGCTGCCTCAATCTCAAATCCATGTTGCCCACAGGCACACATGGCAGCCTGAAATTTTGTTGTTACACCCAGCATTGGATGCCCTGCTATGAAACATTCATGGGCATGGCATACATCATAGAAGTTGCTGAAAAGCAACATGTAAGAAAGGGCTAGATACGGTTAAAACTGTTGGATTCGCTGTCAGACTTTTATATATTATCTGCTCTAGTATGCACCAGCTACAATTTCCAACATGAAATAGGATCATTTAAATTGTTATTGTTTATATGGGAAAAGTACTGATATGTTCGCCTTCAAGGATGAATGCTGTATCAAAAGTTACTTGGGCCATACTTTGAACAACATATACGTATCTTTGTATTGAATATTTTGGAACCACTATTCTGATAACAGTGCTATATTCATGTTAGTGTAAATTTGGTATTTAGTTTGTGTATCAGTAACTGATTTATTGCTCAAATTGGAATCCAATTGAAAAATCATTGATAATTGAATATGGGGAACTCGGTATTCTCAGGATTACTCTCAAAAGGGACACGATTTTCCTTTTAATCAGCCATCTTGATAAGTGTATATAAACTGCAAAGATATCTGTTAGTTCAAACTATTTCTTATGTTCCATGAGAGGATTCAAATCTGCTTAGATTTTGAACTAGTCCAGTTAATTGAAGCATATTTTTCTGGGTGAACAAGATTGAAATGAAATCATGATTGGACTTGTAAATTTAACATAGTTATCCTTTACTTCATGAAATGTGAACAGCATGTATCATTAAAATTTTGATCCTAAGATAGTAAACATACTAGTATATCGATGCATCAAGGCCAGAACTGTCGTGGAATTATATTTCTATGAACCACTTCCTGTTGTATGGGAAAGTTGATTGGACTAGATTATATCTGTGGCTCTTTCTTAAATGCTTTAGGAGAATTCTTAAATGCTTTGTAGTATATCTCCGAAAGCATCAACACTTTTGGCTTTTAAGTTTGAATGATCTTCGAATTGCAGAACCGATATTACACTGCATTCTGGACAATGCGAAAGAGGACATTGGAGCCCATGACGCAGCAAGGCATGACCTAGATTCATGTCCATGTCGTCTCAAGAATTCTGAACTGGATTGTTGCAGTTGAGAGAATTTTTCTCATCTTTCGATTCAATTGCAGAATAAAAACATACTCACAGAACATTTATGCATCCCATAAAATTACCCAATTTAATAATTTACTATTCATATGTAGATTTATTTATCATGTGTTTCATTTCAAGGCTCCACACTTACCATTATCTATATATAGAGAGGTTCAGTTGTATTTGCAACTCGGTTTGCATTTTTAACACTGATTTCTTTAGTTATTCCTCCTTTGAGGAAAAAATCTCTGGGGATACCAATACCATGGACAAATCTGTATTATCAGTTTATTATTTTTTAACTTATTTGCCAGTCTACCTTTTCTTTGGATGAAAGTGTGGTTTTAGATGAGATTTTCAATTTAAAAGCGTGTTTACAAAATAACAATTTTAAATAAAAGTGTGATTGTGGAACACATTTTCTTTTTGAAAGTGTTTTATATATATGCACTAGCAATGGACCGTGGTTGAAGATACTATGTAACACAAACAATTTGTCAATTAGGAAGTTAAACCTAATAAAAAATATTAATGAAAAACTGAAAGTAATAGAGATGATGGGCATTGCCAGCCTATGTAGACACAACAACAGAATTGGTTATTCCAGATTCAAGACCATTAGGAGTAGTTAGAACATAACAATCTTATATCCTAGAGTGAGAATTGCATAAACTCTAAAACGTCTTCTGTTTATTTTTTTTTTAACAGTTAAGGGCATTTGGGTGAGCTCGACTAATTCTTTTCTCGGTCAAAAGATAAGTCATCCACGTTAGGATAAAGGTATTCATTAGGGATTAATTTTTCATGGTTTTATTTCAAGAGATTGTCAATATTTGAATTTAAGATGTATGAGTTTAGAGCTCGTCTCCGTTACCACCGGTTACTCTTTGTCTTCTTTGTCAGCTTATGCATACTAATTATATGAGCAAAAGTCTGCGATTAGATTGCCTACAATCAAAGGATGACTCCACACAAATATGGCAACCGGAGATTAAGGCAAATTTTGATTTTTTTTTTAGGATTTTTTCCTTTAATTTGTGTAACCTGTGTGTATTTCCTCTTTCTTTTTTTGGTGGATCTTCTTTTTTCGATAATTTCCCCTCATATCTCTCATGTAAGTGGCACATGGACAGAGATCTGCTATCAATTTAATTGGATTGCAAAAGTTTGACTCTTCTATTAACTTTTCGTTAGGTTTTCCGTTAGCCTCGAAGCCATTTGCTGTGTATAGAATGAAGCAAATAGGGGTCGAATAAAAGAGAAAAAAGAAAGGCATAACAAACTTTTTTCCTTTCTACAAAGGAGGAAGAAGCTAGGAGATGTACATATGAGTGATATGAAACAACTACATGGTTGGATTAGTATAACTTTTCCTTATTTAAATTTCTCTATTTTTACTTTTTTCTTTCTCTCTCCCACAAAATGGAGTAAATATTGGATATCACGTTTACAGCACGCACGTCACCATAGTTACACCACGTTATCACGCTGACATAGTACAATTGTCCAATAATAAAACAACAAGTGGATAACTACACATCCACGTCATGTACTAACTATTCTTGTGGAATCTACTTGTTGTCTTATTATTAGCTTGATGACGTGGTGTAACCGTAACACTCAATATTTTCTCCACAAAATGGGGGTACCCAAAATCTATCACATTTTCCTAAAAACTTTGATATCCTTCCAACGAGACTCCATGTAGTTGGAATTATCTTCTTGTGCATAGACTCCACATTTGAAATAGTGAGAGGCTCCCCCTTGGCCAGGTGCTACTAACTGGAGAACTCCATCGATGTATACCTTCACATCCCCGGCTTCAACGTCATGGATTACATTTAGTCGGAACCAACGGTCATAGATGTCCGGGACAATGACTTGACGATTGTAGTATGACAATGCACCATTGTATACTCCAAGCATTAGGGTTGTTGCATGAGTACTAGCTCCAAAAACTTGCATGATACACACCCCCGACGTACCAATTGGCACGCACCCATATCCTTCGAATTGCCAAACACCGGAGGAATAATCATATCCCTGAGAGAGGTGAATCAAAGATATAACGACGAGTGATTTTTCTTTTTTAAACTTTTTTTTTTTTTCTGATCAAATACTATATTACAAGAGAAGGGGACGATGAGATTAAAATCCACAATTTTAAAGTTCAATAGCGGGACAGTGGCCATTAGACCAACCGTTAATCTCAAATGAAGAGTGATTCGATGCAATTGCATGAAGGAAATTCCATGAAGGAGATTTTTATTTGTTATGCATGACTGAGTTAAAACTAAACAGAAATAAGCCAGTAAAACCATTATGTTTGGGTGTTTTTTTTAAATCCATGTGTTTTTTGAAAAAACTTGTAGTGCGGATTAGTTTGATACACACACACACAAATATATATATATATAAAGCGGAAGGAAGAAGAATTGAACAATCGAAATTTAAACAAATAAATTGACAAAGAAAGAATAAACCCAAAGAACATAGGAAATTGGAGGAGTATCTTCTGTTCTCATTGTGATAGCTAGAACAGCATAATCATCTGAAGGAATTGCAAATTCACAAGGAATTTTGTGAATTGAAATAGCCATAAGAATCACAAGCTGTAGATATAAACAAAATATTCAAATATATATATGAAAATTACAAATAAGCAACACTTACAACACTAGCACTTAGAGGGCCAGTGGAAATAAGATTGCAAAACTGAAGTCTGCATTGTAGGCCAAATTAAAGCTCTTCATTTGAGGCTTACAAATATCAGAGAAGGTAGGAGAGTATATTTCAAGGCTTGTAATGGTCTAACAAGACTTACTTACAACTGAAATCTGAAATCCTTATATAGAAGTAAGGATTTTGAAAGCAATTGATAATATTTTGAAATCCTTTCTGGGTAAACAGCTTTACCTTCTGCTTTCGGCGGGGTAAAAGGTATTTACTCAGGGTAAGTTTGACAAATGGCTGACAAAAAGGACGGGTAGGTCCAAAGGTGTCAGGGAATCTGACTTTCGGTGGAAAGTAAGGGTAAACTGCTTTTACTTTGGGAAAAGCAAGTTGAAAGGGAACCTGTCGATAACTTTACTTGGGGAAAGCATCGAAAAATCTGAGAAAATCTGTGATAATCTTATCCTTACATGTGATAGACAGCTTTTCCCTCTTGTGTGAGAAGAGAGTAGTGAGTGAAGCTATCACGAGTAAAAATAGGTATCACTACATCACGGGATAGTGATGTCTACATCTGAATCTAAATCATCATATCCTTCATATGGATCCTGGGCATCCTGTAGTGGGGATGGAGTGACGGATCCTGCTGAGGAATTTGGAGATGATGAACTTTGGCTGGCAACTGCTGCCTGCTGGATCAAATCTTGAGCCATCTTGAGTAGCTCTGCAGCTGAAGGTTGGGGCTGCTTGCCAGAGCCCTTTGATGACGACTTTCTTGGCTTAACTTTAGAAATAGTAGATGGTCCTGTAGCATCTGTAGAGATCTTTAGAATAGGCAGGGCCTTCTTAACTGGAGTGGTTGGAGGCAAGGCTGTTGGAACCACTTGTGGGGTTGGAACCTTGACTGGAAAATCACTCTGAATTGTAGCAATAATGTTTTCATAAGAAAATCTGGGCCACCACTTAACAGAGAACTGTCTGGCAACATGGTGGTCAATAAACTGCCATTGCCATCTGCAAATCCAAGGAATCCTGTACCTGCAAACAAACGTTAGCAAATCGGGAATTGGAAATAGGGACTGTTGTTTACTAGGAGTAAAAGCAGAGCAGAAGTAAGAATATTGATCTTGAAGATCAATAGGAAAGATTTCAAGAATGGAGCCGTGAACTTGCCACCACCTTACAAACCAGGAAGGAATCTGGCTTTTGAAATCTTTGTCAAACTGAATGAACCAGGAATGAGTAGATGACTCACCCTGATAGAGCATAAGAGTGGTCCATGACTCAATGTAGTCATAATAACTGAACCTCTTATAAGTACCTGAGAGATCTCGAGAGGAAGAAGGGTGAGATCCCCAATCTTTAATTGACAAAATCTTTTTAATATAAAGAGAATGGAAAGCAGCTTTACTGGGGTCATTCTTATCTGGGATAGCTTTGATATGAACTGACTCAGTAAGAAACAGGATATCTTTGTAAAATTCAAAAGTTCTTTCTGGATCACGAGGGACAAAAGTCCATCCTTCTCCAAGGTAAGCTTTGACTAGAATTTCAATATCTGTGATATGAGCATGAGCTGGCTCTATAGCAAAGACATTGTGGAAATTTGGTTTATCAACAAAATCTGATTTTGGGCCTTTAGGGTAAAGAGGTCCGGATCTGTAATATGGATTTGACAGCTGGGTAGTATCTGGTGGCGCCATTTGGGCCATTTGAGAAAAAGTGGCAACTGGAACAATTGTGGGCCTATGGTGGTGACTGACTGGTCTACCAAGAGGCTGGAATCTATTTGCAATTTGGATGGCACTTGAGGGGCCAGGTAAATGGGCTAAGGCACTTGTTGGGCCTTGGATCTGGGAAATTGGTCTTGGGTTAGGAGGACCCAATGATAATGGTAATTTACGATCTCCCTTCCCCGGGTTTTTAGAGGAAGTGCCAGATTTATGGGACTTGCTGTCCGCCATTTGGTTCCTGCAAAAATTCACGAGTTAAGAAATCAGGAATGCAGTTATTACTGCCCTTAATATATTCTATATCAAAATCACAAATACTCAAAATAGCTTGCCATCTGGCAAAAATTTGCTTACTAGCAATATTTTGAACATCTTTTTCAAGCACGTATTTAGCAGACTTGCAATCAACACGCACAAGAAATTTTTGATTTAAAATATCATCCCGGAATTTTGAGATACACAGGACAATAGATAAAATTTCTTTTTTAATAGTACTATAATTGGCTTGTGCTTTATTCTAGATACCGGAATGAAAACGAACAATTTGTTCAGAAGAATTAGGAGATTCCTTCTGAAGGAGAATACCACCGTATCCAATATCGGAGGCATCAGTTTGGATAATTTTAAAAGAGTCAACTGATGGAATTCCGAGGCAAGGCAAAGTTTTGATATATTTTTTGACTTGCTGGACAATGGATGTATGTTCAGAGGTCCAAGGAGAAGGATTTCCTTTGAGTCTGTCATACAGAGGTTTAACTGATGATCTGAGATTTTGATAAAAGTCAGAAACATAATTCAGAGAACCTAAAAATCTTTGAAGTTGAGTCTTATCAAGAATTTGATCAGGGAATTTATCAGCAAACTGAATAGCTCTACTGATAGGAACAATGGTGGATTTTTGGATATCATATCCAAGAAATCTAACAGAAGTTTGAAACAATTTAATTTTTCTGGCAGAGATGACTAGACCACTATGTCTAACAGTCTCTAGAAATGCATTTAGGTGTTTCCAATGTTCTTCTATAGACCTGCTAAAGATGAGAATGTCATCAATATAGGTTATAGAACAATGACTTAAATGATTAAAAATATCATTGATAATATTTTGAAATTCACTTGGTGTATTTTTTAAACCAAAAGGTACAACATTCCATTCATAATGACCAAAAGGTGTTGTGAATGCAGTCTTATACCTATCTTCAGGAGATATCAGTATTTGCCAATATCCACTTTTCAAATCAAACTTTGAAAATATAACAGAATTTTTTAATCTTTTAATCAGATCTTGTTTATTAGGAATAGGATACCTGATCCATTCCAAAACAGCATTTAAAGGTTTATAATTAATAACAAGTCTTGGTGTGCCTCTTTCTAATTCTGCATTTTTCATAACATAGAAAGCTGGACAAGATCAAGGAGATTTTGACTTGCTAATAATTCCATTTTTAAGTAATTCAGAAATTTCCTTTTTACAGGTTTCCATTAAATCATGATTCATCTGAATTGGTCTTGATTTAGTGGGAATATTTTTTTTCACTAAATCCTTTAATGTAAGGAAGTTTTACACTGTGCTTTTTCCTATGCCAGAAAACTGTAGGAAGATTAGAGCAAACTTCTTCTTCAAGTCTTTGTTGAAATTGATTAATTCTTTCAATTAATACTGGATCAGTTAATTGATCAGAAATCCTTTTGTGATTTATTTCTTCTTGAAGAAATTTCACTTTATTCTTTTTCTGATTAATTATTCTGAGATATATAGAATCAGTTTTAAGTTGTTTTAATTCTTTAACTTCAGGTTTAAGAATAAATTTAAATGTTACAGATTGTCCTAAAGGATTTGTAGATAATCCTTCAATATTTGTAGTAAAATGGTATAACAAATATATAAAAGGTAATCCTAAGATAACCTGATCTGTCATATCTTTTATTAAGATAAATGATGTTTTAAAACAAACATTATCCTGACAAATATGAGCTTTGGGCAATTTGTAAGCAACATTCATTTTACTGCCATTGGCAGAACTTAACCTTTCAAGAGTTTTTTCATAAAATTTGGTAGGAACAATTCCTTCTTGGATACAGTTAACATCTGCTCCTGTATCAATTAAAGCAATTGTATCAAGTATAAAATCATTATTAATGATTATTCGTACTTGAGAATACCATTTTTGTAAATTAATTTTATTAACAGAATTAATTTGATTATCAGTTTGTGAACACCCATCTGGCGATGGCAGCTTCGTTATACCCGCAGTATCCACTGAATGGGAGGTCGCTGGTATCCGCTGGGAAAGTGTTCGAGTTGATAAATTTGTCTCAGAATCAGATTTATTATCTAAAACTTTAGGTTCCAGAGGACTGGTATTGGACATAGATAAAAAACTCAAATTTTCAGCAAAGATCTTATCTTGTGCTTTTAAGTATTTTATCTCAATTTTTAATTTATTAACTTCACATTGGAGATCTTGTAAAGTGAGTTCTTTCTTTTTCTCTTTACTAAATCTTTCCATTGTTTTGTTAATACTAATTAATTGTTTTTCACTTGGCAATTGTTTGTTATCTTTTTTAACAAACAAATCTTTGAGATTTTTTATGTATTTTATTTTAAGCTCAGGATCTTCAATTTTGCTGATCAAATCTATTAAGATTTGTTCTTCTTCAGCTTGCTTTGTGATTACCCTAACTTTTTTACAACAATTATCCTTACATCCTAGTTTGATGTCAGGTTCAGTGGAATCATCTGACTTTGAGTGATCATCATCTGAAGAATCTTCAGGACTACCAGTGGAGTCTGAACTTTCTTCTTTTTCAGGAGGATTACTCAATCTGAAAATTCTAAGAATTTCCTCAGTTTCATTGTCAGCTAAATTTAATAATTTAACTTGCTTTTTAATTGGGCATTCAGGACTAATGTGGCCTGGTTTTCCACAATTAAAACATTTAATATCTTTTTGGGCTTTACCTTTACCAGATATCTTCTTCCTAGAATTTTTCTTAGGCTTAGAAGACCTATGGTGTTTTCTTTCAGATTTCTTATAAAACTCAGATTTAGAAAATTTTCTCTTACCATGATCATGGTGAGATTTAGACTTAGAATAATGCTTATGTTTTCTATGAGACTTGTGTTTTCTGTGACTAACTGATGGTGCTACTGGAGGGAGACCATATTGTTCACAAAAATTTCCCATTTCATATTTAGCTTTATTCTTATCATTTTGTAATTGTTTACTAAGTTTTAAATCAATACACATCCTAAGTCCTTCCTTTTGGATGGTACTAATCAATTGGCCATAAGTCAGGGAGTCATATTCTATGATTCCTGTATCCTTAGCAAGGGCTTCTCTAATCTTATGGGCAAACAAACTAGGTAAACCATTAACAATTTTTTCTTTCCAAAATGATTTATTACAGTCTGCACGGTTCATTACTCGTGAGACAAAAACATCTTTGTACCATCTGAAATCACTAAGTGTGGGACACTTAAGATTACTAAGCTGGTCATGGATCCTAGCTTCAATGTTACTAGGGGTTCCAACAAAATGTTTAATTATGGTGAAAATTAAGGTATTTAAACCATCAGGTTTTGCTTTTCCAATTCTTTCATTAAAAACTGGAATACCTTCTTCATTTAAAACAACAGCATGTCTAATATCATCCCTAGAATCTTGGGTAAGATAATTATCCCACCAGCTTCTAAGAACACCAGTAAATCCTGAGGCTATTAAGTCAACTAGGTCAGGTTCAGGAGAATCCTGGTTAGTAACATAACTGTTAATAACCATAGACATGTGATGAATTTTATTTAAAATTTCTTGTTCACTTAAACCATCTATGTTCCATTCATAGAGTTTGTTTGACTGAACAGAGAATTGATTTGAAATATTTTTTTCTTCAAATTGTAAATCAGGAGGTGTAGGTCTGGGGTACCAATTTTTTGTGGTACTGGTTGGATTAACATTTGAAAAAACTAATTTATTAATTTATTGAGATTCAAAAGCTTTTTCTAACTCTTTTATCTCAGGATCAGAAAAACTTTCATCAGTGCTGGTTTCTGCATCCGAAGTTTGATTAATGACAGTTACTTGGGAGGTTCCTGTTGTCTCTGGCTGGGCATCTAACTTCCTGAGTAATTGGTCAATTTTTTGAATTCTGAGTGTATCAGCAATTCCTAATTTAGATCTATCTTCAGGTAAGGTAATCAAAGGTTGTTCTAATTTTTTACCTGTAGATAATAATTCAATTTTATCAACTTTTGTTTCAATTTTATCTAACTGTCTTCCTATGGTAACTAGGCTTTGGTTAGTAAAATTAGTTTGTTCAACAATTTTCTTTTCAAATTTTGCCAAACTATTTTGCTCTGCGGTCTTCTTGTCTGATTCACTAGAGGGAACCTTAAAGGGAGACGCAGTAAGTTCAGTATCAGCATGTGTAAAATTAAAAGTCTCTGTGGGGGGGTGACTAGAGGACACTGTTCCTGAGTCAGCAGTTTTCCACTTATGCTTTGTTATGACTTTTAAATCTTTACAACAAGAATCAACATAATCATAAAATTGAATTTCAGATTCTAATTTGTGCATAGTTTTTACCCATTGAATTTTAATTTCTTGGATCTGTTGAGCTTCAAATCTTCTAAAGAAATCTTTCTTTTTAGATTTGTTTTCTTCAGATTCAATTTCTTTTAGTAATTTGAACATATTGGGCATAAAGCATAAATTAGATTCCTTTTTAATAACTCTGAGTTGATGATGAATAGGTTCATCAACACGACTTTCTAATTCGCTCCTAGAAGGACTAAGAGTAGGAGATGGAGTAAAATCATCTTCTTTCTTATCTTCTTTGAATCTGGAACTATAGGGAGTGTAAAGAGGTCTGCTAATCTGGGGTGAAGAATTATCAATTCCCTTCATTTTTAATCTTCGATCTATCTCTTCAGCAATTTCCTTATCTCTTTTGGAGATTCTGGAAGATTCAGATCTTCTACCTTCATTGATCTGAATAGGTTTATTAAACAAATTTGGAGTAATGGAAGATGTACTAGATCTACGTGATCTAGTATCATCAAATGAAATTCTTACTGAGCAATCAGTAAGTTGATGAATGTGTTCTATATTTGAGGTAGACACTTCACAATCTTTTTCAAAATTTTCATTTTCAACAATCCAGTGTTCTGGAAGAGTAACATCTTTCCATAAAATTCTTTTAGGAATTTGGATATTTGAATTTGGGGTACTAGCCTGAAGCAATAAAGTACTATCTGCAGGACTTTTACATAATGCATTAACATTTAAATTTGTTTTCATGCATTTGTAATAAATTCTATAAATAAGTACAATGGAGTCAGTATCTGCTTCAAGTTCAGTAATATCTCCAAATAATTTGATTCCCAAAGTGAGTGCTTTGTAAGTATTTTTACAAGTTAGACTCAAGGTGAAATCTGGGAAACAATTAAAATATACAGGTCCTTGGTGAAGGCCTGATTCCATAATTCCTAAGAGACTAGGTTCATATTTAATAAACCTACCATCTCTTAAAGTTAACAAAACAACAGCATTTTTCCCTTTAGTTAATAAAGGTTTAATTGCAATTTGGACAAGACCTAAATGGATGAATTTGAATCCTTTAGACCTGTGTCTTTTCAGTACTTCTTTATCAAGAAGCCTGACAATTTCTTCATCATTTTTTAATGGATGAACTTGTTCAACTGTTTTTACTTGCAATTCTTCATTGAATGCTGTTGGCATCCAACTTGTTTGGTAAATTTCCCTTTTGGGGACTTTAGGTATATTCCATCCTATCCAATTAGATTGTTTAACTTCACATTCAAAATCTTCTTCATTTACTATATTAGGTATAGTAGAAGATGAAGATCTAGAAGAGCTAATTGTGGAATTAGATCTAAACATTCTATTCATTATTAAATCAAAATTTCTTCAATTTTATAAATCAAAAATAAGTTTTAACCACATGATGCATACCCCCTAACATTCAAAATCCTCAGTTTCTTGCCTAAAATTCCCTAGACTGCCACACTTGGACTTACAAACGGGAAAACAAAGAGGCTTACACACTCTTGGATCTAGACAAAGGTTAGGTGATCAGGTTAAGAAAAAACTTATAACTGATTTAACGGAATTGAAAGAAATAGAGATTTAAAATGAATGAGACTGTTTAAATATAATTTCATAACTGGCTATATATATATATATATATATATATATACACACAGTGACCCCTACTTTTAGATAACAACAAAATGACACCATAAATAGTTTCAAAATGTTGTAAAATGAGCACAACATGCCAAAAAATTTATCCAAATGTGTCCGTTACGAGTCCACAAATTCATTTTAATCCACATATAAGTTTATACTAAACGATAGAGCAAGAAATTGATAGAGTGGCAGAGTCAATATGGAAAATGCTATTCGGACCTAAAAATCTGACATAATTTGCTGACCTAATGACGTGGCTTCATTAGAACCATTGGATTAACACCAAGTTCCAATGGTTGATGGAACCCACAGTCAATCCAAAAGTTATAGTGAATTAGGTCAGCAAATTGGGTCAGTAAATTAGGTCCCAATAGCATTGCTCGAGTCAATATACTAAAAAAAATATTTTGAATATACAAATAGTTTTTTCTTAAAAAACAAAATTTAGGGTGGGCCCATGCCTGCTGGTCTACTACCGGCCCTACCAAAGGAACTTGGGAAGAAGGTACGCAAGAGCTAATATTACCGCGAGTAATGATATGCTTACAAATTTTTTTTTTATCAAATTTTCATCCTAAATAATGTGGCACAATTTTTCACCATCAGATAAGTAGGTCTCATTAATATTCAATGATGGAAATTATGCTACATTATTTCGGATGAAAAATTTGATAAGAAAATTTGGTGAATATAACATTTTCCTATTCATGCATACAGATATCATTACTCATGCCACTATATCTGTAAAATGCATGGCTTCAATGCAGCAATCTATCTAATAAAACACATAAAATTATGAATTTTTATCCCTTACATATTTTCTCGTTCATTTCTATCACAAGTTATATTATTTCATTTTTTATTAATTATGACATTTTTCATGTACCATAATTTACACATATTGATATTTTTTAAAGTCACATATTTTGAAAAAAAAATTGTCACTTTTTTTTTATAAAATAATGAGTAGAAATTAATTTCAAATCATATAATTAAAAAAAGAAAAGAAAAAAATTATTATTTAATATAGTGATATCGATTTTTAAACAATTTGATTTTATGTTACATCGTATTTTTAAGTGCGGGTTAGGACTAGTTAATTAATATAGTTCATGGGTTCAAGCCTATTAGTTAAGCTAAAAGCAAAAAAGAAAAAAGACAAAAAAAAAAAAAAGGGAGCTCCTTATGGAATAATGTGAGCCACATGTGAACTGAAGAGTTTATCTTCAATTGTGATATTTCAGCAGATACCAAGTGGGAAAAAGACTTCTGCCAAACAAAAGGCAGGACTTCAAGGAGGTGGTGGCTTTCCACGAAACCGAGAGGAAGAAAACAAGGGTGTTATTTTGTCGAAAGTCTTTTCGGATTGATATTATGTAAGATTTATCGGGTGAAATCTATTCTTGTTATTTTTGTTAATACTCATTTTTGAGTAATGAATTATTAATATTTTGATAGTGTCTGCAAAATTGCTCTGGAGCGAATTATTATAAACTCATTATTAGAATATAGTGGAAGGTTGAAATCGGTGTTCGTGGACTTACCCCGAATTTGAGGGAACAATGTAATTTTGTTTCTTACTTGTGATTGATTTTAGTCTTTTCCATCCCTTGTTTGTAAGTAAATATTAAATATAATAGTGATATCATGTTATCATTGATGATATGATATCACCAATTAATAATAAAATTTCAAATGAATAAAGTGAACCCCACTTGGACTTACATGGAACAAGAGTGGGAGTTATGTACTTACATGACAGGTTTGTTATTAATTTTTGTAGGGTCCATTTGTTTATTTGTTGTAATATTATTGGTTGGTGATACCACATCACCTTGTCACATGATATATTTATAGATAGTATAATTATATACTAATTATGATTTTTAAGAAAAAAAATAAATTTTTATTTTTAATTTTATTTTAATAAATGTCATAATAGAACATAAATTTTTGTTGTAAAATTTAAAATATTTGAGATTCTATCTTTGATTGAAATATTTTTTATCTAAGTATAACATTTTAAACTTGAGGGATCTAAGTATTACAAGCCTACAAACTTCAGGAGGTCTGAGTATAATTTACTAACAAATATACTAACAAACATTGACAGTAAGAGACTAAGTATTATGCGTATACAAATTTCAGGAGATATGTGTGTAATATTTCAAATATCATGAGATCTGAGTGATTAAGTTACAAACTTCAGGGAATCTGGATGTAATTCTCCCTAATATTATTGATTGGTAATACCACATTACCTTACCACATGATATAACCATTGTAATGAATATTTTCTCCTTGTTTGGCTGGTTAGGTTACTATTTCATAGAACCCACTGATTAGCCTAGTAAATTGTGTTGTCAAAAGGCTTATTTTTGACATTGAGCAATGCTATATGGACTTAAAAACTAGACTTGATAATTACAACAATTGATTTCACTGTGGGTTTCACCATTTATTGGGACTCACTACCTATTCAATAGTTGGAATTATCAAGTCTAATTTTTAAGTCCATCTAGCATTACTCTTTGACATTTTTATCGTTATACCCTTCTATCTATCTAATCCAAGCATACCTAACTGAGATAATCAAATCAAATTATTTATTAGGGGAAACCCTACAGTATTAGAAAAAAAAATGGTATTGATACTGTCGGTTACTACTTTGTATGGTAAAGTTATAACTTTGAAAAGATAAGTTATAACTGCTTAAGGAAGGTCATGATCGATAACAGACACTCATGGTTGATCATGAAAAATGCGGTATTGATCCTATATTCCATGTTCGACCATGCTATTTGAAATTGTAACTTATATCTCAAAAAAGTTATAACTTAACCTTAAAAAATTGTAATTATAAGACTCCGTATTAAAAATTAGGATAAATTACATTGACACCCCTATAGATTAATCTAATTACAGAGACCCCTCTCGATTTTCTAAAATGACACCGACTCCCCTTACTATTTATATATCCATTTCACAAAGTACCCCTATGGTTAGCATTATTATTGGTAATGTCAAAAAAGTGATTACATCAGCAACTTTTTACACTTTAATATCCATATTACCCCTGAACAAAATTAGGCTAACATGTTTATTTTTGTATCGTGTTCGTGTTCGTATTCGTATTTTTTTTTTGATAACGTAGAACCTCTCCGAGGTAGGACTATTTTGGATCCATCCCTCCGAGAGTAAACCCCGGATACTTGCAATCACCTACAAACCACAAGTATCGTTTAAGCCTGAGAGACATCAGCGAGTGTCAAACCCCTGACGTTTGGGTCTACGGTTCATCTAGGTTCAACTCCACACCGTTGGGCTACCTGTGCAGGTGTGTTCCATATAAACATTGAATAAAAAAAATTTAACGCTAAAATTTAAGTCTAAGATTTTATTATCACTTAATTGAATCCATACTCATATTTTTTCTACAAACTAAAAATTAACTTAATAAATATAACAATAATAATTAGTAAAAATATTTTTTTTATACAATAATTATGTCAATGTTTAATAAACAACAACAAATAATTAATATTTTATTTTTATAATACCAGTTAAACATGTTGATCGTGTCAATTTTGTGTTATTTCTGTTAACATACAAACGAGAAGATAAAGTAAGTTCGCGGGTTGAACTCGAAAGTGACATATTTATTAGTATTTAAATATATCAGAGAATGATAAGTAAAAAATGATGTATTGTAAATGTAATTATAAAAAATCGCATTTTTTGTTATATTTGTTATGGGACAAGACTTGACAAGGGGTGTCAGTATAATTTTAGAAAACTGAGGGGTGTCTCTATAATTAGACCAATTTATAGAGAGTGTCTGTGTAATTTACCCTAAAAATTAAATAAGGTCAATATTATCTTAAGAGTTCTTCTAAGATAAATAAAATGATGGTAGAAACTTAGAATCATTGTTGAAAAATTGATTATGAAGTTTGAGTTTCAAGCGTATTGACTTTCAGGGTAAATTAAGTTTTGGAGATGTTTGAGTTTGAGAAGGGTGGTTAAGTAATTTTATAAATATTTTTAGATCAAAATAAGATTTTCATTGAATCCGTAAAGTCGAAAAAATTTAGGAGATGTTATATGGGGTGTATTAGAAGTTTGGAAGTATTCTAGAGTTAAAACCTATTTTGGAAAGGATTTGGGTAGAAAGGAATTTGACAGAATCTTAGTATTTTGGCTATAAATTTTTACTCCGATGTCCAATTGATCTGAAATTTTTACATTAACAATTAAACTTCAAGGGCTACAAAAGTGTATTTCACAAAAATTTCGTGAATCGGCCTCTAACAAAGCCAAAATTAAGCTGAAAGTCAAGGGTAGACTGTTACTTGCGCCCAGATGGAAATTCTTTGTTTTTCAGCCTATAAATACCATTGGGCCGGGATCTAAACTTTATTTATCTAATTTTCAACCCCAAGAAGTCTAGAAAAGTTTTAGGAGAAGAAAATGAGGAAGAACGGGCTGAATCTTGAAGAATTAACATGTGATAATCGCAACAAAACACGTTATTATTTCTTGGCTTTCTTGTAAATCATATCATGTCTTGCATGAGGTTATCATTTGATAGTCATAAAAACTCTCGTTCTTGTTATCGAAACCCTAGTTTTTAAAAAGTATAGGTTTTACCCTTGATATTCCATTGTTCTTGATTTAAAAATAAAATTATATTTCTTGAGTTGTTCTATTGGAAAAATATCTGTAGAATTATGGTTCTTGGTTTACTTGTGATTAGGTGAATTGGTTTGGTACAATATCTCGTGTGGATGTTTTGGTGAGCATAGGTGATAGTTGACCAGGTATCGTAGAATGGGTAGATGTGTTTCTTACTCTGAATGGGTATGAAGGTTTCCTACCACTCGTAATGGGGGTTGGTGCCTTGCGAAGACCAAACTATTATTAGCTCACGGGTATCGAGGCTGGAGTCTAGTATACTATTATTGGGTTGGATTCATCAATGTCGATGCATCGGTATACGCCCTCCCTAAAGTGTTGTATTCTTGCGAGGATTGGGGGTGTGTGTGGGCCAGAATATTCTCAATATGTGTATTCATTTTAAGTCTTACTACATGCCTGAGATATAGTGTTTATAATAGTTTGTTGTTTGAAAGTTGGTTTTACTTCTTCATTTTATTTATTGATACTACAGAACTGTCACTGTTTGTATTTCAAAAATTATATATAATATTTTGTAAGATGAGACCGACCTATTTTATATGTTTCAAAACCTTATTCAAGCATGGTTTGACATATTTATTTTAGATGATACTTTAGTTATTATGGATGATGAATAAAATTTTTTTTATTTATGGATTTTATTCGTTACTCTCAATATGGATGGTTATAGATAGTAATACCTTACAGGGTAAATTTTGGGACGTTACAATAATTTTCGGTACTGGTACCACCAGTGGTACTGTAGAAATTCCCATCTATCAAAATTAAAAAAAAAAATCTTTCGGCTCCTACAACAAACCCTTAACATCGAAGAAGGTGACACTGGTTGAAAAATCACTGAAGTCCAACACTCTCACATGCTTGAGCTACAAAAATTCTTGTAATTGATTGGCAAAACTTTTTTTGTTCACACCACTCATTGGAATCAGAATTCCAAAACACCCAGAATAAAAAATAATTGAAACCATAGCTTTGTAGAGGATGACAAAAAAATCAAATCAAAAGAAAAGAAAATTCATGAGAATTTCACTGTTGGGTATGGACGATCTATTCTTGAAGAGTCTGGTCAAGGAAGAAATGGACTGGTTGTTCGAAGAAGATCACCAGTGAAATCACCTCGATCGCGTAAAATCATCATTGCTCGTGTATTATAAGGGAGAGGCGAGAGAGAGGGGGGGGGGGGGGGGGAGGTAGAATGAAAGCCAACCAAAAACAAATAAAACGGTAAATAAAAAATTTGGCCATTGTCAGACAAGGACTAGATGTCGTAGTTATAAGAGAGAGAGAGAGAGAGAGAGAGAGAGCAAACCGTTGTTGAGTTTTGTCCCCAGCAGCAAAGGGAGGTAGTGAGGTGAGGAAGAGATGAGAAAGAGGGTAAGGTCTAACCCTAACTATTTTACTATTTAAGGGCACAAGGGTAAAATCAAACTTAATCCTATTGGTAGGAAATTTGGGTAGATGAATCCCACACGAACCGTGGGTTTAAAATATTTGGCTCAGATGGGTTAAAGCCCTTCAATTACTACGGGCTGAGTTTTTGAGGCCAACGTTTATCCCATCAAGTTTTGTGGATCCCAACTTGAGATATGTGGACCCTCATACAATTTAAACCTAATCCACATGTACTATCTACTTTTATCCATTAATTCAAACACCCCCAGTGGCATATATCTATGGCTTTTGTCCTACTGACATGATTAAAGTTCAATTTACCAAGATGCCCTGCAACAGTAAACCTAGGTTACCCTTTTGATTGCCACCTAGACGGCTTGTGTTCCCATCTCTCTCTCTCTCTATGCTTCACCAAGAACAACGTAGCTCTGATTGCAAGCGAGTGGGCGAAACACAGGTATGTCTCTCTTTCTCCCATTCCCCTTCTCTATCTCTTGGGTATGTATTTTTCTCTACCATTCTCACTCACTCTCTTTCTCTCTCTCTCTCTAGGTGCGTGTTTTGTGGTTGGAGTGAGTAGTCCTATCCATCTCACTCCCTTTCCTTCTCCCCCCTGTCTGGGTGTGTTTTGCAGTTGGAGTGAAGAGGGGTCTCGATCTCACACCCTTGTGGGGAAATGAACTTGTTCCATTACCACAGTGCGTTTGTTCCGATGCCATGGATGAGAAACAAGGTGGGTTTGTTGTGGTTGTGGGTTTTGGATACCCAGCAACACATGATCTTGCCAGCGCGGAGGTCGGTGATGTTGTATTTTTTCGTCGACTTTGTGGGTTTCTGTAGGGGTGCAACTTGGGCGGGCCAATCCGAATTCAACCAAAACACAACCTGAAAAAATATGGCTTGGGTTGAAGTTTTTAATATTTAAGTTAGGCTAGGGTTAAAAAACATCAACCCGAATTGAATTTGAGCAATATTAGGGTTGAGGCCTCGGGTTACCGAGTTCAACCCAAATATATCAACCCGAATATTATGGTTAAACATTGAGTACAATATGTTTTTTATGTTAATTTGGCTATTATGTCTTTATGTTAAGAAAAGTATAATTTGATTTTTGTCCAGTATACATTTTTATGATTTAAATACTGTGGTCTTTATGTTAAATATTTGATTGAAGTTGTTGGTTATTACTTCAGACGAATACTATGTAGTATGAGGTCGGACAAGCTGATCATTAGATTGCCCTCGAACTGTCATAGTTGGAAGTCTAGGTTTTTCTTCGTAGGAGGTGAGTGGGCTGCCAAGGAGAATCGTGACTTAGTGCCTTCGAGATGGGATACTGCTCTGAGGACCAAGCTAGGTATGAGTTTTACCCTTGTTTGTTATGCCCGAGTGTCATGTCTCTTGTATTCATCATATGTTTGGCTTTTTTGCAGCTTCGCCCCCACTATCGGCGGAGCAAGAGAGTAGGCTTCAGACTATAAGGGATTATCCTACCAAGGACTTTGCGGTCCTTATGTCTACATCGGGTCACTCCAGAGCCTCCCCTAAACAGAAGAAGAAAGGTATTTGGATTTTTTGGGTAATTTTGGTGACGCTTGTAAATTCTCTTTCTTATTCAAGTTCCGCAGGTACTACTATTGATAGAGCAATGGTGGAGACTCTCTATGCTTCTAGGGTAGTGTTTTCCCCTCCTCCCAAGAGGGCGAAGACTGATGCCCCTAGTGCTTCTCGGTCGAGGTCTGATGTCCATGCTTCCCAAGAGGCGGGATCCAGTGGTGCCCTCACTTCTTCTCAGCATGCGGCCCCTTCGAGTGCTAGGGTTAGCCCTAGTACTGTTTTAGGGGCTGAGACTCCTGTGCGGTCCACTATAGGGGCCGAAGCTCCACATAGTTGTCTTGCTTCCAGCAGTGGCTCAGTGTCTATGTTGCAGGATGTGAATCTAGCCAAGGAGCATCTTTGGAACTTTGTGACGGTTGCGGATATTAGAGAGGTCGGCTCTCGAGGTCCAGATGACATTATTGATACCGCGATTGAGGGATTTTCTATGGTATGTTTTCCTTCTATTTAGCCTTGGTTTCTGCACTTCTCTTTTTTTTCCGCCTTTTGGATGCTTGTAGGTGGCCTTTGTCTTCCCATGCCTTTTTTCGAGGACCATCAAGCTTGGTGAGGCATCAAGGGCTCTAGCAGAAGAGAGATAGGCAAGAGAGGCTGCTAAGGAGCAGTTGAGGTTCACTCATGAGAGAGTTGCACCTCTTGAGGCTGAGCTTTCGGCATCCCGCGAGAGCGCTGCCAAGCTAGAGGCTGAAAGGGAGATTGTTTGGACGAGAGGAGAGACAGAGCTATGAGCAGCCCACGAGAGGGTCGCAGGAGCTAAGGCAGAGCTATGGATAGCTCGGGAAAGGGCTGACGTGGAAGAGGCGGACCTGCGAGTAGCTTATGAGAGAGCCACCATGGCAAAGACTCATTCCATTGAGATGGAGAGGAGGAGGGAGATTGTTGAGAGGGTCGTTGCAGGCACTTTTATTGACAGTTATGAGGAGTTTTGGTGGAAGGCCTCAGTAGCTTTCCCTGATATTGATTTCTTTGGCTTCGTCCTATATGAGGCACCAGGGACAGATGGTGACGTGGGGAGTTTTGATGAGAGTAGATTGAGGAACAATGAGTGATCATCGGGAGTATGACGACTTTTATCTTTACTTGTCTATCTTTTTGTTGTTAGGTCATGTTATGACTTTTGTGAGTTGTTTACAAACTTCTATGGAATGAATGAAAGACAGTTCTAGATAAAATAATCTTTGCAAAGTTTTATTTCATAACTAAAGTAGTAGATAACAAAATAAATAAATTGACTGAACTAATAAATGACAAATCAAATAAGAGTCATTGGTTTTTCCCCGCTATTAATAATACTTCTTCAGGTGTTCAGCATTCCATGGATGGGTCAGGGCTTTCCCTTCAGAGTTCTGAATTCTATAGGTCCCTGGTCTTACAACTTCTGTCACGATGTAAGGTCCTTCCCAATTAGGGCCTAACTTCCCTTCTCGAGAGTCCTTGGTAGACAGGATTACTTTCTTGAGGACTAGGTCCCCAGGCAAGAAGGAGCGAGACTTCACTCTCGAGTTGTAATATTTGGTCATGCGGCGCTTGTACTCTGCATTCCTAACCCTTGTCATTTCCCTTTCCTCCTCTACCAAGTCGAGGTTGATGCGGAAACCTTCTTCATTAACGGTTGGGTCATAATGTTAGATCATCAGGGAGCGTACCACCTCTGTTATATAGGCTAAGAAGAAAGGGGTCTCACATGTAGGGCTCATTGGCATTGTCCGGTAGACCCATAGTACTCTAGGGAATTCGTCCACCCATCGCCCTTTGGCGCTTCCTAGTCTAGTCTTCAGGTTGCGCAGGATTGTTCTGATAGTAACCTCCACCTGTTTATTCGTCTGGGGATGGACTGGGTTGTAATGGGGTTGTTTGATCCTTAACATTGTCACTTACTATTGCATGAGGTACTCCGAAATGGCACACTATGATTTTCTAGATGAAGTCATTTACTTTCTGGTCTATTATTCTAGCTAAGAACTCAGTTTCTGCCCACTTTGTGAGGTAGTCAATAGCTACTATCACAAATTTGCATTGCCCCCGACTCATGGGTAGGGGCCCTAGGATGTCAATCCCCCATTTAGAGAAGGGCCAAGGACTTATGATGGTGGTCAACTCTTCCAGTAGTTGTCTTAGCACTGTCGCGAAACGTTGGCATTTGTCACACTTTTTTACAAATTCACGAGTGTCTTTAATCATGCCAGGCCAGTAGTAGCCTTACCTCACCGCCTTGTGAGCTAGTGCACACCCTCCATAGTGGTTTTCACATATTCTCTCGTGGATTTCTCTCATAGCATAATCAGACTCCTCCGGGGAGAGGCAGCGAAGTAGGGGCAGTGAGTAGCTTCTCTTGTAAAGGGTGTCGTGCAAGATGACATACCTGGACGCCCTTAGTCTCAATTTCTTAGCTTTTACTGAATTTTATGAGAGAGTGCCTTCTTTTAAATAGGCCCGATGGGTGTCATCCAATTGACATCGGAGGATGCGCAGTTGATGTTGTTCTCATATTCTTTGAGCCTGCTTGGCTAAAATTGGTGACCTGTGAGTGCGGGGCCTGTTAGTATGTTTGCAGATGTGAACTTGGCAAACGCATCTACCATGGCATTGTCCTCCTTGGGCACATGCTGAATTGGGAAGTGGTTAAACTTTTTCAGCAAAGTTTGGGCCACTAACAGATATTCTTGCATCCTTTTCTCTTTTTCTTCAAAGCCTCCCCTTACCTGATTGACTATCAGCTAAAAATCGTTATAAACTATGAGATAGAAGGCCTGAGATGAGGGCCTTGTATTCTGGTTGATTGTTTGATGCCACAAAATGGAGAGATGACGTATTTGAGTGGAGTGTCATGGGGACTGATAAACACCAGCCCTGTTTTGCCACCGTCACTAGCAGAAGATCCATCTACGTGTAGTTTCTAGCAAGCTACGGAACCAGTGGGAGACTCCCGCTTAAGCATGGCAATGCACTCAGGCAGGAATGCAGCAAGCTGAGGTATGGTCTACGGGGGTGTTGAGGATATTGGAGGAGTAAATGCAACGGAATTGGGCACCTCAGGCCTGGGAGCCTGGACATCAGGGGCCTTGGGCGCTGGCTCCATGGCGTCAGGCTCTCTGGGGGTAGTGCTTGGCCTTGCTGCATAAGGAGTCGAGGCGCTGTATATTGGGCAAGTGAGCGTAGGGGCGTAGGGCACTTCTTCCTTGGAATCTCCCTCCTCAGGTGGTATAGATTCGACCGCAAAATCCGAAATTGCTTGCGCCTTTATGGTCGTCCTCGGCTGGTATTGCTTGTCGAACTCACTTAACTCGACAGCTCATTTGAGGAGTCACCTAGGCACATTTGGCTTTCCCAAGATTCCTCAGAGTGGTTGATCTGTGACCACCACGATAGTGTGGCCCTGAAAGTAGTGTCGTAGGCACCTAGTTGCAGTAACTAGCGCGAGGGCTAACTTCTCCAATTCAGAGTATCTTACATCTGCTCCTCGGTAGGCCCTGCTTATATAATAAACAGGCCTTTGAACTCCTCTTTCCTCCCTGACCAGGATGGAACTCACAGTAGAGGACGAGGATGAGAGGTAAAGATACAAGATTTTTTCCAGTATGACATGAGAGAGTAAGGGGGTGCAGTGAGATAGGCCTTTAAATTTTGGAAGGCCTCATTTGCATTTGGTCCCCATTGGAAAGACTTTCGAATAATTTTAAAGATGGGTAAACACTTATCTGCTGACTTTGAAACAAACCTGCTAAGGGCTGCTATCCTTCGGTTAAGGCGCTGGACTTCTTTCACAGAAGTTGGGGATCTCATCTCCAAGATAGTCTTGATTTTGTCTGGATTAGCCTCGATGCCCCTTTTATTAACCATGAAGCCTAAGAACTTCCCTGAGCTAACATTGAAGGTACACTTTTCAGGGTTTAGCTTCATCCGATAAGTTATCAGGATGTCGAAAGTCTCCTGCAGGCGCTACATGGTCTGCCATAGCCAAGCTCTTCACCAACATATCGTCCACATAGACCTCCATGATCTTCCCGATCTGTGCCTCGAACATCTTGTTCATGAGGTATTGGTATGTGGCTCTAGCATTTTTGAGTCCAAATGGTATGACCCTATAACAGTAAGTTCCTTTCGGGGTGATAAAAGAAGTTTTTTCTTGATCTGGAGGAAAGATATTAATCTGGTTATACCCAGAGTAAGCATCCAGAAATCTAAGCAGCTCGTGTCCAACAGTGGCATCAATAAGGATGTCGATGCGTGGTAAGGGGTAGTTGTCTTTTGGAAAAGCTTTGTTGAGTTCGGTGAAGTCCACGCAAAGGCACCATTTTCTACTGGCTTTTGTTGCCATCACAACATTTGATAACCACACCGGGTGGGCTACTTCCCTCACTAGCCCGTTTGCTAGTAGTTTCTCCACTTATTTTTCCATGGTCTAGGCTCTCTCGGTACCTATGCTTCTCAACTTTTGGCGGACGAACATGTATCTGGGATCCACGTTGAGCTGGTGGGTGGCGACCTCGAGGTCAATGCCCTCCAGATCTTCATGGGACCAGGCAAAAACATCAATGTTCCGCCTAAAGAAATCAACGAGGTGGGCGGCTTGATCTTGTAAAAGCGAGGAGCCAATATAGATTCTTCTTCTTGGAAAGCTCTTATCCAACTCTACTGGTTCGAGTTTTTCTATTGGCTTTCCCCTTTCTAGTGTGCTGTCATCCCTAGGGTCAAGCACTTCCACTTAGAGGGTCTTTTGGGGTTTCTTGGCCCTCATAGAGGCCACATAAGATTCTCTGGCGCGACTTAGTCTCCTCTAATTTTCCCAATCCCACAGGGAGTTGGGAAACAGAGAAAAAATTTGATAGGTGAACGGCACTGCCCTTAAGGTATTGAGTGCAGGTCGTCCAAGAATGATGTTGTAGGCAGAAGGGCAATCCAACACTGTGAAGTTCACCATAATGGTAGAACTTCTTGGTGTTGTCTCTACTATGACTGGCAGGGTGATGGAACCCAAGGGATACGCCTTCTCCCCCGAAAATCTAATGAGGGGCATCTTAATGGGTTGCAATCTCTCCCTGTCAAGATGGAGGCTATCATAGGCTGATGAAAACAAGATGTCGACGGAGCTGCCGCTGTCCACCATAATTCTCTTAACCTGGTAGTTGGATACCGTCAAGGTTAACACTAAAGGGTCATCATGGGGGTGTTGGATCCCCCTCGACGTCCCTATCTGAGAAGGAGATGACCTCCCCCACCCCGTGCTTGTGCGTCTTTGTCGGGCGAGGGTCATCTGACTCCGCTTGTCTGACTTTCCTAACATGCGCCTTTATATAAATAACGTCAAATTATAAATCTACATTTATTCCTACCAAAAACTTCAAATAACGGGAACCAAATAGATAATAAGTAATCAAAAATAGCAGGTGTGGGGGTTATGTGCTACAGATTGGGTGTTAGTGTCTGTATGTGTGTGAGTAAGTCTTGTTTTGTGAGTGTGTGTGTGTGTGTGTTACTGGGGTGTGTATGTTCTTTATTTTGTGTTGTTGAGTGTTGTATGTTTAGTGTTTATATTGGAGAGTTCTGTCATTAAGTTGTTCTTAAGACACCAATGTAGTTTGGAGACAAGTTAAGTAGAATGGGTGTTGAGCACTTGTCTGAAAGTTGCCATAAATTGAGTACATTTCACGGTCCAACAAATATACTTAATAGAACTGACTTGAAATTAAGCGTATTTCATTGTATAGCTTGTCAAGTCGAGCCTTTGGAACCTTCACATCTATAGCGTATCCACGGGAGGGAAGACGGAAAATTAATACTATTTACCTAGAGGGTCCGTTTGTTTAGCAAGATAATATTAGAAAATGCAAGTAAGAGAAAATTTTAAAATTTTACATGTGTTTGTTTAGCATGAAATAGAAAATGATAGAAAAGTTAATTTTCTTACATACTTAGATTTTCTCACATTTAACTAACTTTTTTTTCTTACAAAAAACACAAGAAAAATCAAGAAAATTGTGTTTAATGACCTAACTTCCCATTATATCCTTATTTTTAAAAAAATATTCAATTAGTTATTAATTTTAAAAAACTTTGTACAAATTAGACTAACTATATAATTTGGTCTAGAGATCAGGGTTTGAGTCGATTCTTGTCTCTGAATTAGATTAGAAGCCAATTTTTTTAAAATTTGAATAATAAAAAATATTTTTTCTTCTTTAGACCGAGTTAAAATAATTAAGGATAATTTAGACAATTAGAAAAAATTTCTTATAATTTCCCTTTCTTTCAAACAATGGAATGAAATTATTTTAAAATTTTCGTAAAAGTTTTTCATGCTAATCAAATGCCTGCATGAAAATATATTTTCTTTCACTTTCTTTTATTTTACTTCACTTTTTATCTCTTTTATTTTTTATCATTTTTTTTCTTGCTAACCAAACGGACCAAGAGGGAATTAAAGCAACTGATTTTCTCTTTTGGAAAATTATAATGATCTTGATAAGAGCTAAATAGAGGAGGAAATGAACAAATTTAGCCCCTATTTTCAAAGATTAGAAGTTGGGTTCAAAACCTTACTTTTTGCTAGAATTGAATCTCTTCTTTCATTACAAGCAAGATTTTTAAGAATTGGAAGATATATAGAGCTCGACTTCAAGGCTTGCTACGAGGCATGCATGCAAGTCTTGAATAGATATTTTATACACTCTCAAATCTTATAAGTTAAAACGAGCATAGTTTTATGCTTCTACGATTGAATCCACGATCCTCGGTCATCTTTCCCTTCCAACTATGCTAATTAAACTTGTTTTCTTCTTTTTTCCCCCAATGTTAGAAGGGGCACTAAAAGAAAAGGTTGTCCAGCTAACACAATTGATTGAAATACATTCTATATTGGGGAACAAGCCCTCGAGAAAAAAAATAGTAATTGATGATGCACAAATTGGTTTCGTGCAAGTTCAACAGTCAAGAAGATGAATAGGTATAATCAATGTGCAGTAAACAAATAATCAATGACCAAAATAGCAAATAAATGATCAACACAGAAGTTTATAGTGGTTCGGCCGTGGCCTACGTCCACTTTGAATGGCAGCAGTGGCCTTGGTGTTCTTTATTAACAAATAATCGTCACCGAAGGGTTTACACCGGAAAGCTACAGTGCTTTGAGGGAGAGAGAAACAACAATGTTGTGCAAGGTAGGAGATGATGTGTTTTGGGAGGCGTGCCCTAGATGATGAGAGGGCTTACATTTATAGAGTTAGGGTTTGGAGGTGAGACGGTGACGTGGGGAAGGGCTTCCTACTTGTTTTGGTAATTACAAATTTGGTAGGGTTTCTCCGTGTGCCGTATTTCTCTCCCTCGTACTCCAATTCCTTCGGAGGAGGGCCCCAGCTGGATTGGACTTGAACTTGGACTTGGTGGGTCTTTGCATGGTTGGGCTCTTCAATCGAGATTGGGCCTTTTCACATAAATTGGGCTATTTGGGCTTGACCCATCATTTGCCCCCCAATGCCCTTGTGTCCAAGGAAACTTGGAAAAGAGGTTGGGCCTTCTACGATTGAATCCACGATCCTCGGTCATCTTTCCCTTCCAACTATGCTAATTAAACTTGTTTTCTTCTTTTTTCCCCCAATGTTAGAAGGGACACTAAAAGAAAAGGTTGTCCAGCTAACACAATTGATTGAAATACATTCTATATTGGGGAACAAGCCCTCGAGAAAAAAAATAGTAATTGATGATGCACAAATTGGTTTCGTGCAAGTTCAACAGTCAAGAAGATGAATAGGTATAATCAATGTGCAGTAAACAAATAATCAATGACCAAAATAGCAAATAAATGATCAACACAAAGGTTTATAATGGTTCGGTCGTGGCCTACGTCCACTTTGAATGGCAGCGGTGGCCTTGGTGTTCTTTATTAACAAATAATCGTCACCAGAGGGTTTACACCGGAAAGCTACAGTGCTTTGAGGGAGAGAGAAACAACAATGTTGTGCAAGATAGGAGATGATGTGTTTTGGGAGGCGTGCCCTAGATGATGAGAGGGCTTACATTTATAGAGTTAGGGTTTGGAGGTGAGGCGGTGACGTGGGGAAGGGTTTCCTACTTGTTTTGGTAATTACAAATTTGGTAGGGTTTCTCCGTGTGCCGTATTTCTCTCCCTCGTACTCCAATTCCTTCGGAGGAGGGCCCCAGCTGGATTGGACTTGAACTTGGACTTGGTGGGTCTTTGCATGGTTGGGCTCTTCAATCGAGGTTGGGCCTTTTCACATAAATTGGGCTATTTGGGCTTGACCCATCATTTGCCCCCCAATGCCCTTGTGTCCAAGGAAACTTGGAAAAGAGGTTGGGCCTTCTACGATTGAATCCACGATCCTCGGTCATCTTTCCCTTCCAACTATGCTAATTAAACTTGTTTTCTTCTTTTTTCCCCCAATGTTAGAAGGGACACTAAAAGAAAAGGTTGTCTAGCTAACACAATTGATTGAAATACATTCTATATTGGGGAACAAGCCCTCGAGAAAAAAAATAGTAATTGATGATGCACAAATTGGTTTCGTGCAAGTTCAACAGTCAAGAAGATGAATAGGTATAATCAATGTGCAGTAAACAAATAATCAATGACCAAAATAGCAAATAAATGATCAACACAAAGGTTTATAATGGTTCGGCCGTGGCCTACGTCCACTTTGAATGGCAGCGGTGGCCTTGGTGTTCTTTATTAACAAATAATCGTCACCAGAGGGTTTACACCGGAAAGCTACAGTGCTTTGAGGGAGAGAGAAACAACAATGTTGTGCAAGATAGGAGATGATGTGTTTTGGGAGGCGTGCCCTAGATGATGAGAGGGCTTACATTTATAGAGTTAGGGTTTGGAGGTGAGGCGGTGACGTGGGGAAGGGTTTCCTACTTGTTTTGGTAATTACAAATTTGGTAGGGTTTCTCCGTGTGCCGTATTTCTCTCCCTCGTACTCCAATTCCTTCGGAGGAGGGCCCCAGCTGGATTGGACTTGAACTTGGACTTGGTGGGTCTTTGCATGGTTGGGCTCTTCAATCGAGGTTGGGCCTTTTCACATAAATTGGGCTATTTGGGCTTGACCCATCATTTGCCCCCCAATGCCCTTGTGTCCAAGGAAACTTGGAAAAGAGAGCATTAGTTTACATCTTGAGTTTTAGGTGGTGGAGACTTCCTTTGCTAGATAACTCTTCCCTTGCACGATGCATTTTTGCTTTTGGGCAGTTTTGGCAAGATCTCCAACCCAAGTGGGCGTGCAGCCGAGGCGGAGCAGCCCCTTGGGGGTGCAGCAGAGGCGGAGCAGCCCCTTGGGCGTGCAGCAAAGGCGCTGATCAGCGCTGGTCTGGGCAGTTCTAGCGCGCTGGGCAGCTGCCTGGGCGCTGGTTCTGCTGTCCTGGACAGCCCAAGCGCGCTGGGCAGCAGCCTAGGTGCTGGTACTGCTGTCCTGGACAGCTCAGGAGCGCTGGGCAGCAGCTTGGATGCTGTTTCTGCTGTCCTGGACAGCTCTGACGCGCTGGGCAGCGCAGATTCTGCTGTCCTGAGCAGCTTACGAGCACTGGGTAGCAGCATTTTTTCAACAGAAAGTGCAGGAAATCAACCCAGGGAGCATCGTGGAGAGCTGTGCAGCAGCTTGGGTGCAGGGGCAGGTCTGGGCGCCACTCCAGGCGCGGTGACTGCTGGAGTATCAGAACAACCGGCAAATCTTCGAACGGCCATAACTTTGCGCACGAGGGTCAGTTTGCGGCGATTTTTTTTTTTGAATCCGGGTATTTTTTTGAGATCTACGACATACAAACGCCGTAGGAAGTTTGGTCATGAATTTTTTCCAAAAAATGCTTCTATCTTTCTGAATTTGAGTTTTAACCGCAATTTAGTGAAACCGACGGTGGTGGAGAGTTCTTGACCTTTTCTCTAATTTCTGGAGCTCCTGTTGATAGGGAGATGGTGGAGACTCTTTTTTCTTTTGGTGTGGTGTCTTCTCTCTTCTCAAGATGACGAGGTTTGATGCCCCCAGTGCTTCTCGGTCAAGGTCCGATTGCCAGGCTGCTTCCCTGGAGATGGGTCCCGGTGGTGCCCCCATACTTTTCCAGATTAGGACTTCTGTGCTAGCTTTGTATGCTATAGGAGTTGAGACTCCTGTGCGGTCTTCTACGGGGACTGTAGCTCCACATAGCTGTCACGCTTTGACTTGATTTTGGTCGACGAGGGGCTTTGAAGGTCTGTGTCCCCTGGGATTTCAGAGAGGCAGTCACTGGGGTTGCTGAAGAGAAAGTGAGGCTCGGGAGGCAGGTACGAGAGGATGCCGCAAAACAAGTAGGGCTCGGGTAGCAGGCACGAGAGGATGCCACGGAGCAAGTAGGGCTCGAGTGGCAGACACGAGAGAATGCCGCGGAGCAGTAGGTAGAGCTACGTGTAGCTCAGAAGAAGGCTTCCATGGTGGAGACTCATTCCATTGAGATAGAGATGAGGAGGGCTCTCTTATTCCATTGAGATGGAGATGAAAAGGGTGCTGGGTGCCTGAGAGGTGTTGGGCGCCCTTGGATTGCTTGGCGCTATTGGCCAGGCGTCCCAGGCATTGGGTGCCAGATGGATGAGGCCCCGATTGCTGACATTTAATCTAATGTAGTCCCTCGGGTTGCAGACGACCTGGGTTTCAAGATCCTGCCTAGATGGCAAAAATAATGTTATTCCAAACATTAAAATATTTAACATGATTACCTGGAGAGAGAGAGGCTTGCTGCTTGCGTGAGAGCGAATGCAGAGTCTGAGGATTGCTCGTGAGAGAGCTACACCTTTTGAGACCGAGCTTTTGGCGACCCATGAGAGAGTCCTTAAGCTTGAGGTATAGGCTGCCTGTTTGAGAACAGTGCAGAGGTAGGTGGGCTGCCTGAGAGCAGTGCAGAGGTAGGCTGCCTGCTTGAGAGCAGAACAGAGATATGTCAAGCTTTTTTGGCGACCCGCGAGAGAGCCGCTAAGCTGGAGATAGGCTGCCTGTTTGAGAACAGTGCAGAGGCAGGTCAGGGTTTTGGCGATCCGCGAGATGATTCATCTCGCCTAGACCTATTGATTTCCTCAACATTTATATATTTTTGAGCTTTTGCCAATAGTTCTGGCATGCTCTTTGGTGGACGTTTCATCATGGAGAAAAGGAAGCTCTATGATCGGAGGCCTCCCAGGAAGGCGGTCATGCTGACTTTTTCATCGGGCTCTTCGACCTGAAGGACCCCCTCGTTAAAACAAGTGAGGTAGCTTCTCAGGCTCTCATCTTGGTCCTGTTTTATGCTGAGCAGATGGGTGACAGGTTTCTGCTGGCGGCGTCCACCAATGAACTGTGTCACAAAAGATCTGCTCAATTCGGCGAAGGAGCCTATGGAGGCCGGGGTGAGTTTGGCGAACCATTGTCGCGCTGATCCCTTCAAGGTGGTTGAGAACGCCCTGCAAATGATTTCGTCAGGGACGTTGTGCAGCTGCATCAAGGTCTTGTAAGTTCCCAGATGGTCCAGTGGATCCTTCGTACCATCAAAGGTCTCCACGGATGGCATTTTAAATTTTTGAGGGAGGGGGTAGTTCGCTACGTCAGGTTTAAAAGGCGTGTCAGTTCGCCTAACAAGGTAGTCCACATTCTCAGGTCCTTGTGCCTTCATGGCGTTGAAGACGTCACCTAGTTGATTTTGTACCTCCTTAATTTTTTTCATCCTAATGGTTGGGAACTTCTATGGAATGATCATGGAAATGGCTTCCATGCTCCATGCTCCATGCTCTGGTTCTCCCCCTCGTCTTCTTGGAAAAAAGGGTCTCCACCGTGGGAAGCAGGAGTTGGAGGAGGAGGTGGTGGAAGTCCCTCATGGGGAGCTCCCCTATGCTGGGCGCCTAAGGGGGCTCCCATAGGCTGGGCGCCCAAGTGGACTCCAAAAGTGGCGCCCTTATGGGGGGCACCCATGTGGGGAACTTCTTGTTGCCCAAGGCGTGGAGCTCCTCTCCGTTGAGGTCCAGGTAATGCTCCTCCTTGCGTAGCGAGCATTAATTGAAGGATTTGCTGGTTCTGGGCCACAAGCTCCTGCATGTTCTCTAGCATCTGCTGCGTACTCGGGACGGGATTGGTCGGTAGAGGTGCAACCTCATCCTCTTGTGGTGGATTTTCCTCGTGTTGGTTCATCGATCTGGTAGTAATTGTCATCGATCCAACAGAGAAAGTACTAAAAAGATGAGAATTTTGTCGATTCCCACAGACGGCGCCGAACTGATGATGCACAAATCGGTTTCGTGCAAGTTCAACAGTCAAGAAAGTAAATAGGTATAATCAATGTGCAGTAAACAAACAATCAATGACCAAAATAGCAAATAAATGATCAACACAGATGTTTATAGTAGTTCGGTCGTGGCCTACGTCTACTTTGAATGGCAGCGGTGGCCTTGGTGTTCTTTATTAACAAATAATCGTCACCGGATGGTTTACACCGTAGAACTACAGTGCTTTGAGGGAGAGAGAAACAACAATGTTGTGCAAGGTAGGAGATGAGGTTTTTTGGGAGGCGTGCCCTAGATGATGAGAGGGCTTACATTTATAGAGTTAGAGTTTGGAGGTGAGGCGGTGACGTGGGGAAGGGTTTCCTACTTGTTTTGGTAATTACAAATTTGGTAGAGTTTCTTCGTGTGCCGCATTTCTCTCCCTCGTACTCCAATTCCTTCGGAGGAGGGCCCCAACTGGATTGGACTTGAACTTGGACTTAGTGGGTCTTTGCATGGTTGGGCTCTTCAATTGAGGTTGGACCTTTTCACATAAATTGAGCTATTTGGGCTTGACCCATCAGTAATGATTGTCTCTTAATAGAATTCCTTTTCAGGAAATATATTTTTAAGAAAAATGTGATTCAATATAAGAATTTAGAACAGTGAAATACATCCAATTTCATTGTGTTGATCTCATGAGTTCATAAAGTCATTCAATTCTATTAGAAGTTGAATTGGTCTACAAGAATTAAGATTATCTTTATATCCCTAAGTCTTGCAGTAGAAGACCTGCCCAACAAGCCTGTCCCCCATTTTCCAAAGTATCACCACGGTAGAGACCAAGGTTGGTGGGACAAGATCCAAATTATACTTTCATACATGCGCATCGTTATTTTCACGCGCCACACAAGATTAGAATCTTTTCAGCTTTATTACAACGTGTTAGTAGTTAACACTTTTTTCTTTTTTTGAAAAATAAGAGGAGATAATTTTTTAACAATGTATTGTCCTTTTGGACTCAAAAGCTTTATATGTGGACCTATTGACAAGTTGTCTTTTGTATACTTGTGGTCCCGTTTCATTTCTTTAGGCATCGTTTGTTTAGCGGGAGAATGATAGAAAATACAAGAAAGAGAAATTTTTTAAAATTTTCATGTGTTTGGTTAGCATGAAAAGGAAAATGATGGAAAAAATAATTTTCCTTCATGCTTGAATTTTCTCACAAATAACCAACTTTTTTTTCTTGTAAAAAACACAAGGAAATGCAAGAAAGTTGTGATCTATAACTAACTTCCTATTTTACCCTTATTTTTTTTTAAATATTTTATTGCACATTAATTTTTTTTTAAAAATTGTATGAATTTAATTAATCATATAATTTAGCCCAAAGACATTTGTATTAGTGATTGTCTTAAAATTAAGTTTCGAGCCATTTTTTTAAAATATTTTAACTTTCAATTATAATTACATATTTTTTCATTTTTAGACCGATTTAATATAATTAAGGGTAATTTAGACAATTATAAAAAATTTCTTATAACTTTTTTTTCTTTTAAACAATAGAATGAAATTTTTTTAAAACTTTTCCGTAAATTTTTCATTTTAACCAAATACATGTATGAAAATATATTTTCTATCATTTTCTTTTCTTTCACTTCACTTTCTATCATTTTTTTCTTGCTAACCAAACGGACCCTTACAAAAAATTAACCAAAAGTCTAGTCAGATACTCATTTAAGTTTTGAAGTTTAAGTACGGTAATTTTAGTATGGTATTAAAGATATGTCGGTTTTTTTTTTTGTCTTCTAGTTCAATCTAACTGAATTTTCTTTTTTTAATGATGATCGTACCTTTTAGTGACTCACATTTCTTTCCTTCTCTTTCCAAAATTTTCTGTCTCTTCTACATCTCTCTGATTACCAATCTACCCTTGAACAAATATAATTACAAAATAGACAGACGATCAAACAGAAATAAGATAATGTACTAAACAAGAATTACAAAACAGACAAATAACCAAATGAAAATAACATGGTGGATCAAATTGTAACATTTTTATTTCTTTGAGGGAACAATGTGAAAAAATCAATTATTTGGGGGACAAACTGAAAATTTTTATATTTTTCAAGGAACAAAATGAGATTTTCTCTTGATATAAAATAACTCGATGAGTCTGAAAAGATATCATCGAATTTAGAGTAGTATTGTTTGCGAGAGTGACAAAAATCACATTGGTATTGATAGGGGTGTTCACCCTACCCTACGGGTAGGAAATATAGTTTTTCGTCTTCCTACCCGATACTTTGAGGAAGAATTTTTTCTGGACCTACCCTACCCGATCAGGTGTGGTATTCCTACCCGACTTCCTACCCGATTAATCGGGTAGGAAGTCGGGTAAACACTTTTGTAGCTATTAATTTTTGGATCATTTTAACAATTCAATTAAATAACATGCACCAGTTTAACAACACAATAAATCAATAACACAAACTTAAAACAATTATAACAACAATTACAATAAAATACAAGAAAGTATGAACATCAATCCATCATAATTGTTACACAAATACAATAACAATTATTTTAAGTTTAAATCATATGAAACACATTAAAATCATAACTACTCTAATAGATAACTAGTTGAGCACAAATCATGTAACCTACAAAAAAAACAAGTCCATGTTTTACCAACTCAAACATCCACAACAGTAACAATGTTATAATATAAATTATACCACACAAATACTCTTATAATTACTAAAAAAATATAAAAAAGTTAAATATATTTTTTGCGGGTAGGGTAGGGTAGGAATGCGGAAATTGATGGACATTCCGCATACCTACCCGATTTAATCGGAAGGCCAAAAACTCTTCCGCATTCCTACCCAATTTTTGTGGCTAGCAGTTCAATAGGGTAGGATAAAATCGGGTAGGGTAGGAAATTGCCGCCAATCAAAAATTTGACCACTTCTAGGTATTGATGAGTCTGGTTGGTGGCTTTCGAGATAGTCAACTGGCTTGTGCAGTTTTTTTCCTTCCGTTGGCTTAATGTTGGAAGTTGTTTTTCTATTGGCTTAATGAGAGGTGTCTTCCATTTTAATGGCTTAGTGGAAGTGTTTTTTGATAGTTTTTTCTTGAGTGGAAAAACATTGGGAATTGGAAAGGTAGTGGAAGACGAGTTATTACTCTTAATGTTAAATGATGAAGATGTGTTTTAATGAGTGGTTTATAGACCTTGACATCCACATATGGAATATTTTATTTCACTGTGTATCACCACTCACTTTTCCAGGGTTATCGAATTTTGTAAGTTTGAGTTGAGTTTATTGAGTTCGTTTTTTTAAATGAATTTAAAAAATGAGTTGAATTCGAGTAGTTTTTGAAAGACCATTTAAGCAATTAAAAATTGCTAGAAATTACTAAAATTTATCTTATAGGGTAATTTGGAAGCCAATACAAAATTTTGGACTTATTTGAGTTAAACTATATCAAAGAAAATTATTTGGCCCTAAGTGTATTTTTAAAAAAAAAAAGACTAAAAGAGTATTTATTACTCCATTACTCTCTCTCTCCATTACCCTTTCTTCCCTATTTTCTCTCTATTTATCTCTCTCTCTCTCTCACACATTTATAATTTATTTTTTTCAAATATGTAAAGATTTGATTTAATTTTTTATTTCTCTCTCCTCCTATTTTCTCTCATCGTTACTCTTTATCTCCTTATTCTCTGTCTTTATATCAATATTACAACAACATAATTATACCAATTAGTTACACCAATAGTTATAATTACTCAATAATACATCAAACAATTGCTCATGTGTTCTAATAAATCAAATAGTTATACTAAACAATTACAAAAAATTATAACATCAACCGAATTTGTCATTCAGTTCTTTACATAAATGAAAGAGTTATATAATTTAGTATCACGACATAGTTATACCAATTATATACACCAAATTGGGTTTATCATTATACCAAATTTGGTGTATATAATTGGTGTAATCATATCATGATACTAAATAATACAACTTTTTAGTTTATGTAAATAACTGAATAACAAATTGGATTGATGTCATAATTTTGTGTGATTATTTGGTGAAACTGTTTGGTTTATTAGAACACATGAGTAACTGTTTAGTGTAGTATAGGAAAATTCTAACTGATTAGTGTAATTGTGTTATTGTAACATTGATATAAAGAGAGAGAGAGAGAGAGAGAGATTAGGGGAGAGATGAAAAAATCAAATCAAATCTTTACATATTTGAAAAATAATAAATTATCAATGGGAAATAGAGAGAGAAAATAAGGGAGAGGTAAGGAGAGTAACGAGAGGGAGAGAGAGATGGAGAGAAAATAGGTGAGAGATAGTGACAGAGTAATGGAGAGAGAGAGAGAGAGAGAGAGAGAGAGAACGAGATGGAGAGAAAATAGGGGAGAGGGAGATGGAGAGAATAAAAATTATGTATAATTTAAGAAAATATAAGTGAGTAAAAAAAATTCAAATGTCATTTGAATTTTGTACCTAATCACAAGATGTATTATTAAAATTGGACTTAATAGAGTAAAATACTTATTCATATACTTCCTCTCAAATGAGTTTAAAAAAATATACTCACACCCAAAAAACCCTATCTTATAATTTACACATAGAATGCTCTCACATCATAAACCCATTAATCATGGTGTCCATTCAATCTACTTTGTGTTGGACTTATTATTTTAGTTGTGTTTCAAAACACTTATAACTTGGGCCCATTTGGTTTTATATTAAACCCATTATTAACAAAGGAAGCTTTCACTTTTGTTGATTTTGGTCTTTTCCTTGGCAGCAGGGGCGGATTTAGTATGGGGGCAGTGGGGGCAGTTGCCCCCACTGGATTTTTAAATAGTTTTGGGACCTAGATAAATTTTTGAAAATTTAAAAAATTTATGAATCTTGCCCCCACTAAATTTTTTATAAAGTATAGGTGGGGTTAGTGTAATTTTAAAACCATTAAACATAATTTTGCCACCTCACTTATTTAACCCCCTTACTTGACGTCTTCTTCATTCGAACTTCGGTCTCTGCGACTCTACTTTTTTTCACCAGCCCTCATTTCTTTCCTTCTTTGATTTCTTGGAAGTTTTGATATATTCATCAACAAATCGACTTACTTGGTTGTTGGTATTGGGGTATATAGTAGCAATTATCTCACAAAAATCACAAGAACAAGACTTAAGAAAAACAAAACAGTTGTTGATCGTTGTTATAGTGTATCACTTTAATTTCAACATAAAGTAAACATGAACAAGACAAAAAATCTGCTGCAGTGAATCACACAAATTTCACTCCAAAAACTTGTCTATTTCAACTAAAAATTCAGTACAAAATGACCCAAATACAAGGGAATTAGATCTAAAATTTCAGCAACAAATACACACACAAATATTGTGGATTTATGAATTATATTATTGTAGATTTATGAATTATAATTTGATTATGTATAGTACATTATGTCATTCATTACGAATTTAATGACGAACTATTAAATTTGAATTTAATGACGAACTATTAAATTTGAATCTAATTAGACAAATTCATTTTTTAATCAGTTATAAATAGATTCTTGTAAGAAAATCAACACTAGAATGACCTCCTCCTATTTAGGAAATAAATGATCTTTTGATGTGAAGTTTTTTTGTTGTATTTTTTTGTACATTGCTATATATATGAGTTGTGCATCCAAATAACATTTTTTTTATGGAACTATACATAAAAAAAAGTTTATTAAAAATATACTTTTGACAAAAATAATGTTGTATTTATAGTTTAAATTTAAGCTGAAACAAAATTCTGGCTCCGCCCCTGCTTGGCAGTATACTTCGACACTATTTTTCTCTTGTTTTTGCTCATCATCTTTCTCTCTTTTGCTTCCAAACTTACATTCTCTTTGGAAAAATTTACTTGTGCTTCTGCAAGGAACCATCAATCGAGGGTTGTTAAACATTGTTCATAGCGTGTTTGTGTAGGTGAAGCTATAGAAATCTTGGAGGTAGCCAAAGACCTATTATACTGAGTCATTGACTCTAAGGGCTACAAATCAATCTTTAAAGATAAAGCTTCGGCTTGTTCTATAGTTTGGTGAGATTGTTTCTTTACTCCTATTTCATTAATTGGTATTTTTGGGCAAATTATTTTTGGGTCTAAATTCTTGGGTCTTTGTTTTAAGGAAATTAATATTGTGCAAGTATTGCTATCCATTATTTCTTTGATTTATTAAATAAATTACACAACAATCTTAAAGGTTGATTTTTGTAATGGATACACAACTTCTTGCGCAAATAAAGATCTTATTGGATGCTTCAAAAATTGAACATTTTGATGGAAATAATTTTCGTAGATGGAAACAAAAGATTCTTGATGTGTTGAGTTTTTCGAAATTATCATTTGTTCTAACCAAATTTAAACCCAATGATGATACCGAAAACTATACTCAAAGCTTTGAAAAACTAGTTGGGCACAAATTGAGAGGTTCATTCCCCTATTGTATCGAGAAATAATTTTTCAATATCAGATTATTATTTTTCATCCAATAACAATGCTATTGATTTGATCGTTTAAAAAAAAAAAAAATTAAGTTTACCCTATTAAATCATATTTTCAATCAATGATTAAAAATAATTTAAATCAAGATAAATAATTATATATAAATTTTGGCATTATTTCATTGAAAAAGAAATTGAGAGTATATATTATATAAAGTCTGCTTCAGATGGCCGCTTAAAGAACGCCAATGAATTGAACATGCATTTAGAGTGACTTTCAGTTGGTTAATTAGAGAGACCTGATGGTAGGAACATGCATTTATGAGTTGATAGGTGAGACATGAATTGTAAATTGTTAGGTGAAACTTGAACTAAGGAACATGAATTGAGATGCGTCATGTTAGGTGAATACGAGCAATGCTATGGGTCGGATATAATTTAGTAGCATAGTTTGAGGAATAATAATTGTGACCATTAAATTATATGTGGGGATCGAAATTGAATGTATTCCACTATTAATCTAATGGTCATAATACATTATGTCTCCAAATTATACACATAAATTATGTCGTCCCAATAGCATTAATGGGTGAATATGCGGGGTAATTTATGTGCATAATTTGAAAAGATGATGTATTGAAGACTAAAAATGAGTCTTAGTTTATTATATAACCATGATGCTTCACTAAACTGAATTTCAAATTGAATAATAGTGGGTAAAAATTCGTGACAAGGAAAATGACGAGCTACACATTTGCTATCTCTAAACCAACAAAACGAGCAAATTAACAACCAAGAGCCAATAGTAGCATACCCAAATGTTTCGCTATGCTTAACTTAGTGAGTGGTTTGGCAAACTAATTTTATCAATTAGTGAGTAATTAGCAGCAGACCATCCCTCTTCATTCTCATTCCAGTCTTATCTGTGTTAAAAATATGTCTTAAGTAAATATAATCGAATATAAAATTGGATCTACTGTTAAATTTAAAATGGATATAATTTAAAAGACACATGTAATATAAAATATAATTGGAATTCTCATTAATATAGCCAAGGTTACATTTTATACGAAAACAAAAAGTAAATAAAAATAAAACAAAACACTCTAAAAGCATATAGTAGATAGGAACCGAACTGTTTCACGACGTTCTAAATCTAACTCACGTACCACTTGAATCGGCGAACAACCGAACCCTTAGAACCTTCTTCAACCCCAGAATTTGAAGAGTCGACATCGAGGTGCAAAATGACCGTCGATAAGAACTCTTGGGAGTCATCAGCCTGTTATCCTGACGTACTTTTGATCTGTTGAGCGAGAGCCCCATAGAAAAAACACATATTAAAAAAACATAATTAGACGACCCTTGGCTAATCGTCAATCTCAATGGCATCAGTGGTGGCGCCTCTGGCGATGTTCAGACAGTTTTGACAGATTGGCGAACCTCCTCTTGGTCCATGGGACAAACAAACCTATACTTGCAATGTATTGTAAGTTGGTGCTACTTTACTTTTTTGCCAAAACTATCCTTGGACAAAGGTTGCAATAACCATTGAAATCTTCCTCATGCTCATGCTCGTCCTCGTCCTCGTCCTAGTCCTCACCCTCACCCTCACCCTCTCCCTTTCCTTCACTCTCAGCAACCTTAGAACCCTCCTCTTCACTTGCATTACTTAGTTGTCATTTTCAATTTCATTCTCCATGATCTCCAGTTCATTGTTGTTCATTACACCCTACGGTACAAAAACAATATGACTTATGTTGAGATAGAATATGTTAGAAACTATATTGAAATGTTATTTATACAGTAAATCCACTTGCTATACATGACTTGATGTGTGTCATTTGGCATGAATTGTGTGACATGTATTGGACATGAATTCACCTATAAATTCAAAATGTTGTAGGATTTATGTAAAAAGTTCTAAAATTTCACAAATCACTATACTTTCTAAAGAAACCTTTGGGGTTGCCTTTTATACTAGAATAATGAAAAGTTGACGGTAGTTTATTTGTATAAACAGTATTTTAAAACATGGAACCAAGGGCGGTTGGGGCCTAAAGCAAGAATTTATATGAGACCTCATTTAATATTTTAAAAAATAATAATTTTTTTAAACGATTATCAAACATTTTATAGAGAATTGCGATATGATTTATTTTCAATGTTTTAGTAGTTTTGGGATTGGGTGGGATCAGATAATAAATTGGCCGCAATTATGAAGTCAGGATGTTACAAATGAATAAATTGAATGAAATCTTAAAGAGATAGCAAGAGAGCTAGAGATAATGATAAAGAACCAGAGCAAGACAATGAGAGAGTGAGGGAGAGAAAAAGTCAAAAAGAAGTGGTGAGAGTAAAGGAAAAAATAGTGAAAAGAATTTGAGAGATTGCTAGTTTTAAAGGTAGAAATTGATAATTTTTGATTGCTTTAGAAGGCTTTATTATATTTTAGAACTTTATATATATAAGGCTTTACATAGATCTGTGGAAATATTATTATATTTTAGGTCTTTCTAAAAAGTTTTAGATAGATTTGTGAAATATATTGGGTCTTAACTTGATCCATTCAAAAGGGTATCAAAAGATGAAGTGTTTTAATGGTCAGACTAAACTAAGGGCTGAAAATTAAATTGGGGTCCTAGGTGACTATTTTAATGGTTGGGGCCTAAGGTCGGCCCTGCTATGCCTCATCCCATTCAAAAGATCGAAGTGTTTATACATCTCGTAACAATTATAGTATCTACTTATGCCTCATTGTCGAATGTTCGTCTATGGAACCGATTAAGTAAGGCAAATTAATTAATGGATGACACGCAAGGATTAAAGGTCATATATGTGTTATTCCATATTTTATGCATTTTTTTAATTTTTCAAAAATAATGTGTGGACCATTACAGGGTACTGTCATAATAAATATGCTCAATGCTACAACGTAGTGTCACATAATTTTTCTTTTTAGTAATTTATGCATTTGATATATATTAAATATTACATATGTGTTATTCCATACTAATACTATCTGAGTGCAATTATTCAATAGTACAATCCATATGAATTATAAATATACATAGATCATCATGGTTAAGTACATATTTTTTAGCAAATAGATTCGCACATATGTTTATCTTTCTCATCTCTTGCTTGAACCGCACTTTTCGGAACATAATATATTGTTTCATTATTATTTTTATGTTCTTCTTATTTGTTTGTATGTTTCTCATGAAAATTGGAGTATTACATTATCGACTATCAGTATGTATTTATAATTTCTTGTTATCTTGTTATCTTGTTATTGAATTATTTTATTATTTTTTAATTTTTTTATGATCCATAACTTGTTTATGTATGTAATGTTCACCTATTGTTTTTGTTGTGTTTTATTTTGTCTGATAGCAACTTTATTTAAAGTTTTTTTTTATTAATTAGTTTTTATTGTGGATCCTTTATGAGAATAAACAATTTAATTAGTTTGTGTTTTTGTGTTTAAATGAGAATAAAATCGAGTTTGAGATAAGTAGAAAATGTGTTTGATTTATTTTTATTTTTGAAGTCTTAACTCTTTTTCTGTCCTTTAATAAATGTGTATGTGTGAGGTAAACTGCACTTTTGGGCCTAAATTCTAAATTTTGTTTTGTTGTCATAATCTTTTAAAAAAAAATTGTTAAGTTAAATTATAATGAATTTTAATATTTAACTAGTTGGTGCACACGTACGTTGCACGTGAACTATTTTGTATTACAATTTTTGTTTTTTTTGTTTTTTTTGAAGTTTATTTTTCAATATTGTTGCAATTTTGAAATATGACGATGGATGTATAGAGAAGTAAAAAATAAATGAAAGTGCAAAGTAATAAAGTTCACTCAAAGTAATATATGATTTTAGTCTTACATCCATAATTAGGAATGAATGAAAAAATAAAAACCTGCTTAATGGAAATTATTGTAACAAACAAATGCAAAGGAGTCTCATGGTTTGGTACTATAATGAATAGTGAAAGAGGAGACAGTAAAAAAGTCAACACACAAAAATAGAATCAAAATCAGTGAACTGATTATAAGCCCTATACCTAATCGGAAAAAATAACACTTCCCCTTGAGCTTTGTTACGAACCCAAACAATTTCACCAACTCTTCTCGAAATGTCGTTGTCCTTAGTAACACAAAGGGGTTGCTTGAGCCTTTCTGCTTGCAAGATTCTTGTCATTTGAAGAGCTTCCATGTAGCACCTCTATAGTTTTACAATTGTATATTGAAAGAGAAGCTTGACTCCATAAAAGAATTTAAACTCAATTATGCAAATCAATTATATTAGGCCAAAAAATAAGAATTAAAATTGCACATTAACGTACCACAATATCAAACATTAACTTCCTCACAGTAACCCTTAATTAATTTTATCCCGCCTTGCTTTCAATAATTCACAAGGTCTACCACTTGGCTGTTGATAACATGTACAATAACCAAACAACACTCTTCAATAAATTGTAATTTCATAAACATAGTATGACCACATAAAGGTGGAACTCTCGCAACCAATAACCAAAAGGGGGGAGGGGGAAAAGTGCGGACTATTATAAAGTAACAATTAATTCCCACCTATAACTTAATACATCCAATTACTGACAGGGATGAACCCAATTTGGTACATGATAAATTAAAAAAATACCTATTAACAACACTTCTAGCATGCTCTCCAGAGGCGAAAACCGAACAAGCTTCAAACCCTCTAAGAAAAAATAATTGGCCTATTTTAATAAGCAAAGAAAATTGATTTCTACTAATCACCGAAGATTAATAAATGCTAGAACTAAGAACATGAAAGATTTTAGAAAGATCACGAGAATACATAAACAAGAACAAAGTGTATTACTAATAAATAACTGATAAAGTGGACATTATCGTTTGTTTTGGCATTGGCAACACACCAAATGTAGGAGGCCTTTGCCACCTTGAAAATGGTACTTTATTGCCATACTCCTGGAGAAATTCCCATTGAAATTGCATGAAGCCATTTTGAGAGAAATTTGTTAACGGGGCGCACCAATCAAGATTGGATTGGTAAAAATATACACGAGTTGCCTCCTTTTTTTTTGCTGCACCCTCTGAGTCACCAATAGCATATTTGTAGAATTTATATGAAGTTATCCTCAGGAGTTCCACACCACCAATGAAAATGAAAACTCAAGAAGTAACAAACATGAATCGACTTCAAAGTCTTCCATAGAAGGGTGCCATAATTTATAATTTCCCAACCGGATCATCAAGACTTCCATCTAGCTTCACTGCCATGTACCTCTCAATCAACTTGTCCACTGGAGGCTTGAATCTGTGCATATGATACAATTAAAAACAAATAAAAATAAAAATTGATAATCAAGCTTAATTAGTCAAACAAGTGAAATGACACACAAAAGAGAGGAGAAAGGCAGATACACACACACACACACACACACATAGCTAGAGAATCCCGGTCAACCGGAATCGAAAGAAATACTGAGCATTAAAAAACACCGCTAATGCTACATTTTATGCAAATGCACTGCACACCTTGTTTTTGAGTTTGAAATCAATAAACTCGAAAGCAATCAATGCTTCTCGAAATCTGTGGTCTGTTCCATGACCTAATATCAGTATCCCAAAAAAATAAAATGAAGGCCACAAAATAAAGAAGGTATCAGTGACACCAACATAATCTTAGAGACAATCTAACCCAAATTAACCCCATTTTTTCACCAATGCATAAATAATCACAATCCACCTCACACATATGAACAAACAACAGAATTTCATTGCATGTGTAAGAAAAATATATTCAACAAAGGAAACATACAAAGCAAGCTATTAAAAAAAGAGTGAACTGTACATGAATGAGCATGCTATTTATGATAACTACACACACATATACCATGTCACCTTGTAGGAAATTGTAAATTTTTTATGATGATCATTGGCCCTTAACCAATCAAAGAACAATTCTGACTAACAAAGTGGAAGCAAAGGATATACTTTTATTATTTCACCTACCCAATGTGTTATTATTTGTTCGAGCAATGTTAGAAATCATGTAAAATAACATGATGGAGCCAAAAAATTATTTGAATCTTAAATTTGAATCAATGCCATGTCGCCAAATGAACACCCATAAGTTTTTCCTAAATGGGTTTACATGAACCAATCCTCTTGAGATTACTCATCTTAAACAAAGAACAACACTCCAACCCTAAGAAAATTTCAACGCAATAAAGGAACCAAATTCAAGTTGTTATCTGACTAATGCAAAAATCATATTTAGAAATAATATGATTATAAATATAGAAATTCTTAAGGAATTTCAAGAAAGGTTTGACTATTAATTTCTAGAAAACCAACCTTCGTTAGTTTGGGTGTTAGTGACAATTGCATCAAAGTCAGTGTCGCTGCCCAAAATGCTTGGACTTGAATATTGATAATTGTTTAGAATTGAGTTGTAATATTAAACTTTTGAAATTATTATAATACACTGCTACTTTTTCTTTGAATACATGTGTTTTGCCTTGGAAGTAAACAAAGATAAACAAAAAGACCTAAAAACTTAAAATAAAAACATTAAATAAGAAATATTAGGGCCTGTTATTATACTCATACAGAAACAATTATACAAAATTACAAAACTTGGAAGCACTATTTTTTCTATTTTTCCCTCTTCAATAACTCAAGAAGGATTCAGGCCAAAAACAAAAACTCAGAAGGATCAATTAAACCAACTCAATATTGTTTCAACAGTAAGATCAAACAACTTTTAAATCGCCTATAGACAATAAGAGAATTTGCATGAAATGAAATGATTGTGGCTACAATTAAACCAATCACACCTCTTATTCAACAGAGAGAGGAACCAAAACAATAGCATAACATAGGTGTTGTTCATTCCGATGGTCGGAACAGAGCCCACTTGAATTCATGAATTAATCTATCATTTTCAAAATAGGTAAAAGAAACTCAAATTAAAACAATTAAATATCACATTATTGTAAATCCAACAAGAATGTTTACAATCTTGAGATAAAAAGATAAATAAATAATGTATGGTCATCATGGGTTTACAATTTACATAACAAACTTAATTGAAAGAAAAAAACCTCATAATATATATCAAACCCACCGCTGTACAAAAGCTTCCACCACCAACTTGTATTCAAAGAACCTCAAGCGAGGAAATTAATTAAACAAAGTAACACGTGAAACTACTCATTTACCACAAACATACATACTCCAAGAAAATAATCACATACAACTGTTGGTTTCGGAAATTAGAAAGAATTTTATCGTTCCATAGTTTAAATAAAGGAAATCAGTAAGTAAAAGGAACAAATTAATGACTAATATGAGGTTTAGATACTTGAATAGAGATGATATCCAAGATAGTTGGGTCGCTTTCCCCGGTGAAGGATGGATTCGGCAACACGCAGACAGCCTTCAAGTCGTTCGTCAAAAAGGGCAGTGAAGATCTCATCTGCTTCCAAAATCACTACTTTTTGCTCCACCTATTGGCTTAATCTGATTCTAATTGTTATTGTAGAGGAAGGACGAAAGTTCCAATAAAGGAAGATGTTGATCTGTTACGGTTAGTTATGATGCGACAGTGATAGTTTGGACAGTCCTTTTAAGAACTCCACTTGTGCGCCCCAATCCTTCATGTTGCATCTTCTTCCAAAGCCAGGCTTGTTAAAATTTATATACCCAAGTTTCGTCGGCATTGGGTATTTCTCTCCATAGCGTAATATGTCTCTGATGTTGCTAATTGTGAAAATTTCTTCTGACATCTCCTTCCGAAGCTGTTTACCAATGGTTCCTATGGTATTTTCTAGTATCTCCACCACTTGCAGAGATCGCTTCACCGTCAAAATTTGAGATGGGGTAACGATTTGAGAGGGAGACAGAGAAGCAGAGAGACGGTGGGGAGACAGACGGAGGAGGAAGGTCAAGAGAGGGTGAACGGCGGGTTGTTAATGTCGATTTCTGAATACGCAATGGAGAGGGAGAGGAAGAGAGAGGGGGAGGGAGTAACTGATGGAAATTGACGGGTGAGAATCTTGGGCATTTTTTGTGGAGAGATTAACGGTTGGGAGAAGGAGGGAAAGACAAAGAGGTAGAGAAATGGGCGAGAATCGTGAAGACGTAGGAGATAGAGAGTTATGGCTGCAAAAGGAGAGAGTGGGAGAGAGGTAGGAGCGGCTGGAATTTGAAAAGATTTAGTGGTAATTAGGGTTTGCAGCCATTAAATATAAATGACATTAACGACATAGTCATATTTTAGGAGGGTAAAGGTGGAAAAAAAAAGTTTTTCATGTATTCTCACATTGATAAATTATGCTTGAGCACAATTCGTAATGCTTTGTCTAATGATCTATTTGATGTATATAGTCACATTGAGAATGCTAAATTTTTATGGGATGAATTGATCTCTAAATATAAGTTTAAGGATGAAAGTACTAAAAAAAATTTGGCCATTAATTTCCGTAATTATCAAATGGTTGAGGACAAGACCATTACATCACAAATTTATGAGTTTCAAAATATAATAAATGGGTTAGCCAAGGAGGATGATGTATTACCTGAGAGATTCAAGACTCAATGCCTTGTAGAAAAATTACCCGAGTCTTGGAAAAAAATATAAACTCAAATTTCAACAAAAGAGAAATGCCATGACATTTCAAGAGACCATTGTCCACATTAAAATTGAGGAGAAAAATAGACTTTTACAAAAGTCTACCCAAGCCAAGGAAATTGTTTCCAAGGCTAATGTAGTAGATGGTGGACCAACTAGAACCCTACAACACCAACAAAACAAGAAACATGGTCAACAATCGAATTGGAGAACTCACAACCATTATAATAATAATAAGTCTCAAATATCTAATCCTCAAATTCAAAAGAAAAAAAAGGTGAATGTTATGTTTATGGTAAAGTAAGATTATGCATCAATGTGTAAATATCGAAATGGTGATAACAACAACTACAACAACAAGCCTATATCAAAAGCTAATGTGGTGAAAATCAATGATGTCATTGTGTATGTGAGGTAAACTTGATCAGGTGAGAAAAAGGTTAGGTAGTGGACTCCGGGGCCACTAAGCACATTTGTGCCCATGGAGATGCATTTGCACTCTATACTAGTGTAAAGGAAAGTGTCGAATGTGTGGGTGGGTGATAATAGATCGATACCGGTTGTGGGAAAAGGGAAAGTACTCCTTAAATTGACTTCCGACGAAATCCTTTCACCTTCTGATGTTCTACATGTTCCTATAATAAAGCAAAACCTTGTGTTAGTTCAATTACTTGGAAAGGCCGGAGTCAAGATCCTCTTTGATGGTGGTATTGTAATTTTGTCTAAAAATGACATCTTTGCTGGTAAGTGGTATCCTAACCAAGGTCTTTATGTGTTTAATGTAATTTAAACTATTAATGAAAATGTTTCATCTTCTTGTACTTAATTGGTTGACTCTCTTGATGTGTCGCAAGGTAGATTTGGACATGTGAACTTTGGGTATTTAAAGAAAATGAAAGAAATGGGATTGATTCCTAATGTGTGCAAAACCAATATAGACAAATGTGAAATATGTGCCGAAACTAAGTCTACTAAGAAACCATGAAAATCCATTTCTAGAGAGAGTGAACTTTTACAATTAGTTTATAGTGACTTGGGTGATTTGAAAAACACTATAACAAGAGGCGATAAAAGATTTTATGTGATAGTTGTCGCTAATCATTCAAGGTTCATCAAACTTTATTTGTTGAAAATTAAAGATGAAGTACTTGACATGTTCACAAAGTACAAGACCAAAGTTGAAAATCAAAGCAACAAAAGGATTAAAAGATTAAGAACCAATAGAGGCGGTTAATATGAATCTAATTCTTTTAATAATCAGAATTAATAGCCTTTGAGAAGGTTTGTTCCGAAGCAAAATGATTAAGGAATTTTTTTAGTGGATATTCATGTATCATTTATTTACTAATTCAATTCCACTTGTTATTATGCATTGTGATTGTCAGGCTGCCATAGTTCGAGCTAAAAGCAAAATATATAATGGGAAGAGCTGTAACATCCGGATACGACATACTATTGTGAGGCAGCTTATTGAGAATGGTATCATGTCCATGGACTATGTGAAGTCGAAGATGAATCTTGCAGATCCTTTGACTAAGCTACTGGCAAGGAGGCTAGTAAACAAGACATCGAGGGGGATAGGACTGTGCCTATTTTAGAGACTATGTGATTGATACCCAACCTCTATTATGGGTGATTCCACATATGGGGTTAAATAGGAAACAAAGTCACAGATAGTCTCAGAGGGGCACTGTCACTTATTGTTATCCCACTTAGGCGCTGAGGCCTAATGTGAAGAGTTCATCCCTATGGTGTTATGACAGTGTCGCTGTAGTGAGGAGGTTGAGTTATTGTTCTTAATAGATCCATAGTCCCTAATTATTGGGATAGGGTGTTTAACTGTAGCATACTCCTGATGGATGCCACCTATATGTGTGAAGGTGTAGCCATCTTCTATGTGGCATGGGCAAGTCGCCAGAGCACAAATGAAACTGGCGCTAATCCGCGTATTAGAACAACCATGATTAGTGAAATGTATGTGAATGGTGAGTTGGTTAATTCACATTATGGGATATGGTTAAAGGAGTCTAACTCTACCATTATTCCAATGGGTTCCTCTCACTTATTCTAGGTAAGGTTAAAGCCTATGTGGTACCTTATCAATTCATGATTTCTCATGTTCCTCTTCTTTGGTTTTTGAGTGTTTTGAAACATGTGGGGGATTGTTGGGCTTATTATTTTAAGGGGCTTAGGGAGGCCGGTTCCTCCCAAAAAACTTAATAGGATAAAAGTACATTTTTTAAAATAATTGGGATAGAAGTACATGTGTTAAAAAAAAGTCATAAAAGCCCTTTTATCCCTACCATAAATAGTGCATACCTAATTGAATGTGAGACTTTCAAGATTAGAATGTAAGACTTTCAAGATTCCTTTTGATATTTGTCTATCATTTGAATTTTGAAATTTCATATATATATATATATGCAAACTGTGTCACCAAAGAGAGACACGATATAAATTGTCATACAAACAGTGTCACCAAAGAGAGACACGATATAATGACAATGGGGGTCCAATCAGTGGCATCATGTAATGCCCCCTTCATAGTGCCCAAACAGTGTCAGTAAAGAGTGACAACAATAGATTGTACCTAAATGATGACAATATATATTTTGCCCACTCAAAGAGTTGCACCTAAAGAGGGAGTCGAAAAATTGTCATGCAAACAGTGTCACCAAAGATAGACACGATATAAATTGTCATGCAAACAGTGTCACCAAAGAGAGACACGATATAATGACAATGGGGGTCCAATCAGTGGCATCATGTAATGCCCCCTTCATAGTGCCCAAACAGTGTCAGTAAAGAGTGACAACAGTAGATTGTACCTAAATGATGACAATATATATTTTGCTCACTCAAAGAGTTGCACCTAAAAAAGGAGTCGAAAAATTACTATGCAAACAGTGTCACCAAAGAGAGACACGATATATATATATATATGAAATTTCAAAATTCAAATGATACACAAATATCAAAAGGAATTTTGAAAGTCTCACATTCTAATCTTGAAAGTCTCACAGTCAATTAAGTGTGCACTATTTATGGTAGGGGTAATTATGGAATACGAATTTGAAAATGTTTTAAAATGTGTACTTATTGACAACTATTTAATTAAAAAGAGGACTTAAATGATGATAAGTTTGGAGATGGTACTTAAAGTCAAATAAGTTTTGAAAAAAGTACTCACATCCCATTATCTCTTATTTTAATTGTGTTTCAAAACACTTATAACATGGGCCCATTTGGTTTTATATTAAACCCATTAACTTGATGGGTTTTTTGGGTGCATGTATATTTTTTTTAGATTTATTTGAGATGAAATGTATGGATAAATTATTTATTCTATTAAGTTCAATTTTAATAAAACATCTTGTAATTATATACAAAATTCAACAAACCTTCTATTTATTTTACCTACTTACCATTCTTTAAATTATGCATAATTTTTATTCTTTCACACACTCTCTCTCCCCTTTATTTCTCACACCATTACTCGCTCTCTCTAGTATTCTCTCACACTCTCTCCCCTATCTTCTCTCTATCCATCTCTCTCTGTTACTCTCTCTATCTCTCCCCCATTTTTTTATGTCTCTCCTATTGATAATTTATTTCTTTTTCAAATATATAAAGATTTAATTTAATTTTTTTCATCTTTCTCCCCATATTTTCTCTCTCACACACACGCTCTCTCTCACCCTATTTTCTCTCACTGTTATTATCTCTCTATATATCAACGTTACAACAACACAATTAGACCAATCAGATGCAATTGCCCTATAATATACTAAACAATTACTCATGTGTTCTGATAAAACCACACAGTTACACAAAATTATGACATCAATCCAATTTGTCGTTTAGTTATTTATATAAACCAAAGAGTTACGTCATTTAGTATCACGACATAATTACACCAAATATATACACCAAATTTGGTGTAATGGTAAACTCTTTTGTGTAATGATAAACCCAAAGAGTCCGTTCAAACGAGATTCATATTTCGGCCCTAAATACAATATTGCCACAAGAGTCCGCACGAGATTCATATTTCGGCCCTAAAATAAAATATCAAAATCAAATTTTCAAGAACGAAAACGAAGGCAACTATGATTATAAAACTGGTCTACTTGAGAATTCTATAATCTAGATCACACAAACTCAATACATGTGACTTATGGAATTTGTCAATTCAATAATAAAATCCAATAACATTTTCCTTTGAGAATTATGTGATAAAACATGTACTGAATACAAAAATGACATAACTCAAGTAACCTCAAACGACATAACACGGAACCCCCAGTTTCTATAAAATAAATTTCAAATGAAATTTAAGTCCAAATCAATTATTTTGTGTTCCAAACATAAGTAAATGACTCTTATAATATGTATCAACATGAATCAAGCATGATACAATTAAATCACGAGATTTTATTGTATCTAGGTTCACAATCATAAATTTCGAAAGTGAAGTCTGAAAAAATTGACAATATGTAATATATAGTGGTTCGGACACTCCTGACCATGATACCAAAAAAAAAAACATGTGATATATAGTGGTCTAGCAACCTTCGATGTCATCATCTATTTTTTCTATACATTTACACCACCAACATGGAAAAAATATTGGATGTAACGGTGACACTACATTATTAATGTCATATGATGTCCCAAACCAGTGATAAAATACCAAGTGGATTTAGTGGGCTCCACTATTTTAATAACTACCAGTAACTACCTTATCTAATATATGTCATGTTGGAACAATGGGTTTACTAATTCTATTTGTTGTTTTATAATTAGTTGGTGATACCACATGACATTGATGATATGGTATCACCGTTAGACCCAATATTTACTCAGACCAACGTGAGGATCACTCTACAAAATGGGAATTCAAGGTATCTTCCAGCTAACATCGTGGATTACAATAATCCCAATCCACTAAACTACATGAAAACGACTTCCCAAAGTACCAAGTCTTGGAGCCATCCTAAGGCTAACCTATAAGAAATTTTAATGATTCATATATGAAATTTAGAACACCTAAATTACAAGATTTAGATTCTAAATTCAAGATTTAGAACATACATGTATGAGTCATGATATTCAATCTCTGGATTTCTTTCGTGAAAGGGCAAGGTCTTCATCTCCTTCTTCAAAACAATAGGCGGCTCTCAATGGGACAAGCCAAATTAGGGTTATGAAGTGGAAAGGGGACATAGCCTGCTATTTATAATAAAATCTAATGGGCTCTCCCATTACGGGCCACAATTAAATTAAGGCCTACACTTAACCGCCTCAACCACACCAATTAAAAGATGTACATAAACCCATCAAAATAGATCATTTAATAATATTTTGCTTATCTCATTGGACCATAAAATTCAGCCCATTTTTCACAAACAAAAAATTAACTATCAATTAATGGAAGCCCAATATAGGAAAAAATTCCAACATTCTCCCACTTGGACAACATTAATTATAGTCATTTAAAAAATAAAATAAAATAAAATTATTTGTTTGAAAAATGACTCTTGGGCTAATCAAACAAAACTCAATGTGACCACAATAAAAAGAAATAATATGGTCTTGAGACAACATCTCAAACACAACCCGGTCCAATAAAACTATTATTTTCAAATTATGGTAGCCTTTACATCCTTTATTGATATAGGACCAATCCATGATTACAAAAAATAATAATTCTATTGACATGGATCAAGATGTGGTAGTGTAGCAAAAAAATAACATCTCAATATGTGATCTGATAAACATGTTATTTTCATTGTCAATCCTCCAAATGATTTCTCTTTAACAACATGCTTCAACAATAAGATAGAGAAATCTATTAGCTTCAACAATAAGCTAGTATGTCTCCAAACTTAAAATCTCAAGATTTTCTCAAATGGTGTAATCAGAGACATTCAATTGACAAAACAGTCATACTTAAGACATACATCAAGCCTTAAGATTTTGTATAAAATGACATGTCATAAATGTGCACACATATAACATAGAAAGAAAATCATGCTAACAATAATGATAATCATCCAAATATTTATTATTCATCAAATAGATGTATCTCAACCATAATGAGTATCAAGTATCACATATGGAATTAAATCAATACTAAAGTTCTTAACACATAAATAAACCCCCACTAACTAAGTACATCAAAAGACCCCAAAATGTCCATGTTATCAACATGTTTCTTAAAAGTTACAGGTCTCAGTCCCTTGGTTAAAGGATCAGCAAGCATTGATTATGTATCAATATGTTTGATTACAATGTCACATTTGTTCACAAGATCCCTAACAGAAAGATATTTAATTTCCATATGTTTAGACCTACTAGAATGTTTGTTGTTCTTTAAGGAGAACACAATTGCACTATTATCACAATAAATTGTTAGTGGTCTAATTCAGCTTGCATAGTGGAAGAAGCTGTGAGAGTTTGTTTAACACTCTTCCATGCTATTGCTCATCCAGCTAACATGAAAATATGTCTTGAAGTGGATTTTAAATCATCCGGACACCCAACAAAATTTGAATCTGAGTAACCAATCACCTCAAGACTATTAACTCTCCTATAAACAAGCATGTATTTTTTTGTTCTTTGCAAGTATCTCATAACTTTCTTAGCAGTTACCCAATGATTTAATCCTGGTTTAGAAAATATTTGCCAAGAACACTAACTGCAAAAGCAATGTCAAGTCTGGTACAAATCTGTGCATACATTAAACTGAATTTATCACCTTTCACAACAGGTACATCCCCAAACTTACAATTATGCATATTAAATCTTTCAAGCACATGATCTATATATGCCCTTTGAGAAAGTCTCAATAACCCACGACTCCTATCCCGATGAATCTGAATGCCTAATACAAAAGATGCTTCACCAAGATATTTCATGTCAAATATTTTACACAACAATTGCTTAATCTCATGAAGTAAGCCCAAATCATTACTTACAAGCAAAATATCATCAACATAAAGAACAAGAAAATAAATTTGCTCCCACTGACCTTAAAATATATGCATTGATCCATCTTGTTCTCAACAAAACCAAGAGAACTTACTATCTCATCAAATTTCAAGTACCACTGACGAGAAGCATATTTGAGACCATAGATAGACTTCTTCAACTTGCACAATAATTGTTCTTTCCCATTCTCCTTAAAACCCTTAGGCTACATCATATAAACTTCTTCACTAATCTCACCATTCAGGAAAACTATCTTCACATCCATCTGGTGAAGTTTTAGATCAAAATGAGCCACTAATGTCATAATGATCCTAAAAGAATCTTTAGTAGAGACAGGTGAAAAAATTTCATTAAAATATATACCTTCCCTCTGACTAAACCTTTTTGCTACCAATCTAGCCTTAAATCTTTCAATCTTACATTTGGAGTCCATCTTAGTTTTAAACACCCATTTGTAGCCAATGGGTTTACATCCCTCAGGAAGTTCTACAAGCTCCCACACTTCATTGTGTGCCATAGAATACATTTCATCCTTCAAGGCACCTACCCACATATCAGACTGAGGACAAGTAATAGCATCATGGTATGTTACATGATCAACAATATAACCAATATTATAATCACTTTCCCTAAAGTATACATAATATTCATCAGAAATAACAGGCATCCTTGGTCTTGTAGACCTTTTCAAGAAAATTTCAGTAGTGGGCTCTAAAGGCTGAGGAGCCTCAATAGGAATAGAAGGCTCAATTGCAGGAACATGAGGATCAATCACTAGAGCAGGAAAATTAACAATAAGAGCAGGTATAATATTCTCTTGCACAACAGGTAAAGGAATAGAAACAAATTTATCTTGCTTATGCTCACTAATAGGCTGCGAGCAACCAACATCAGCAACATCAAACTCCAGAAATTTTGCTGTTAAGGACTAAATAATTTTAGTACCACGTGTAGGACAATAGAACCAGTATCCTTTCAAATGTTCTGGGTAACCTATGAAGAAGCAACGAGTAGTTCTAGGATCAGTCTTTTTCTCAAAAGAGTTATAGATTTTGACTTCAGTAGGACAACCTCAGACTCGAAAATGGTTAAGGCTTGATTTCCTATTGGTCCATAATTCAAAAGGTGTTTTTGGAACAGATTTGCTAGGAACTCTATTAAGAATGTATGAAGTCGTTTTAATGGCTTCTCCCCAAAGATAATCAAGTAAGTTACACCTACTCATCATGTCTTTAAGGGTGCGATTTCGCCTTTTAGCCACACCATTCTGCTCGGGACTACCAGACATGATATATTGGGCAACAATCCCACAATCTTGCAAGTACTTGGCAAGCGGTCCCAAATGCTGCCCTGACACATCATGTTTGCCATAATACTCACCACCATGGTCAGACCTAACAATTTTGATAACTTTTCCTAATTGTTTCTCTACCTTAGTTTTGAAAATTTTAAACTTTTCAAGAGCATCATATTTTTCATTAATTAAATAAATATAGCCATAACGAAAGAAATCATCAATAAATGTAATAAAATATTTATTACCACACAAGGTACGTGAGTAAGGTCCACTGATGTCAGTGTGAATGATTTCTAAAAGATCTAGACTGCGAGTTGCACTTTTCTTCTTAGTCTTGGTCAATTTACTCCTAATGCAGTCAACACAAGTTTCAAGGTCTCCAAAATTAAGGGGAGGAAGATTATCATTCTTTATTAATCTTTCCACTCTTTCTCTAGAAATGTGACACAAACGTTTATGCCACAACTGTGAAGATTTTTCTTTAACTAGAGGTCTTTTAGATACAACATTCACAATATTTGAAAGACTATATTCATTATTGGTAGCCAAGTATATACTATAGAGACCATCTGATAAAACACAATGACCAACAATTTTGGAATTTAAAGACAATTGAGTTTTACTATTACGAAAATTAAAACAATATCCAATTTTATCAAGCAAAGAAACTGAAATCAAATTCCGCCTAAATGACGATACATAAAAAGTATTTTCTAAAACAAGTTGAAAACCAGTGTCTAAATTCAACCTAACAGTTCCTATGAACTCAACATGGACTTTATTATTATCTCCTACTTTAAGCTTGGCTTCTCCTTCACTTGGCCTCCATTTGCTTGTGAATCCCTACAAAGTCATGGCAACATGAATAGAAGCTCCACTATCAATCCACCAAGAATTTAATGGGACATTAACAAAATTGGATTCAAAGCAAACAAAGGCTAGTGAGTTACCTTCTTCTTTATTCTTCTTTTCTAACCAAGACTTGAATCGAGTGCACTCACTTTTCTTATGACCTATTTTCTTGCAAAAGTAACACTTGACATCTTTTCGAATGGCAGCCTTAGGACCTCCCACATTCTGATCAGTACCATGCCTTTTGAAATCCCTACCATTCTTTGGAGCATTATGATTAGGTTTTCTATTATTTCCCTGATACCCACCTTTGAAATTAGATTTAGGCTGAGAAACAAACAAGACAATTTCACTCTTTTCTTTTCTAGGTTTTTCTTCCTCAGAATCACACTTGGAGATAAGGTCATTAATTGTCCAGGACTCATTTTGGGTGTTGTAGGCAGTTTTGATTTGACTAAACTCAAGAGGCAAAGAGTTAAGAGTGTGATAAACAATGAAATCATCAGGAATAACAATTTTGAAGGCTTTGAGCTTGGTTTGAACATGAACCATTCTAAGGATATATTCCCTAACCCACCTACATTGTCATATTTCATACTCGTTAATTCATTCATTAGGCCCCCAACTTTGGTCTTATTGGATATCTTGTATCTCTCTCCTACAGCGGTGAAGAACTCCTTGACATTCTTGGTTTCAGACAAGCCACTCATGAGGTGTTCAGAGATAGACATTTTCATAGCAATCATACTCAGCCTATTAGATTTCTCCCACTTTGCATAAAGTTCTTTTTCATCAGGAGAACTCTCACTGGTAGATTTAACAAGTTCATTTTCTTTCAAGGCAAAGTCTATATCAGCAATTCCTAGGGCTAACTCAATATCTTGCTTCCATCTCTTATAATTAGAACCAGTCAAGACTTCAATGTTGACATTATTACTATTCACAGCAAAAGAGACTGTTCAAGGCAACGAGAATATAAACAGTTAGCAAAATTGGGCAATAAATAAATAAAATATATTTTGAACATAATAAGTCATATTTTATTAAGAGAGTCCAAATACATCACTACAAACTCTCCTTTGGGTAGAGAATGCAATATATTATAGGTCCTCTCTTTCATGAAACTAACCAATGAGAATGCTCAAGTTTCAAAAAATTTATCCCCTTTGGGCAGATAAACCTTCTAGACTATTAATAGCACCTGTATCACAATATTTCATGACATCTCCAAATTACAATATACAACAACCCCCTTTGGGCAGGTAATTGTATATTATAATTTAGAGACCATCCCGTAACAAAAGTATGAGAAAAACTATAAATTTCAATGAATAGACAACTTTGGTGGCAACCATCCATCTTAACTCATAGAATTTCCCAAACCAGGATATTATATCAAATTGCCCATAATTAAATATCATGTGATCAATCAATATGAGGTACTAATCAATATGTATCTCTTTAGATTACTCATCATCAATCGTTACATTCATGTCTCAATTCTATTTTTACTTTTAAAGTTAAGTAATTAAATTCACATCTACCAACATTTAATAAATAATATGTAGATCATAAAAAAAATTTCATCATATAAATCACTAGGGACTAAAAATAGAATTATACAAACACCCTCTACAAATGATAGCAATTCAATCAAAATTACATGATAATAAAATAAAATAATTCATTGCTATCAGTAATTTGTATGGGTTTCGTCAACAAAACTCATAAATAACTAATAATTATTTAATAAGTTGACCGAATTTATGACATAATCAAATAAAATAGCAACCCCACCATTTAATATAACACAACAATTGAACAAAGCAACTGTATACAATTTGCAGAGAAGAATTAAAAAAAAAGTTAATGACTTTTCAAACTTCAAAAGTAAAACATGTGTACTGCCAAATTTTTTTTTTTTTTGATCAAACATGTGTACTGCCATTGAAGTACCAAGAAAATCACATATAGGATCGGTGCCAGTTTCTAGATGCCTTTGTTTCTACGATGGCCATATTGACGGTGACTGTATGAGTAGTTCGGTGCCGCCAACGTTTCAAAATAAAACAGTTTTGAAGTCTTCAAATTATATAAATAAAATTATAAATAAATTTTACTGGGTTCTAAATTCATATACGATGGCTCTGATACCACATGTAAGAAATTTTAATGATTCGTATATGAAATTTAGAATACCTAAATTACAAGATTTAGAACGTACCTTTATGAGCCATGATATTCGATCTCTGGATTTCTTTCATGAAAGGGCAAGGTCTTCCTCTTCTTCTTCAAAGCAATAGGCGACTCTCAATGGGATAAGCCAAATTAGGGTTATGAAGTGGAGATGAGACCTAACCTGCTATTTATAATGAAATCTAATGGGTTCTCCCATAACGGGCCACAATTAGATTAAGACCTACACTTAACCGCCTCAACCACACCAATTAAAAGATGTACATAAGCCCATCAAAATAGATCACTTAATAATATTTGGCTCATCTCATTGAACCATAAAATTCAGCCCATTTTTCACAAACAAAAAATTAACTATCAATTAATGGAATATAGGAAAAAATTCCAACATAACCTACTTAAAGGCCTTGCATGCCTTGTAGAAATTAAGTGCAAACTCTGTGTGTGGCGTTCGGTGAGCAGCAATACAAAGAATTAAAAGGATCATACCTTGCTCAAGTAGGCACACAAGTCCAAGAAGTTGTTCTTTCAAGAATACGGATATGCTGCTTCCTTTGGATGGATTTGCACAATATGTAGTCATTTTGACCACTAATATCTCAAAAGGAAGTCTAGGAAATGTATGAGAGATATAAACCTTTACTCCATATAAAATTACTAGCTGTGGGAATAAAGGCATGCTATTGCCGACATGCACACAGGCCAACCGGCAGTAGCAGCCCTCTTGCTCTCTCCCTCTATCTATAGCTCCCCGCCTCTTTTAACCAGGCTTGATACTGCCGACATGCACTCATGCCGACTGGCAATAGCAGCCCAACCTCTTCCTCTCTCTTCTTTTTCTCTCTCTCTATCTCTCTCTCTTGCTCTCCTTGCTAGTGTTGACAGGCACCTATGCAGCCCAATCTCCCCATTTCTCTTCTTTCTCTCTATCTCCCTCTCTTGCTCTCCTTGCTAGTGCCAATAGACACCCACGTCGACCGGCAGTAATAGGTCACCAAGGTCACTGCTATGAAGAGTGATAGATGATTCTCACTAAGCCCATGGTGGTGGAGACTTCCTTTGAGTACCCACCTCTTGGCCATTTTGTTATGAGGGACATGCGGCAAATTATTACTATTGGTGTCATCAAGAGTGTCAACAAGAGAGATCCTACTAGTGCCAAAGTCACCAAGGCAACGCCGACCGACAGGTACAAGCAATCAAAGAAGACTCTACAAAGCCTTAGGCTTTTTACCCGCTTCCATCAGGCAGATCCTACTCGGCTAAGGATTAACCTGAGACCTAAAGTCCTAGCAAAACTCTACTCCTAGTATCAAGTGAATATTGATAAACAAAGCCTCCCAACGAGCACATCTCTTCCTACAATCTAGGACTCAGTGTCCTAGTACAATAATACCTAGAACATCTACAAGATTCGTGATGAGGTCTATCCTATCACAACCAAGAGTTCGAATCTATATGGAACATCGTTTCCTACATCACTATAAATAAAGGTATCAGGTACCAGGAAAAGGATTCGATCCTATCTCATTTACTCTATACTTTTCTTCGACTCGCTTACTGACTTAAGCATTGAAGTCCCTTTGTCTGCCTCCAGCCATCGGTTCACCTAGGTTTTCTCTTATCTTGTAGGTTCGCCAAGCCTTGATCGCCATCATCTCTATCCGTACGTGGTGGTGACCCTTTTTATGTATTTATCCCCGCACAATTGGCGTCGTTTGTGGAAAATGATTAAGTTTTCTACTAACCAAGAATCCTTGAACCATAACTGGCGAAAGAGCCCTCAATCCTAGAACCAGTCGTTCACTACTTCCACTACCCCCGATCCGTGAGGATCCCGCTAACTATGACCTTCAATTTTCAGAGAAAATGCTACCTCGTGTTGGGCAGGACCACTCAAGAGAAAATCCTCCTTCTCACTACAACCTACCTCCTCTCGGTGCAGAAAGCGGATTAGCCACAGAGATTGATTACCATGAGGCAATCAGGAAGAAGATGGACGAGCTAGAAGCTCTCAGGAAAGGCCTGCTGCGTCAAAGTGTCAAGCGTTCGACACGTAACTATAATCGTCGGGACGATCACATTGAGGAAGCCTATTCCTCCCAACACATGAGCCATTCTTAAGCAAGGAGCTACTCGACTCACAATCAGAGTTGAAGTAGGTACTCACCCAGGAGAAGTGTTACTAACCGCACCCTTAGCGACCCCTCTTTGAGGTATGATCACCCTTATCGTAGGAAGGGGTGAAACGCATAAACAACGCCGTCTTAGGGAGCGAAGGGGACATCATGAGAGATTTTCTTGCTATCAAAGGGAAGACCGCAGGGACGTCTATAGAGGAGAAAAGCAAAGACGCTCTGAGCCAACTCGAGATGTGGTCACCCAGCCGCAGCATGACTATTCTCGTGATGACTTCGGTTATTCAACGAAGGAGAGGGTAAGGCAGACCCTCGCAAAGATGACTACCATACCTTTCGTTCGGTCCATACAAGAATCTGAACCCCCACGAAAGTTCAGTCCTCCGAATTTTGAGTTATATGATAGCAAGTACAACCTCGTGCTTCACATGAAAGATGGACCTCTAGACAAGCTATGAGGCATTGATGTGTAAGATGTTCCCCTCCAGTTTGGGAAAGTCGGTGCTTAAGTGGTTTCATGGGATGCCCGTGAACTTATTCTACTCCTGGGAGCAACTCGCCGGGGAGTTCTTCTCTCGGTTCATAGCTAACAGCCGAGAACCAATGACGATCGATACACTCTTGGCACTACGCCAAAAACGAGGACAGACTTTATGAGAGTACGCCATAAGGTACCTGGAGACTTATGCCGACATCGAAGAATGTGACCAGAAGACCACTGCTGCCTCTTTTCGCTTGGGCCTCCCAAGGGAAAGTGAGATGCGGAAACATCTCACTACGTGGTAACCCAAGAGTATGTCCCACTTGCAGGAACACATCAGGAGATATGTGAAGGTGAAAGATGACAAAGGGCCGCTGATCGACTACCATCTCCACCGAGGAAGAATCAACAGAAGGAGGGTAGCTCCACAAACCCATCAAAGAAGGGAGAAACGTCAAAGGGGACGAAGGGCTCATCCCAAAGAGTCAATACCATCTTCAAATAGCCAATCTATTGAATTTTTAATCAGATTAAGGATAAGGATTACTTCAGGTGGCCGCCAAAGATGACAGGGAACCCCTCCAAGCGAGACCAAAACTCTATTGCTCTTACCACAAAGATAAGGGCCACCGAACAGAGAATTATCGCACTCTCATGCGCCACATGGAAGAATTGGTCAAGCAAGACCACCTATCCCAGTATGTAGACAAGGAGAAGACTGCCAAGGAGCACGCAGAACAGCGAGCTCGACCAGATGACTAGCCTCCACCAAGGGACAACCAGCCTCCCAAGGTGATAAATGTCATCTTTAGCACCACTCCTCCAATGCAAGTTGACACGGTCCAGTCTCGGACTGAGTATCGAAAAACCCGTCATCTTCATCATATTATGCAAGCAAATTACCAAGATAGTCATACTTCTAAGCGCCGAAAGGTAGAATCAGATAACGTTCCCGTCACATAAGCTCAACATGAGGTCCTTCTCAAGGCCTTACTATGCGTCCACCCTAGTAAAGTGGAGGATCTACTCTATGAGATCCACATAGGAGTGTGTGGTGCTCATACCAGAGGAAGAAGTCTTACCCTAAGGGCCATCTCCCAGGGGTATTGGTGGCCGTGGCCGTATATGCAGAATGACACATAAGTATACATCAGGAAGTGCGACAAGTGTCAAATGTATTCTACTATACCTTGATAGCTAGCAAGTGACTTGAACCTATTCATGAGCCCTTGGCCATTCGCTCAATGGGGTCTTGATATAGTAGGTCACCTTCTTTGGGATCCATCCAACAAAAGGTATCTCATCACTGCAACTAACTATTTCACAAAATGGATTGAGGCTAAACCCCTCTCTAACATCCGTGATACTGATACCAAGAAGTTTGTATGGGAGAATATAATCACAAGGTATGGAAATTCCCTATGCCCTTATATCTGACTGAAGCTTCAAATAAAGTCATCCTTAACGGTATCAAAAAGAATCTTGAAGCATCCAAAGGAATGTGGGTGGAATGACTTCCAATGGTGCTTTGGGCTTACCAAACAATCCCAAGGCGTTCTACTGGGGAGATGCCTTTCTCCCTCTCATACCGTACAGAGGCTATTATTGCTCTTGAAATAGGTCTACCAATTATAAGAACCGAGGTCTATGAGTAGGGTAACAATGATCAAACCCTTGAGCATAACTTGGATCTTATCGAAGAAAGAAGGGACCAAGCAATGGTTTGGCTAACAGCATACCAACAGAAGTTGACTAGATCCTACAACAAGAAGGTCAAAGAAAGGAGCTTCACACCTGGTGACCTGGTTTTTTGTAAGGTTCTCGCTCAAACTAAGGACCCCACGAATGACAAGCTAGGCTCTAACTGGGAAAGGCCTTAAAGGGTCATGGCATGAACAGGGACAGAAGCCTATAGGTTGGAGGAGCTTGATGGCAAACCAATTGGCCAACCTTGGAATATCATCAAACTTAGAAAGTTTTACTTCTAGGTAGTAATATCTTATCATTACAATAAGTCTACAACGACATTCGTTCTGGAACATTAATAAAGAGAAGCTTGTTTTTTACAACTCTGAGTAATCTTTTGTTCTTAAAGCCAACCTCCACAGTTGCACCCCTAAAGCCAACCTTCCTGGTTGCACCTTCTTAAAGCCAACCTCCACGGTTGCACCCCTAAAGCCAAAGAGGCTAAACAGTGGACCAAGGGGTTCTTTCTACTTAAGAGATAGTACTTGGTATTTGAACTAGGCACATCCTTAAGGTAGTAGCAATCAAGCACATCCTAATGGGTGAGTTTAACATCATTAAGCTCGGCTAGTCTTATCATCCCTCCTAGGATTCTAAAAGCATTGGCACTAAGTTGAGACGCGTGGAGGCTAGTGGCATGAAAAAAATCTCTTACTAAGCTACGGATTGGGAATCTGATTCCACCCTCGCATATAGCAACTACAAGCCATTTATACCAACCATCTTCAAAGTCGCTATTGTTCCCAATTGCCTCTCTTACTTCAATACTCAAGTATACCATAGTCCTTCTTAAATTTAGCTAAAGATTGTAAGGTAATCACTACCTCGTGATAAACTCCCATGGTGAAGCACTTGAAGGTCTCTACCTAAAGCAAGTCAGTTAAGAGGGACTCAGAGGGACCAAGATTAGGCTCCCTTAGGCAACACCCTGCCAACTAGTAGACAACCCAAAGACATCCTCCTTATACAACCTCAATGGGTCAACCTAAATAAGAGCTCCTACCCAACAACCAAACCCAAAAACTAAGTCCTATCCAAACCTAACCCTGAATGAAGATCAAACCCCCAACCTACAAGTTTCCACAAAATCTTGAATTAGGAAGAAGAACATGCAAGAACATACGAAGAATGCATGAAGAACGCATGAAGAATGCATGAAGAACATATGAATGGCATTCAAAACTTCAAGCAAAAGGATTAAGAACATTCAAGGATTTATGCTTGGAACTTATAAAAAATTTTCAAAAAATTATCTCAAAAAAGGAAATCTCTAGCTGGCGGCGGCGGCGTTAGCGGCTCTTCAAGACTCCAGAATTTCTCTCCTCTCCCAGAAAGGTTCAAAGACAAGTGAAGTATGAAAGAAGGGAAAAGGAATTTATAGATCTAGTCTACTTGAAAAATTGAGCTCGGTTTATACCTCATTTAATTTATTCCATTAAAGGAGGTATGGGGGTAATTGTGGGACTAAAGGCATGCTACTGCCAACAAGCACACATGCTGACCAGCAGTAGCAACCCTTTTGCTCTCTCCCTCTTTCTCCCTCTCCCTCTCTCTCTCTATAGCTCTCCCTCTTTTTACCAGGCTTGCTACCACCAACAAGCACTCATGCCGACCGGCAATAATAAACCAACCTCGTCCTCTCTCTTTTCTTTCTCTCTCTATCTCCCTCTCTCGTTCTCCTTGCTAATGTCGACAAGCACCTATGCAGCCCAATCTCCCCCTCTCTCTTCTCTCTCTCTATCTCCCTCTCTTGCTCTCCTTACTAGTGCCGATAGGCACCCACATCGACTGGAAGTAATAGGTCACCAATGCCACTGCTGTCAAGGGTGCTAGATGATTCCCACCAAGCCCATGGTGGTGGAGACTTCCTTTGAGTACCCACCTCTTGGTCGTTTTGCTATGAGGGACATGCGCCAAATTGTTACTATCGGTGCCATCAAGAGTGTCAACAAGAGAGATCCTACTAGTGCCAAAGTCACCAAGGCAAAACCGATCAATGCTTGTACCGACCGACAGGTACAAGCCATCTAAGAAGACTCTACAAAGCCTTGGGCTTTTTACCCACTTCCATCGGGCAGATCCTACTCAGCTAAGGATTAACCTGAGACCTAGAGTCCTAACAAAACTCTACACCTATATTATCAAATGAATATTGATAAACAAAGCCTCCCAACGAGCACATCTCTTCCTACAATCTAGGACTTTGCGTTCTAGTACAATTGTACCTCGAACATCTAGGGGATTGGTGATGAGGTTTATCCTATCACAACCAAGAGTTCGAATCTATGTGAAACATGGTATCAAGTACTAGGTAAAGGATTCGATCCTATCTCATTTACTCTATACTTTTCTTCGACTCGTTTACTAACTTAAGCATCGAAGTCCCTTTGGCTGCCTCCGTCTATCGGTTCACCTAAGTTTTCTCTTATCTTGCAGGTTCACCAAAGCTTGATCGCCATCATCTCTACCCGTACGAAGTGGTGACCCTTTGCATGTATTTATCCCCGCACACTAGCAATAACCTCGTATCTAAAAATACTCTATAATATCAAACATAGAACATTAACTGTATAACATTTATATTTATAATATTGATCCACCAAAACACACACACACACACTAATACACCAAAACACATCCCACCCCCACACCAACAAATTAATATGCCAAAATACACACATATCCACACACATTAATACACTAAAACGCATACACACAAACACACGCTAATACCCCATAATACACCAAAATGCACACACACACACACTTATACTAAGAATTAGTGTATCAGTGTGTGTGTGTGTGTGTTTAGTGTATTAGTGTATTTTTTATTTTTGGTTGTATTGTTGTGTGTTGTTTTTTAGTGTATTAGTGTTTATATTTTTAGGTGTATTAATGTGTACTTTTTAGTACATTAGTGTGTCTGGGTGTGGGTGTTTTGGTGTGTTATTGTGTGTATGTACGTGTGTTTTAGTGTATTAGTGTGTATGTGTTTTTGTGTATTAGTGTGTGTGTGGGGTGTGTTTTGGTGTATTAGTGTGTGTGTGTTGTTTTCATTTATTATTGTGTATGTTTTTTTTGATGTACTAGTGTTAGTGTGTGTGTATATTTTGGTATTTTAATGTGTGCATATATGTGTATTTTGGTATATTAGTGTTTGCATGTGTGTGCGTTTTAGTGTATTAGTGTGTGTGTATGTGTTTTGGTGTATTATTTTTTGTGTGTTTTGGTGCAAGAGAGAGAGAGAGAGAGAGAGAGAGTGGGTGTGTGTTATGTTTTGGTGTTTTAGTGTGTGTATGTAGGTTTAATTTATTGTCTTAGTCAAGCTAGCCCAACAGGCAAGCCATCTAAGCAGCCGCCTAGGGCCTAAAGAAAATAGGGGCCTCAAATTATATTTGTGGTCTTTATCTATTACTTTGGCAAAAAAGAAAAAAAAAAGTTTTAGACACAAAAGACCCAATCATATGGAAATTTTTAGAAAAGGCTCAAGTAGAACCAAGAGTCTCAAAAGTCTCTCTCTCGTCTTACTATCAAATCACTAAAATATCACAATACAATTAAAGCCTACAAAAAAAGGAATCTACATTACAAAAAAGTATTACAAACTTAGTCACACATACACCTAAAAAATCTCCATGTCTTTCTCATAATCCGTATATACGCATACAAATATCAATAAATTGTCTTTTATATTTTTACTAATATGATTAATCTAATTCAACTTCTGTTTTTTTTTTTTTAAGATATATCAGACAATTTAAAAGACGAATAAAGATTTAATTTATACAATCTTTATTTATCAGGTACTATTGTTCCCTTTTTATTAAACTTTGTCTTAGTAACCATTTATTATTTTAACAGTTTGTTTTGCTTACAAGAATTTTGGGTCTTGAATAAATCAACTAAAAAATATGAATTCAGAAATCAAAAGCATAAAACTTGAATAAGATATACTAACAAAATGTGAATATAAAAAATTAATCATTAATTTTGCATCACAAAAAAATGAGAATAACAAATTTTAAATGAAATTTAGTTGTATGTTAAAAATATATTTATAATAGATTTTTAAAGGGCCTCATTTATAATTTTCACTTAGGATCTCATCTTTCGTCGGGCCGGCCCTAGTCTTAATGTATGCATCTGTGTGTATTTTGGTGTATTATTTTGTGTATGTGTTTTGGTATATTAGAGTGTGTGTGTGTGTGTGTAAAAGATGGTGTGATTGAATGTAAAAATTGTATATTTGATTCTGAATAGTACAAGGCTTTATACAGGTAAATTACAGAGACAGAAAAGGAAACTAATGAGGGGAGCTAATCCTTGAGATTGACTGAATATACACATACTCGAGTGGTGTATATTACACAGTAATTACAGAATAAATCAAGGATGGTTTCCATATATTTGTGGCCAAGAATCAATGAGAGAATTATGGCTTGACATGAGGAATGATGGACGATGTTGACTTATCATGCCCCCGCAAGATTGACTGGCCGTGTAGGACACCAATCTTGGTCCGATGAGTAAGAAAGTGAAGACGAGGCAACGGCTTAGTAAGAGAATCAGCAAGCTGATCAGATGTATGAACGTGAGAAACACGTAGGCGACCGGAAGCAACTTGATCCCGAACAAAATGGAAGTCGATAACGATGTGCTTCATACGAGAATGAAAAACTGGGTTGGCACAAACATATATAGCACTCACGTTGTCACAGTAGATGACCGGAGTAGGGGAGATATGTACACACATCTCTTGAAGGAGATTCATGACCCAATTGACTTCAGCCGTAGTGGAAGCAATGGCTCGGTATTCTGCCTCGGTAGAAGAACGAGCGACGGTCTTTTGCTTTTTAGAACTCCAAGAAATGGGATTTGCGCCAAGGAAAACGATGTAGGTAGAGGTGGAAGTTCGATCATTAGGATCACCTGCCCAATCGGCATCTGCAAATGCATGAAGTGTCCGAGGAGAGTTCTTGCGAAGCATTATGCCATAATCAATAGTCCCAACTAGATAACGAAGCAATCGTTTAACTACGGACCAATGAAGTGTGGAGGGACAGTGCATGAACTGAGACAGCTTGTTGATGGCAAAGGAAACATCAGGACGAGTCAATGAGAGATATTGTAAGGACCCAAGAGTTTGGTGATACAAGGTAGCATCAGCCGGTGGAGAACCATCAAACAAGTTAAGAACTTTAGTAATAGCAAGAGGTGTAGAAGCAGGCTTGGCATCAGCCATGTTAACCCGATGCAAGAGATCCCTTATATATTTCCTTTGAGATAAAAACAAACCAGTGGCAGTGAAGTGAGCTTCAACCCCAAGAAAGTATGACAGATTACCAAGATCTTTTAGAGAGAATCGTCTGGCAAGAGTAGTGATAAAAGCAGTCACTTGAGCAGCGGAGGAGCCAGTTATGATGATGTCATCAACATAAACCAATAGATAAAGAACCGCAGTGGGAGAGTGGAGCATAAACAAGGAGGTATCCGAGTGAGAGTTGGTGAAGCCTTCGGAGATAAGAAAATTACGAAGTTCGTGGTACCAAGCACGAGGGGCTTGCCGAAGCCCATATATAGCCTTGCGTAGTTGACAGACGTGATTGGGAAGGTCGGAGTGGGTGAAGCCAGGGGGCTGGTCCATGAATACTTCATCAGATAGAGAGCCCTGCAAGAAAGCATTATTCACATCAAGTTGGCGAAGAGGCCAACTGTTAGTCACAGCGAGAGTAAGTAATAACCGAACAGTTGCAGGCTTGACAACAGGGCTGTAGGTTTCAGAAAAATCAACCCCAGGTCGTTGATGAAAACCTTTAGCCACTAAGCGAGCTTTATAACGAGCTATTGACCCATCAGGATTCCTTTTAATCCTATAGACCCACTTGCACCCAATAGCGTTTTGTGCAGGGGTTTGTGGAACGAGAGACCAGGTTTGATTGGAAAGTAAAGCATTATATTCATCACTCATGGCTTGACGCCATGCGTGATGTTTCTGGGCCTGTTTAAGGGTTGAGGGTTCGGTGTTTAGAGAGACAATGGTGGTGTGAAGATCAAGTATACGTTTTGGCTTTGTAATGTTATTGCGTAGCCTGGTGTTATAAGGGTGAGGTTCAGCTATGATGGGAGAAGAAGGAGAGGATATAGGAGATGAGACACTTACTTGTGAAGGATTGGATGCATCCCGAGATGGAGACGTGGAGGAGGATCCTGGGGATGAGGTATCATGGTTTAGAGAGTCAGACTTGCGAGAAGACGACTCACCATAAGAATTGGAATGATCGCTATGAAGGAGGGAAGTCACGTTCTCGGCTTGAAGAGGCGGAGAGACAGGCAGATTGGAGAAATTTTGAGTACCTGAGATTAAGGGTGAAGAATTATGAGGGATAACGAAAGAAGGTACAAGGGTGGAAACTTTGGAAGGTTCATGAGTTAGTTTGGATGACCAAGTGTTTGGGGAAGTCAAGGTGAAGGGTGACTCAGTGTGGGAAGTTTTATTATGGAAAGGAAAGGTATTTTCCACAAAAACCACATGTCTAGATGTGAAGAGTTTATTTGTGGAAGGATCAAGGCAAAGATAGGCATGATGTGGAGTTGAATAGCCAACAAATACACAAGGACGGGATCGTGGTTCTAGTTTGTGAGAGGAGTAGGGTCTTAACCATGGGTAACAGAGACAACCAAATATTTTTAAGGATAAATAATTGGGTGATTGCTTAAAGATATGAAAGAAAGGAGATTTGTTACGTGTGACCGGAGAAGGCATTCGGTTGATGAGGTAAACAGCAGCTTGAAATGTTAAGGACCAATATTTGAGCGGAAGAGAAGCATGATGAAGCAAAGTAAGAGCAGTTTCAACAACATGACGATGTTTGCGCTCAGCTGTGCCAACATGTTCAGGGGTATGAGGAGGAGATTTGAGATGTTGAATTCCGACCCGAGAAAGAAAATGACCAAGACTAGTTGCTTCGCCACTGCCATCTGTATAAACAGTTTGAATTGTTGTAGAAAAATAATTTTCAACAAGAGATTTAAACCGTTCAAACACTGAAGTAACATCAGATTTATTTTTGAGTGGATAAAGTAATGTGTATTTTGTAAAGTAGTCCACAAAAATGACATAATAGCGAAAATTGTCAAAAGAAATGAGAGGAGCAGGTCCCCAAACATCCATATAAAGAATCTCCAGAGGTCTAGAACAAGTTAACGAAGAAATGCCAAACGGAAGTTTGTGGCTTTTATTACATAAACATGCATTACAAGAATTGGAAAAAGAACTAGACGTAGATAAAGGTAGTTTATGAGAAGCAATAATTTGATGGAGGATTCTGGAGGACGGGTGACCAAGGCGACTGTGCCAGAAGCTGATGGTTGGAGATGGAGGACCTAATCTGGTTGTTATGAGTGCCGAGTATTGTGGTGAAAAAGATGGTCGGGTCATTGAAGTTGGCCACTCATACACGTTTCCTTTACTCCGGCCTCGCACCAAGGATGCCCCCGTGGTTAGATCCTTCACAAGAAAGAAATCAGGGAAAAATTCAATGGAGGTGTTATTGTGAGAACAAAACTGAGAAACAGAGAGAAGGTTCTTCTTGATGTTAGGTGCACACAAAACATTATTCAGTTTAAAAGTGGAATCACAAGATTTAAGAGCAGTAAATCCTATATGAGTAATATGGACGTTATTACCATCTCCAACCATGATATCTTCATTACCACCATATTCAGAGTGAATAGAGAGGTTCTGCAAGTCCGAGGTGATGTGATGAGAGGCCCCGGAGTCAACTATCCAACCCGACTGATTACCCGGAGTCTCATGAGTTGTGAAGTTAGCTTGCGGCCAGCCAGAAGGTGAGGGACGTGATCGACATACTTTGGCAACATGACCAGGCTTGTCACATAATTGACAAACAACTCGAGGTTAATTCCCGTTGAAGGTAGACCGCCAATTCTGATTTGATTGGTTGGACGAGATTCCTTGAGTGTATGAGCTGTTGAAATAATTTTGGTTTCCACGATTTCCATGAGAATTCTGTTGGAATTGATTACTGTTGTTCCCGTGGTAGCCATTGTTGTTTCCTCCGTAGTTTGACTGTTTTTGAGAGATATTGGAGTTGCCGTTTCTGCCCTTCTTGTTGTGTTGCTTATATGAGTATTGGGCAGTGATGGTGGAGACTTCTTTTGTCGAGTCAGAGTGCTTGAGACTAGTTTCATAGTCTAGAAGTTTTTCGAGCAATTCTTCAAAGGAGATGAGTGACTCTCTTGCACGTAAGGCAACCTTAAGCTCTTTGTAGTCATTGGTGAGACCATTGAGCGTATGAACTACGATTTCTCCATCACTCAAATCATGGCCAATCATAGCAGGGTCATCAATAATAGTTTTAACAGATTGCATAAACTCAGAAATGCTTTTTCCTTCTTGACTAACCTTGGTGAGAGAGTCGATGAGACCAACCATCCGAGTATTGGATTTGTTGGCGTAGGTAGTTTTGAGTTTGCGCCAGGCCTCCTCAGTGTTTTTACACCGAGACACAACCGGCCCTGCCTATCCAGTAACAGCCGTTTGGATGGCAAGGAGCAGTAGTCAATCTTGACAAATCCAAGCTTTGTGCTCTGGATCATTGACTGGTGGGCACAAATGAGTTCCATCTACGAATCCCATGAGATCATACCCAAGAAGAAGGTTTTTCATTTGCGAGCTCCACATTGAATAGTTTCCTCCATTGGACAATTTTTGAGGAATAAGTGTGGTTGTGTTGATCGAGATAACCTGAGAAGGGGAAGGTGATGGAGAAGGATTTGCACTGCTGGACATAACCGTGACTGCACTTGGTTCAGTCATGGTTGAAGAATGAAAAGAAATGAAGGAAGTGCCTAGGGCTCTGATACCATAAAAGATGGTGTGAATGAATGTAAAAATTGTATATTTGATTCTGAATAGTACAAGGCTTTATACAGGTAAATTACAGAGACAGAAAAGGAGACTAATGAGAGGAGCTAATCATTGAGATTGACTGAATATACACATACTCGAGTGGTGTATATTACACAGTAATTGCAGAATAAATCAAGGATGGTTTCCATATATTTGTGGCCAAGAATCAATGAGAGAATTATGGCTTGACATGAGGAGTGATGGACGATGTTGACTTATCGGTGTGTGTGTGTGTGTGTTTTGGTATAACCATGCGTGTGTTTTGCTATTTTAGTGTGTGTATTTTGGTGTATTTAGTGTATGCATGTGTGTGTTTTGGTGTATTAATGTGTGTGTGTTTTGGGGGTGGATCAAGGATGGACGATTATTTTTGAAGCGGGTACAAGAGTGAAGACTATTCCTCCCGCCCCACCCCGATTCACTGTCATCCATATATATTAAGGTTTAAAGTTATTGTGCACTCTGGATCAGCATTTTATCCTACCGGGTTATCCAACCTTTAAAAGTGCTTCTCAAACATGATATAAATGGTCCCATCAACTTTTTATCCAATCCAACATATGATAACCCTTTTAACCCATAATCCAAACACCCCCTAGAAGAAACAGTCTTAATATGTTATTTGAGTATTATAATAGGTGTAAGAACAATGGCTAACTTAAAAGACTAGTTTTATGAAGAATTGTCACATCCAATCCGTTGGATGCACATCAGTTGGTTATGTTGGACAATGGTTTATACTTAAATCATTTGAATTATACACTTTATTTCACATTACTCCTTATACTATCAATTTTATCACATTATACTTAGGCTTATTAATGAACTTGATTTCAATCCAAATTTAATCCGAATCCGTTTAAATTTCTTAAATGGAATATAGATATGAATATATATATAAATTCAATCTGATTAATATATATATATATATATATATATATATATCTTAAAAATATTGATTTGAACTATTGACAAGCCTAATTATACATTAAAATATTGATTCGTATTTCACCTCACCCTATTAGTCAATGCTTTTTCAAAATTTGATGGCAAAACAATGAATAGTCTAAGAGCCAATGTGAAATGAGAAGTATAATTCTTGAATATTTTAAAATTATTTCTTAAATTTTGACCCTAATTTTAAAATAGTCTTTAAATTTTTAATTATCTCAATTTAATCTCTAAATTATCAATTTCATATCAATAAAATATTTTTGTTCACATCACTTGATAGAAACAATAAAGGTCATCTCATGTATTTGCCATTTGTACATCCACATCATTGGTTCTAATAAGTGAAATGAAGGAAAGTATTTTATTGACAAAAAAATTGATAATTTAGGGCTTAAATTATGATAATTAAAAGTTTATAGACTATTTTCAAATTAAAAATAAAATTTAAGGACAAACTATAAATTTAGGTAAAATTTCAGTCACACCCTCTTTAGTTTATTATATCTTTAAGGATATCTCTTTTATTTTTTGAATTTTCACTGACACCCCTGTCAGGTTAAAGGGGTTAATTAGAATGTAATTTTATTAAATTGTTCGTGATATATTTTAGGAAAAATTTTATCCACACCCCCTCTAAGTAGACATATCTTTAATAAGACCCCCACTATTTTCTAAATTTTTATACGTATTAAAATTTGAGCCGATTAAAATTCGATTTGATCTAATTAAAATTTTTTATTATGTATTAACATTTTAGTCAATTATAATTTTTTACATATTAAAATTTGAACTGATTAAAATTATATTCGAGGCTCAAATCAAATTTTAATCAACTCACATTAACATAAAAAATATATACATTTTAATTGACTCAAATTTTAATAAGTAAAAAATAAATTTTAATAAATAAAAAATATAAATTTTAATCTATTCGAAGCGAATTTTAATCGGGACCAACATCTCAAGTAGAGCTCAAATTGGTTCAAATTTTAATACGTAAAAAAAGACTTTTAATAGGCTCAAATTTTAATACGAAAAAAATAAAATTTAATCAGCTCGAATCGAATTTTAATCGACTCAAATTTGAATACATAAAAAAAATTAATCAGGTCGAATTTTAATATATAGAAAAATGAATTTTAATCGGCTCGAATTTTATTCTAATTTTATGTAGAAAGATTGTTTAGAGTTTATGTAAGGACACTTTTAGTATTTGAGATAATTTATTTTTGTTATAAATGGTAATTTAATAGTAGAGGATGTTAGTGATGTTTAAATATAAACTAGAAATATGTATCAATGATGTTTTTTATAATAGAGGAGATATTCTTGAAGATATGGTAAATTAGAAGGGGGTGTGGTTGAAATTTTTCTTAATATTTACCATTTAAAATTATCCGATGTTGGAGAGGTAATAAAGTGCAACGTGGGTGTGCCAAGCCATTCCTTCCCACTGTTGGCCGCCGGGTGTGATCACATGACCCCACAAAGCTGTCCAATTTCCCAAAAGTTTCATATTTCCATAAACCCCTAATTCTTACCAACACTCGATGCATGTCTGAATCAGAGTAAACCAATTCTAAACTAATCTTCGATCTCGGTACGGCCGTGTGGGATCAATCGATCGGTGCAGATCCTGTATATATTCGTATATATATTTGTAAAATCTTAATTGTCGGATCGATCGATGGATTCGAGTAGGAGAGCGGTGGAATCGTATTGGAGGTCACGGGCGATTGATGGCGCGACATCGGACGAAGACAAGGTGACTCCAGTTTACAAATTGGAGGAGATATGCGAACTGCTTCGATCTTCACATGGCAGTATTGTTAAAGAAATCTCCGAATTCATCTTGAAGCGTCTCCAACATAAAAGCCCTATTGTCAAACAGAAGGTGATCAATCCATTCTGTTCTGTATACCTGTCTTAGATTATTCTGTGTTTTAGTCTTTCTTTTACCCAATTTGGTCTTCTGTAATTGGTGAGGATGTTCGTTCTTAATTGATGAGGAACCCAAAACTAACACATGGTTATTATTTGGATCAATTGATTGTCGTTGGATTCGAATCCACACCTTCACGGTTATTGACCTGATACTTTTACCACACTTCTTACCCAATTTGGTGTTTTCTTCAAGAGGCTGATAGATCTCCTCGTGCCTAGTCCGGATGAGCCCCCAAGAGGCTTGTTCCCCACGAAATTGCAGGGTTTTGATTCTATCTAACCTCCAATTTGCATAGGAAAAAATTTCAATACGACGGGAGCAGGGGTGGAGTCAGGAAATTGTTCTTGGGTGGGTACTTTACCAGGTTAATTTTTCACAAATCCACAAAGTAAGATAATATATTCATATGTATTCATATCATATCTGATACTTGAATGAATCATTCAACACAAAAAGGCTAAAAATCAGTATTTTTAATGTATACAAGCAAAAAAAACAAAAAAAACCCCCAAAAAAAAAGGATCAAGTACAACCATTTGTAATTGACACTGACCAATTTTTATATTTTAAAATCGTTGCATTATAATTTCATTATCAATATCATTGAAAACTTCTTTCTTTATATATACAATTATAAGTGTAATGACACTAATTTTTGTGCAGTACCAAAATTGTCTGAATTTCTTTTCTTCTTTTTTTCAAAGTACAAAATGTTCAAAAACTTATCTGGACATGTCGAAAGCATACCCAAAAATTGATAGTCATTGAGGTCCGAGTGTAATAATTATTTAAATATACGTAAGCAATGTTATGGGAAAAAAAGTTTGAGGGTGGGCATGTGCTCACAGCTCACCTTAGTCATCGACTGCCTCCGCCAGTGGCCAGGAGGAAAAGACTGCAAAGCTTAACCTTTCGTGTTATTGACTTCATTTATTAAGCATGCCATTTTACTGTTGTATGCACCCATTTGTTAAATAGAACTGTTCCTATTGAGCAGATCTAATTGTTAAATCTGTGGCCTTTGTTCAGATTCTGATCGGTGTAATTAATCAGTGTTTTTTGAGAACTTATGGCTAGGCGGAAACTTTTACAAATGCCATAGACATAGGCGTCTTAAAATATGTTCACCAAAAAAAATTGTTGTGTTTAAACAGATTAGTTGCTAAAGTTTTTGTCCTGTATCCATATTAATTATTTTCTTTTGGGACTTGTTCTTGTTACCTGAGCTAAGACATAATTCTCTGTGATCTGTGCTCTCTGGTGGCTTGATAGAGAAAATTGATACTTAATTCAATGGCATCCGCATGGTTTAACACCTTTCCCTTCACTCTGTCATCTACTGTCTCTTCAAAGAGTCCGCATGTGAAATAGAGATTTGCTTATTGGTCATTATTTCTTCTCAAGTGGCTACTGCTCGAACAAGGACATGCTACTAAATTATAAATAGGTTGTGCCAGGCCTCTTAGCTCCTTCTGTCCTCCTAAATATTGCAACATTTTATTTCTTTATTTACCTTTTGTCAAGAAAAATGAGGTCAAAATTGTTAGTCGTCAGTTTATTTTATCTTATTTTATTGTTATTACTGTTACTATTACTATTATTATTATTGCTATTACTATGATTATGTCATTGTTGTTGCTGCTGCTGCTTCTGGTTTTAGTGGTGGTGCTATAATTATTATTGTATTTCTTATTTTCTGTTACTGTTATTATTATTATTTTTTTTTGGTGAAAGATATCAAGAATTGAAATGCTTAAACTTTCACACTGACTTATGTGAAAAGGTCATATGTTTAATGCTTTAATTTCACACTGCCTTAATGTAATGTTTTTTAATGCGGATGTATTTTCCCAGCTGCCAAGGGTTCATGTTTTGGTGATTTTGTTTTTTCTTTTCCCAGTACTAGCCATATAAGAGCTGAGTTTATCAAGAAAACAATCAAATATTTGCAACTCTGCAATGCAAAAAATTACAGGAATTCAGGTGCTTAACATTTTTAAATTTTTGTAGGCTTTGAGATTGATCAAGTATGCAGTGTTGAAATCCGGTGCTGAATTCAGACGGGAAATGCAAAGGAATTCAGTAGCTATACGCCAATTAATTCACTACAAGGGCCAGGCAGATCCTTTGAAGGGTGATGCACCAAATAAGGCTGTGCGGGAAATGGCCCAGGAAGCTTTGTCATCTATATTTTCTGCTGATGAGGATAAACCAGCACCTTCAAAAACACTTGGTAGTCGGATCCAAGGGTTTGGGAATACCAACTTTGAAATGTCTTCGGATGACAAGAAGTCATTTCTTAGTGAGGTCGTTGGTCTTGGTAGTGCTACAATAAAACAGGGATTGAGTACTCTAGCAGAAGCCCGGTCCATTAAAAATAATGACACTGGAAGTTACAAGAGACCAACTCTTCGAAGGTCTTTGACCGGAGAAACTATTGACTCAGATGAATATGAAGGGGTTGGACATCGCAGTAAAGCTCTGAACACTTCTCAGTTCTCAGTCAATGCGACTGGTCGGAGTTGGGGGCAGGATTTGAGAACGAACCAGATAGAAATAAGCAATGGGGACTCTGGCTCAAGTTATGGGGAGAGTAAGACTCGCGAAGAGAGGTTACTGGAGACGATAGTAACATCTGGTGGTGTCCGTTTACAACCCACTCGGGATGCCCTTCATGTGTTTCTTCGGGAGGCCTCAAAGCTGGATGCATTGGCTCTAAGTCATGCCCTTGAATCAAAGCTTCAATCGCCTTTGTGGCAGGTATGGTTTTTATGTTTTGGTACCGTTTTGAAAACATGTATAAATACAATCAGCTTTGCACAGATAATTGTTCATCTGATTGAAAATTTTGTTTGTGATGGTTAAGTTTTGTGTTTGGTATTAGATATTTCCCTCCTTTCGTCTCTTCAGAAGAAGATTTGGGGGCTGTTTTTTATGGTTATGATGCAGTCTTTACAAGATGTGTCAATGAACATAACAATTTTTTTTTCTACTGCAACTTCTCAGGTCCGCATAAAATCTGTCTGCATACTTGAGGCAATTTTGAGGAAATCAGATGATGAGCATTTTTCTATTGTAGCATCTTATTTTGGTGAAAACAAAGATGCTGTGGTTGCATGTTCTGAATCTCCCCAATCTTCTTTGAGGGAGAAAGCAAACAAGGTAAGTGCCTTTAAGCAGTTATGTATTTGATTCCTTTTTTTAGCTGGGATTTCTTTCTTTTTTTAAAAAAAATTGAGTTCATCCCTATGCAATTCTTTTGTCTAATATTAGTAAGGATAAAAGAGAAGAACAGATATTCAACAAGGCAGTAATTATATAAGTAAGGACCCTAAGCAAATCAAAAGAACAAGAGCAAGGAACCTGTCATCACATATGGTACCCTCATGCCCCACACCTTTGAGGCGCTTATTTTTTGAACTCTTCGCTCTTTAGAAGTCTAATGAGGTGACTTCCGTGTAAAGCCATGGGAAGATGAATCACTAGAAGATGCTTTCATCCTCATATCTAGGGGCTTACCCAAAATTCCTAGACCACCATCTCTCTTAAGAGAAAAGGGCATACCTTTGACATGTGGTAGAGAATACTTAAGAATCGCTCATGTATCTTGAAAGTCATATAATTTTTTGTATCATTGCACGTGATTCGAGAGAAAATGATAAAGATTAGAATTCGCTTCTCTTATTCACTTTCGTATCTACAGTATATTCATCTATCCATATTCAAGAAATTTTATTCATTATTGGGTACATATGGTGCCCATCTAATACACATTTCTAGTATAAGACGAGTATTGGATTGGATTATGGTTCAATGTCACGGTATCGGCTATTGACTCAGAGGGCACTAAGACACATTGATTGCGGTGTATCGGCCGATACGCAAGAAATACTAGATAAGCGGTTCAAAAAATTCCAAAAAAATTATGAAAAATTCTAAGACAATACAAATAACAAAATTCATACATTGTATGACCCAAATACATAATTTAGCATATTATACTTGATGGAATTGAAATGTTAGGTGCTATCGAAAATTGACAAATACTTTTACAAACAATAAATGCTACATATAAATATATAAATTTAACTTTTTAATGCATAAATTAAAGTTTAAATAGGACAGGCAATTAAGTCATAAGTAGATATAGTTTTTATTTTTTCCTATTAAGTAGATATAGTTGGTAGTGTTAAAGACGTTTTTTTATTAAGTGTTAGTTGTTGAAAGAACTTTTTTTTTGGGTTAGTGTTTTAAAGACTATAAAAAGAACTAGCATGTCTCAGTCTCGGACTCTCAGCGACAAAAGAGTCATTCGACTATTCTATAGGGTTTTGTATGCAAAGAGAGAGAACCAGTGTCTCGACTTCGTACAATCGGAGCTGGCATCCAATGATTGCATAAAAGAAGAAGAAGAAGAAAGAGACGAAGAGAAAGATGGAGAAGGTGGCTTCGTTTATCTATATGCCCTCCGATTATTCTTCTTCTTCCTTTCAATTTCTATTCTTCTTATATATAATTGCTTCGTTTATGAGATATTTGATCAATATTCATGTGGGTTTCAACATCTTCTTCTATTTCTTGCCCTTTTTTTGCTTTTCTTGGCTCATGGGTCATTGATCAGTGATTCGTCCGAGTTGGTCACGAGTTGGTCCGAGTTAGACCGATTTAACTCCGAATTTGTGCCCTGAGTCGTCGCTGAGTTGACCTAAACTCGTGATTTATGCGTACTAGGTAACGATATCGGTTCGATAGGGGCCGAGTCAGATACTACTCGGCCGATACTTTGATCCCTGGATTGGATACTGGATCCGATCAAGATACGTCCAACTAAATGAAATATCCATATTTCATGATAGGTCATACTTCCTGCAAATTTTATGCCTCGAGCTTTCTCTAAATCCTAATGGGGTGATGTTTTGTTTCAATATCTCGAAAAACTTGTGATTGGTCATTTGGTCTAAATGTCGTTGCCACTGCAGGATATGATATTGATGTCTCTTGGTGACTAATCAGATCAAGTTGCTTGGGCTTTTTCAGTGCATTGTTATCCCTTTTGTAGCAACTTGGAAGGGCTCATTTTCTGTGTCTTAGACTTGGCTATAAAGTTTAAGGTCCCTTTTTTCTTTCTATGGGCAGTCAAAACGGACTTTTCCCACCTTTGCCCACTAATTATAGGCCCTTGGGTGCCCTAGGTAGAGGGTCGGGATTCAGCAATATCTTTTTTGAAGGTCATAATAGTACTTGAGTGTTGGTTCTATCCTAAGCCACTCTTATCACTATGAATTGTGTACTGGCCTGGGAGATTTAGAGCCTTTTGCTTCCTAGAGAGAAATTCTCGCCAAACTCCGACCAAGTCTGGTATTATTCATCTTGAGTTCGGCATTTTCTATCTATAACTGCCTAATTCAGTTCACCAGGGAATCCACAGAATCGCTTATGGTTCTTTCTTTTGGAAGTACAGATATGCAGACCATGCAAGATCGTTATACAGAAGGTCACATATCAGCTCATCATGGATATTTAGCTCGCTGACCGGAAGTCCTCTAAATAGCATTTTATGTTCATAATCAAGACTATGGGATGAGTCAACGTGAATAATGACATCATTAGCACTATTGAGATAGGAGAACACCAGTATTGGTGAGGCTATGATCCTATCGGGTTCCTAGTAAATCTAGTAATATCATATTTAGGTCACCAAAAATTTCACTAGTTTCAGCAGTGATTTTTTGATGGAGCAAATAGCAGTGCTGTGTCTGTTCTTGATCCAAGGAAGTCCCTATCCTCTTAAGGCGAGTTGCTGATGCTAAGATCAGAGGAATCTGTTGTGAGAGTGATCTCTTGACATTTTCCCCCTACAAACAAGACTATATAAGGATAAGGATAATGCCTTGGATGTTAAACTGTAAGGATGCGCATACTTTGATCCATGTGGAAGTCCTAGAAGGGGATGTAAATAGGAATACTTAATTTTTCTTAACCATTTGTCCTGTTTCTTATTTTCTGCACTTGCAATTCAGTCAAGAATATTTCAGTGTTTTTGCTTAGAATTGCCCACTTTCTCTTAATTCCAATTGTTATCAAAGTGTCAGCAACTAGGTTCAAACCCCAGATAGATTTGAGTGAGTCTTTGGTGCTGATTTTCAGAAACTGTAGTATGATGGTCGACTAGTGTCTGGCCTAGTTGACTGGCTCTCTACAGAATTCCCAGATTGTCATGATTACTTCCAAATTCATGTTTTATTTTACTTCAACTAACTAGAACAATATTTAATCATTATTATCCATGTGCTCCAGAAAAGCCAAATCAAATTCCTCCCTCCTCCCCCACACCCAAAAAAAAAAACAAAAAAAAAAAAGCAAAGAAAAAGAAAAGCCAAATCAACTGTAATTGAAACTGCACTCAAGAACATGCATCTGGGCGGATCATTCTTTGTTAAGTCATGATACAATGCTTATGAAAATAACTCATACTTGAGGCGACTCGTACATTTATTTCATGCTTGTCAAAGTATAAAGCAAGCAAGCACAAGAGCAAACCACCGATAAGCACAAGAGCAACTGATACATTTGTTTCATGAATAGAAGGGCATGGATGCTTAGAAATCATTCAATCTTTTCAAATGTGTTTTAGGCTGTGTATGGGAGCATTGGTACTCTAAACCACTAAGATTTCATTTGAAAAGATGAAATTGAGAGTTATAAACTGCTCATTAGTCGACTAGACCAATTCCTGTTCTTCAATTTTGGTCCTGCATGTCTAGCCGCATCCAAAAGATGCCCACCTAACCTATCTAAACCATATTGCCGGGAGCTTAGAGTCTTCCAGCTGTTGAAGTCTGCCTTGTCTTGCCTTGGCAGCTCTTCTTTGTCACTTTGTCGCCGAAGTAAAGTTTTCAAATTCTGAGGCTTGTATTTTCTGTCCAACAGATGTTTTATGCTACGCTTCATGTCCAAGCACTGATACTAGTCATGATATTGCCAATATGAAATCCTAAACCTCACAGAATGTTGAAAAAAAAAAACAAAAATATAATCATGTGTATTTCTTGATTTGCAATGGATTTTATTTAGGTTTTGTAGTCTGCTTCTTCAGAACATGGGCTACTTTTTATAGGTGAAATAAATGTATGGGTTTGATGGACAGGTTTTAAGCCTTCTGGGTGGAGAACGAACTAGTGGTGGAGTGGTTCATCTAGGGGAGCCAGAGAAGGCTGAGACAACTACCTTTCAGATGCCAGATTTGATAGACACAGGCGATGCAAACGATCTATGTGGAACAGAATATTCTGTGAAAATGCAAAGTGATCAAAGCAATGTCAATCCGACATTGTCATCAACAATCCCTAGTATTGATGATCTATTTGGAGATAGTTTGCACAATGGTGTGAGCACCAGTGAACAGAAAAATGATGATGACCCCTTTGCAGATGTCTCATTTCATAACAACAATGATACAGAACATGTTGCTGATCTCTTTTCAGGAATGACTATTGATAAACCAGGAACTACTGAAGTCCATATTGCAGCAGATAAAAATGGACCTGAAGTTTTGGATATTTTTGGTTCCAGTTCTGAGTTTCCACAACAAAACGGAAACTTTGCTGGAACATTTTCTGAAAATATCTTCTCAGATTCCACTGCAAATCTCAGTCAACAGGATTCTAATGGGGTGTTGAACGACATGGCTAGTTCTCAATCAGTTGGGATGAATGCAAATCCTATGTTTCCTTTGGGTCCCATGGCTTATAATTTGCCTTCTGGCTTCATGTTCAGTCCAGCATTTCCTTCTCAGCCAATGAATTATAATGTCATGGGGAGTCTTTTGGCCCAGCAGCAATTCCTAGCAACAACATCCAACTTCCAGCTGCTGGGGAGCCTGCACTCACAAAGTGCTGGCGCCAATCATGCTGCTCTAAATAAAGGAGGGGAATATTCTTCAGCCCTTCCTGATATATTCAACCCCAGTCTTACAACTCAAACTCCCGCTTCAATGATGAACAGTTCGAGGAAAGAGGAGACTAAAGCATTTGATTTTATCTCGGTAAGTTTGGAGCTCTTACGGTCTTAAATTAAATATCAACATGATGTATTACTATATGCGTTCTGGAATGGACCATAGCATAAAAAGAGTGCCTATGCCCCCCTTTCCCCCCAAAAAAAAACTGGGAGGATGACACAGGCATACAGATGGGACTTTGTTAGGCATCTTTAATCAGGTACACAATTCTGCATGTTTTTTGCTTTTGTCTGTCGAAAGTCATGCCGTTAGGTTTATAATTATTATGATTATCATCCCTTTCCTTTCTCCTCATCCTAAAATTGATTTCAGTCTATAAAACCATCTCCAATAGAAACTCAAATCCTTACCCAAATTTGAGTAAAAAAAAGGATACAAAGTTTGATTTGGTATAGACCTCTCCGATGAAGAAACCCAAATTTAAATGAAGAGAAACTCAAATTTAAAAGAGGGTAAAATATGACCATTGGATCTTTAAAGGAAAGTGTAATCTCACCATTAAAGATTTGAGTTTAAAAAAGGGTCTCCCTTGATTTGGGTTTAAAAAAAGGTTTCCTTTCATTTGGTATAGGTATGGGTCTAGCATTAGAGAAGCATTTTAGACCATTTTTACCCAAATTTAAATTTGGGTACAAAAAAAGGTAAGGGTTGGAAATGCTCTAATAATCTAAAGGGTAAATATCAACGACACCCCTTAAAGATTTATATAATTTAAGAATGTCCTCTGGTTTTCTAAAAATACACTTTCAGTGTTAGCTGCATTATGAACGTAATGAAAATTGTCCTTTTACATTTTTACCTTCATCCTTCCATTTATTTTTTTCATCTATTTTAGCCACCCATTCCATCTCTCTCTCTCTCTCTCTCCCTTGAACATTAACCACACTGGCCTACTGTCATAACCCGCCAAATGCGAAGTCAAGCTCACGACAGAACCAACTGAAGTTTAACAGCTTCATAGCCAAAACTCACTCTACCAAGTGCTCAACTTCACCATTGGTCTCCTTCGCACTTGATCCCAATTCCTGTCCTTCAAACACATACTCCATTCTCATTATACATCCAAATCTGACCTCGCTGGTTACACCATACGCCCCATGTTAGTGTCAACCAACCATGTCGTCAAACGTATCATCGATTACATCATAACTGTTGACTGTGTCAATGATGATATCGCTGATATTGTCATCATATAACTTGGTTCAGTAAGATTAGCGTTCTTGAAATTGAAGGAGAGTTTGGAAGGATGGCTATTATATAAAGTGAATATGTGAACTACAGAATCACTCAATATTTCAGAAAATCCCTAGGGTATCCTTTGAATATGTTGTTGATAGTGTCTTTATTTAAAATGATGAAAGATAATATAATAGGCCTTAACTGATTGCCGATGATCTAATAATGTAAAGAAAAAAGATATACACAATGTGGATCACACAAACAAAGTTCGAAATGATACTGGGACTGTTAAATTTCGAAGATAAGGCAAAACAGTGAAAGATTAAAAGAAACAGTGATAGAACTCTTCATCATTGACCAAATGGATACATGAAATTAGAAATTGAATTTAGAAAGGTAAAAGGAGAGAGTAACTTGTAAACTCTTGATTAGAGATGGATTTAGATGTGTTACCATAACGAGATGGAGATGAAATTTGAATAGGTAAAGTAATTGATCTATGGATAATTAAGCTATAAATAAAGACATGCATTAATGAAAGCAAGATAGAAAAGTCAGTGATTTAATTGCATATCCACAAATATTATATATTCACAAATGGAGTGAGAGAGAAATGTATGTTGTTTATGTACCATTGTGATATGGCATGTTAAAAAAGTAACAAATGGTGAGATGTAACCTCAGGGCCAAATGGAGAGAGAATCATGCTTGACTTGAACTCTAGATACCAATGTTAAAAACTCGTGTGGATAAGCCATTGTCTCCTGGTGTTAAATGGAATACTCGTTATAGCTACGTGCCATGCTGCAAATATTTGTCTTTCTATATCCATGCATTATGTTGATTTTTGTTTTGATTTTCTTTTCGTCTTCTTTTTGTTGGGGCGAGATATGTCTTGCATCATACTTGTCAGAACTTGAATGTGTTAACTTTGATCCAATAGAGAAGAGAAAAGAGAAGTATCTTATTGCATAATTGGCATTTTTACGGCCTACATTAAACTACCCCTAACGCTAAACTGCCAAATATACTCTAACATCGCTCCTCAAACTCATGAAGTGGTAGCAGAGAACATCAAGAGTTTGTCAAGAAAAAACAAAAACGCGTGATTGTGTGAGAATTGGTAAAGAAATCCACCAAATGCAAAGTGGAAGGAAGAAAGGGGAGAGAGATAGTGCGTAGCTGAAGATGATGGCGCACAAAGTGGCAATCAATCTCAATATGTTTTGTACGCTCATGAAACACTGAGTTGTGAACAATTTGAATAGCACTGATGTTGCCACAATATATAGGTATAGGAGTAGATAGAGAGATGCCAAGATCAGCAAACAGCTAACGTAACCAGATTATCTCAGTTATAGTAGAGGCCATAACACGATACTCAAGCTTCAACAGAAGAATGAGTAACAACTGTCTACTTCTCGCTTTTTCAAGAAATAAGAGAATCTCCAAACAATAGACAGAAACTCATGGTGGAATCACGATCTATTGAGTCACCAGCTCAATCAGCATTAGAATAAGCCCTGAGATCTATAGATGAGGAGGAAGAAAATAATAAACTCTGGTGCAGCATGTTTCAAAGATACTATAGAATGCGAAGGACAGTAGCCCGGTGAACAGTAGTAGGAGAAGCAACAAATTGATTAATGACATGAACTGCATATGATATATCTGGACGAGTGATTGTAAGATATACCAGACTACCAACAGTAGTATAATAAAGGATAAAGGGTGTAGGATCAGGAAGGGGAGTGCCATTGAGTTCTAAAAGTGTCTCAACTGTCCGATTATCTAACAAGTAGGCTCGCTGAATAACATTGATGCATACTTAGACTAGGAGAAAATATAACATTTGGGAGAGGAAGCAACCTCAATCCCTAAGAAATACTGAACTTGGCTTAAATATTTCATCTCAAAATGATCTGGCAATTGGTTTTGCAGCAACAGTATACCAATAGTGTCATCATCGGTAAGTATCATATCATCAACATAGAGTAAGAACAATAGAATCTGTAGAAGTAGATCATAGAAAGATAACAGAATCATGATCACTAGATTGAAATCCAAGTCACATATGATTGAAGAAAACTTAGTAAACCATGCTCGTGGTGCCTGTTTAAGGCCATATAGAGCCTTGCGAAGTTTGCATACGAGTTCGGGACTATGAGACAATCCAGGATGATGAGTCATAAAAATTTCTTCAGACAAATCTCTATGAAGAAACACATTTTTAACATCTATCTGAGACAAGTTCATTGACGAATATCAGCTACTGCAATCATGGTGCGAACAATGGTCATCTTAGCAATAGGAGCAAAGGTCTCATTATAGTTGAGGCTATACTCTTGAGCAAATTCCTTTGCCACTAACCGGGCCTTGTACATTTCCATACATTTCCATAGAATCATCTGAGTTGGTTTTAATTTTATAAACCCACTTGCAACCAATGGTGCGTTTGACAGGGGTAGAGACACTAACTCCCAAGCTTGAGTCTTATGTAAGGCAAAGAACTCTTCGTCTATAGTCTGTTGCCAGAGAAGATCGTGTATAATTTCCTTATAGGAGGTGAGTTCAAATAGAGAATGAATAGAGGTTAGGAAGGAACAAAAGTCAGATGAGTAATAAGAGTTAGAGAAACCAAACTTATTCAGACATTTCTGAGAGCGTTGATGATAGCAAGGAGCATGATTCATGGTGTTAGAATTTGATTGAGCAGCAGGAGAAGAGGAGACAACAGGAGGCCTACGAATATAAATGTGTACCAGAGGAGGACGTGAACCAGACAAATTAATGGGAGAAGAGGAGGAAGGTAGATCAACACCGTCATATCACCAATATATGTATCGTGAGGAACCTCAGCTGGAAATGGATCAATATATATAAGGTCTGATTTATGCAAAGAAGAAGAACTAGATGGAATAGAGAAAAAAGAAACACATTCCATAAAGACAACATGGCGAGAGACAAAGAGTTTACGTGTAATAGGATCATAGCAACGATATCCTATTTGGCCAGCTTAACCCAAAAGAACATATAAAGGTGAGCGAGAAGGGAGTTTGGTACGAAAGACACTAGGAAGTAGAACAAAACAAGTACAACCACACACACGTAAGGAAAAGTAATTAGGAAGTTTACCACACAAATTTTCAAATTTAGAGATGCCAGAGTTGAGAAAGAATGGGGACACAATTAATCGAATGAACAGTTGTAAGAACTGTTTCCCCCCAAAATGAATTAGGAATATTTGCTAGCAAGAGAGAATGGGTTGTCTCCACAATGTGATAGTGTTTGCGCTCGGCAACACCATTTTGGTCGGGTGTGTCAGTATAAAACGATTGATAAACAGTACCGTCAAATTTCAACAAATCACAAAAGGACGTAAATGAATATTCTCCTCCTTGATCACAACGAAAACATTTAATAACAGAGAAATATTATAGCACGAAATTCAGTAAATATAGAAAAGAAATCAGAACGACATTTCATCAAATACACCCAAGAAAATCTAGTATAATCATCAATGAATGAGACAATAATATTTGGAACCCCGTGTGTAGGAATAGGAGTAGGTCCCCAAATATCTGAATGAACAAGATTAAATGGAGCAAGAGAACTAGTAATACTATTATTGAAAGGTAATGCAGTAAATTTAACCAACTTACATCGACTGCAATCAGAAATATCATGACGTTCTAAACTACCGGTAACAAACAAAAATTTTAACCAAGAATGAGAAATATGACCAAGGCAAGAATGCCACAAATAAAAACTAGATGATTGTGGACTCAAATGAAAAGAAGACAAATCAATGGTAGAGGCAGCAACATCTAGAATGTGGATTTCATCCAACACATACAGTCCTCCCTTTCTATGGTCTATCTCAATCAGTTTCTTAGGCCGTGGATACTGTACAACACAACCAAAGAAAGAGAAATAAATAGAAAAACCATAATCAAATAATTAATTGAAATTAAATTCAAAGTAAGCTGGGGATTATAGTAAATATCTGGAAGTATAAGCTGGGAAAAAATAATCATTCTGACCAATATTACTTGGATCGTAGTTCGTTTTGATACGTGGTACGACACTTTTTTAGGTACGCGATACGATGGGGATAGGTTTAGCTGGTACAATATTTTGGGTCACAATTTGTTTTGGAACTTTTATGTAGATCGTTTTCATTACTATACAACATTATATATTACAGAACATTCATAAACATAAAATTAGTTACCATTTATCTTATAGTTCTATTTGATTTTCTATTATCTAAAACAATATATAATTATAAATTTATATATATGTAGTCAATTAATATGTATTTTATATTTGTGCTATATATTCTTAAGCGAATTAATTTAGGATTAGTATTATAATTTAGTGTCATTCATTTTGGTGATCTGAATCACGAACCCACATCGTTTGGGACCGATGTGTATCCAGATTGTGGGTCGTTAAGGATTTAGTGAATTATGGTAACCATGGTCCTGACACTAGCCAACGACATGCGAGTGTCACTGTCCGGTAGTACAGAGACACAGGAAGAGAAAACAATAGATGCAAAGAATGAAGAATTACTAGTCATATGATGATGTGTGGCACCTAAGTCAATGACCCAAGCGGTTTGAGGTATACCTAAAGGACCTAAAGTGAATGAACCTACTTAGGGAGAGACCGACCGAGCACCAGGCTGATGGGAAGAGAGAAGCTTCTGTAGCTAATCAGCAAGCATAGTTAGGCTGGGAGCTAAAAGAGACTGACTTGTGCCCTAGTGGTGTAACCGCTGATGTGTGACGAACTTTAGGCTTAAATGATTGATTCAGTGGTCCCCGTGCATGTTTATTTACCAATTTAGGACAATGTGTCTTCCAATGGCACTTCTCATAACAAAAGCTACACTCATTTGAAATAGCTCAACCTCGGTATTTGTTCTGGGAATTAGAAGTCGCCTTGGAAGGAACATCCAATACGGTCTGGTTGGGTAATGGAAGGCGACCTTTTTCTAGATAAAGTCTTAAGACGCACCTTTTCATCCAAAAATTCATTAACCATTGTATCAAATGAGGGAAGTGCATAACGATGAAGAATTGAACCACAAAGCCCCTCAAAGTTATCTATGAGCACCATAAAAAATTGAACCAACCTTTGCTCTTTTGCAGGTTTGGTAGAATTTATTAGTACTCAACTCAGCAAGTTCAGTAAGTGCCAACTGATCCCAATATCTGGTCATTATTGAGTAAAGTTCCTGGAGGTTTCTATCACCTTGACGAGCGGCTTGAATTTCATACTTTAGTTGATTCCTCTTTGCAAAATTAGGCTGAACAAATAACGCAGCTAAATAATCCCAGATTTTGTTGGCCGTGGTGAACTTAGCCAGATGAATACCGATAGTCTGATCAGCTAAGTTGTTAATCTAAGTAATGATTGTAGCATTGTTAATGTTCCAACTATTTTTCAATTCTGAATATTTTTCTACTTTAGTATCTGTTAGGGTCGTCACACCACCATCAACATAGCTCCACATATCTTTACCCAATAATTTTTTGGGGAAATTGGAAGGGGGTACACTAAATTGGAGTTAATTGTAAAAAAGTACACATAAAAAAATGTAGGGTAAAAAAATCCTTAATTTTGGTACTTATTTATTTTCAAGTACATTATTTGAAATTTTCATATTTTCTTCTGACATTTATATCCTCTCTTGATCCATGCGTATTTTTTTGAAAAGTGGTGCAGGTGCGTTAAACATCTCCTAGTTTTATGGAGAATTTTAATATTCCATATTTTTATGTCCTCCCTTGATTCATGCATATTTTTTGTTGGAAAGTGGTTTTGTTTTTAAATTATATTAATATCCGAACTCCATAACAGTGTAATAATAACAGTGTAACAAGACATTTACACAAAATATTATATTATTACATTTTGTCAAACATATATTTCCATATAATTTCATTCAAAACAGTTTATCTCTGTTTTGAATTTGTTACCACATGCACAAAATCACTGTACACTGTTTTTGTTACACTATTGCTTAATGAATTTGTTACGTTTTTGTTACAGTGTAAATAATTTTATATTTCAAATTATATAAAAAAATAATTAATAAATTTTGAAATTCAAACAAAGTGATATATCCTAAAATAAACGGAATATTAAAGTTCTCCCATAAAATTAGGAGATATTTAATGCATAAATATAATTTGAAAACAAAACTACTTTAAAAAAAAACAAAATACGCATGAATCAAGGTGCATTAGAGATTTCGAATTAAATGACCATAAATTTTAGCGCTTAAGATAAATGCCTTGTTACAATTTTTAGGAAAGAAAATTTTACAAAATAGGCATTTACGTCTTTGTATCTCAGCTGTGTATTTTTTTTCAAAACATTTTGTTCTGTGTGTTTTTTTACAATTATGTCTAATTTGGTGTACCGGCTTCCTAAGGACCCTAATTTTTTTTTCATCACATAAGCCCAATAAGTATAATTTTCACAAGTTAATTTAACACTGATAGCTTGAAGTGAATCAAAGTGTCCACTTGCCATAATTCCACAAGAAGAATCAATCCAATTGTGCAATTACCCAAAATCAGAAGTGATAAGACCCAAAAGAAAAGCCAACTGACCCAGAACTTACAAAATCCACAAAGCCCAACTGGCCCACAAAGGCTGGTCTCAGCATTGAGGTCGGCAAGACCACCACTGGGAACAACTCTGCGAAGAAGAAGAAGACCAAGCAGCGACTCACAGAAGAAGAAGACCAAGCAGCGACTCACTGAATAAGAAGACCAACCAGAGACCCAGCAAGCCACGAGGAAGGCCCAACGTCTACAGGTGAACAGCAACACGGCATGAGAGATCAGCAACCCAGGAGGAGATCCCAACATTTAAGGAGATCCCGGCGTCTTCTTAAACCACTTCAAGATGCTTCAAAACAATCAAACAAGCCACAAGAGGGTCAAATCGCACTCCACAATAGAGATCAGAGGCAACGAAAGGGATCAGATCTTTGAAAAATCGCAGATCAACTGTGTCGGCTCTATCTCTTGAAAAATTCTTCAAAAAATCAAATATCTCATCAAACCAACACCAAAACAAATCACACTGGGTTCAAGCCCATGAGAGATCGACCAGTTTGATGCCAGTTAGGGTTCCAGGCTGCTAACATCATCATGTGTGTGGATGACGTCAGCCCTAATTCTCTCTCTTTTGATTTGCTCTGGTGACGAACTTGTTATGTTTGGATCAAAAATTGCTGTGATACCATGTTAACTTTGATCCAAAAGAGAAGAGAAAAGAGAAGTATCTTATTGCATATGTGTCATTGTTACCGCCTACGTCAATTGTATACACAATAGAGACCTTATATATTAGGGCAACGCAAAGCAAATTAAGTGACTAGACTAAACTATCCCTAACACTAAGCTGCAAAATATACTCTTAACATAATGGACCGGCCGGTTCATATGGTTGAACTAGGAACCGGACCACTGACAGCTATGGTTCTTCCTAATGCTGCTTTTTGTCAGAAAAACCAGGTTGAACGAGCCAGCTTGATCGCAAATCAGAAGAACCCAGAGTCAATAGATAATATTTGTTAAGATACCCAGTCACGTGTCTGGCAATTTCTTTGGAAAACAATGTTCTGTTGTAATTTCATTAAAAGAGAACCTAAAACTAAATAACGAAAACCTAGTAACTATAAAGACGTTTTACGAAGGAGAATGGAATATGCCGAGTGCTGTTCACATTGGTAGGGACCCTTCACCATACTCATCGCCGACAATACTTGATGCTCAAAATTGGCAACGAGTCCCCGACTGTTCTGCACCAGAAAGAATTTGCCTATTTGTTTTGTTGGTTGAGTTTTTAGGTTTTTGGTGTAGAGCATAGGTTGAAAAGAATTAATAATGTGATACGACATAGGATTTTAGCATCAATGGGGCTAGTGCTGCAGCTGGGTAATTTGTTGAAAACAAAGTTGGGGTCCACATGTTGGCAATGGGTGGAATCCATGGAGTAGAAGCTGTCAGCAGGGCAGAGCCTAAGAGTTAGTTGCTGGGCAGCTTTCGATATATTAGGATTAGGATTAGGGCATTTTTGTCAATTATGGATGTCGGTATTATATTTTGATGTGTACTGTAGGGTTTTGGAACTCAGCTGTAAGAACAAGGTTTTATTTCATGTTGTGGAACTAATTAAAAAATTTGTCGATAATTGATACTCAGTAAATCTTCATGTTTGAGACTTGATTAAATTGGTGTGATGTCTTTATGCTTTTTTAATCCTTGTTGAGTTATGGCTTGAGTTTGAATTTGGGTGAATATGTTCCTTTGGACAAGCATTCAATTCAGTGTACTATTTAAGTTTGTGTCTTTTTTTCAGTAAAATATTTTTTCCAATTAAGTTTGCCTTTTCTTTCCTTGTATATCGATGTTTTCTGCATTTTAATATTTTAAAAACCACGTAATTATAAATCAATGGTTGAACCAGTGGGGACTCAATAGTTATACCGATGAACTTTGATTCTTAAAGGAGTTGGCATTACATCCGGACCACATGGTTGATTACATCATACATGATGAAATTTTTATTGGTGTTGTAGGATCATATGGCTGCAGCTCGTGATCCGAAGAAGGTGCTTTGAACATCAGAGTGCATGCGTAACCATGAAATACCTCATTGCTTCAAGAGCGGCTTACCGGGGTTGGAGCAAGGGTTAGATATTCTTTTGCAATAAGATACCATTTGCAGAGGTGCAGAGTAGGGCTGTTTGTGAAAAAATCCATTGTGGTTAACAATTTGGGTGCCACATCTCTGTAGTGTGCAAAGGACAGGGTGCTTGTGTCTGGGCATCTTTGTTGTATTGTTTGTTAGATGAAGAGTGAGAAATGCAGCTGTGCAGTTAGCTTTGTTTGTTGGGTTTTATAATCATGCTAAAATTACAATTTTGTCCTTCACTTGAACAAGAATTATCGGGTTTCTGTTGTTACGTAAAATTATAGAGTTTTTACATTCAAATGTACTCTTTAAATTTTATTTTTTTTAATCATTTATGCCCGTTTCTATATTTCCTGGTGGCACATTTCTTTCGCACTGGCAATGGATTGGAAAGTTTATTTCATTTTTTCTTAGTTAAGTAGTACAATGTTTGTTTCTTAAGAGGTGTAGACTGTTGAGGGGATATATGTGCAGGGGTTGAGAAACCATTGAGAAATTGTCCAAGAGTGACAAAGCTTATGTGCCAATGAAAGAATAATATTGTGCCCTCAATTTGAAATTCAGGAAATTTTATTGGCTATAGTGAACTAGGAGTTGGAAAATTAGGATGGTGTTTGATAACGTTTATGGTTTTTAGTTGGATCATTCTATGGTCTTAATAAGAGGAGGTAGAGTAAAAAATTTGCCAGGCGTGAAATTCCATTCTATTCGAGGAGTCAAGGATTTGTTGGGAATTCCAAATCGAAGAAGAGATAGATCAAAATATGGTGCGGAAAAATCCAAATCGATATGAATGGAAGATGTAACCACTTCTATTTGTGAAATAAAGAATTTGTAATTCCCTTCTATTTTACTTTCTTTACTCAGATCATTCCACAGTTCATAATACTACAAAACAAGAAGCAAAACTATTTTATTTACTGGCCAAGCTAACTATAATACTTTTTTGGCTTTAGACACATGGCCTCTAAAAGAGGCACACTAATATGGGACGAGCAATACACGGGTCATTTAGCTAAGCGGGCTATGCAACAGCATTCGAATTAGTGTCTACTTGGACTCTGTTTGCTGGATTGCATTAGCTTGGCTCCCACCATTTATTCTGCTAATAAGAACATCCTAAAATAGTATGTAAAGTCCATTAAGGTTAGACATCAAACACATACGGGCAGCTCAATATAATTTGAGGTTTAAAGTGAAAATATTAAATGATGTATTTTTTATATTTAGTATTAATTTTTTTTTAAATTAATTTATTTCAAATTTTTTATGTGAAAGAGAGACAGAAAAAAGATCTACTAGTGTTGCCGAGAAAGAGGTTCCAATTTTTGTTATTGTTATTGTTATTTACTAGTGTTTAATTTCAACTTTTTATTTATGTTTTTTTTTTTTTACTGGAGAGAGAGAGAGAGAGAATGGGTGAGGTAAATATGAGTCGACTTTTGAGTAATTTTTGTTTTTTTAACTTATAATTTGTAAGTTTCCAATGTTATAGATCAGATCATTGGTCGAAATTGTTGCAAAAAACAATGATTGGACTTAAATTTTTGGGGATATTTTAAAGGGTTTAAAATTTTATGAATTTAATTTTTTTGTGGGTTAGTAATGTACTTAAAATTATGGAACCTTTTAAAAATTAGAAGCCTCAAGCCCGTCTTTATTTTCCACATTGTTGGGTCGGCCCTACAAACACATTACAAACAGCTTTTAAAACATAAGATTTTTTGTGAGTCGGTACTTAATTTACCACTTAATTGTGGAAAAGTATTCAGTAAAAAATATTTTGTATAAAAGTACTTTTTTTTTATATGACATAAATGTTCACAAGGTAACAATTACGAAAAGAATGGATAAGGAAACTGTCATAAATCATGCAACAATCTCATTAAATTCGACAACTGTCATATCCTTCAAAATATGGGTTTTCAATTTTTTTTTAAAAAAAATCTACTACAAAACCCTTCAATTTTCAACAAAAAAAAACACACACACACAAACGTTGAAACACCATTGAAAACCGATCTTCTTTTTGTTCCGATTCAAATTGTCGATAATGTGACATTACAGTAATACATGATAGTGTAACACCTTCATTAACATTTTAATCACTGACAAAAAAGTTGTGAAATTACATATATTGATTCATACACAATCTAAATAGTATGCATCATATAATGTGACACCCATATATATTGTTTTTAATGAATAACAGTGTTACATCACAATGTAACATTGCAAAGTGACATTAGATTTGAGAACAATTAGAACCGTTTAATATTAAAAAAATAATATATAAAAAATAAATTTTAAAATCTGGGCCCAGACATTAAGGGTATAGTATATGTTCAATCCCTTAAAATTTGAAACCATTAATATAATAAATCAAATCTCATAAAAAATGGGACTACCAAACTAAAAGGCCTTCAAATAAAGAAAGAGGTATTTTAGTGAAAAAAATATTTGAAAATTTGTCAAAGGTACTTTTATCTACAAAAAATTTTAGTTAAGGTATTTTCTAACAATTAAGTAGTTTGAAAGGTACATGCTCACAATTTTCAGTAAAACATAATACATCACTCCATTCTACCAAACACCAACACAAATATAATAAAACACAACATTTACTGTTGACAATGAAAGTTGTCAAATTCTGAAGCATGAATCAATTATCAAATTATTGTTATTTTTTTAATTTAATTCATTTTTAACAAGTTGTTTAATTTATTTCTTAATTTATCATTTGAAAGCTTGCTTTAAACCATTGCATACCACGACGTTTATGTAAACATAGTTTTATATTAAAAGTTATTGGTTTTTAACATTTTCACATTAAAAATCGTGGGTTTAAATTGCATTAGGAAAATAACGACAAATTATAAAAATAGAGTAAAATCTATAATGAAATAGTTATAGAGTTTAAAAATGACCATGAGATGATAACAAAAATTAACAAAACTAGAGTTGCTTGGGTCTTGCAAGTAGAAAAAACATGTAACTGATGTATTGCATAATAGCCCTTTGCAGAAGTATTGTAGGAGAGACGAGCATGCTTTTAATTAAGGTGGTGTTTCCAAGAGTGCATACTATCTATCCCTAAAAGAGGAGGAGAAAATATGTAATGTAACGGTTATACTGCGTCAATCTGTCACTTGAGTAGCATTAGAGAATGATTGTGATCACCTATTCTCCTTGAAGAATAAAAAGGGAACACTCGGTCCCTAAACATATATACATTATATGAAATAATTGTTGAAAAATAGATAGAATATTAACAACATATAAGAGAGTAATGCACAAAATATATTTAAAATAAGTTCTTCAGGAACTCAATAAATCAATGCTTTGATCTTCAGGCTTACACTCTTCTTTCTTATTTTATTCACTGCCTTTTCAGTATATATATCAATTGGAGAACGAATGTCTTTTATATGCAAGGAATGAGGGCGTTAGGGGACAAAGGAATTAAGAGGGATGGTAAACCAACTCTTTTCTAAGTGTAATATTTACAATACTCCCCCTTGGATGACCATTATCCTTAAAAAAAATTGTGTTAAATGCACGAATGCTACCTCATTAAAACATTGTCAGTAAAAACCAGTGGGATAAAACCTGGATGAAAAAAAAAGAGTACAAAGTGCAGATGAATGCTCCCCTTGATGAGATTCTTCCCCTTATAAGAAAATCAATTGAGCTGATCACAAATTTAGTGCATTCCGATATCATATATTAATTGTTTGAATGTTGAGGAGGGTAAAGGTTCAGTGAATAGATCTGCAAGATTATCACTTGATCGTATCTGTTTTACTTCAATTTCACGATTCTGCTGGAGTTAATGAGTATAGAAGAACTTTGGTGATATATGTTTGGTTCTGTCACCTTTAATAAATCCTCATTTGATTTGTGCAATACAAGTAGCATTATCTTCATATATCATTGTTGGAAAATCTGTAATTGAAGGGAGTCCACATGTACTTCGAATGTGATGAACTACAGATCTCAGCCATACACATTCACGACTTGCTTCATGGAGTGCTATTTCAGAATGATTAGAGGATGTAACAATCAAATTTTGTTTTGTAGATTGTCATGAGATTGTTGTATCACCGCATTTGAATACATACCCGATTTGTGAACCTTATGGGGATCAAAGAGATATCCAGAATCTGCATAACATTTGGATCATTGACTGATTGGTTTGAATATAACAAGCCCAAATCTGTAATTCCACAGAGATAACGTAGAATATGTTTAATGTCATTCTAATGTTGTCAAGTTGGCGCAAAACTAAATCTTGTCAATAGATTAACTATAAATGTTATATCAGGTCTAGTACATTGTGCAAAATATAATAAAGCACATATTGCACTTAGGTATGGTACTTTTGGACCAAGTAGCATTTCATCACCTTCTTTAGGATGATAAGGATCCTTTTTGACATCAAATGATCTAACGACCGTTGAAATACTTAACGGATATGTCTTATCCACGTTAAATCGTTTCAGGACCTTTTCGATATAGGTTGTTTAATGGATAAGAATTTCGCTGGATGTATGCTCGATTTGCAGGCCAAGACAATATTTTATTTTCCTGAGATCTTTCATCTCAAATTATATTTTTAAATATTCAACAGTTTTTGCTAACTCTTCAGGAGTTCCAATCAGATTCATATCATCAACATATACTGCAATAATAGCAAATCTAGAATTTGATCTTTTTATAAATACACACGGGCATATGAGATTGTTAACATACCCTTCTTTTACCAAATACTCACTGAGACGCTGATACCACATTCTGCCAGATTACTTTAATCCATACAAAGATCGTCTCAATTTAATTGAGTACATACTTCGTGGTTTTGATGTATTTGTTTTAGGCAATTTCAGTCTTTCAGAAACTCATATAAATATCAGTATCTAGGATTCCATATAAATATGCGGTAACTACATCCATAAGACGTATGCCGAGTCTTTCTGAGACTGCCAGACTAATTAAGTACTGAAATGTAATGGCATCGATTACCGGTGACTATGTTACATCATAATCAATCCCGAGTCTCTGCAGGAACCTTTATGCCACTAAACGTGCTTTATATCTTGTAATCTTTTTTTTATCATTTCATTTTCTAACAAATACTCATTTATAACCAACTAGTTTTATGCCATCATGTGTTAGGACTGTAGGTCCAAACACTCCACGTTTTTCTAGAGAATCTAATTCTGCTTGGATTGCTTCTTTCCAAATTGACCAATCAAGTCTAGACTGATATTCGTCTATAGAGCGTGGTTCGTGATTATCATCATTTAAGATTTTAGTAGCCACTAAAAAAGAGAATATATCATTTATAACCATTTCTCTACGATCCCACATTTCTCTTGTACATGCATAATTAATAGAACTTTCTTTATTGGCAGATATATGCATCTCTTCAGGAGTCTATATCTATATCTATTTAGGAGTATGTTTCTCTTCAGGAGTATGTGCCTTTTTAAGGACTTTTTCGTCTTTTGGATGTATTATTTGAGATAATGTGAGTGCATTATTGTTTTCAACAACTTTTTCAGGAGTCGTATATAATTGGCTTTTTGTTCTCCTCTTCCAGAGAGCTAAATCTTTTGAACCTATGGGTCGTCCATGCTTCAGGCGTGCAATTGTCGATTCATTTGCTGCCATAGGTTTTCCTCTTGGAATATCAATCTTTGCCGGAGTATATACAACAAATATATATTATTTGGTTACTTTTGCTGCATCAGTAAATGCATTAGATAGCTGATTATCAATTTTTTGAGATTTATAATTCTTTGTACTTCAGTTTCACATTGAGAAGTACGTGGATCAAAATGGGACACAGATTGCACTTTCCAAAAGAATTTATGCCGAACTTCAGGTGGCAAATTTTCTCCCCCTAATGAAGGGAAACGTGTCTCATTAAAATGACAATCCGCAAATCTTGCAGTGAAAAAATAACCTGTCAAAGGTTCAAGGTACCTTATGATTGAAGGTGAATCATACCCAATGTATATTCCCAATCGACGTTAATGACCCATTTTAGTACGTTGTAGGGGTGCAATTAGGACATGTACAACACAACCAAAAGTTTGAAGATGAGAAATATTTAAGGGTTGACAAATACAAGTTGGGAAAGTGAATATTGATGGTAGGCACTTTGGTCGAATATGAACTAAGGCGGCTGGATGGAGAATGACATGTCCCCAAATAGAAATGGGTAACTTTGTCCTCATAGGTAAAGGTCACACAATCAATTGAAGTCTTTTGATAAAAGGCTCAACTAGACTATTTGGATATGAGTGTGAGCAATTGGATGCTCAAAATCAATCTAGATAGGCATACAATAATCGTCAAATGTTTGGGATGTAAATTCACTAATATTATCAATGTGACGACCCGTATATACATTAATCAATAACACGCTAATTTAGGTCGTCAATTATGATTCTATATAACTAAGAGTTATTTTTAAAAAATTTAAATAAATAAATGGACTTCAATTATGAATTCTTTATGTAAAAATAAGTCGAATGACTATAATAGAGGTCAAGTTTCGTAATCATATAATAAATAAATTTATTCATATATATATATATATATATATATATATATATATATATATATATATATATATATTTATGTGAAAGGACAAAAGTCATATTATGGATTTGCAAGATTTGGAAACGTGCACTTAAAAAAAAAAAAAAAAAGAGAGGTAAATAACATGGACAAGTGTCCATAAGATGCTTGGGGACCAAGCAAAAATTGGCTATAAATAGCCTATTCTTTGGCCCTTCATACAACGCACAAGGAGAAGAAAGAAAGGGAGAGAGAGAGAGAGAGAGAGAGAGAGAGAATATAATAGAATAGAAGAAAAAAAAATTCATGAGATCTTGGGGTCAAAAATTGAACAATGATTTTATTTTAGATTGCTATCAAATTTGACTATTTGATTCGATTTATTTCGAATTTCGCATCTATTGAAGTCATTGATGGATTTGAGGTACGGGGTAGTATACAATATGCTCCTATCTTTTAAATCTCTTTGCAAAGAGTGTCTTTTCATTATTTGAAATTTGTATTTTTATTGATTATTCTGATTGATATGAAATTCTGTCAAATATTATCAGTTGACCTGTACGTGTACGTTAGGCTAAATACTTTGGGATTGATTGGTACATGTACGAAGTATACTTGAGGGAATAATTGATGAAATGTGATTATGGCCCTGCGGGGTGCGGTTGCGATTACAGCCCTGAGGGGTGTAATGGATCGATATGAGTGTGGATTTTAAATGCCCAAGTGTCACTTGTCATGTCACCAAGAGGACCCGAGTATGAGGCTATGTTTGATAGATATTGAGCTATGTGACTTATCGAATTGGATTCTTGATTCTTTTATCTATGATTGTCTATCGATTGAATTATTTGGTATTTGATTATTCATATTATTTTCTCGTTGAACATATTGTTTCCTGTCATATTGTATACTTCCCCGCCTTTAATATTTTTCAGGATTATCTCAGAGGGAAGGACCAGAGCAGATATTTGAGGAATCGAAGACGGACGAATCTTGATATAATTTTTAACTTTGTGGGTTTATTGGGGTGATATATAATTTGAACAAATTTATTTTTATATTGAGGAGATTATTTTAATTATTATTTGGAGATCAAAATTGTTGTTATAAATTTATTGAGGAAATTAGTGCTCTGACACTGTGTTCGGAGATTTATTTGTGGTTTATTGTGATCGATTGATTTAATCAAGTAACGGGTCCGAAAAACCGGGGCGTTACAATCAAGACGAATTGTTTTGCTGGGATAATCTGGGAATTGTGCCCACAATTGAATTTTTGGGCAAGACAACAAGCAAAAACAACATTTCGAGTAGATAATAAAGAGACATATGACCACCTTGTTGATGCATCTATCAAGACTATAAAATAACGAAATGGTCCACATGATGGATGAATAGGTCTACATATATCCCCTTGAATTTGTTGAAAAAAAGTTGGGGATTCAATATTGACCTTTATAGGAGATGGTCTAATAATCAATTTATCTTGTAAACATGCAGTGCATGGATAATCACTAGGGAAAAGAATCTTTTGATTCTTTAATGGATGCCCTGGGTGACCTAGTCGGTCATGCCAAAGTATAAAATTTTTTGGATTAGTGAGTTTCGGGCTCATCACATTATTTGATTCAATCGTTCTTAGGGTCATATGATACATCATAGAAGAGAAAGTGGGAAGTTTCTCTAATATCAGTTTCTGGCTAGAATTAATACTTGTAATATAAATATATTCTGCATTACCATTGTGACGACCCGTATAAAAAAAATTATTATTAATAACTAACACGTCAATTAGGTCATCAATTATGATTCTATATAATTAAGTGTTATATATATATATAATGATAAATAAATTAATTAATTAAAATGAACAGATGGACCTTAAATATAGACTATTCACGTGAAAATGAGTCAAATGACTATGATTTATGTCAAATTTCGTAATATTATAATGGATGGATATATATATGTGTGTGTGTGTGTGTGTGTGTGTGTTACATCTAGAGGACAAGTGTCCTATCACATGGGCTGCTAAATTAAGAAGCAAAAAAAACAAAACAAAACATATGGCAAACAAATGGACAAATGTCCATGTGATGTAATTGAGAGACATCACCCATGACGTTGGAAGCCAAGATTTTGGCTATAAATAGGCTGTTTTTGGCCATTCAAACAACGCAGCAAAGAGAAGAAAATGAGAGAAAGGGGAAGGAAGAGAGAGGCAAGAAAGAAAATGGTCAAAATTTTGTTGACCTAAGAGTTCGTTTCTAAGATCAAAATTTTGGGTAAGATTTTTGAGTTATTATCTAGTAATTTTATAGGTTCAAATCGCTTAAATTTGATATTGGATGAGCACAAAATATTGCATATTTAATGGCCTCATTTCATGCTTTTTAACTTTACTTTGTATTTAATTACTTAGAGTTAGTTAAAGTTATGAATAATGTGGAAATTTTGATGTTGCAAGTAATTATAGCGTAAATCATGGATTTTAGAGCCTTGCAACTAGGTGTGGATGTGTGGTGAAGAGATGGACACATTAAATGAGAATTGGGAGACTTGAAAGGTGAAGAAACCAAGAAAAATGGATTTTGGATGAAAACCTTCCGGAAGGTTTAACTCACTGGTTTTTCCCATTTTTGACACAGTACCTCTGTTTTTACCATTTTTTACCATGATTTACTTCGAATATGAAAAATTTCAAAACATCAAAGTTGTATATCTGGATGTCATCTGTATTTTGTCAAAATTTCAGCTCAATCCAACGGTTGGATCAAAATTTATGGCAATTTTACGATGAATGGTCCTGAGCTGTCACCTTCCGGAAGGTTTTGCCCAGAACGCCTCCAACTCATGCTCCACTTGCTTGGGGGTCCCACCATTGATTCTCTCACTTGTCCCCTGACATCCCTTACACATCTACATGCCTCCCAGCAGCCTTGCTTGGACTTTGGAGGCCATTGCATTTATGAGGATGGTAAAGAAGGGGGCAGCCAGAGGAGTTGCAGTCTAGCCTTCTCCTAGCCTGCCAAGCCAATCAACTCACCTCCCATTGATGGGAGGCCTGCACACAGGCTATGGGGAGCCTCATGGATGAAATTTGAAGCCTCTCTTCACCATATATACAACATTCCACAAGCTTTTGAAGTGTGGCTACCTAAGCTTAGAGAAGCAAGGAGGAAGGTGATGAATAGTTACATAGAAATTTATGTTTTTGCATTTTCTTCTCCATTTCAGTTGTAGTAAGCTTTAAATATTTTGTAATCCTTAATTCTTGCACGTTAATCTCATTTATTTCAAGTTTAGTTGTATGTTCTAGATTCTACCATGTTTACATTGAGTTTTTCATTTCAAGCTTTTTAGTTGGGTATTAAATACACTTATTTTTCTAGTTTCACTTCTCTTCATTTTAATACAAGTTTAACTCCCATTTCAATATCATGTCTTTCCATTACATTATTGTCTTTCCTTTTACCATGAGTAGCTAGATTTTAAGTTGGCTAATCCAAGGGAGAATTCCACTTGGGTGTGCTATTTCAACTCATTTTCATTCCTCCTCTCAATGTACGTTGGTTCGGTATGACTGTGTTGAGTGTGGACGCGGTTGTGAGTCTTTGATACACCGTAGGCATTGTCACGGGGTATGCTTGGATCTTCACCTCCATTTTGGTCCCGCGCTTCCCACGAATCAATCGAACATCTAGACACCATTGGAGGAAGGTCTTGAGTTAATTTGGCATTCCCATTGGAATGACCTCTTCGGATTAGCCAACACTTGTTTTCATTTCATTTTCTATCACAAACACAAATCACAAAAACTCAAACATCAAAGATTTTACACTTTTCCTTTTTTCACAAAATCACCTTCACACAACTTGACCTCCTTCCCTGAGGAGACGACTTTGAAATACTTTTCCAAGTAAAACACGACAGACAAAAGTCTTCTTGCGCTTGGGAAGCATTTTTGTTCATATTTCATTCATTTCACACCACATCATTATGTTTCCTATTTCTTGCATTTGAACCCGAGTGAGAGTGACACTCACCCACAAATATAAGCCATACACATTGAGGGTTCTTGTGTGACAATTGGAAATACAACGGAAACAATCAAGCATTTTTGGCGCCGTTTCCGGGGAAGGTTAAGCGTCTAGTTCGAAGGTGATTTTAGACGGCATAGGTAAGTCTCGTGATTTTCATCACGGGCCAAGGTATGTCGTCTCATTTGTAAATAGTTTTTTTGTAGTTTGTGTTTTGTGTTACGTTTTCTAATTTTTATGAAAATGTGTATAATGTCCCTTATTTTGAAAATGTGTGTGTGATTTGTGATGAGTATAGGCACATCACTAGTGAGTGCCCAATAAATTATCCGGTTCAAGACTTTGCATGCGAAAGTTCAAATTCAATATTGGCCTCCGAAAATTTTTACCCCAACCATTATGTTACACTGAGTTATGGTTGGGAGAATGAACCTTATAATTTTTCATCCGATCTCACACCATCAAATGAATTTTACCACTATCCAACATATGAGGACTCAACCGAACAAGAATGGGAAAATACGTTTTGCGAGTTTATGCAATGCCAAATGGAAGTCAATGCCCAAGTAGCCCAACAACTTTCTGAAATTAGAGATTAACTTAATACATTGACTAATGCTATAATTTCTATGCATGAAGAACAACATTTTGAGCATAGTCAATGTATTGAGGATGATCATACCAATGGATTGCATATTGATGTTGAATCTCCCACCACTCTAGATTGTGAAACATTTAATGAGGATATCATCTCACATGAGGCTAATGAGCCCAAGGTCATTTTGCCATCTAAGAGTGGTGTTGAAATTCACATTTCTCAACTTGGGGAGGGCTTGACCAAAAAAAAAAACTTGGGGAGGGCATTGCAATGGAGTTAAGTGTAGAAACTTTTAAAGAGAAATTGTATACTCCATTGTTGGAATTGCATAAACTTGTCTACACCTCTGTTTGGTTGAGATTTTTGAATCGTTATCCTTTATATTGTTGGATAGATTGGATAGAAATGACATTTATACAACAAAAAAATTTTAAAATCAAAAAAATCAATGGGCGCAAGCTCATATCCAAATTGAAGCCAGATTGACATGAGCCTTTTTTGTTTTGGTTTCATGTACATAGTAGTTAGATTCTTTTATTGTTATATTTTTATTTTCATGTTGTTATAGTGTAGAAGTTGTTTACCTCTCCCTAATTTGGACTCAATTCATTTTAAGCATCATCGTAACAAATCTTATTCAATATCATGTGCGAGTTTAAGTTTGAGGGTGTAAACAAGTTTTTGGTACGTTAGATGTCATAGATAGGGTGTTAAAATGTTTTGAAGTTGAGAAAAGATGGATTGGATGTAAGTTTTGAAGCAAATGAATGGTTTTGCAGCAAAGGCAAAACCTTCCGGAAAGTTCTGTTCAGTGAGCAAAACCTTCCGGAAGGTTTTGATCGACCTTCAGGAAGGTTTTCCTTACTGGACAGTGTTGCCCCAGCAGTAAGCAAAACCTTCCGAAAGGTTTTGATCAACCTTCCGGAAGGTTTTGCCCCGAATGCTAAAAACGAGGGTTTTAAATTCGAAATTTTTGAAAAACCCTTCACATTTCCCCCAAATTTCAAGCTCCCAAGCTCTCTCCTCTCCTTCTACTCTATTCAAAACTTCAAAACACTTCCTTAATCACGCCCAGTTATGAGTTATGTGCGATTTTATTCTTTAATCACGCCCGGTTATTTTTAAAAAAAAAATCGGGACATGACAGAGCGGTATCAGAGCTTAGGAATTAGATCTTACATGAGAATTATAGAAAATAGATTAGTCAGAATAAATAGTTTGTGTTAATTTACTAGTATTGAACATGCTTCGTTATCTATTATGGACAGATTATTTCTATACTATAAAGCTAACTTTTTAATGGCTATAGGTATGGCATTGTGAGATGACCTCTACATGACACATATGAACATGGGCTCTGAGGCAGTTAATGAATACTGAAGTCTTAGGGTCAATGTAGAAGCATATAATATGATAGTCCGAGAGATCCAAGATGTTCCCATAGTTGGCCATTTATGCCAATCGCGGAATAGAAAAGATTGGTACACCACAAGTTGACCTCGTAACTAAGGGTAGTCCACCAAGCACTAAGTATTGAAAGGAACCACAACTTGTACCATGAAATTCTGAATGGATTACCAGTACAAGATATTCAGTGGCCACCTGCGGGGGCTGATATGGGGTAGCCAGTAGAATCCCCTAACTTGAATAATAATGAAGGATTTGACCCACAACCTAACGACCCCAATGTAGCCCCTGCAGCCGCACCACCCGAAGCAAACCATCGTGTAGCTTCTACGAGTTCTGTGAATGTGTCTCCAGGGGGAGGGACATGAAACTTCTTGATCTCTAACTGTACTATTGGCCTCACTATTCTAGGAAATTTTGTCTGTAAATAGTAGTAACTGTTGGAATAGTAGAAGATATATATATATAACTGCATGACTTAGAAGTGACTATCCTAGACTTTTGTTTTCCATGTATATAGTAAGTGGCATCTAGGATAGGAAAACAAAATGTATTTTAGTTGTTAATTATGTGGAATTAGAGTTGTTTTTGACTTTTGAATGTGGTGGTAGTTTTTAAATGCACTCATAATATCATGGACTATGTGTTATAGGATGGAGGGAAACACATCTCATGACCAACTCGAGACGTCCATCAATGACCAATCCCCTTCGGCACCGCAAGACATCATGAGTGAAATTTACCAATGCCTGAGAGAATTGACCACTTTGGTACTACAATAGGCGGGAAATAATAACCACGCTAGGGTAACACAACCGATAGTTCAGGAACAAGCAAATGTGGCCGAAATGCGAAGAATGATGATACTCAAAGAATTTCTACAGTAACGTCCCCTTGCCTTCCAGGGAAGTGCAAAGCCACTAGATGCAGAGAGGTGGCTTCGAAAAGTAAAAAAAGTAATGGATGGCATGAATATTGCCACAGAGTTACGAGTTACCTTGGCCTCTTATCTTTTTTAGGGTAAAGCTGACCACCGGTAGGATACAGTCAAAAGAATGAGAGACGTAGACCAAATGACATGGACCACATTCGAAAGAGTGTTCAATGATAAATATTTTTCAGAGTCCGTAAGGGATAAAATGTTCTTTGACTTCCTAGAGTTGCAACAACGCAACCTGATAGTCACGCAATATGAGTTCAAATTTGTTGAACTCTCTCGCTTTGCCACATAATTAGTTTCTACTGATGCAAAGAAGGTCAAGCGATTTGAACAAGGTCTTAAGCCTTCTATCTGAGGGCGCCTCAAAGCTCATCGACTGAGGAACTATAAGAAACTAGTGGAAAGAGCTATACTAGTAAAAAGAGACTTGGAAGATACCCAAAATATCAGAAGTCATCAGTAAGGCAGAGGAAGTCAAACGAGAAATGGTGGAAGTGGTAATCACCAAAGAATGGCCTCATATCGACGGCCAAAGCAAGGTACCAATGGAAAGAGGAGTGCGAATTAGGGACATAATTTTGGAAATTGGAACATAACATCTAATGATATGAAATGATATTTTGGGTGTGGGCAAACAGGGCAATATAAAAATTAGTGTCCCTTCACGTCTTCTCAAGGGTCGGCCAATCAAAACTCTTATCAACCATTCAATCCATCTCATCCACAACAATGCCCTTACCCTACTCAGGTGGCAGGACCAACAACTCAAGTAGGACCTTCATAATCATTTCCAAATCAGGCACAGTAGAAAAGGCCAGGAAGTAGAACAAACCCCGAATTTATGCAATGACTATGCCAGATAACAATGCCTCTAACAAAGTGATTGAAGGTATCGTTTTTATTTATAATTCTTGGGCACGTATTTTGTTTGCTCCTGGGGCAACCCATTCTTTTATTCGCACTTCATATGTTGTTGCATTAGGGTTAGAATTCGAACTTTTGGGTAGCACATTGTGTATAAACCTACCTACGGGGGATTGCTTGGAAACAACTAAGGTATGCAGAAATTGTGTGATCCGAATTGAAGAGCGCAAGTTGATTGTGGACTTAGTTGCCTTAGAAGTAATTGGATATGACATAATTTTCGGAATGGACCTATTATCTTCCTATCATGCCATCATGGTTTGTCATAGTAAGAAAATCAAATTCCATACCTCGAGAGATGTAGAGTTCGAATTCGTAGGCGAACATCACTATTCGCATCCGTTCCCTACAAGGAACATAACTAGTTTGGAGTTCCTTGCCAACTTAATTGGGGAAGAACTGGGTAAGACCACAACTGATATCATCTTGGTAGTGTGTAACTATCCCGATGTATTTTCTGAGGAATTACTTGAGCTACCCCCACAAAGAGAGATAGAATTTACTATTGAGGTATACCCTGGTACGGAACTAATAACTATTGCTCCTTACCATATGACATCTTTAGAGTTGAAGGAATTAAGAAAACCGTTGGATGAACTTCTTTCTATTGAATTTATTCGACTAAGCACGTCGCCTTGGGGTGTTCCTGTACTCTTTGTTAAAAAGAAGGATAACACGCTGAGACTCTGTATTGACTATCAGAAGCTGAATCGGGTGACGATAAAGAACAAGTATCCTCTACCACGTATTGATGACCTATTTGAGCAACTCAGTGGATCTCGGTACTATTCCAAAATTGATCTTCGAACTGGATATCATCAATTGAGAATCAGAGAGGAGGATATCCCCAAAAAAGCTTTTCGTACTCGATATGGACATTTTGAACTCTTGGTGATGCCCTTTGGACTTACAAATGCACCTGCAGCTTTCATGGACATGATACACCGGGTATTCAGGCCCTATCTTGATCAATTTGTAATTGTCTTCATAGACGATATTCTCATTTATTCAAAGTCACATGAGGAGCATGTACAACATCTTCGCCAAGTGTTACTAACACTAAGGGAGCACAAGTTGTATGCCAAGAAAAGTAAGTGTGAGTTCTTGATGAATGAAGTCAAATTTCTTGGGCATGTAGTATCTGAAGAAGAAGTGACAGTGGATCCATCTAAGGTTGAAGCAGTAATGAATTGGGATCGACCTAAGAATGCAACAGAAGTTTGGAGTTTTCTGGAATTGGCAGGGTACTATTGAAAATTTGTGGAAGGATTTTCCAGAATAGCTATGCCCATGACCCAACTCACCCGGAAATGAGAAAAATTTGAGTGGACCAAAGAATGTGAACATGCATTTAACATCTTAAAGGAGAAGTTAACCACGACACCTATTCTTATTATACCCGAAAGTGGTATCGGGTATGATGTTTATACGGATGTATCGTTACAAAGACTTGGATGTGTATTAATGCAAAATAACAAGGTGGTTACTTATGGATCAAGACAACTAAAAGCTCATGAATGAAACTATTCCCCACACGATTTAGAATTGACAGTTGTTGTCTTTGCTCTGAAGTTATGGTGTTGTTATCTATATAGGAAAAAATTTCAGATTTACTCGGATCACAAAAGTCTCAAGTATATATTCACTCAAAAAGACTTGAATCTCCGACAACGATGTTGGATAGAGTATCTCAAGGATTACGACTTCACACTGCAATACCATCCGGGAAAAGCTAACGTGGTGGCTGATGCATTGAGTAGAAAATCCCGAAGTGCAGAGGTCAACATGATGAAGGACAAATGGCGATTAATGGAGTCATTAGAGGATTATGACATCTGGATGAGTGAAAAAGAAGGTCAACCACGTTTATTTAATCTCGTTGCTCAACCAATTCTCCAACATAAAGTTATTGAATTACAACTTTCGGATTCCCACTTGGAATCCATCCGCACCTAATTGAAGGATGGGAATGCCCTTGAGAATTGGCGGTTACGAAATGGGGAATTACTATGTTAAGGAAGGTTGTGTGTACCCAATAATGCTTAGTTGAAAGAAGAGATACTCATGGAATGTCATCGCTCTAAATTTTTCATACATCCTGGCAGCACGAAAATGTATCAAGACATGAAACGTCAATATTGGTGAAAAGGAATGAAGAAGGATGTGGCTAAATTTATAGCTCGATGTGTCGTATGTCAGCAAGTAAAAGTAGAGCATCATAAACATGGTGGGTTGTTACAATCCTTACCTGTCCCAGAGTGAAAATGGGATCATATCACTATGGATTTTGTGATTGGATTGCGTAGAACTACAAAAAGATACAATGCAGTATGCGTTAGAGTATATCGACTCACCAAATCGGCTCATTTCTTAGCCATGAAGAATACTGATACTCTAACTACATTAAGTCAACTTTATATACGGGAGATTGTAAGGTTACATGGGGTACCATTATCAATCGTGTCAGATCGAGATTCTCGCTTTGTGGCTCAATTTTGGCAGAGTTTACAAAAAGCCATGGGAACCGAATTGTATTTCAGTACTACCTACCATCCTCAAACAGATGGTCAATATGAAAGGGTGATCCGAATATTGGAAGATATATTACAAGCTTGCGCTCTAGATTTCAAAGGCAGTTGGAGTGAACATCTTCCACTGGTGGAATTTGTTTACAATAATAGCTATCAAAGGAGTATTGGCATGGCTCCGTATGAGGCTTTGTACGAACAACCATGCAGATCACCTCTATGTTGGGCTGAGGCCGGTGAGAGAATTTTATTTGGTCCACAAATTGTTAAATAAACCACTGAAAAGATCCAAGTAGTTCGGGATCAGCTACGCACGGCTCAAATTTGACAAAAGAGCTATGCATATCAAAGGAGGAGACCCTTGCAGTTTCAAGTGGGTGATTATGTATTCTTGAAGGTATCCCCTAGGAAAGAATATCTAGATTTGGAAAAGAAAGGTAAGTTGGCTCCCAGATACATTGGACCCTTCAAGGTAGTACAACGCATTGGAAATGTGGCATATCAGCTTACCTTGCCAGCTCAGTTGTCGGGAATACATGATGTGTTTCACGTAGCCATGTTGAGGAAATGTGAGCCAGATGCGTTGCACATTATTGACTGGAAGGATGTCCAAATTTAAGAAAATGGAACATACGAAGAACAACTTGTGCAAATTCTCGATACGAAGGAGCAAGTATTACGTAATAAGGTTATACCGCTCGTAAAGGTGCTATAGCAATATCATGGTATTGAAGGAGTCACGTGGGAACTGGAAGCAGATATGCGTACAAGATATCCCTACCTTTTTAACTTTCAAGGTTAGTATCGAATTTCGGGGACGAAATTCTTTTTAAAAGGGGTAGATTGTGACAACCCGCATAAAAAAAATTATTATTATTAATTACTAACACGCCAATTAGGTCATCAATTATGATTCTATATAATTAAGTGTTACAAATATATATATATATATATATATATATATATATATATATATATATGTAATAGTATAATGGATGGATATATCTAAAAGTATATATATGTGTGTGTTACATCTAGAGGACAAGTGTCCTATCACATGGGCTCCTAAATTAAAAACGTGCAAGAAGAAAAAAAAAAAACATATGGCAAACAAATGGACAATTGTCCATGTGATGTAATTGAGAGACATCACCCATGACGTTGGAAGCCAAGATTTTGGCTATAAATAGCTTGCCTTTGGCCATTCGAACAATGCAGCAAAGAGAAGAAAAAGAGAGAGAGGAAATAAAGAAAATGGTCAAAATTTTATTGAGCTAAGAGTTCGTTTCTAAGATAAAAAATTTCGGTAAGATTTTTGAGTTATTATCTAGTAATTTTATAGTTTCAAATCACTTAAATTTGATCCTCGTTAAAGATTTTTGTATCAAATTTAAGTATCATTATTTTTTGTTAGTTATTCCAAAAATTATCTTAGTTTAACTAAGTCCTTATTATCTATTTTTATTCTAAAATATTATTTCGGTTGTTTTGCCATAGTACACGGTATCGAGTCAATGTTACGTCAGAGGTAGGGTTTCCTTTATCTTTTACTGTCATTGATGCATCTCATGCATGTTTGGGGGCTTCATATCAAATCAATTTTAATTATATAATTTAATATTATATCGCTTTAATCATGGAGTCGAACTTGGGTTTTATAAATAAATCGTTATCATGCACATGTTATATTTTTTATTTATTTATATCGAGACCCTAATTATCTTATGAAACCAAGTTGCATATAAAATATTTTTTTATTATTTATTTAGTGTTTGATTTTCTAGTTGTTGTTGGGTGTGAATACAATATGACTCAACTTTATGATTTTGATGAAATTATCATGGATGTACATTATCGATGATTGAGGATTAGTAGACGCGCGGTCCTTGCGAGGATTCACAGAATTCCTACTAGTCCTTTGGTTCACTGGTTAGTAATATCGGCTGTCGTTGGTAACTGGTGTGGCACCACAAAATTCCCAGTATTGGTGTTCCCAGAAAAGCAAGAAGGGCATTGGGTTCCCTAGGATACAAGACCCCAAAGTTTTCTCCGGAGGCGGTTCATTCATGGACCTAAGAATTGACGAATTGATATGATCGATATGTGCTGAATTTTTTTATTTAATTAATTTGACCTATTCCAACATTTATTTGTTGTTCAATTATATTATGTACTGTTTTAAAACCTTGATAGTCATTGATAAACGTTATCCTACTGAGCTAGTGAGCTCATCCCTATCTAACATTTTTCAAAAATATAAAGCAAAACAGGAGAATAAGTTGGGAGACGGTAGATAGAGACTGTTACTATTATTTCTCTTTATGTTGTGTCAATAATATTTTAGCCGATAAAGTGGGGATTATGTTATATGTATGTAACCGTACGCTGAATATGTTAATAATAATAGGAGGATTGTTATTATGAATTATGCGCGGTTTTATTCTTTAATCACCCCCGGTTATTTTATTTTTTTTAAAAAAAAAAAAGAAAAAAAATCGAGATGTGACAACCATCAGTCATAGTCTCAATATAAAATCCATTACAACGTATATCTTTAAAACTCATTAGATTTCTTCTAGATCTTACTGAATATAAAGCGTTGTTAATTTTGAGTATTGTTCCATTTGATAACATAACTATTACTCTTCCACTGCCTCGACCAGATTTGCAGAACCTCATATTGTATTTACATTAGCTTCAGCTAACGGCAATTTTGAGAAAAATCTTTTATCTAGATGAATAGTGTGTGTTGTACCACTATCGACCAAACACACATCTTCAGGATTTGCACTCATTAGTAACGGCTAACCAAGTATGAATCAAATTGTCAATACCTTCATTTAATTGCACATGCAAATATTAAATCATGTAAAAATATTTGATTCTTTGATCAGGTATATATATGTTATAGTATACATACTATAGAAAGTAAGATTATTTCTTCTAAATTTTCTATGGCTCAAACAAATATCTCGCAACCTTTTGCTTGCTATCTCTTGTGCTTATTCTTTATGTAATAATAATTTTATTTTTTTATGTATTACTTTATCATTGCAGTCATAATTCTTACAAAATTGTTTGATGTAATATTTATCAAAAAAAATTACTTGCAATTTGCAATGAATTTTTGTTATGGTAATTTCCTTGTACCCTCATATCATTACAACAGTTAGATAAGAACATCTTCAACTCTGACTCAAATTTAAATTAACATTAAAGTAAAAAGCTTGATTTGATACAAAGGGATCCAATGAACAAACTCAAATTTAAAGAAGGAGAAACCCAAATTTAAATGAGGGAAAACCCAAATTTAAAAGAAAGTAAAGATGACCATTGGATCTTTAAAAGATGGTGAAATCTAACCATTAAAGATTTTGTGTCAAGATTTGAGTCTCCGTTGATTTGAGTAAAAAAATGAGTCTCCCTTGATCTGGTATAAGTTTGAATAAAATGTTGGAGCAAAATTTTTTTTGACTTTTTTTACTAAAATTTAAATTTTAGTCAGGGTTGCAAATGCTCTAAGAGATTTGAACGGGTGACCTCCACTCCTTTGAGGTGGGGTTAACCATCTCGGTTAGACCCATAGGTCTACACAGATTCAACAAATAATAAAAATATAAATATACTTTCATAATAGACTACCAATGATAGGATAAGCAACATAACATCAATCAAGATGGATATTTCAATCATTAATACAATAATTAGTGCTACTACCAGGATCAGCAAGAAAATCTGAAATATCAAAATGAGTTATATTTGCTGGTTCATTTTGATGAGCAGTAAAATGTGTTTCTATCATCTTTCGCTTATTATTTATCGATGACCGGTAAAGATCCACTAGATGTCTGGCTATATGACAGGTACGTGACCAATGCCCTTTCATCCCACACCTATTGCAAACTTCCTCATGGACTTTGGGAGGTTTATTCTGTAAACCCTTCTTCTTTCTTTATTTTGCCCACTTCTAGTAGTAAGGTAGGTTTGTATGATCATCATGATGTCAGTGTTTTGCTTGTAACCACGACCATGACCCTGATTCCGACTTCGATCACGACCACGATGTGAGGTGGCATTCATTTCAAGGAATGTGACATTCACTTCAGGAAATGTTTTGATTCCAATCGGGCGATTGTTGTGGTTTTTCATCAGAAGTTCATTATTTTTCTCGGTAAAAAGAAGACATACTATCAGATCAAAATATTTTTCAAACTTACACTCTCTATATTGCTACTGCAAGAGCAAATTAGTGGCGTGAAATGTTGTGAATGTCTTCTCTAACTTTACATCTTCAAAAATAGTTTATCGCACAGTTTCAGTTGTGAAATGATGCTGAATAATGCCGAATTATACTCGCGTACACTTTTAAAATCCTGAAACCTCAGGTGTTGCCATTCAATACGAGCATATGACAAAATAACAGTCTTTTGATGGTCATACCTTTCTTTCAAATTGTCAGCGGATCCTTTTCAAGCTATCGTGTGATCTTGTTTGGATGTGTTATTCTCTGCTACGATGTGTCCTCAAGTTTCATGGCAGTCAGGTGGGTCTTAGCATCACGGACCCATGCTAAATAATTATTTCCAGTAAAATTGAGAACGGTAAATTCAAGTTTTGAGAGATTTGACATTACTATAAATGACAAAATGTAATAAAACATTTAAAATTCAATAAATAATGAGTTAATAAGCATGAAAATAAATTGTATGAAACTACTTTGAAACCTGCTCAAATATTCACGAATTATGAGCATCAATTAAATTCATAAATCTATTATGATAATATTTTATCAGCAGCTACTAACACATAAATTTAAAATGTAAATAGATGACTTGTAACGAAAGTCAAGCAATAATTCAATTCGTAAAATTAAAGTTAACAAAATTGTATGGAAAAATCTTCAAGACGTTTATGAATTGTAAATATTAATTTAAAGTCGTCATGACTTTTGAAATCTACAAGATTTCTATAACTTATAAAACTGATCATAAGTCTTCAAAACTTCTATAACATTTTTTTTTCAATAAACTTACAGATTAAATAACAAATATTAAATTGTAAAGAAATGTTTCACAATAAATTTATAATATTCGAGACTTACCGATCTTTATCTTACTTCGAAATTCTTTCAAAAAAATAGTATTTCCTTGACTGAATAGAGACTCGTGCTGATAACATGTTATAAAATAGACAGAATATTGACAACATATAAGAGAGTAATGCACAAAATATATTTAAAATTAGTTCTTCAAGAACTCAATATGTCAATGTGTTGATCTTCAGGATCACACTTTTCTTTCTTATTTCATTCACTGCCTTTTCAATAGATAGATCAACTGGAGAACGAATGTCTTTTATTGGCAAGAAATTAAGGGCGTTAGGGGACAAAGGATTGAATGGGCATTAAGAGGGATGGTTTAAATGGGAATTACGAGGGATGGTGTAAAACCCGAAAAAAAAATTATTAAAATCATAATTAAATGGGTAAAATAGTAATTAATTATTAAAGCACGGGTCAAAAACATAAATTTTTATATAATTCAGATGACAAAACGGACCTAACCGTTGGATTCGTCCCGCGAAATCTAGCTACCTAGTAAATTTTTGTAAAATTCTGAGACAGATCACGTGTTACAAAGCGATCAGGTGTCGCACGACTAAAATAATTGGGATCAGATTTTATTCGCGAGACCCGAAAAATAATTTAAAGTTAGTTCAATAAAAATATACTAAACTTAACACGAGACGAGATTTAATTGATTCGGAATAAAATTGGACCCGTTAAAATTGAACGTGTGGTGCGATGTGGACCAAATATTTAAAACTATATAAAGTGGAAGACAAAAGTCTTCCACTTATGTAGCACGGAACATTCAGCCAGACAGAGAGATAGAAAAGAGAAAAAGAGAAAAAGAAAAGGAAAAAAGTAAACTTCTTGATCTTTTTCCTCAGATCTATGAAGATCAAACAGTTTAATCGCTTCGAGTCAATAATTAAAGTTGTTCTACGCAACGAGAGCTACGCAATCACACCAAAGATCACATTTTTCTCCAAAAATATCAAAGAAGAGAATCTAGGCCTAAGGCTTGTGAAGCTAAATTCGGGATTTCCTTAAAATACTGCTACGTGGGCTCATGCTACGAGAGGTAGGGTTTTCCCTATTTAGATGTAATTTCAACCTAAAATATGGCATATGAAATGGGTAGGCTAAGAGTATAAATCACATGTTAGGTCTTGACTAGTGTAACTAGTGGGTTAAATATAGGATTTATAATTAACTTTGTGTAATGACTTGATCCGAAATGTGTACACCCAAGTACAGGCGGTCAAACTGTAGTAATAATCCGGTTTGAGTCCGGAGTCGAATCCACGGGGAACTCTTCTTGGTGTTTTGGGGTAAGCAGTGGTGGAGACCTATTGATTGTAACCCTTGAGATTTGAAGTTGTGTGAGGTGTGAGATTTCCTGGACAGAATATAAGATTCTTTCCAAGAGAATTTTCTAAATAAAATATGAGATAAGCTCTAATGTAAAAAGGTCACTCTTTAATTCAAGGATCTGGACATGTAGTTAATTATCCAGTTTATTACACTTGTGCTTGATAACTCAATTAATCCCCGTGTCAACAGCAGGTTGATCGGAAGATAAAGGTGGATTAAGAGAATTAAGAACATGATTCCGATGTCTTTCTAGAAGTTTACAAGAATTGTTTGTGCCGAGACTTAACCCGTCTACAAACAAGCAAGTGTTTCTACAAGACATCAAATCATGACATTAATGTTCCATTTCCATTCTTTAATTGAAGCACAATAATGGTGAAGATTGAAGGGTAGTCATGAAGATCTAGCCTGGTACTTGTCTTGAACCAATGAGTATTTATATACAAGAGTTATCTATGTTATAGAAAGAACTCCTGGTTATACAAAGTACCTTAGCTTTGCTAGATGCAATCAATCATTCAATAAGCATGGGGAATATAAAACATTAAGCATAATCGAAATTGCACAAATATAATGTCCGAATAATTTATACATGTTCTTCTTCTCTTACTAAAGAAACTACTCACTCTTCATGACTTTGGTAAAGCTAGAAAAGTGAGTGATGCTCATTCCTCCAAGTAGAGGGATCACAAAGCAAAACACACTAAATAGGGAGTCGATCTTCAACAAAGAATGAGTGAATCACGTTCCACCCTTCACGGCTTTGACGAAGCTCTAGAAAAGTGGAAGAGTTTCACTCCTCTAAGGGAAGAAAGAAGCTCAAGTAATGGAAGTGAATGATACACAAATTAAAAGTAGAAGAAAGATAGTCACTTTTGGAGGGTGATCCACAACCAAAGGTAAACTATCTCCCTCTATGCATGTAAGTGAAAGCATAAGCATAAAACTACTTTTATAACAAGCTAAGAGATGTTGGACTAGAGCCAAACTAATCTCTAGAACAACTACTTCATACAAGGAAATGTAAGATTACTCTACAACAATATTGGTGGGAGTCTAAGCCTCCATCAACCTCTCTACTTGGTCCCCTTAAGCTCTCCAACAATGAGAGTATTTATAGGCAAGGAGGAGGAGACAAGAGGGGGTGAATGAATAGTGTATGCCGCCCAAGTCCAAGTGAAAAGCCAACTACTTTGCAGCCAGTCTGTGGAGAACGTTCGAACGGTATCTGGCGTTCGAACATTGTATCTGTTTTTGCTTTATGGGCGTTCGAACGTTGTCTGGCATTCGAACATTTCTTCTGTCTTTTCTTTATGGACGTTCGAACGTGAGTTGACATTCGAACGTGGTACTCAAGTGCCTCAGAGCCTCAGAGTCTTCCTTCTTGGTTGCAACACGCCTTCTCTCAGCAGTCAGGTCTGCTCACAGTTCAAGTGGACGTTCGAACGTGAGTTGGCGTTCAAACGTCCTTGCTGTGCTCCAAGCTTCTTCAATTTTGTTCCCTAATGTGCTAGTGTTACATTCAAGTGTGATACTTGTTGTTCTTGAGTCCTTGTTCATTTTAGAACCTGAAATGACATCACTTAAACTCCATCAAAGTACAATTAGTCTCAAAAAGGCATAGTAAAATGCTAATTTTAAGTACTAATCATGTACCTTAATGTTAGTGGTTTAAAGCATGTTAATTGTACATTAGCATGACTTGATGTTTTAATGGTATATCAAGTTTAATAAAATTATTAGTTTGTTAATATGTATGTTAAATGATTATTTAGCATATGATTAGTGTGGTGGACTTGTGCTTATGTTTATAGAATTAATAAACATGTTGCCATATTGGAAGTAATAAGCATGCTAGTTGTGTAAATTGATGTGCCCTCTAGGTGTTTGTTTAAATGCCTAGGTGAATACAAGTATGTTAGTTGAGTTGATTATCTTACATAACATGCTTGGGATTGTGTTGAAAATGTCATTATATTGCATTCATTATGTAATGGACATTGTAAATGGTACCAAAGACAATTGCAAATTGTATTGCATCTATGCATGAGTTGCACTACATTCATGGGCATTGACATTGGTGGCAGTGTGTGCATGGTATGAAATCAATCACCACATATGTGGTTGATTGTGGGCTCAAGAAAGTCGCACCAAGGTCCGGCTGAGTCGCACGGGAAATTAAATGGATAAACGTGTTGGGGTATAGCAAGAAGGGCTAGATTCTCCCTCTGGTACAAGACCCACTTAGTTGGTTTATACATTTTTCGGCAGTGCAATTCCAGAAAAGTGTAACGGCAAAAACGGAGCCGCATGTGGGATGTCCTAAAAATTCGTTGATGGTGTGGTGTCTCATTGGTGAAATACCATAAATCATCTCCCCACAAAGACACAAGAAAATGAATTAATTAGTCATTGAGTGTACATAACACCAATGACGGGGGCTTGGAATGTCCGAATATATACGCATGACATTGCATGTGTTGTGGGAGCTCGGGATGGGGCTTGGTGTTGGTATTGCTTGTGTGAATCTCATCTCATGGCATGACATGATTTATGGCATTTGTTCATAATAGATATATTTGAATGAATGCATGAAATAATTGTTGCATGTGACATTTCATATGCATTTGGGTTGAGAGGTTTTCTCTATATGAGTTACCCTATTGAGCATTGACTCACCCTTTATGGGAACAATTTTCAGGGGCACCACATGTTTTCACCGAAGGCCCTTCTACTGGTCCACTTTGATGACAGAGTCGGACTGTGGCTCTTATTTCAACGTCGTAGTCCCTTGTATATGTTTCCTTTTGGGCCTTATATAATTTTTGTAACAAAAACTTATTTATATTTAAAAGGCATATATATGGGACTCTTTTGAGACATTTATTCTTTTATGAATGAATGTACGTAGTGATGATGATTATGGTAGTATCTGATACTATGCAATTGAGTATGGATGAATGGATCCGGTGTGGTCAATGTTGTATGATTGCATAGGTTGAGTTTTGGGTAGAGCTCCCCCGTACAAAGGAGACTCTGCCCGAATTTTGTTAAGTTATGGATCTCGATAAATAGGGCATAACGGCGTGGTATCAAGTTACACGGTATCTATGGGTATTCCGTGGGTTGATGGGTGATCAACGGGATAATTACGGACACCCGGATTTTTGGAGCGTCACAGCTTGGTATCAAAGCCTAGGTTCTCGATTTACCTAGGGCTTGCGAGGCATGGGTCTAGGCCATTGCATTCATTATACATTACATGTTAAATGTATTAAATGTTACGCGCTATGTGTGATGAGATTATATGCATGATTAAATGTATATAAGAATGAGACACTACAATTAGAAAACATAACCTTAGAGTCAAGAAGGGAAAGGATGGGAAAGCCTACTGTTTGGGCATCTACCGGTAAGTAGCGTACCTCCTATGGTTTTAACTTTTGATCCCTAACTTTGGGATACCAAGTTGTTGCTCTGTTGCTATTTGACTTGTGTGTAGATGACAAATAGAGGGAGTGGAAATCGGAATAGACGAGGAGGTGGGCAGAACGACAATCAACTGCCATCGGCCTTTGACCAACAAGCCTTTATGGTGGCTATAGGCACAATGGCGGCTAATTTTTCACAGGCTAGTGCCAATGTGGGTCAAGGAGGCTGAAGTAACCTCCAAAAATTCAAGGCACACAAGCATTCGATTTTTATGGGAGGAGTGGATCCGATGGTGGCCAACCATTGGTTCCAGCAAGTTGATAAGATCCTAGAGGCTATGGAGATCACTTCTGATGCCACTAAGGACAGGCTAGCCGCATTCCAGCTAGAAGGAGAAGCCCATCTATAGTGGGATTGGGCAAAGGCCTCGAGGCACCTAGAGGCAATGACATAGGGAGAGTTCCAGGAGCTCTTCATGGGTAAGTACTTCCCATCAGCTATTCATCAAGCGAAAGCCTAGGAGTTCTTGGATTTGAAATAGAGGAACATGACAATGGTGGAGTACGTGGCTAAGTTCACCGAGTTTTCCCGTTTCGCCAATGACCATGTGGCCACAGACTTGGCCAAAGTGAGGAGATTTGAGGATGGGTTAAAGTTGTCCATCCGGGGGAAGATTGTGGGCCACCGCCTACACGATTTGGATTTGATGGTCGAGACAGCGATAGCCATTGAGAGGGAGGTAGATGACGCAAGAATCATTCGGGAGGCGGGTGCTAAGGATAAGAAGAAGGAGGGTCAATCATCTTCTTCTAGTTCGGGAAAGAAGCAAATGACTTCTACTCCGCAAGGACATCAGGAACAGGGCCGAGGCTGTCAGGGCCAAGGCCATGATCAATCTTCCCAATGCGGGAGGAATTCTAGGGGCACACCACAGGGAGGCCCACGGACATGTTTCTATTGCCACCAGCTAGGCCATTTGAAGAGATAGTGTCCTCAGAGGCAGGGATCCCAGAGCTACGGGTATCTCAGGCCCAGTCATCAGTGGGGCATCCATAGACCTATTTCATTCCTCCTTACCCCACCATGGGCCAGGGAAATCAGTTTCAGTTTCAGGGTGCGGCACAAGCCCCTACTACTTCACGAGCGGGGACTCCGCAATCAAGCCAGATGGGTCAAGGCATGGGCCGAGGCCGGGGACAGGGCTTTCAGACAGGGATTTCAGGGGCCCAGGGGCGAGTCTTCGCCATCACACCATAGACTTTACCTGCAAATCAATTGGTAATTCAGGGTACATTTATTCTCTCTAGATTATGGACTAGAGTATTATTTGATTCTGGTGCATCACATTCTTTTATTGCTACATCATGCCTACGAGACTTGGGCTTAGAGGCCGAAACTCTAAAAGAGCCCATGTATGTGAGTTCACCCCTAGGAGACAGAGTTGGTATTGATAAGATATGTCGAGGTTGTGAGTTGGAGATCGAAGGAACCCAGCTTACCGTTGACCTTAGGGTCATTGAGATGATGGAGTTCGATGTCATACTCGGGATGGATTGGTTGGCGGCATATAAGGTCATTATTGATTGCAAACGCAAGAGGGTTACGGCCTACACTTCAGACGGGGTTTGTTTCAAGTTTCAGGGGGAGAAGCACAATGCTTTACCCCAGGCCGTATATGACTCTCGATAGCACGGACAGTTGATAGGTTGGCTTGCTAGCCTTACATTGGAGGACGAGGTGAGACAGGAGTTGGGTCTTCCTCGAGTCGTGTGCAACTATGCGGATGTCTTTCCAGATGAGTTACCGGGGTTGCCACCGTATCGGGATATAGACTTCACCATAGAGTTACATCCCAGTGCATCCCTTATTTCTATGACACCGCATAGGATGACACCAGCGGAGTTGCAGGAGCTTAAAGTCTAGTTACAAGAACTATTGGATAGATGCTTTATTAGGGAAAGTACCTCACCTTGGGGTGCTCCGGTGCTATTTTCCAAGAAGAAGAACGACAAGACGCTTAGGCTCTGCATTGACTACCAGCAGTTGAACAGGGTCACTATCAAGAACAAGTACCAACTGTCGAGGATCGATGATCTTTTTGACCAGCTGAGAGGGGCACGGGTCTACTCCAAGATAGATATGTGCATGAGGTACCATCAATTGAGGATTAGAGATGCCGACATTTCGAAGACGGCATTTCGAACGCGTTATGGGCATTTCGAGTTTATTGTGATGCCATTTAGATTGACGAATGCCCCTACGACATTCATGGATCTTATGCATAGGGTGTTCCAACCCTACCTAGATCAGTTCGTTGTGGTCTTTGTTGATGACATACTGATCTACTCCAAGTCTGAGGAGGAGCATGAGGGTCACTTGAGGGTTGTTCTGCAGACCTTGAAAGACTACCGGTTGTACGCCAAGTTCAGCAAGTGTGAATTTTGGATGACGGAGGTGAAATTTCTAGGACACGTGGTGTCGGCTTCGGGTGTGTTAGTCAACTCGGAGAAAGTTGAGGCAGTCATAAGTTGGGAGAGGCCGAAGTCAGTCTTCGAGATATGTAGCTTCTTGGGATTGGCGGGGTATTACAAGAGGTTCATTGAGGACTTCTCCCCATAGTTTTAAAACCCGGCCCGGCCATAAACCCGGGAAAGGGACCGGGTCAATGGGTCATTGATTCAACCGTTGGGTCACTGGTTGGACCGGTAATATAATAAAAAAAATAAAAAAATAAATATTAATGATAATAAATAGGCTAAAAATTTGTACTATTTATAAAAATAATATGGTTAATGTATATTATATCAAACAAAAAATCTAAAATCATCAAACATGTATCCAATGCATTCAATTTTCAATATAACTTGTAAATTTTAAGTAGAGAAAAATACATCTATGACAATAGTGACTTAGGTTTATTGCAAATTAGGTAACATATCAAGTCCAATTAGAATTACTTGTCAGGATGTAGATTAATCTAACACAATTAATCTGCCAACCAGTTTTCAAAATTTAGCAAACATTGTACAAAACATTTCTTAATAATGGATATAAACATTTCTTATTATCTAACCCATTTCTTATTATCTAACACAATCCAACAGTGGTTCATTTCTCAATGGGTCAGTACAAAACATGTTTTGAAATGTATGTTGGATCTAATTTTAAGCTCAATTCTTGTTTATTTGAATCATGATCTTAAATCTGGAGGGCCACTAAAGTTTCTTAATTTTAGTGTCTGTAACTTGAAAGTGTAAGACTTACCCAAAAAAAGAAAAACTTGAAAGTGTAAGTGTGGTGACGGTTATATCAAAATAGGCCAAAAATCTGAAATTGAAAATGTGATAATCATTATTCAAATTGATCCAAAATTTATGCACAACAAATGTGAAATATTAGACAAGCACAGAGAGAGAGAGAGAGAGAGAGTTGTACCTGTTGGAGTGTTAAGTGGAGGAAATGCGTAGACTCAACTAAGTGAGAAGCCAAATCGTCAATGAAAGAGGTGAAGAATTGCAGCAGGTTGCAGTTTCTTTGCTTTTTCTGCCTTCTTATGTTCGTCGTTCCTACCTACCAAGCTACCATGATCGCTAATCGCAAGCTTGCAGGGCAGAGAGAGAGAGGCTGGCTGGGTATTCTTTGTCGAGGAGCCAAGGGTTCAAGAGAGTTTGGCTATCTTTGTTTCAGAAGAGGTAAAGTAATTAGGGCAAAAATGCCCAAAGTTTGGTTTTTATATCATTTTAAAATACCCGCCCGGTTTGGCATAACTCGTCCAGTTTGAACAGTTTCGTTAAAAACCAGCCGGTTCAGTGGGTCATTAACGGTTTTCATGCTTAACCGATCTAATTAAGTAACTGGCCCGGTTTGCCGGTTCACCGGGTCAACCCGCTGGGCCGAACCGGGTTTTAAAACATTGCTTCTCCCAACTAGCTGCACCTATGACTAGATTGACCAGGAAGGAGGTCAAATTTCAGTGGGATTACTCATGTGAGAGGGCATTCCAAGAGTTAAAGAAGAGGCTTACTTTAGCTTCGATTTTGATAGTTCCAGAGAGGGGACAGAGGTACACAGTGTATTGTGATGCCTCCAAGGACGGAGTTGTGTGTGTTTTGATGTAGTCGGGGAGGGTGGTAGCTTATGCTTCTCGGCAGTTGAAGAGCCATGAGCAGAACAACCCCACGCATGACATGGAGTTGGCGGCTATTGTCTTTGCCTTGAAGGCATGGTGCCACTATCTATATGGAAAGTAGTTTGAGGTGTTTTTAGACCATAAAAGTCTGAAATACATCTTCACGCAGCGGGACCTCAATATGAGGCACTGTAGGTGGATGGAGTACTTGGAAGATTATGACTTCACTTTGCATTACCATCCCGGTAAGGCAAACATGGTGGCTGATACACTGAGCTGGAAGTCACGGGGGGTCTTGGCTAGTATAACTTCCCGAGAATGGCTGATGCTCGAGACTGTGGGACAGTTCGGGCTACACTACAGGGATCAGACTCAGGGTACTTTGGGGAGTCTAGTGGCTATGCATTCCCTACTGAGCAGGGTGATAGAGTCCCAGGGGCAAGATACTAAGATATTGTCCATCAGGGATTGGGAACAGTTGGGTACAGATGACGAGGGCTGGGCCATTCACGCGGATGGTAGTATTCGGTTCAGAGGAAGGGTTGTGGTTTCCCAGTCTATGGATCTGAGAGAGAAGATCCTTAGAGAGTTTCATTGTTCTCGTTTTGCTGTGCATCTAGGTGGCACGAAGATGTACCATGATCTTCGCCGCTAGTACTATTGGAGTAGGATGAAGAGACACGTTGGAGATTTTGTTAGTCGATGTCTCACATGTCAGCAAGTCAAGGTCGAGTACTAGAGACCAGCAGGGTTGCTCCAACCTTTGGAGGTAGCTGAGTGAAAGTGGGAACATGTTACGATAGATTTTGTGACCCACTTGTCACGGATATCGCGGGGGCATGACGGGGTGTGGGTGATAGTGGACTGACTTATGAAGTCGGCACACTTTTTGGTAGTGCAGATGACCTTCACACTGGAGTAATTCTATAGGCTGTACTTATGGGAGATAGTTCGGTTACATGAGATGCCCGTATCTATAGTATCGGATCGGGATCCTAGGTTCACGACCCATTTTTGAGAGAGTTTCTAGCAGGCCATAGGGACGCAGTTGATGATGAACACCATTTTTCATCCCCAGACGGACGGTTAGTCAAAAAGGATCATCCAGACTTTAAAAGACATGCTACGGACATGCGTCCCTGATCTCAAGAGTGGCTGTGAGGAGCATTTACCCTTAATGGAGTTCGCTTACAACAACAGTTATCAGACGAGTATACAGATGACACCCTATGAGGCACTTTATAAGAGGTCGTATCGTTATCTGATTTGTTGGATGGAGGTTGGAAAGAGACCCTCCACGGGTCCGAATTTGATTAGAGACACCTCGGAGAAGGTGGATTTGATACGAAAGTGTCTTATTACGGCTCAGAGCCGGCAGAAGAGCTACGCCGACAGACAGCGGCGACCTCTAGAGTTCAAGGTCAGAGATCATGTCTTCTTGAAGGTGATGCCTAAGAGGGGAGTAATCAAGTTCGGGAAGCGGAGAAAGCTATCGTCGAGGTATATCGGACCCTTCGATGTACTCGAGAGGGTTGGTACAATCGCTTACCGGTTGGCGTTACCGCCAAATTTATCTGGTGTTCACGCGGTGTTCCATGTTTCCATGCACCAAAATTACACTCCATATCCTACACACGTGGTGAATTGGGATGAGTTGGTGGTTGATCTGGATGAGACCTTCGAGGAGAGACTGGTGCGTATCATAGATAGTCGGGAGGAAGCTTTGCATGGCAAGACTGCGAGGCTGGTGAAGGTGTTGTGGCAGCACCGTCGGGTGGAGGGTGGAGGAGGCAACATTGAGAGTGAGGACACTATCCGAGCTACCTATCCGTTTCTGTTCGAGGATGGAGGTACATCTCTTATAGTCATAGAGTATTGAATGAGTTTTTGCATGTGCATGTTGTTATATATGCATGTGGGTGTAATTTTGGGGACGAAATTCCCTTAAGGGGGGAGAATGCAAAACCCGAAAAAAAAATTATTAAAATCCTAATTAAATGGGTAAAATAGTAATTAATTGTTAAAGCCCGGGTCAAAAATGTGAATTTTTATATAATTCAGATGACGAAACGGACCTCACCGTTGGATTCGTCTCACGAAATCTAGCTACCCAGTAAATTGTTGTAAAATTCTAAGACAGATCACGTGTTACAAAGCGATCGGGTATCGCGCGACTAAAATAATTACGATCAGATTTTATTCGCGGGACCTAAAAAATAATTTAAAGTTAGTTCAATAAAAATATACTAAACTTAATATGAGACGAGATTTAATTGATTCGAAATAAAATTGGACCCGTTAAAATTGAACATGTGGCGCGATGTAGGCAAAATATTTAAAACTATATAAAGTGGAAGACAAAAGTCTTCCACTTCTGCAGCACGGAACATTCAGCCAGACAGAGAGATAGAAAAGAGAGAAAGAGAAAAAGAAAAGGAAAAAAGTAAACTTCTTGATCTTCTTCCTCAAATCTACGAAGATCAAACAGTTTAATTGATTCGGGTCAAGAATTAAAATTGTTCTACGCAACCACACCAAAGATCGCATTTTTCTCCAAAAATATCAAAGACGAGAATCTAGGCCTAAGGCTTGGGAAGCTAAATTTGAGCTTTCCTTGAAATTCTACTACGTGGGCTCACGCTACGAGAGGTAGAGTTTCCCCTTTTTAGATATAATTTCAACCTAAAATATGACATATGAAATGGGTAGGCTAAGGGTGCATATCACATGTTAGGTTTTGACTAGTGTAACTAGTGGGTGAAATATAGGATTTATAATTAATCTTGTAGTTAGTAAAATCTTATTATAATTAACTTGGTGTAAGTTAATGTTAGTGGTTTAAAGCATGTTGTACATTAACATGACTTGATGTTTTAATGGCATATCAAGTTTAATAAAATTATTAACTTGTTATGTGATTATGAAATAATATGTATGTTAAATGATTATTTAGCATATGATAAGTGTGGTGGACTTGTGCTTATGTTTATAGAATTAATAAACATGTTGTCATGCTGGAAGTAATAAGCATGCTAGTTGTGTAAATTGATGTGCCCTCTAGGAGTTTGTTTAAATGCCTAGGTGAATACAAATATGTTAGTTAAGTTGATTATCTTACATAACATGCTTGAGATTGTGTTGAAAATGTCATTATATTGCATTCATTATGTAATGGACATTGTAAATGGTACCAAAGGCAATTGCACATTATATTGCATTTATGCATGTGTTGCACTACATTTATGGGTATTGACATAGGTGACAGTGTGTGCATGATATGAAATCAATCACCACATAGGTGATTGATCGTGAGCTCAAAAAAGTTACACTAAGGTCTAGCTGAGTCGCACGAGAAATTAAATGGATAAACGTGTCAAGATATATCAAGAAGGGCTAGATTCTCCCTCGGGTGCAAGACCCGCTTACTTGGTTTATACACTTTTTGGCGGCGCAATTCCAAAAAAGTGTAACGGCAAAAACGGAGTCGTAAGTGAGATGTCCTAAAAATCCGTTGATGGTGTGGTGTCTCATTGGTGAAATACCATAAATCATCTCCCCACAAAGACACAAGAAAATGAATTAATTAGTCATTAAGTGTACATAACACCAATGATGGGGGCTTGGAATGCCCAGATACATACGCATGGCATTGCATGTATTGCATTTGTGGGAGCTCGAGATGGGGCTCGGTATTGGTATTGCTTGCGTGAGTCTCATCTCATTGCATGATATGATTCATGGCATTTGTTCATAATAGACATATTTGAATGAATGCATGAAATGATTATTGCATGTGACATTTCATATGTATTTGGATTGAGAGGTATTCTCTATAAGAGTTACCCTATTGAGCGTTGACTCACCCTTTATGGGAACAATTTTCATGTGCACCACATGACGACAGAGCCAGACTGTGGCTCTTATTTCGACATCGTAGTCCCTTGTATATGTTTACTTTTGGGCCTTGTATAATTTTTGTAACAAAAACTTGTTTATATTTAAAAGGCATGTATATGAGACTCTTTTGAGACATTTATTCGTTTATGAATGAATGTACGTAGTGATGATGATTATGGTAGTATCTGATACTATGCAATTAAGTATAGATGAATGGACCCGGTGTGGTCAATGTTGTATGATTGCACAGGTTGTGTTTTGGGTAGAGCTCCCCGTACAAAGGAGACTCTGCCCGAATTTTGTTAAGTTATGGATCCCGTTAAATAGAGCATAACGGCGTGGTATCGAGTTACACGATATCCACGGGTATTCTACGGGTTGATGGGTAATCAACGGGGTAATTACGGACACCCGAATTTTGGGGCGTCACAGATGGTCATCCAACTCTTTTCTAAGTGTGACATTTACAACAATAATGAAATTGTTATCAGGCCAAATTATAATTTATCAAATATTAAAATTTCTTTTGAGATTAAGCCATAGTAAGACTAGAGGTCGCAAACTGACGAGTTGATAATAGCTTAGGTCATCTAATTTCAGGTCAATTTCATATTGTTTAGCACATCTCAAATCTTTATTCAAATTTAAATTTGAGTACAAATAAATTAAAAACAAGCTGCAGTCTTTTACTCAACTCATACCAAATGAAGGGAGAATTAAATTTTTACTCAAATTAAAGGAGACTCAAATCTTTAACGGTCAGATTTCACTCTCTTTTAAAGCTCTAATGATCATTTCTCATCTTTCTTTAAATTTGAGTTTGTCCGTTGAAGTGTTTTATATCAAATCAATCTTTTTACTCAAATTCGAGTGAAAGTTTGAGTCAAAATTAGAGATGTCATTAATAAATGAGTTTTGAGTCTTGATGGATTGGGTGTGATCAGGTAACCTAGAATTAAATAAAAGATAATAATCACGTACACTGATAAACACACCATTCATGAAAACACACAAAAACACATTAATAAAAAAGGCCAAAAAAATAGATATAAACACACACACACACAAAACTAATAAATACACACTATAAATACAAACCCCAGATACACAGCCCCATCTCCAATACATAAGTTAACTAGTTGGGCACCTATATTTAACAGAGAAGGAAATTGCTCAACATACTGAATCTTTATTTTCTATGTTGTATAAGTCTGAGCAGCATGAGATGTTGGAAGAGGTGTTTGAAGTTATTTTAAAGCTGGTAAGGGTATAGGATAATGAATTTTTGACAAGAGAGGCTTCTTTGGAGGAGTTGAAGGAAGTGATTTTTTCTATGTCTGAGGTGAGTTCTCTTGGACAAGATGGTTTTTCTAGGAAGTTTTTTCATTGTGCTTGGGATATGATTAAGCAGGATATGCTTTTGGTAGCTAATTTTTTCTTGAAAGGGAGAGGTGGTGCCTAAGTTTGTGAATGCTACTTTACTAGCTCTTATCCCTAAGAAGGAGAATCCTTCTTCTTTTGCATAATTTAGGCCCATCAGTCTTTGCAACTTCTTATACAAAATATTCTCTAAGCTTCTTGCTAATAAGCTCTCTGTGCTTCTTCCTAGCTTGATATCTAGTGAACAACATGAATTTGTTAAGGGTAGAAGCATTGGTGAGTGTATTTCTCTAGCCCAATTTATACTGGGGGAGTTGGACAGGAGAGTGGAGGCAGGTAATGTCATTGTTATGCTGGTTATGATGAAAGCTTATGATAGATTGAAGTGGAATTTTCTGAAGAAGACTTTGGTGAGTTTTGGGTTTTCAGAGTTATTTGTTTCTATTATTGGGAATTGTCTGAATAACCAGCATATTTCAGTGTGCTTAAATGGGCAAAGATATGGTTTCTTTCCTACCTCTAGAGGGTTTCGGCAAGGAGATCCAATCTCTCCTTCTCTTTTCATTTTGGTTGATGAGGTGTTGAGTAGGAGTCTGTCAAAGAGGTTTGAGACTAGAGCAGTAAGGGGTTTTTATACTGATAGAGGTTGTCTTTTGCTTACTTATTTGCTCTTTGTAGATGATACATTATTGTTTCTAAGAGGTGATAAGAGATCAATGGTGAACTTGATGGGTTTCTAAATGAGTATGAGGGTAGGTCTGGCCAAAGAATAAGTAAGCAGAAAAGTTCTTTGTTTTTTTCTACTAGAATATCTCAGGGAAGGAGGAATGCTTTGTCTGGGGTGGCTATGATTCCCTTGAAAGAGTGTCTTTTTTGCTATTTGGGGTGTCCTATTATTAAGGGAAGGAGTAGGATTAGGGATTTTGAGGAGATTATCCAGAAGTTTAAAAGCAAGATTGCAGGGTGGTATGCTAAGTTGTTGTCAAACATAGGAAGGGTGGCTTTAGTTTAGTCTGTGTTAAATGTAGTTCCTGTGCATTAGTTGTCTTGTTTAAATTTGTCTAAAGGGGTTATTGTTAGGCTTAATTCCTTAATAACATCTTTTTTTTGTCCCAGTAAACCAGGAGGTAGAAAGAGGCAATGTGTTTCATGTAAAAAAAATGGTTAAACCTAAGGAGGAAGGGGGATTGGGTTTGAGAAGGTTTGAGGATGTGCAATATGCTTTTAGGATGAAACAAGTGTGGAGTATTCTTAAGGGGACTTCTCTTTTTGCTAAGGTGTTTTCTTCTAAGTTCTTGAAGAATCAACATATGCTGAGGTGTGGTAGCAATGGAAGGGCTAAGATTCTAAGGATTTTGTAGCCTTGGTTCTTTGTTGTGGTTCAGCATTCTCAAAGTTTGATTGGGAATGGAAAGGATACTGATTTATAGTGCTCAAATTGGTTAGGTTCTAGCCCCTTGTTGAGTAGGGTTAGTGAGGCTCCTGCAATGTTCCCTAAAGTATTAGATGTATGTGTGGCTTTAGTGTGGCAGTGGCAGTGGCAGGAAGTGGGAACTTAGAATTTCTGATGAGATAAGGGAGGAAATCATGAATTCTGGTATTTGTTTGAGTGATAGAGTTGATCGGTTGTTTTGGAAGTTGACTGATCCTAGTCTTTTCTTTGTCAAATCTGCTAGGCAAATAGTGAGGGAATCTAGTGGAGTTAAGGAGATTGCTATAACAATTTGGAAACAGTATGTGCCTCCTAGTGCTCAATTAATGGGTTGGAGAATTTTTAGTGAGGCTGTGCCTCTAGATTCTAGAGTGCAAATGGTTGGGGTAAATATGGTGAGTAGGTGTTCTTTATGTCTTCATGAGGTGGAGACAAGTGTTCATTTGTTTGTGCAATGTGAATTTTCTACTTTGGTGTGGAGTAAGTTAGCAAATTTGTGTGGACTACAACTGTTTTTTAGTGAATCTCCTATGTTGAGAATGACGAGGTTAGTGAGAATTTATAAAAAACAGTTTATTTTTCATGCTTTGATTAGAGGGATGGCTTTGGTAGTGTATTGGTAGTTGTGGAGGGAGAGGTGTAGGAGGGTTTTTGGTGAAGGTAGTTTGTCTGCCCATTCTGTGTTTATAAGGATTTGCTCTATCCTCAGAATCCAGGTTGTGTGTATTAAGCCTAGGGTTCCGGGGAATGTTAAAGGTAAGGAGTTTCTACAAGCTTTGAAGGAGGAATGTTGTTGTAATGTTCAGGTTAAGGCATTATAGGTTAAGTGGATTTGGCCTAAAGATGGGGTTTTAAAATTAAATGTTGATGGGGCTTCTAAAGGGAACCAATGATTGGCAGGTGGTAGAGCTATTTTGAGGAATCAATTGGGGCAGATGGTGCTTGTTGCCTCCTTTTTCTATGGGGAGTGTTCTAATATGGAGACAGAGTTAAGGGCTTTGCTGGATGGGTTACTGTGAGTGGAGAAATATGGGCTTCCAATGTATAAGCTTCATATTGAAGCTGATTCAAAGGTGATGATACAGATGGTTTTGAAAGGACATCTCAGGGCTTGGAAATTTTGGGGGAAATTTTGGGGGTTGATGAGGCAAATTTTGGAGGTTTTAGGGAGGATGGATTTCAGTTTGTCTCATGTTTACAGGGAAGCCAATTCAGTAGCTGATTATTTTGCTAATAGAGCTATACAGAACAAAGCTTCAACTGATTTTTCTTATGTTGTGAATCTTCCTCTTCAAGCTAAATTGTTGTTGATGCATGATCAAAGAGGGGTCAAGGTGCTCAAGAAGAAGACAGTGCTTAGCTCTTGAGTTTTGATATTTGCACAGTTTTGTTTTGATTGTTTTGTGATTGTAGAGTTACACTCTTTGATTTGTAATTGTTTTGAGAAATGAAAAAAAAATGGTCCCAAGTTTTTTTTAATATATATTTAACCCGCTCTAACTTGCTTAAATAATTTAATTGATATTACTTGACTCATTTATAGCCATAAAAATAAAATTGGTATCTAACACGTTAATTTGTGGACGGTTTGACGGGTTGTGGGTTCGGACTATCACCCCTAATTAAGACTAATGAGGTTAGACTTCTAACCCTCAATGACCAGTTTGTTTGATGGGTTATAGGGGGTTTGGTACGATGGGTTTAGAAAAACTAGTTTAATCAATGGACTAGCAAAAACCATGTTTGGGTACAATTTTAAAGCTCTAGATTGCAGTCCCAGCCCGTACCTGGCCCAGATGCTCAAACCCATGAGCATGGGCTTCAAAAAACCCAAGGGGCATGGGTTTCAATGAAGCCAAATTGGATACAATTGGTAAAATACATTTGTACCCCATAATTTAATTTTTTATCTTCCCAAATCCAACAAATCCTGACCCAACATAATCATTTATATGACAAATGATAGTAATAATGGTAATAAATTCATGTGTATATGTTATTTACCAAACACGAGAGTATAAGTATGATTCATCTATAAATTTCATATACACAAAAATGGGGTTGAATTTTAAAAAAAAATTGATAACACCAATTTAATCCCTCACTCCAAAACCATCCAAACATGCCCCCAAGCGTTTTGCACAAATGAACACTATGTATAGTGGTTGGGTGCATATCTAGTCAACAAACAATCTTTTCTTGAAAAAAAGTTGGCTAGTCTGATCACCAATAGCAGGTGCTAGTCAACTACCTGGTCAACCAAGTCCTAGACCTATTCAACTACCATGTTTCAGAATTCAGATTAGTTCAACTTCGTTGCTGACTTGATTGAAACACATCTAGCCATTATCCTTTTGGGATTATGTCTAGGTCGAGAGGTTGATGGTTGATCTAATAACTAATTTTTTTTTGTCTAATAACTATTATCCTTGTTATTTGACCTTAAGATTGCGGGTTTAAAACTCATTGTCTTCTCCCGTAATAATGACTGACAAAAAAAAAAAAAAAGAGTCGACTCTACTTATGTGGTGCTTGCAACTTGAAGTGAACGGTACAAAAATCCAATTGAATCGCTAAGTTAAGTTTGAGTAGAAAAAGTTGGAGCATCTGTTAGTTTAGCATGACGCGATAGATTTTAACCCAACTCGTTTAGTTAGTCGTGTCAAATATTATGACATTAATATTACTTGTTCATTACGGGAAAAAAAAATGTTTGAATTGATTCTTATAACCCATAAATAAAAAATATAAGACGAAAATTCAATTATCTTTCTACAGAACGTACCACACATAGTTTTATCATTAATTAAAAATTCACTAAATTTAATTTATATAATAGCAAAAACAATCAATAAATCTTCTTATTTTACAAGGATCCATGTCAATACTAGATCAAAATGAGAAAAATTGATATTTTATTCATATTGCACAACTTAAACGTGTGTATTGTGTCAATTTTGGATTAATCGTATTTAACATTAACCTGATATGTTTTCTATTCGTCTTAGCATATCATTTCATTTTTTAGTTTGTATTAAGAACTAGTCATCTCTCACCCTCTAAATTTTGGTCAAGTGAATGTGTCATGTTTACGTGACATACTAAAAATTACCACCGTAAACAACAGTGCATACAGTACAAATAATCCGTAAAAGATACCCTATTCTCTTTAGAGGACTCCTCCAAGAAGAAACCAAGATAAAAAAAAAACAATGCAAAATCAACAAAAACAAGAAATATGGTGGACATAGAGATGGAAGGAAGATGATTTTCTCATGAAAAATATTGATCTGGTCCCCTCCAAAAAGAATTTCTAAGCCTAATCCATCCATTCCCGGGAAACAAACAGGCCCTTAAGTTATATTCTCTCTCTCCTTTTTTTCCTTTTTTTTTTTTTTAAAGAAAACAAGGTCATAACAACTTACACTGAACATGGACAATTATACTTGAGCTGGCCTGTTTGTTTATGCAAAAAAATAAAGACCTTAACACCTGTGCTCTGTCCTATATGGAATCTAATTCAGCACATCACATGACCATCTTTTAAGCTCTCTCTCTCTCTCTCTCTCTCTCTTGTTGCACGGCTAGAGGTATCGAGGTCAATTTAAACGTATTTCAACTAATTTTTCTTTAATTCAATCAAAAACATGTTATTTATGTCGAAATTAGAGTATTTATAAAAGATAAATAATTATTTTATGGCTTGGCCTAAAAAATTATTAAAATTCGAACTCAAGACGCCTGACTTTATAATTCGATCATATTATTAATTAAACTATTCCTTAAAATTTTGTCTCTCTCTCTAAAATATTAATGTAACGACCACATTATGTCATGTTATGCAGTATCGTCGATTAATAATAAACAAATAAATAAGACAAGTAAAACTCCCCAAACTCACATATTATTGAATGTAAAAATTATTAGTGATTATAAAATTTAAATAAATTCATAACTCATATATATTTATATATAATTAATTAATAATATCGATGACATAATATTATAATTATATTTTAATATTTTCTATTGGACGTTCTCCTTGCATTTATATTTTAAATAATAATTTATTTAATTATATAATTTAAAAATAAAATAATAATAGAAAAAAATAAGATACGACGAATAGTGATGTAACGTGAATTAGTAAAGTTTTTTGACATTGTAAATTATGTTTGTCGAGTTGTTTGAATTGTATTGTTACATAAAATTGAATAAAGATTTAATTAATCTCACACATTATTTTATTATTTTTTATAAAATGACATTTTTCAAGTCCACCTCGTTTTGTTAGGCGAGTTCCAAAATTAGGCTCCAACTCAATTCATTTTGAGATGAGAAACGTTTAACTTCAATGATAGTTCAATTAGTAACATAAATGAACTGTAAATTCAGACATACTAAGTTAAAATTTTGGTAATTTTTGGAAGTCAGATCATAAAAGATTTATCTCTAATGAATATCCTACTTATAACGTGAATCACTTGAATTTAACCAAATCAAAAAGAAAATTAATAAAGGTGTATGTAAGCACGCGCTCACGGTTAAAACAAAAAAATAAATAAATAAAATTGGGAAAGGTGGTTGCCTGGAGCTTGTGCCAGATGTCACACAAGGAAGCAAGAGAGGGACAGAACTTTGGTTATTCTCACAGACAACAGAGGCAATTTAGTAAAATTGCAGCTTTTTTTTTTTTTTTTTTCTTTTTTATTATTGTGCCTAAAAGTGCGTTGTGTAGCTCAGGACAGTCCCTATGGCGGTGCCGCTATTACCAGTAAACTATCAATTTTCTGAACTAAAAAACACACGTACGCAATCAGATGAGAGAGAGAGAGATATATGATCCCAACCTTGTATGTCTCAACAATTATGAAAATAAAATTACACTTTCCTCACTATAGTTTATGCTCTGAATTTCTTATCCCCTCGACTTTAAAAATTTATATGCAAATCCCCACAAGTTTGGAGTATAAAATAATGAATAATTGGATGAATTTTGTGATATTAAAGCACAATAATACCCTTTAATATTTGATTTTTATCTGAAAAAAACAATTAATTTGTTAAAATTACATCTGGTGTACCATGACAAATAGATACCAGGTTATACATAAAAGAAAAGAGGAAACAACAACAACATGCATAAGTAGTCTACTAGTAGAGCTGATAATCAAACGAACACCGAACTAGTTCGAGCCGAGCCTGTTAAGGTTGTTTTTTTAAACGAGTCTAAAAAATTGTTCAAATTCAGTTGATTTAAAAAATGAGTTGATCCTGAACGAATCCAAAATGAGCTAAATCTAAGCAGAGCCAAAATAATTACATATAAATAAGTCGAGTTTGTTGAACTTGTTCTCAAATGAGCCTAAAAAAATTATTTAAATTGAACTCGAACTAAGTTCAAGTAGCTTAGTTTGATTATTAGTCTTATACTAGTATGAAATTGACTTTAAAATGAATTTATATACTCCGATGTTTTGGATTTAACTGTCATTGGTAATTTTAATATTTTATTGATACATATATTCAGGTATGCAGCGTTCATTTTGTATGGATAAATTGGTTCCTTGTTATGAAAAACAAAGAGAAACCTAAAATATGAATGAGAGCATAGAAATTAATTAGCACACCTCATTATTGAAAAATATTATCTTTTCATAGTTCACCGACTCTTAAATTTTAACAAACTTTGTTCAAAGTCATATAAAAATAAACTACAAAATTTAAAATCCAAGGGGGTGTAAGTGTAATTTCTCTTCACTATAATGAACAAAGATTTTTTTTTTTCCTGGCCAGCTATGAACATCGAAATTATAGAAAAGCTAAAACGAAATGGAAAAAAGGAAAAGCACAGAGGAAAAAGAAAAGCCCCGTACTTAAAATGAGTATGAATAAAAGCTGAAGCTGAAGCATTTCAATCTCGTGGTTTCTGCTTTCCTTCTTGTCTAAGCAACAGGTACTTCTATCTTCTAGTTACTGCCGTTTAATTTATTTTTTTCTTTTTGGAGTTTTGATTCTATGAATCTCTTCTGTTTTACCTCATTGTTTGCTTTTTTTGGGTAATGGGTCTGTAGTTCATATTGATTTCCTCTAAAAAATTCATATTTTGGTCTTCAATTCGGATTTTTTCTTTGCCTCGTTTCATGGTTGAGCCCATGATTTGAGGTAAACTTTTATTTTTTTTGATTGTGTGTGTGTGTGATTTGGGCTAGTGTTGGTTGCTAATAAAAAAGTTTTTAAGAAGTTATAGCAAATTTTTTTTTTATTTTTTTTTGTAGAAAGAAGTAATAGACTAATAGCAATTCGAATCTTGAATTTGTAGTTACTTGGAACCAAAGCGAAGTCAAAATTTTTATTTGGCTGATGAGCCTAGTAAGAAATTTGGGTTTGATTGACAACTGATTTGTATTTCTCCAAAAAGAAAAAAAAAAAAAAAAAAAAAGAGCAGCAAAGGTGCCAAAGTTTTGTTTAATTACTTCTCCATTTTTCTCGGAAACCAAACAAAAGTTACATTGTTAGTGGATAGAAGTGATGCTATTGATGTACCTACACTTCCCACTTGAATGTTTGTTAAAGATCGGATTAAACTTCTACATGGCGTATCACCTTATATTGTTTAGAGCACATCTTAGGCCCTGCTGACTCTTGTACTAGACAGTGGGTAGTTAGTGTTTCATCTAGTTAAGAGGTTCGAGTTTTTAAAGCTTTTTTCTTTGGTTTGCCTTTCTTGTTTTCTTATTGAAACTTACAGTGACTCCGAGGGAAAGGCTCGAAAGGCAGAGTCAATACCGGAATCTTAATCATATAACAGATCAATTCAGGTAAACTGGCTGATAAGACAAGAAGGCAATGTTTGAGTTTTTAAAGCTTCTTTCTTTGGTTTGTCTTTCTTGTTTTCTTTTTCTCTGGGAGGATTAATGTTACAATTTTATTTTATTTCTCTTCAGAGTATGCATTGCATTTACATATGTTTTCAAATAAAGATAGAGTTTTTAGTATTACGTTGCTACCTTCGAATACTATGAGGAGAACTCTCTAGGATTTCATCTCAAACAGACATTTTAGTCCTTTTCTGCTGCTCAGAATCACTTTAACAGTGTTGAGATTTGCAAATTTTGCTTGCTAGTTGCAACATATGTGCAATTTTTTGTGGTCTTGTTTTGTGTTGCTCAACTTTGTAATTAGGCCATTGATCAAGCAATAATTCATAAAATTCAGGCTTGAAAAATGTCATTGTAATCACCCTTAGCTTAAGTGTATTACCATGACCCATATCTAAGTGATGGAACATAAATGAAACTCTTTTATCAACAATGTACTGAAAAATTGGGCAGCCCAGTGCACAAGATTACTCCAATCACAGGGATTGGGAGGATTAGAAGTGCGCAGGCTTGCATGCGAAGAGACATAGTGGCATGACCATAAATTTCTTTGTCCAATAATGGGTGAATCAGCTTGAATATTCTCACTCCTAGTTAAGAGTGATGCATCCCTTCTATTATATATTCATCATCCTAAAGCACACATTCTAATCCCATAGTAGTAGATCACTGATGCATTATAGTGAGGTTGGGTTTTACGGCATATGTTCAGCAGCCCTATTATCACAAGCTTGAAGCCGGATACGGTTAGGTCACGATACTCCTATTTATGTGTTGTCCGTCAAATTAGGTGCTATATGTATTATGTGTGTAAATATATTAATTTTTATAGGAAAATCATTACTTTATGGTGAACAAATCTCATGTCTACTGCTGTAACATTAATTTTTAGAATAGTGGGTCATTGGACTTAAGTATCATCCATTTAATTAAATAAAGTGCGATATTTTGACATAATCGCAATAATTTTTTCGTCAATTAAATTTCTCTTCTCTAGTAAAGATGTTCATGCATCTTCTTTTATGCATTTTGTATTGTATTAGATAATCTTCTGATAAATTTTTTAATTTTGTTTGTTACATATAAGCAAGTGTTCAAGAAGTATCGACCACATTTTGTTTAAGTCAAAGATCGGCTTTAGAAATGTTGGAGACGTCCCCAACGGAGTGTTAGACACATGTTCAAAATTAAGAGTTTATCTTTAACTATAGACACAACTGAAAGAGTATCGGACAATGTCCTAGAATATTTGTGAAGTGTCGATGTCTGACATAGACAGGCCACATTCTTCGAGTGCCCGTGGATCTTAGTTAAATCGAATTTGAAGTTGAGGTAATCTTGGGCTAGCCTATTTCCCTAATTTAATCTGTAGTGTGTTTAAACTTGAGATTACGCTGCTTGCAGACTCAAATTTACTTATCTAGTTTAGTTCCATACGGAGGTGTGGGCGGTGTGGATCGAAGTTCGGATTCATTGCTTTAGGCCTTGCTGAATTTGGTTGGTGATGATATGAATTCTAACCCTTTTGCTAATAAATATATGCACCTCATAGCAAGATGTTTATTTTATAATACAATTCCTCTTTAATAAGGTGTATATCGCCTGTTGCAGCAGTTGTCATCTTCATTGCAGTTGTCCTTTTATTGTTCTTTAAGTTTTATTTGTTGAAGCTATAAAGTTTCATTCTGAATATGGTTTTAGTTTACAATTGGTGGAAGTTCATTTTTATGTTGATAATTTTGGTAATAATTGGTGGGCATTAAGTAGTAGGTCTCATCAGCGGAAGTGGTATGCAGCTGGTAACTGAATGATAGTTTCATGCGTATCAATGACATGACACAATTGTATTGCAGATATTGCCGCATACTGTTCATAGAAACTCTATTATCATTTACATTTACTCCCAAGACTTACTTTTGTTATAGCCAATGCAGCATAATTAGTATCTCATAATATGTGTTGGACGCATTTTATTACGATAGCAGACCAGTTCTGGATGCATTTTAGGCTGTTAATTTTAGTAGTGGTTTAAAGTAAAGGGCATCTCTGATGAGCAATGCACAAATGTCACTGGCTTCTTGCTGTCAGTATCCTAAATATATCATGTTGCATATAGCATATAAATCATTATTTGATTCCACTCAGCACTACTAGGATGGTGATAGAAAATTAATTGCTATTGCATTGCATGCATAAGAGGCTTATCTTGAAGTTGTGCTTGCTTGATCAAGTTCGATTTTCAAAGTAGGTTTTAGTCTGATATTTGGAAATTATCTTTAAGCTGTGTGTCTACTTGGTTGATTTAAATACAAACCACCTGGTTTCAGTTATGCTAAATTTGCTCCCCTAATGTTACAAATGTTCTTACTTTGTGCTATCTTTCACATCCAGTAATAAGGAACAATGGCAGCTGAGCTTGTCAGTTCTGCAACAAGTGACAAATTGGCTGAAATGGATTGGATGAAAAACATTGAAATTTGTGAATTCGTTGCTCGTGATCATAGGTACAGATTTGTTATAGCTTTTTCGTGTATTTGGATGTGATTGTAATTGATGTATAGTAGTTTCAATTGATTATGTGTTATATTTCTTGAAATCTAATACAAACCGACAGCCATGGGAGGAAGAAGAAGAAGAAGAAGAAAGAAAATATGGCTGGAAAAGAGAAAGCAAGAATTGAATTCCCTCCCATGCATTCTCCTATGTATACTAACTCAACCGCAAGGACATAAATACCCTCGAAGGCATATGAATTATAAGAGACATATTAAACACTCCCTTCACGATGTTGCACATGCCCGTCTTTCTTAATATATCATGAAATTTGTTTTTCGGCCTTCTTAAGTTATCACGAAATTTGTTTTTGGAACTCCCTTGTCTCATTGTCAGCAAGTTGGTCTTCATCCTTCACATTAGGAGTGCAAATCAAGCCAGCTTTCAACTTATCTTCAATAAAATGTCTATCAATCTCGATGTGCTTAGTTTGGTCATATTAAACTGGATTATGAGCATTATTGATTGTTGCTTTATTGTCATAGTATACTCTCGTTGGGTCTTTATAATTGAAATGAAATTGTTTCTACAGTATGTTCACCCGAAGTAACTTATTGGCGCATAAATGCCATAATTCTGACCTTTGTCTTTGCACTAGATTTACTCGCCATATTTTGCTTCTTGCTATGCCATGTCACTAGATTACGTTCCAAAAAAGTGCAATTACCGGACATAGATCCAAGACGAGTGACCGAACCAGCCCAATCTGTATATGTTTATACTTCCACTCCCAAGTGGTCATGTCCTCAAATTGAAAATCTTTCCTTAAATTGACAGATAATTCGATGATCTGTCTCTAAATGTAACTCTGGAGGGGAATGCATAAGCTAACTCTTCACACTGACTGCATAGTCTATGCTTGGATAAGTGCGAGATAAATAAATGGACTTTCCAACCAAACCCTAATTTCTCCCCCTGTCAACCAAAGACACCTTCAATATCTTAATTTAACTTGTGATACTGCTTCACTGGAGTATAAATGGGTTTATACTTGAGCATACTTGTTGCCCTAAAGAGATACACATCAAATTTATGTAAAGCAAAAATAACCCTTTGGGATCTATCAACTTTAATACTTTGAAAGTACTTTAGGCGTCTCAAGTCTTATATCTTGAACTCTTTTGCAAGATAAGATTCAACTTCTACATCCCTTCAAGGTCATCTTCTGCTATATCAATGTCATGAATGTGAACAATGACAACAGTTACCTTGCCTTCTTGCAAAAGATGGATAAACAAGGTATAGTTCTCTTGATTTTGTCTATAGACATATCATAGCATAGCTCGAGTAAACCTCTTAAACCAATCTCTAGACAATTGTTTTAACCCATACAGTCCCTTATTCAGCCTGCACGCTTTGCCATTAAGTGAGAAATCATTTGTGCCTGGTGGAACATCCATAAACACTTCTCTCTCTAAAACTCGATGGAGGAACGCATTCTACACATCTAATAGTTAAAAAAACCAACCATGGTTCTTTGTAGCTAAAGAGTGTAGAACATAGACAGAGTTCATCTTCGCAGTTGGAGTAAATGTCTCGTAGTAATCCATCCCATAGGTTTGACGATGTTTCCTTTGGGCGAATTTCTGAATAGTTACAAAGCAAACCTAGTTTTGCAGCAGAATTTGAGTAACGCTGAATTCTTGGCTGAATATTGAGTTTAAAGAAACCCATTATTGATATGATTTTAAGCTGTTTATCGTTATAGATCCACTGTACTTCGTAGTGGCATTTTCATGCTCTTCATTATTTTGGGTGGTTGTCATTACACAGGCAAGCTAGAGATGTCATTAAAGCTATAAAAAAACGCCTGGGAAGTAAAAGTGTAAATACTCAGCTATTTGCTGTTATGGTGAGTGAACACCATATCCTACTATATTTCATCATTGCTTTATGAAATGTTAGTTCGTCTTTTTGTAAATACTGATCTTTATGATTATATGGAATGGATAGTCTGTCATTTACCCATTTAGGCTTATGAAGTATTCTCACAACATATTTGTGTTGCTTCTGCTGGTCTGTTATCTCTAAAGAATGATTTTGCAGTTGTTGGAGATGTTGATGAATAATATTGGAGAACCCATTCATAAGCAGGTGATTGATGTAGGGCTCCTCCCCATACTTGTCAAGATAGTGAAGAAAAAGGTATATTATTTTCTTCCTGTGTGATTCTTATTGTCAGGTGATTTCATTGGATTAGAGGTTAATTTTTTTCCTCATTTCATAGTCAGACCTGCCTGTACGAGAGAAGATATTTCTTCTTCTAGATGCCACACAGACATCTCTTGGTGGAGCTTCCGGGAGTTTCCCTCAGTATTACTCTGCATACTATGATCTGGTGGTAGGTACAGCTTCAACTGTGTTTTATTGATGATTCTAGTAGCTATTATTTCAGCACGACCTAATGGGCAAAGAGTGCTGGTCTATGAAGCACGGATTCTTCGACCGGGGTGGCATATCCATATTTGACACGTATTGGATATCGATACTCGTGAGATACTTACGAATACGTATCAGATACTTTCCTCATGTATCCTCAGATACGCATATCTCCACGATGAATACATTCACCTTATACTTAGTAAGGTGGGTTGTTGAGAAACCGTGAATCATACAAATGAATATTCCTCATTGACAAAATATTCATTTGGTTGGCTTGGGTAATGAGTTTTTATAGCTTATATTAAAGCTAATGAAGTCTCTTGAAATTAAATGCTAAGTAAAAATTAAGGACTCTAGAAGGGTGACACATCTTCAGTTTTAGAATTACATAGAATCTTGAATATAAAATACCAGTAGGCATTCCTATGTCAATAACATAAATTATTTTAGTTTGAATGTGTTTTATTTCTTAATCCCTCATATCCTTAGTGTTAAGATTCTACTCTAAAACCATCCGTCTTCATATAGAATATCTTGAGGTGTAGCTCTAGGATAATATGACCTTGTTGGTGCAGTATTAGTCCTTAATTTAGATTTTAACCCAATTTTATTAATTTTATTGGATTGTTGCATATCAAAGCAACGAATTTTGGAACTGTAGAATTTCAGCTAATTCTAAATCTGAATGTTCAGATTCAAAATTATTTTTAACTTGGGATAAAACATTAATTTTATTAACCATTGGCTACTTTTGTTTGTCATCTATTTTTTTATCAGTTGACTTGGTTTTTAGACCCATTAATCTATCTGGTAATGCATTTAAAAATTTATCATCAGATTTTATAAGATTTAATTTAAATCCTTCAAAATCTGGTGGTAGTTTTATATTTACTGCTTTCAATATTGGATCTTTTGATTTTATATCTAGTTTGTCAATTAAAACAATTGAATAAATAATTCTTTTAGAAAATTCAATGAAAACTTTAAAATTATTTAGTGATCGTGAGATCGCTAGACATAGGGAGAAATATCAATATCTCCATATTGGTTTAGTGCAAGTTGCATTAAAACTTTTAACCCTTTTGGGAACCAATATAAGTTTTATTCTAGCATTAAGAGATGCTAGATGTCTTGATTTTCAAAAATCTCTTATGGGAGTTATGGGGTCTAGTCTTAGTGTTGGCCCTGTTTATTTTAATTGTTTTTCAAATTTATCAGTATCTTTAACTGATAAAAATATAATGGAAGTTTTAATTTTAAATATCCAAACTTCTTGCTATAACTATATGGATGGTACTGAACCCATCAATATAGCTTATAGAATTGATAATAAGGTAATGAATATCTTAACTCCAAATTCAAAGTACCATAATAAAAAAGGTATTGCTACTTTAATTGAAACAAATTATATAAAAAATAGAATTGATCATAATAGAGCTATTACATGGGAAAACATTACTTTTCTAGAATTATGGAAACTACAATCTGTACTCCGTTCTCAACCTATAATTAATAAGGAAATTAATCAAATTTCACAAACCCCAGGTTTAACCAGAGAGGGCTTTTCAAATTGTTTCTCTGATTGTTCTTCATTAGAAGTTTCTAAGTATTTTTCAATAGCTTGTCTTTTAACTATTGTATCTGTAATTTAATCAATTAGATCAAGAATCATAGATTGAGATTTTGAAAAAACATTAATACTCAAACTATTCATGTCAAGTGTAGCCTTTAATAGTTTTGTTGAGCTTGATACGAAGAAAAACAGTTATTGCAATCATCACTACTATGACAATTTGATGAAATAGTAGAGTTGATTTCAAGGAGTTCATTATTACCCGAAGACAAAGAGAGAGAAGAGTCTTCCGTATTATTTAGTAAAATCTTGCATAATTGATCTATGAGATCATCATCTTGAATGATTTCATTGATCTTTTGTTTGGTTGAATATTTATTGGCATAATGGGCCGAATAGTAGCATTTAATTTTTTTAATATTCTTCTTTTGAGAAGATTTTCTTTTAAATTTTTTTCTTATGAAAAGGAACATTGTCTTCATATTTTTTCTTTTTTATTTTCCTATTAAATTTGAAAATATTTTTGAGTCTTATTAGACTTGAGTTTTGTAGAAGGACTTGGATCAAGATGATAAGTAAATTGATCACAAAATTCACTTAACTTTGTTCTTCCTTTTAGGCGTTGTCTTTGAAGTTGCGCTTTAAGATTAAGATCATTATATAAAGTCAAACCTTCATTGATGCATTTGCTGACTAATTCACCATAGGTGTATTGATTCCAAAGAATGATCATTCCTTCATTTTTATTTCTAAGTTTTATTCTTACTTTCTCCGCAAACAAAGAAAGAAGACTAGAAATGAATTTTTCTTTCCAAAAAATCACTATTAGCATCATGTCTTATCATGACATTGGTGAGATAAATGTCCTTATACCACCTAAGGACATAACTCTGAATGAATTTTTCTTTTCAAAAATCACTATTAGCATCATAACTTTGAATCTTCTTCAAATAAAGAAACCACAATTAATGATCTTAAATATGAGATCAATCAATTAAAATATGAAATTAAAGATCTTAAAAAAAGATTATCTTCTCTTGAGAGTTTTGAACAATCTCAAATAGAAGATCCACAAATTTCTGGAGACTGACCAATATCTTTTCTTCCTTAACCAAATTACATATAAAAAATGCATGGTTCTGAATAACGGTAACGGTCGTCGTAACGGTAACGGTAACGTCGTAACGGACACGGGTCATATCGGGCGTTACGTAACGGTAACGGATATCGAATATGTGAATTTTTTTTTTCAACTCACACCTCACCTAAAAATACATTTTTGCATTTTTCTACTCTAAAATCAAGTCAATATGAATATTTAATGATCACTAAAATGATATAGACATGTTTTTATTGATGGTATCATTATATAATCTTTAAAAAATGATCAAAGTTGTTAATATTTTTACTATGGGCTGTGTAAAATAAAAACTTTAAGAAAGGAAGAATATTGTTAGCCCATTTACTCAAACGACAATTAGCCCATTAATGATGGGCCTTGAATAAAATACTAATAGTAGCTCAATGGCCAGATAGAGAAAAAAACAAAAAAAAAAAAAATCAGAGAACCCAGTCGGTGCTTCGTCTTCTCCGCCCAGGCTTCCCCACTCCTCTCTATTTACTCCAATTCAAATTTCCACCACTTTCTCTTCTCCTCTATCTCCTCAAAACTCTTGAAATTCCATTCTCCCATGGCAACTCCATTAACAGTGGAAGTCCCAATATCAGTCCGGTGACTGGCCCTGCAAATCATGGTCTTCATCGGCTCCGGCGAAGCCGACATGGACCTCGAAACCTTGACGGACATTGCCATTGTCATCGGTGAAGTGAGACTCCTCCGGTAGGTGCTCAATCTGATTATTGTGTTGAAACGGAGGTGAAAAATTCTGTAGATCTGGTGCTTGCGATTCACAGGGCCTCTCGGGTTGTAACAGCCCGTATCGGTCAGATTTGACCCTTATCGGCCGTTACAGGGGTTACGGGCCGTTACGGCGCCGTCACGGCCGTTACGGACGTGAAATCCATTCTTACCGAAAAATCGGGGTGTAACGGAATCGTTAGCCTTCGTTACCGTTACGTAACGGCCGTTACGCACCGTAACGGCCGATTTTCAAAACCCTGAAAAAATGGTATGTTGAAATTACATTGGTAATCAACCAAGAATATGTTGTCAAAACTACTACACTTATTGACAGTGAGGCTGATATGAATTGTATTAAAGAAGGATTAATTCGTACTCAATACTTCGAAAAAATTACTCAAACTTTGAGTACTGATGATGGTTCAAAAATGAACATTCAATATAAATTAACTAATGTTTATATCTATAATCAAAGGGATGTGTATTTCTACATCTTTTATTCTTATTAAAAATCTTACTTATAATGTTATTTTGGATACTCTATTTTTAGCTCTTATTGAATCAATTGTTAAACAATCAACAAATTGTTTTTGAGTTTATTATTAAACAAGAAACAAATATTTTGAATCAGATCAAAGAAAAACAAATTAATTGGAAAATTCTAAATTCCAAGATAATCTAAACATTTGGCAAGAACAAATTGTTCGAGAAATATGCAGTACCATTCCTAACGCATTTTGAGAAAAGAAAAAACATATTATTTTCTTGCCTTATGAAATAGACTTGAAGGAGAAAAATATTCCCACTAAGGTAAGACCCACTCAAATGAATAAAAATTATTTGGAGCTCTGTAAACAAGAGATCCAATTTTTATTAGGAAAATCTATAATAAGAAAGAGCCATTCTCCTTAGAATTGTACAGCTTTTTATGTAAATAAAAATGCTGAAAAAGAAAGGAGAATGCCTCGATTAGTTATCAATTACAAACCTTTAAACAAGGTTTTAAAATGGATAAGGTATGTAATTCCAAATAAAAAAGATTTATTAGCTCGTTTGCATGATGCTATAATTTTTTCTTAATTTGATTGAAAATTTGAATTTTTGCAAATTCAAATTGTTGAAATTGATAGGTATAAAACTGCATTCACAGTTCTTTTTGGACACTATGAATGAAATGTTATGCCATTTGGCTTAAAAAATGCTCCTTCTGAATTTTAAAATATCATGAATGATATATTTACTCCTTATAATGCATTTTCTATTATTTATATTGATGATATACTTATCTTTTCAAAATCTATTGATCAACATTTTAAACATTTGAATATTTTTATTCAAGTGGTTAAAAGAAATGGATTAGTGGGTTCAGCCACAAAAATAAAACTTTTTCAAACAAATGTTCGTTTTCTTGGACATAATATTTGTAACGAAAAATTATCCCAATTGATAGAAGTATTGAATTTGCTTCTAAATTCTCGAATGAAATCAAGGATAAAAAGTAGCTTCAAAGATTTTTGGGCAATCTAGATTATTTATTTGATTTTTACAAAAACCTTGTTTAAGATACTTCTATTCTTTATCAAAGATTGAGGAAATTTTCTCCATAATGGATTTCTGAACATACTCAATATGTTTAGAAGATTAAGCTTAAAGCAAAACAATTGCCATGCTTGGCGTTAGCAAATCCCAATTGGGAAAAAATTGTTGAAATTGATGTCTCTAATAGAGGAGGATATGGAGGAATTCTTAAACAAAAGAATCCTCATTCAATTTGTGAAGAATTAGTACGTTTTCATTATGGTGTTTGAAAATGTATTAATAATTTCCAAGAAGAATTATTAAACCAAGAATTTTTATTAAGAATTGATTGCACTGCACCAAAAGAAGTTCTAAAAAAAATGTTAAGAATTTAACATCAAAACAATTATTTGCTAGATGACAAGCAATCATTTCTATTTATGATTTTAAAATTGAATATATCAAAGGTGAATCAAATTTTCTTCCTGACTTCCTAACAAGGAAATTTTTGTTACAAATGTGGTAAATTTGGCTATTATGCCAATAAATGTTCAACTAAATAAAAGATCAATGAAATCATTCAAGATGATGATCTCAAAGATCAATTATGTAAGATTTTGCCTAATGACTCGGAAGACTCTTCTTCCTCCTTACCTTCACATGATAATGAACTCCTTGAAATCAACTTCACTACTCCATCAAATTGTCAAAGTAGTGATCATTGCAATAAATTCTCTTCTTCGTGTCAAGCTCAACAAAACTATTATAATGCTATACTTGATATGAATGATTTGAGTATTAATGTTCTTTCAAAATCTCAATCTATGATTCTTAATCTAATTGATCAAATTATAGATCCAATAATTAAATGACAAGCTAAATATCAATATCTCCAATTCTCCATATTGGTTTATTGCAAGTTACATTAAAACCTTTAACCTTTTTGGGAACTGTTAAGAGCATTTATTATATTAGGGTTTACATTTATTGGAACTTGTCTTTAGTACATTTATTCGGTAACTATAAATACAAGTTGATAGTGGGAGGTAGGGTATGTTAAACCTCTCTTTACCACCCACATATTGTGTTAAGTTTATCTCTACTCTAAACTTAACATTGTATCAAAGCCATTAGGCCTAAGTTTAATTTGACATTAATAATCTTTTCTTTTCTTTTCTCCTTCTGTTTTCTTCTTTTCTATTCTGTGGAGCCTCTGTGAGAATTGTGTCCTGGTCTTATGCATCTCACGATTGGTGGGTGATGGGTTTGCACTGAAATCGTGCACCTAATAAGCTATTGGTGTTGATTGAAGCTGATGGTGTAGTGGTTGAATCATGGTGGTCGTGTGATTGTGGTGGTGGTGGTTGTGCCGACTTCTGTTGGTGATTTTGTAGATCTGGTGGTCGTAAGAGGTGTTATCAGAGTGCGTCGTTGCTCTCCCTTTTGACGGTGATGTATATCATCACTATGTTGTGACGTGAAAGTTCTCTGTGATCGTGTGGGGTGTTGCGTTATGGTTGTCGTGGGTGGCTGCCAGAGTTGGTGTGATCGTCGGAGTCTAGTTTTGACATGTGTGTGATCCACTGTTGGAGCTAGTTGAAATCCTTGCCGGGAAAAAGACGATTCCTATTGTCGGGTCGAATTGAGTATTTCACGGGGTGTGGCCTTAAATAATTCCCAAAGCCCAGTAACCCAGGATCAAGTCCAAGAAGTTTGATCCAACCCAAGAGATCTGATCCATCCAGTTCAGCTTAGGCCCAATTCGGCTTGGTCCAGCCCAGTTCGTTGGCAACCCAGTTTGTTCAGACCGGTTCAGCATCTCTTAGACCGGTTCAGTAGTTATCCAACTGGTTCATTCATGGTTCAACATCTCTCTAGTCCGTTCAGACTGGTTCAGCACTTTTTTGGCACGGTTCAGACTTGGTGAGTTGGTTCAGTCCGATTTAGCACCCTCCAGGCTGGTTTAGCAATGTCCTGGCTGGTTCAGCACTGTTTTTTAACGCTTCAGACTTGGGTCAGTCTATTTTAGTAGCTATCTAGTCGTCTCACCTTGGCTTGTGTATTTTTTGGCCAGTTTCGAGACTTCTTTGCGTCTGAATCATACTCCGATGACATTTCTTTATTGTTTCTGTAACTTTCTTTGGACTATTTTTCTGTGGTATAACTATGGCCTCTAAGGATGATGACCAGTCTGTTATTACTCCACCAGTGCCACTGACCTTTTCTCCTACGGTTCTCCTTAATGGTACCATGACCTCTGTTAAGCTCAATGAGACTAATTATGTTTTATGGTCACGATCAGTCTAAGTGTTTCTTAGGGGTGAAGACTTTAAGAAATAGTTAGTGGACACTAAACCTAAGGAAGGTACTCTTGGTTATGGTAGGTGGGAACAGAAATATGCTCAGATTATTTCATTGTTATTGAATAACATTGAGGCCAGTATTAGCTCTACTTTGCTTTATCTTGACACGGCCAAAGAAATTTGGGATCACTTGACCACCATGTATTCTGACACAGATAATTTCACTCGTGCATATGAGGTACGTAAACAATATTTTTGCCTAAAGTAGGATACTTTGGGTCTTGAGGATTATTATTCTCACGTTTGAGAGTTTGTGAGGAATTGAAGCTCTACCACCCATTCACTATTAATGCAACAATTTGTCAGAAACAACATGAGGATTTGAATGTTGTTTGTTTTCTGATGGGTTTGAAACCTGAATATAAGCCTATTCACTCTCAGATTTTAGGTGGCTCTAGTCTTCTATCTATCCTTGAGGTTTTCTCCCGTTTACAGTGTGCTACCTTGCCTAGTGGCTCCTTGGGCATTGCTCATGGCTTGCCCACTGACCGCTCAGCACTTGTTGTTCCTACTGATTACAGTGATTCCTTGAGGTGGCCGTGGCCATCACGGTGGCCATCGAGGACGAGGAGGCCATATTAGAGGTCGTGGAGGTTGGGCTGGTTCTCGTTCATGCACTCATTGTGGTTATGGAGGGCACACTGTTGATTATTATTGGGATTTACATGGCAAGCCTTCGGGCATTGCTAATCAAGTTTCCTATCAAGATAACACTTCCTCTCTAACTGTTTCTGTCCCTCGGTCGGCTCTATCTGACTCTGGATCTGTTACTCTTACACGAGAGAAGTATGCTCTGTTCCTGCCTCAACAGGTTATTCCATCTTCCTCCACTGCTATTTTTGCTCAGTCAGGTACCACTTCCACTTATCTACTGTCCTCCACTCGTAGTCCCTGTGTCATAGACTCTGGTGCTTCTGATTACAACTGGTTTGTCTGGTGTCTTTTCTACTTATTAGTCCGTTATTTTCCCACACTGTGTTGGTCTTGTAAAGTGTATTTCTTCTAAAGTTACAGGTATGGGGAGTACTCAATTTAGTGCTGATATGTCCTTATCATCCGTTTTATCCCTCCCCCCCCAATTTCCCTTGAGCTTACTTTTATCCCTCTTATTGTGTGTTTTAGGATTTTCAGATGAAGAGAAAGATTGGTACGGGGCATGAAGCTGGTGGTCTCTATTACTTTGACCCTAATACAAGTTACAACTCCTCGGGTCCTTCAGACTTCATCATCTCCCTTTGAGTGGCACTGTCGTCTTGATCATCCATTTCTCCAGAATCTGAAGCATCAAGTTCCTAGTCTTAGTCATGTGTCGTCCGTGTATTGTGAAGCTTGTAAACTTAGTAAGCATCACCGTGTGTCCTTTCAGTCTAGAGTCAATAACCATATGTTTAGTCCATTTGAATTAGTTCATTCTGATGTATGGAGTCTAATAAAGAATATTTCATCTAATAAATTTTCTTATTTTGTGTCATTTGTGGATGATTATTCTCGTGTGACTTGGTTATTTCTTTTTAAAATTCGTTCTGAATTATTTTATATATTTGAGACATTTCGTAAAGAAGTCAAAACTCAATATGGTTGTCGTATTCGTGTTTTACTTTATGATAATGCTCAGGAATATGAATCTGATCTTTTTTTATCTTATCTTCGTAAAACTAGCATTATTCATCATGTTTCCTGTGCATATACCTCTCAGTAGGATAGTGTTGCTAAGTTTAAGAACCAACATCTGTTGGAAGTTATCTGCATATTGTTATTCCAGATGCATGTTCCTCGTTGTTTTTGGAGTGATAATATTCTTACTGCTTGTCATCTTAGTAATCGCATGCCGTCTTCTGTGTGAAATAGGCAAAGTCCATATTTTGTTCCTATACCAAATACTCTCTTATTCACCCTAACCCCTAAAGTTTTTGGGTTTGTCTGTTATGTTCATAACTTGGGACCCGGGTTCGATAAACTTGATCCTCGCTCTGCCAAATGTGTCTTCCTTAGATACTCTCGCACACAGAAGGGGTATCGTTGCTTTAATTCCACTATTCGTTGGTATTTTACTAGTGCTGATGTCACTTTTGATGAAGTTGTTCTGTATTTTCCGGCTCTTGATCAGCCTCTGGATCTTGACTTTGGGCCATCCACTTCCCTACCGCCCCTTCCCTTATCGTCGGATACTCCGCTGCCTCTTGTGTTACCATCCACTTCTATGTTCCATATATATTCACGTCATGCACGATCATCAAATGAATTGCCCCTGTCGTCTCCGGATCCTAGTTTCCCAGGTACTTCCTACTCTTTACCTATTACTCTTCAGAAAGGTACTAGATCATGTGTTACTAAACATCCCATTACTAATTTTGTATCTTATAATGCCTTGTCTCCTGTCTTTTCTTGTTTTAGCTATCAACTGTTTCCTATCTCTATTCCTAAGACCTTATAGGGTGCGTTGTTTGATCCGGGTTGGAGGTAAGTTATGAAAGCGGAGATGGCTGCCTTACATCATAATAAGACTTTAGATCTTGTTCCCTTACCGTCGGGTAAATGGACTGTTGGTTGTCGTTGGGTGTATATTGTTAAATTTAATCCGGATGGTTTTGTTGAGCGTCTCAAAACCCACCTTGTTGCTAAGGGCTTCACTCAAACTTATGGTGTAGATTATGAGGAGACATTTTCACCTGTTGTCAAAATCTCCTCTGTTCGTGTCTTAATTTCTTTGGCTGGTAATCTTGGTTGACTCTTGTTTCAGTTAAATATCAAGAATGCCTTCTTACATGGTGCCTTGACTGAGGAGGTCTACATGGACCAACCACCTGGGTTTACTGGTCAGGGGGAATACTGTTAGAGTGTGTGCCGGCTAAAGAAATTTCTGTGTAGTTTGAGGCAGTCATCAAGGGCGTGGTTTGAAAAGTTTTCAGATGTAATATTAGAGTTTGGTCTTCTTCGATGTCAGACAGATCACTCTATCTTTCACAGACACACAGATGTTGGGTACACTTTATTGGTTGTTTATGTTGATGGTATTGTGATTACTGGTAATGATTATGAGGGTATTACCAAGTTAAAAGCATTCCTGCAAGATAGATTTCATACTAAGGATTTAGAAAAATTCCAATACTTCTTGGATATTGAAGTTCCTAGATTTAAGCAGGGTATTTGTCTGTTTTAGAGGAAATATGTACTCAATATGCTAGAAAAAGTAAGTTTACTGGGTGGCAGATCAATTGATGTCTCGAAGGATCCGAATCAGAAGTTGTTGATGGATGATGATGGTGCACCGTTTGAGAATACAAGTTGGTATCGCAGATTGATTGGGAAGCTTAATTATCTCACTATTACCCGACCAGATATTGCATGTGTAGTCACTGTGGTCAGTCAGTTTATGGGATGCCCTAGAATACCACATTGGGATGCAGTCATTCACATTCTTCGGTATCTCAAATGTATTCCTGGTATTTAGTTGTTATATCGAGCTAATGGGCATGTTAGAATGAATGAGTTTTTAGATGCTGATTGAGCTGGTTCTTCCTCTGATCGGAGATCAACCACGGATTATTATACTTTCTTGGGAGGAAATGTTGTTTCATACAAAAGTAAGAAGCAAACAGTTGTAGCACGATCGAGTATTGAGGCCGAGTATAGAGTTATGACATATACAACTAGTGAGTTGACATGGTTATTACACTTCCTTCGGGAAATTAATTTTCCAGTTCAACTTGCTTTACAGTTATTCTCTGATAATCAGACAGCTCTTCATATTGCTGTCAATCTAGTGTTTCATGAGATGACCAAATACATTGAAGTTGACTGTCATTTTATTCGAGACAAGATACTAAATGGAGATATTAAAACTCCCTTTGTGAGATTTGAGGTTCAACTTCCAGACATGTTCACCAAAGCATTGAGTCGTACTCGTCTTACAGCTATCTGTTTCAAGCTTAAATTATATAATTTATATCGTCTAGCTTCAGGGGAGCGTTGAGAGTGTTATTATATTAGGGTTTACATTTATTGTAATATGTATACCTCACAGAGGGTATACTTGTCTTTAGTACATTTCTTTAATAACTATAAATACAAGTTGATAGTGAGAGGTAGGGTATGTTAAACCTCTCTTTGCCTCTCCCATATTGTGTGAAGTCTGTCTCTACTCTAAACTTAACAGGAACCAATGCAAGTTTTATTCTAGTATTAAGAAATACTAGATGTCTTGATTTTCTACAATCTCTTATGGGAGTTATGAAGTCTAGCTTTAGTACTGGCCCTGTTTATTTTACTTGTTTTCCAAATTTATCAGTATCTTTAACTGATAGAAATATAATGAAAGTTTTAACTTTAAATTTCCAAACTTATGGCTATAAGGACACATATATATATATAGACATATCTTAGCGGTATCGGTATCTTACTTTTTAAAATTTTGTGTATCCGTATTGTGTCGTACCTATATCCGTATCCGTGCTTCCTAGCTGCTGGTCAATAGTGTGCAGGGTAACTATAGTAAAACCTAGGTCAGCTTTCTGGCCCGCTAGATGAAAATTTTGTTGGAATACTTCTAATTGGAAATCTTTAGACTCGAAATTTTAGAATTAAAAAAAATTGCATTGACACATTGCAGGTATGAACTGTGTCCAGCTCAATAGAGTTGGGGTTATTATCATTTGTTGTGTAGAGTGGATTTTCCTTGACCTGATAGATGATCTCCTATTTAGGGGGTGGTGGAAAACTCTATTGGGCCGTTATTTTATCAATTTTTAGGGGTTTTTAAATATTCATATTTTTTATTAAACTTAACGTATGTTATGAAATCTTATGCTGCTATAAAATGTAATAAAGGCAAGTCAACATAATTCCTACAATCAAATCATGTTTACTTGAAACATCTCATATCCTCCTTGATTTTATCCTTATGATCATTGAAGTCTTTTCTTATGTATACTATGTCTCTCTTCCCCTAGCTATTCCTCGTATTAGTTTATTGATATGTTCCTAAAATTAACTACAAATATGTTCATATGATTCTGCGTAGGGTGCATAAGCACTAGTAATATTAGTTAGGTATATCCTATTATAAGTCCCTTTTTAACTTCTGGAAAAAATATTATTTTCTCCAATTTTCCAAGAAAAATTATTGGTTCCTATTTAAGGTTTGAATCCGTTAGTATTCCAACTCGGGTTCTATATCCATCTGTTCTCGAACAATAGAGCTTGTATTGTATATTTTCCTTGTTTACTCTCCGCCCCAATTCTATTTTTGTGATTATGCTATATTCAAGGAACAAAATTTCGTTTTGAGGCATTTTTGTTTGTGTTCTCAATTGGAAACATTTCGAAAACAAAATGGAAATAGAGAAAAAAAATTGAATTTTTTGTTTATGAAACATTTCAAAAAATAGCGATTCGATATTCAATCACTGATTTGTTTTGATTTACATGAAAACCAACAAAAACAATACGAAATTTCATCCATGACTATATTGACTTTTCAGCAGAGTTTCAACAAGCAGCATTCCTTTATATCCTAGACTCGAACTTAAATTTAGTATGCTGGACAAGCTTCTTTAGTCAAGCTCATCTGGTGTGATACAAACACCTTTGCACATTTTGCATTGTAGTTGGGGGACAAAAGTGCAGCTCTACATACCCATTTGTGAAACTCCGGGCACAGGTGCAACAAGTTGCTCAAGTGGAACATTAGATGTTTATGCATACATTTTTCAACTCATGTTTATACATCTGACAAACTTTACATTGATTATCAGCTACTTCTGGCAAGCTGCCTCCTTTATTTGTGCTTGGGACTGAATATGCAAAAAAAAAAAAAGCAGCAGCATTAAGCACGACACAAATGGATGAATCTAAAACATATTGCAACATAGCCAACTGCTTTTGGTTGGTAAAATGAAGCGACACAGTTAACACAGTAGAATTGAGTCATACAATCAATTCCCTGTCATTAGATCGTTCTGTTACTTTGGTCTGAGGATTATTGTTTATATGTACATATCTTTAAATGATATGTCAGTCTAGCTGCAGAACAGAAACAAAATTTAGAAAGCCTGAGGTGGAGGACAAGTATAAATATCACATAATGCCTTGCAGAATTCGCGTAAATATTGGGTAAAATTCCATTTTACTTGCAGCATAGTTTGTGCTGTATTGCAATATTAGCAACATTTTTATGATATGTTGAGAATTGTACTTTAAACTTCTCATAGATGTTGCAGGGCCGGTAACCAATATGCTTCATATCTATTCTTAATTCATTGGTGACATGTCAACAGATTAGTAATTGCAAAACTTTTGGGACGTTGGGGGAATTAATTGCTATTGTCAAAGGTTATTTTGCCGATTTTGACATTTATCTTATATTCATAGAATTTGAACGTGGTATTGATATCAAAGAGCTGCATGCCAGTATCCAACATAAATGTCATGGAATTTCCGAGTTTTGGTTACATGGTATATTAATATTGGAGGCAGTTTAATCCACGTTTTACTCTGTTTTAACCTAGTACCTCTTAGCGGAGTAGAATGGTGAGATCTTGTAATCTTGGAGACAGATATTGCCTCCTCATTACTACAATATGTTAGTTACAGTCCCTCTATCTCTAAAATCTATTACATTACTGTCTTGTATTGGAAACATAAGCATACAGGTAAGGTCTTAATTGGACATGTTTCTATTTTCAAGCCTGCCTTGTATGTAGATTGCATGCCATATGAGCTCGTTATCTTTCAATTACTGTTCCTGTTCCTGCATGATATCTTCATGTAAGGTGTTTTCTGGTGGTAGCTGAAAATTTACGGTTATTACTTTTATAATTTTGAAACCTTCATCAAGTGTGCCCTTTTCAGAGTGCCGGGGTGCAATTTCCTCAAAGACCTAATGTTATCCCAAGTAGTCATCCTACTTCAAACATGAGTAAAGATAATTCAACTGACGGCGAGGTTGTTGCTTCTCGACATGACAGGAATGCACCACAAGCAGAGACTCAGATTGCTCCTGAATCTAGGTAGCTCTTGCTATGTTTATAATTGACTTTTTGGACTCTATGTCCCTCGTACTGTCCTGAGAAGGAAAACTGTTAGTCTATTCTCCTCTTTATCTTTCTGTTCACATCCGCACACACACTGCAGATTTTTTACTACTATTGCATTTTTATAAAGTAATTTAAGTTGTGGTTTATGCTATGCCCCTACCTCATAAAGTTGATTCATTGTAGTGTCTTATGTGCCCACAATGACAGTCTCTCCCATTTTATTCTGTCTATACACGCCCATCGATTTGGGGAACTTCTTAGTGGAAATCAATATTGTAGCCCGTGTATGTGCGTATCTTACACCTGTTAAGCTTGTTGCATTGCTGTTAGTTTTGCTTTGAAGTATATTACTTGGCAGATTTTCAGTCTCCAGGTTTTTTTGTGTCTAAGATTGACCTACTTTGAAATGTATTATTGGTTTAGAAAAGAAACAGAAACTAAAAGAAAAATGAGCAGTGGTCCTGATTTAAGTTGATCTCAAAAGTACATGTAACCAATGTACTATTTGTGATTCAGATTTTAAATTTTGTATCGATGTTATATTATTAAGGGACAAATATGACTTAGTCTGTTGGTATCTCCCACATAGGCATAATCCACAACTGCGTAAATTAACTACTCTCAATCCCAAAAACTACTCTCACTGTTATCAAACAAGAAGCCCCTATATTTCAATAATAACAATGAGGTCTCCTGAATTTTGTAATAGGAAAACCTCTTGAATAATTACATGGGTACTCCTTATTTGAGCAACGCCATAAAATTTCTTGAGATTTCCCTATCGTAACAAAAGTATACTTCTTGAGATTGCAGATTTGTTGTATGTGCCACGAGTTCATTAGTTTCAAATGTTTCATTGTAATTCTTTTTTCTTGGTAAGTTGACAGGCTCATATTAGGTTTTTCAAGTTCCTATGTTGGTCTCTTCCACATCCAGGATCTCCCTAAGGTCATCCTTTCCTGAAAACCAAAAGCTCGAATTTCTTTCGATTAAGAACAAATTTAGCATGTCTGGTTTTGGATATATAGGCAGTTTGTGCTAGCATCAAGAAATGAGTTGGTGTCTGGTGGAATGTTATGGTAGACGGAACTGTACATTAAAATATTCTTTGCGTCCCCTAGAAAGTTGATTTGTCATGTTACAGCAGTTGATTTTCAAATGATGTGAGACCTTTGTTCATAATTTGGACATGTTTTATGCCATACTTATGCCTTTGTAGTTATTTTTGTACCCATGGTGAAGAAATCCCTGAAACATGAAAACTTCTTCTTACCTGCTTTTAAACAAATCCTTAATTTATCAATTTCATACAGTATAATTCAGAAGGCTGGTGCTGCGTTAGATGTTCTAAGGGAAGTCCTTGGTGCCGTTGATGCTCAACATCCTGAGGTATCTTCATGGGTAGCACAAATGATTGTTATATTGACTTCAACTACAAATGATTTAAATTATTGTTTTTGTATTTTCAGTGTGACATGTCATTACACACCAAACAAAATAAATATCCGTTCTAATTGCTTGAGGCGGGATATATGAATCCTTTTTCACCATTCCTGCGCCCTTACTTTCAATAGGATTCATGCTCATACGCGCTCCTAACATTATCCTCCTCCTTTGTCGGGTTTGGGATTTGTTGTGTTATATTAAGCACATCACAAATGGAGTTATCACAGAATATTCAGTTTTCTCCCATGAAATACTTGTGTAAATGACTACTTCGATTCAGTACTTCTGTAATGAGTGTGTTTGGGAACAAGATTCATAAGTTAATGGAGTTGAAGTTACAGTTTCTGAAAAAATGAAACACGTATTTTCCAGATAGAATATATGTCATACCTAATTAGTCTAATACATTTTTGATATGGCTGAAACTGTTAAATTCTAGATGGTGCATGCTGTTAGAGTCTAGACTCTAGAGGAAATAATTAGATTCAGGTTAGCAGAAGCATACAAGGTTTAGCCTTACCGACATGTGTTATAATTGATATTCTGTGGACAGCATCATTGACGTGGCATAAGTAATGCCATCTGGTATGTGCTTATTGGGTTTTAGGTTATTGGGAAGAGTGAGATCTTTTTGGCCTTATCACCTTAGTATGACAAATCAGATCTCTCATGAGTTCTTGATATGAGTGATTTTGGTGTCAAAAGTAACTGTTTTAAAGTGTCAGTACAACTTACAAGCAACTAAATTCAACAAAGCTTTCTGTGCAGTTTTGAAATGATTATACTGTTCATGATTTGGCCTGTTTACTTCACTATTGAGTTTCAGAATTTCAATCGTATTTTTGCTTGTATTATTTTCTTTGACTTCAATTTTGTCATCCTTTTAGGGAGCAAAAGATGAGTTCACCCTGGATCTTGTGGAACAATGTTCATTCCAAAAGCAACAAGTAATGCATCTTGCAATGACTTCTCGGTAATGCCTCATTATGCATATATTTATTCCAGCAACTTAATATTGATTATTCAAATTGCTAGTTTTCTTGTTACTTATTGCCTCCATGCAATGTCAGTTTATATGAACTGTGGTTGTGACTAACTAGATCGGTGCGAAGAAACCATGAAATAAGCATAAAGTTCAAAGAATTAGTTCACAAATACCTTAGGGATACTTATCGAGCACACTGATTGGGCTGTCAAGAAAGCATCTGTCTGTATGTGGATTGTGGATGCTCATTCTTATTGGTTTGAATATATTGATAGTTTAGAGACACAGAAGCAATTGTTTCCTTTTTCTGGACCACCTACCTTCATTGGTGCATGTGTGTGCTTGCACTTGTATATGTATGTGAATGTCTATCTGTGTGCGCATTTCCATGTTCTGCTGTGTGTTGAGGGGCTTGGCAATTGTTTTATGCAAAACATTCTTGATACCACAAATGTCTAAAGTAACGCCGATGTGTTATTTAAACACTTAAATGGGTCCTTGGAGGAATAATTACTCAATCAAAGGCCTTTTGCACACTTGCACGGGTCAGGTTGAAGTTCAAAGTTAGATGGGGATTACTCCCTCAAACAAAGTATGAAGCTGTGGTCAGTCTGTGGCAGTCCATCATATGTGTTTGTCTTTGACTCGGCAGCAATAACTGTTAGTTATTCAGCTATGACCTTATTTTCAATGGCTGTCTAGCTCACGTGGCCATTGAACTACCGGCCAAGATGCACACAAACCTAGGAGAGCGGAGTGGTGGCATGCTGATGTCAAGAAGCAAAAACTGGATTTTCAATGGAGTGATACTGTAGGTGGCATGGCAATTCAGGAGTGAGGGCATACTTATTTTGTCTCAGTTTTTGTTTTTCAATGGCTGTCTAGCTCACGTGGCCATTGATCTACCGGCCAAGATGCACACAAACCTAGGAGAGCAGAGTGGTGGCGTGCCGATGTCAAGAAGCAAAAACTGGATTTTCAATGGAGTGATACTGTAGGTGGCATGGCAATTCAGGAGTGAGGGCATACTTATTTTGTCTTAGTTTTTGTGTATTCTTTTATTGGTGTATTTGTGGTTGTGATAGTGGAAGCCCATATATCCATATTTGATTTCTATGTATCTAGTGTGGGGTAGGTTGGGGTGGGGGTGGTTCTACTGGTAGGGCTTGGTGTTTGTGGTTTTGCATATGTATCAAGAGGGAGACTGATACTGAGAGAGAAGAGCAGTGTTTGTGGTAGTGGTGACAATTTGTCGCTCGTTACAATGGTGGTGGAGGGTGGTCCAATTCTAAAGTTTAATGATGGACCAGGTGGTGGTGATGCCATTGGTAGGGTTAGGATTTTGGAACCGATGGATGGTGGTATGTGTTAGTGATTATTAGTTCCAAAATTGAGGTGGTTGGTGATGGTAGTGTGGAGATGATGGGACATAGTTTTAGTTGGAGAAAACTAATTTATGCAACAAATTAGATTTGGTCCGAATCGAGGTACAAAATTGACCTAATTAATAAATTTATTAAGTTGTGGCTGCATCTGGGGATAAATTTGTCTTAGTTAATGGAATATATTAGATTTGACTGCATTTGGGAAAATAATTAACTTAGTTGAATATGCAAAATAGGTGTTAGGGTTTGAGAAAGAAAGAGCAAAGAGAAAGAGAGAGAGCGTGGTTGAGAAATAATAATCTTAGAGTGTTTGCAATGTTGCTCGACATCCTCTTATTTATATTAGACTATGATTGAGGATAATTACAATATTACCCTAATATTGAACCATTATAAATAATATGACATAAAAAAAAAACTCGTAACACTCCCCCTCAAAATAGAGTATAAAGATAAAAAATGTTCAATTTGGATCAAAGGTCATTGAAGGCAAACCGAGGGAATGGTTTTGTAAATATGTCACCCAACTGATCACTAGATTTGATATGCGGAGTGACAATCTCCGTTGGCACCAAAAAATTTGGAATAAAGTGACAATTCACTTCAATTTACTTAGTACGCGCATGAAATACTGAATTATTGGCAATGAAAATAGCAGTTTGATTGTCATAGTGCATCTTTATAGGAAAATGCACATTAATACCCATCTCACGGAGGAAAGAGCGAACCCACAACATCTCATATGCAGTATAAGTCATAGCACTATACTAAACCTCCGCACTAGATTGTGTAACTACATTCTGGTTCTTATTGTACCAAGTAACAATATTGTCACCAAAAAACATATAATGACCTATATTGGATTGTCTAATTGATGAGGACTGATGATATAATTAATTATTTTCATAGTGCTCCTTTCAAATATCGAAGAATATGACAAATAGTCCCTAATAGGGCTTCTGAATAGCATGCATGAACTTACTAATCACACCGACAACATAAGTGATATCAGGACGCGTAATTGTGATATAAATAAACTTATCGACCAACTTTCGATAACGGCCTGTGTCACTAAACACTTCTCCACTCTCGGCATCTAGCTTGATTGTAGAGTCCATGGAAGTATCGACTCAACATGCACCAAAAGTATCGGTTTTAGATAGTAAATTCAACACGTACTTCCTTTGGAACAAACAAATACCTTTCTTAGATCGAGCAATCTCAATTCCAAGAAAGTATCGAAGAAGACCTAAGTATTTGGTTTGAAATTACTTTCCCAAATAGTTTTTGAAGTGAGCAATACCATAAGAGTTATCACCACTAATAATAATATTATTAACATACACAATAAGAATAATAACACTTTTAGGAGAACGTCGTATGAAAACTGAATGATCTGACATTGAGAGCTGAAAGTCATTCTAAAGTACAACAACATTGAATTTATCAAACCATGGTTGTGGTGATTGTTTCAGTCCATACAACGCTTTCTTCAAATGACATATTAATTGTTCCTTCCTAGAAACAACATATCTTCAAGGCTGAACCATATATACTTCCTCTTGTAGATCTCCGTACAAGAAAGTATTCTTTATGTTCAGCCGATACAAAGGCCAGTCAAAATTAACTGCAACAGAAATAAGAACTCCATAAAATTAAGGCGAGCAACCAGGGAGAAGATGTTATAGTAATCCAAACCATATGCTTGAGTGTAGCATTTGGAAACTAACTATGCCTTCAAATGTTCAATAAAGTCATATAGACGGTATTTCACAGTGTACACCCAATGACAACTGATTGGTTGTTTACCAGGAGGAAAAGGAGTGAGATCCAATATTTGATTCTCATGAAAGGTTTTCATTTCCTCATTCATAGCTAGCTTCCATCCCGAAGAAGCTAGTGTCTGTGTCAAAGAGCTAGGAACAACTATAGATGACAATGAGGATGCAAAATAACGAAAAGATGAGGAAAGCCAATGAAAAGAGGCAATTAAAAATGGGATGTTAGGTGCAAGTACACAAGTACCTTTCCACAATGCAATAGTTAAATCAGAAGGATCAACTCAGGAAGTAGAACCTCAGGAGAATTAGGTGTTTGGTTGTGGAGCTGGAGCACAAGGAACAATCTGCCAGTCTGTGGAACGATGGTGAATCTATAATGGAAGAGCATAAATAGTAGAAGAAGAAGTAGAAAACACACAATCTGGTACAATTGAACAACAAGTGCTTCCCGACTAGGAAAGTCTAAATCTGCAGAAAGATTCTCACCAGACACAGAAAAGAAGGAGGAAGACTTGAAGAAGATAACATTAGCATTGACGTAATCGCTGAGCAACAGGGTCATAACAACGATAACCTTTCTGAGTACGAAAATACCCAAAAAGACTCTCTTAACTAGGGGAGTTGAAAGTTTATCATAAGCTGGACCAAGAAGATGGACATATGCAACACAGCTAAAACTACGTGGAGTTAAATCAAATTGTGGTGTATTGGGATAAAGGAACGAAAATGGAGATTTATTTTTTAAGATGGAAGTGGCATCCAATTAATAAGATAAATGGAAGCGACCCAATAAGGTTTTGGTACATGCATACTAAACATGAAGGTACGAGCAACATCCAATAAATGATGATATTTATGTTCTGCAACACCATTTTGTTGGGATGTGTGTGGATAAGTAGTCTGATAGACAAAACCATGGTCAGTACAAAAGGTATGCATAAAGGACTTAAAATACTCCACAACATTGTCAGAACGAAAAACTTTGATACGTTTATCATGTTAAACCATAATTTCAAAAAGTGACAAAAACCTTAAACAATTCAAAACGATCTTATTGTAAGTGTTGAAGTATAAATTCTTAAGTTACGCCATCTCCAATAGTTTAAATTTTTGGAGTTAATGGTGTATTAGAGTAGGAGGTCCTGAATCTCGTCGTCGCCTTAGTTATTAAAAAAATTTCATGCGCTAGGCCCAAAATCTATATTACACGTGGGGGCGTGATGAGTACAAATGCTTAAATTACACCCTCTCCAACAGTTTAAACTTTTGGAGGAGATAGTTATTTAATATGGTATCAGAATAAGATGTCATGTGTTCGAATCTCACCGTCACTCTAATTATTAAAAAACTTTCACGTGTTAGGCCCAAAAATCTAAACTGCATATGAGGGGCATATTGAAACATAAATACTTAAGTTACACCCTCTTCAATAGTTTATGCTTTTGGAGTAGATGGTTGACAGAGAAATCATCAACAAAGATTACAAAGTACTAAAAATAAAAAACGATCTTTTATTCTTGCAAGACCCCAAATGTTTGAGTGAACAATATCAAAAGGACTTAACTGATGGCTATGGGAAGTGCTAGGAAACGAATTTTGATTATACTTGCCTAATTGACAAGCCCCACAATAGAGGTTTTACGGTGAATGATGACCCAATCGCAAATGCCACTAGAGAAAAGACACGGTAACACTCAACGTAGGGATTGAATCTCGAGAATCCAAGTAATAAAGACCATTCTGATCATACTCCAAGGAAATCACCTTCATTTGAAGATCCTGAAAAATAAAAGAAGGCGGAAAAAATGCCATTGAACACTGTAAAACTTTGTTAATTTTTTTATTTTTATTTTTAAGAACAGATTTTATTCATACTAAAGGGTGAAAATACACTTAATGAGGGGAGACATATGAGCCTTACCCCTACAATACAATCTAGATACAGCATCTTCAACATAAATAAAAGAATAAAAAACAGGTTGCTTAACGCTTGTATAAAGCAAAACGAAAAAATCCAAAATAATTTTGGACTTTCACTTAGAAATTTAGAATGCTCTATAGATTCTAATAAAGAATTGAATGAATAAGTGTGTTTCTATCACAAAGGGCTTTGATTTGGCGTTGATCTTGCATTAGCGTTGATCTTGCGTTAGCAATAGTCAGGCCTGAGTTGGTAGTAAATTTGAGTAAGCGAATTCACTTGGAGCCCTGTCCCCAACCCCTTTATTTTCCATAAAATCTGCCACCGAGTTTGCCTCCCGAAAAATATGTACAATTTCAAAATCAAATCTTCTCAACAAAGCCAAAATCTGATCTAGTGCGTACCAATATTTCCAGGGAACTTGAATCTTTCCCTGAATCATTCTTAACAAAATTTGAGAATCATATTCAATAGTCAACCTGTAATCCACTAAACCAAATCTGTTGAATTGGTTGAGACCATCCCTCAATGCCTGCAATTCAGCTCCCATGTCAGTTCAGAGACCATAAAAATAGGAAGCTGCAAAAATCATCTGACCCCAATCGTTGCGTAGAACTGTTCCTCCACCAGACAGACTTGGGTTTCCTTTAGAAGCTCCATCTACATTGAGTTTAAGAATACCTTCTGAAGGATAATTCCAACAGACCCAAACAGTTTTCATCTTCACCAAAAAAGTAACTTGGACATTTTAAAAATTTAGAAGCTCTCTGCCTTGAAAGGAATCAACCACCTTTGGGTGAGCAACAAAAGCTTGAAGCTTTATAATGCTCAGAATTTTCAAAACAATAGATGAGGTAAGAAGCTTAGAGCCTTTTTCCGAAGCTGCCAAAATATAATTAAAGGAGTTCCTCTAATCACTTCTTGACTTAGAGATAGCTTTTTGAAAATTCTCATTATCCTGAGAAATCTAAACAATGGATCATCATTTGCTATCAGCTGGAACCCCATTAGTGATGCTATCCTCCTCCACACTTTTGCAAAATCAGAATCTATGAAAAGATGAGAAGCTTCAGAATCTTTGAAACAAAAAACACATTTGCTTGCCAATGGAATGCCCAACTTTTGTATTCTGGAATCCAATGGTAAAGCATTTTTTAGAATTTTCCACCCAATTAATTGAGCACTCGGACAAATATTTTGCTTCCATATCACTTTAGCTGAAACACTCAACGGACCATGCTCCCTCACCAAATCCCAAGCAGATTTAACAGAAAATAATCCTGTTTCTTATGACTTCCATACTAACTGTTCTTTCCTCACAGCAGGCCATACATTCGATGAAATAATCTCATGAATGAGCTGATCATTTAACCATCATCTAACTCCATCTAATTTCCGCTCAGATTCACTAAATGCTTCAGAGATCTTTGGAAAATACTGAGGAACTTCATTCAATCTCAAAATCAAAGAGCCAATTCCTAACCAATTATCACATCAGAAGTCAGTATTTTCCCCAGAACCAACTTTCATTTGAGAATTAGACACCACCACTTCAAACCATGGGGCTAGAACTTTGAAACATTTTGAATAAGGTCTTCTTATACTACTAAAAATATGCTGGTTTTTAAGGTATTTTGCAGAAAAAACCTTTGACCATAATGAAGAAGCTTTAAGTAGGTTCCACACCTGTTTGATTCTAAAAGCCTTTTCAACATGTTCAAACCTTCTTAATCCTAACCCCCCCCCCCCCCCCCCCCCCCCCCTCCCTTTTGGAACTGTTATGTCCTTCCATGAACACCAAAGTCTCTTCTTCACCTCTGATTTGTTTGCCCAGATAAAAACTGCCATAGCAGAGTTCAGCCTAGTAATTATACCTTTTAGGAGATTAATGCAGGCCAACAAAAATGGATAGGACTAGCACTCAAAACTAATTTCACCAAAACGACCCTGCCCATATTAGATAGCATTCTAGAATATCAACCCTCCATTTTTGCCCTGAATTTTTGTACTACTTCAAAATAGATCAATTTTGTTCTCCCTTTGATGAGAGGACGTCCCAGATAAGAAAAATGAGAGTCTCTAATGGGAATGCTAGCAGCATTAACTAATACATTCGTTCTAGCTTGAGTAATTTTTGAAGATCAATACATTGAGCTTTTTTGTCTGTTTCACTTTCTGACCTGAAGCATTCTCATATTGATTAAGCTAGCAGATTGACCATGGATCGTTTGTAACCTCTCAGAAAAACCCAAGTGTCGCCTGCAAATAATAAATGTCTCAAAAGATTAGATAAAAATTTTGTTAACCGGCTCACAGATAACAAATTAAAAGGAAAGCGTGGAATAAATAATCCAGATGAAAGGGACATGGACGGAGTAGGATGGAGATCACCAGTCCCACGCACCAATTGAAAAAAATCATCAGCTAACACAATACCAGACACGTCTACACTAGCTCCTGAATCAATAATCCAAGATGATGAAGTTGATTGAGAGGCCACATACGTCGAATTACCTCTATTAGCCAACCCCGCAACAAAAGTTAACAACTGTAAATAGAGAGAATAAATGTTGGATAAGTAGAAGGCTGAGGCATGGTTGGAGCAGAGTCATCAAAGGCTTGATTAGCACAGGCAGATCTTCCATTCTTATCCCAACAATAATCCTCCGTATGTCTAGTGGTCCTATAATAATAACATTTTCACTTAGAACGATTACCATGACCTATACGACCACCACATCCTCATGACCAAGACCTCTACCACCACGATTACCACCTTTGCTTGGACAACGTTCACCACCACGACCACCATTACAGCCACAACTACTACCACCCATGAGTCTGCGAAGCACGGTGAAGTAGAGAATAAGCATTGACAGCAGTCGAAAGTTTCTCACTAGCTAAAATTTGGCCTTTAAACACACCATATTCATAATTGAGTCTGCGAAGCACGGTGAAATAGAGAATAAGCATTGACAGCAGCCGAAAGTTTCTCACTAGCTAAAATCTGGCCTTTAAACACACCATACTCATAATTAAGACTAGATAATAACAAGACAGCCTGATAATAACAAGACAGCCTGAAACTCTTCACACTGACGGCACTGGATCTCCAAATCCTCACTCAACAACTGATAGAGCAAAAGGTCTTCCTATAAACATTTCAAAACACCATAATGTTCATCAAGAGACTTGTCACTTTGTTTGGTATTAAACAAATGCTCAACAACTCATAAATCGGGACACATTATGCTCTTAGGAATAGTGTCAAGAAGTTGAACATTAAAAGGCTAGAAGCTACATAAGGTTCCATATTAAGCCACAACCAAGTCGTTACGAAAAAATTCTTACTCCACCAATCTTCAAAATTCTTTGAGGTTGAAGGAGGAGGACTATTGGTTAAATACTTAACCTTTTTCTTTGCATGCAAAAATACCTTAATAACATGTGACCAGGAGTGGTAATTAATTCCATTCAACCTCACAGAAGTAACTTGACCGTCGATAGGGTGAGTTTTGATTTCTTCTAAGGAACTTTTGCTATCATCTGTAGCAGCCATAGAAAAATCCCAAACCAACAGGTACCAAGCAACCATAATAAACAACTATCCAAACCAAAAAATAACCACAAAGCAAGTGAAACACAACTCTTTGCAACCTAGAGCAATAAATCTCAACCAGTAAACTAGTACAGGCCAAGGAACCTCAATGCACAACCTAAAAAATGGAACCCAAGCCTCAGAACATAGCCTCAACACGTTGGGAACCAAGAAACCCAATGAAACAGTACACCCAGCCAAGAAAACTCAATGCTAACAGCCTCTAAACCACAAAAACAACTCAACAAAGGCATGAGTTGATCGCAGTTGACCCCGTATGCCCTAGTCGCACCTTTCAGGTGTGAAATGAGGTGTCGAAACAACTCTGATTGGTCTAGGTAATCAGATCGCAAAAATCAAAACCCTTTTTTTTCAAAAAAAAACATTCGGAAATAGAAAACACAATCCAAAAGACCTCAAAAAAATTGGCAACAATACCATAAATACTAGTAGGAGAAGTGGATCCTACCAATAGGCTTTGTCGTCGAAAAGGGCTGACATCTGCATGGCATCATTGTCACCAATGATGACGCCAGCAAAGAACAGATCCCTTTTTTTTCTAGAACTTCTGGTTATGAGTTTTTTTTTTTTTTGCTGAGATGATGTACTCTAATACCAAGTTGAATCTATAAAATAGGTGTTAGGGTTTGAGAAAGAAAATAAAAGAGAAGAAAGGAGAATAGAAAGAGAGAAAACGACTGAGAAATAATAATTTTAGAGTGTTGGCGATGTTGCCTTACACCCTCTTATTTATATTAGACTATGATTAGGATAATTACAATATTACGCATATACTATACCATGATAACTAATATATAACATAAAAGGAGAACTCTAACAAACTAATTGATAGAAATGATTAAATTTTTTTTTTTTTTTTGCAAATAAAGTGACTAGATTTGATTTGAAGTTGAGAATAAATTTGTAGCAAATAAAGTGAGTAGATTTGATTTGAAGTTGAGAATCAATTTGGCTTGACAAAATTAATTATATTTTGTCTAAATTTAAGGACAAGGTTAGCTAAATTAACCAGATTTGATTTGAATTTGGAGATAAGTTTGGCTTAATTAAAGGAATCGATTAGATTTGATCTAAAGAAATTGATTGAAGTTTGGGATGAAGTTGGCTTAATAAATTGAGTTGATTCGATTTGTGGTCTAATTTTTGGGCCAAAATTAACTTAAGTAATGGAATTTCTTAGATTTGATTTGAATTCACTATGTATTTGGAACAAACTTGACTTAATTAACATAGTTAATTCAATGTTACTGGATTTTAGTTGGAGGGTAAATTTTGTTTAAATAAACCTATTACTCATTAAATTAAATTAAATTGGAGGAGATAGTTTTTTTTCATATTTTTTGGGGGCAAAATTTTCTTATGTATTTTTAGTCTTCTTACTAAAGAGGGGCATTCTTGGAAATATTTGATTTTTTTGAATGACATCATCATGCATTGTAGTCTCCCAACGGTTCTTAGGCTGAACGAGTATGTCTATTACAACTTGAAAATATTAAGGGGTTACTATATCAGTTTTAAAATGTCTGTCTTTTGACTAAAACTCACATGTCCAAGTGATGTTGACAATCAAATAAATGATACCCCAAGTAACATGCCTTTGATTGAATACATTTGTGAAACACGATTGATGTAGTGGACCCAAATAGTTGGTATAAGACAATATTGGGTTGAGTTGTATGTGTGCATTAAATAACGTATATATGCATGTATGCCTATATAATCCCCGAGGAAGGATAAGAAGTGGCAATTCTTAATCTGACCCAACAACCCACCGGAACCTACCCATAATAATTAAGGGTTTGGGCCATGAACTTGCCATTAAAATAAGCGGATTGATTTGGGTTGTTCTTTTGAACCCATCTATACATGGGTCGGGCTCGGGTGGACCTTTCTGTAATTGGAAAGTCATACTACGATGTTTTCCATCTAAAAATGGATAGGTTTAGAGACAATCTACTTTAACAAGGGGCAAGTAGTTAATTATACTCTCATTGATTATTTTAAGATAGTTTACAGGATAATATGTACTGTAATCTTGAGCTAGAGCCAAGCAGATCTTCGTCTGTTCGTCTCTCACTTAGTTACATGGAGTACCCCCCGACTGTTCACCAATGCAATAAAGACCACTGTATTATGTGTGTGATGACACAAACATCCCTCAGCTTATTACAAGGGGATCCCCTAAAGCATGCGAACTTGTCTAACAATCCTCTCATGTTTTGGGCATTGGAATAGAAACATCCCACCAAGATTCCACACGTATAACTATGTGTACATTCTGATATAAAATTGTTATCTTTAAGTGGAGTAAAAATAGCTAAGAAAAATGGAAGTGGATGGAATAAACATGGGTAGTTTGCTATTTGAAAAGTCTAATCGATTCTTGATTTATATTGTTCAGGGATGAGAAGGTGGTTTCTCAAGCAATTGAGCTGAATGAGCAGCTAGAGAAAGCTCTCACTAGGCATGATGCACTCATTGCTGGTAGGATGACCTCCACATCGAATCATTTTAGCCATGAAGAAGCAGAGGAAGAAGAGGAGGCTCAACAGCTATTCCGAAGGTCTGCACATATACATCCATTCTAGGTTTACATACATTGAGCTGGATTACATAGCCTTTTATTATGTGTTTGGAGTCCATAATGTCAGCCGATTTTCTTTCAGTTTTTTTAAAGAGTGTTGTGCCTTTTCTTTCATCTGAAAATGGTTAAATACCCCAACATATTTAATAGTTCATACTTCCAAGTTTGTAGATTTGTGTCTCTTTCTTGTTAAAACGTTGTTGCAATTCTAAAATTGATCTCTAAATTGACTCCAAATTTGGTAGGATGAGGAAAGGAAAAGCTTGTGCACTGCCTGAAGATGAAAACCACCAAACAGAGCAGCCCTTGGGATTGCTTGCATCTTCCATTTCAGGGGAAAGGCTGCACCGTCCACTTATAAGGCCACTGAATGTGGAACCAAAACAAGAACCCGATACAGTTCAACCATCTGTTGCAATTCCACCCCCACCTGCAAAACATGTTGAGAGGGAGAAATTCTTTCAACACAAGTTGGATGGTTCTGCTCTAGATGGCAACATGAGGGGCCTCTCTTTACACAGTCGCAATGCGAGTAGTTCTCATAGCGGAAGTGTAGATTCTAGTGACTGAGCTCACCCAACAGTTTTTCTGCTTCGTGTGGAGTTTGTTTTTAGGACTGGTATGAAGCGTTGATCATAGTATTTACTTCTTCGGAAGCAGTAAGTGATCATCTCTTGCTATTGCTGTTTGGTGGTGCTAGGAGACTGGACACAATGCTGGATTTTCAGTGGCAGATTTGATACAAGGGTCAGACAACAATCTACCAAACACTGCTCTATGTGAGATGTACTAACCTGAAAAGTCTCTGATCTTTCGGTGTTTGGACACCTTTTTTTAACAAGGTGGTTGGTGATTTTTTAGTTATATTTTGAAGTTAAAAATAAACAACTCGGTTTCTATTAGATGGTGATTGATGTTATTTTTTTCTGGCTATTTTGATGGTACGATGGTACTGTAGATGGTTAATGGTGATTTTTGTTGGGTTTTCTGTCAGATATTTTATGCAGATGTTGTTAAAGGGTAATTGAATTAGAAATCTTTTCATTTGTGAATTTGGGTTAGGGCTTGGCCTCACATTCTATAAGCTTATGTTAGACAAGATGGGGACAAGTCTTCTGCTCCTGCTTGCTGTCTATTCTGTTTGTTGTTTGTTGTTTCTTGTTTGTTGTTTCTTGTTTGGCAAGCGTAGAGGGGGGGAGAGACAGAGAGAGGAGGGGTTTCCGGTTCTACTATTGGAGTCACAATGGAGAAGCCAAGAGAGCTCTACAATCCAAAGAAGTATGGATTGGTAATCAATGTGGTTCTTTTTTTCTTAACCCAAGAACCCTCTCCTCCTCCCCAATTCCATTTCAATGGATTCAGATCCCCTCCATTTACCCCTTCCCTTCATTTTTCTTCAATACAGTACTAGATGAGTGATATGTGTAAGATTTTGAATGTTAATGAACAAAGTTTTTTCCTTGTGAGAAAATTCATTAACCATAGTTAATATTCAAAGAGGATAGCGCACAAAAATGGCTGAAATTGGACTTTGATCAAGGCATTGAAATTTTTTTTTCTCATTAAAAATGGTTCACGAGGGCAATTGGGGTGAAATCCTGGACCTGATCATAGCAGCTCGAACCCACAAGGGAAGTCTACCAATAGAGCTTAGACGTCAGAAAATCGCAGGCACTCCTAAAGGCCGACTCGAGTCATAGTCTAATGTTGCGCCACAGAGCGGCCAGTAAAAATAGATGAAGTTTCCTTGAATCGAATCTTACTCATTAACTTCATGGGAGTATGTGAGTCAAGGAGGACCCTCAATAGAGCATTGAATCACTAACCCGTTGACATGGAGGCATTGCATTAGTTAAGCATTCCATCAAACAACTATAGAAATAGAACATACGGGTTTGTGTCTATAACTCACTCTTCCTCACAAGTTTGAGAGAGGAAATTATTGCCTTGGGTGGGTCGGCTGATCAGTCTTCTCTACTTGGCACAACATAACCTATGCAAAAAGACCTGAATGCTGATCTAAAAGGGTATGTCACCAAGCCAATATTTTTTGACTTAGACCTCTCCAACCTTGATATTTATGTGACTCACGAGATTATGATAACACTAAAAGTCAATAAGGTGGTTGAAGCGTATTGAAGATGGATTTTTATATCGTGTTAGATTAGTAAGTTGACTTAGAGACCTAGTTAAGCCTCGGGTGGTTAATATTCACTAAATTAGAGGGCTTATCTCGTTTGAGTGGATCATATTTAGCCTTGGAGTTTTATTTAAGTAATCAAAGTTTTAAAATCTGGGAATCATTTTCTGAGACTAGTTCATCAAAACTTTGGTTTATTTAATTTCTAGGTATTTAGCAATAGAGTATAAAGATTTAGTAAGGACTTTTATATAGATTGAGAGCCTTTAATACTGATTGAGAAAAAACCCTAGGCACTTTATGTGTGTGATTTGAGTAAATATCCTTGTTGCATTTATAATTGATTTAACATTTTCCACAAATATTGAAAGTACGTATCTATATTATATTATGTAGCAAATAAATTAGATGGGAGAGGTCTTGGGAGACCTTTCGTCCCTATTATCTCAATTCTTAGAATTTTGACTTATTTTAATTTATTTCAATTCAATTACATATCACCATGTGACATAATCATTCCCTCCACTAACTAATAACTTATCATTTAAATATTTTTTTAAAAATATTTTCTATCATCCAAAGTTTTTATAATTATTTGTCTTAACTACTATACTCCTTAAATAGTGGGGTGAGAGAAAGGAGAAGATAATGAACGGCGTAATGAAAGGTGATGAGATACAAATCTGTGCATAGGGGTGCAACTTGGGTTGGGCAACCCGATTTCAACCCGAGCACAATCCGAAAAAATTAGGGCTTGGGTTTTTAATACTTGGGTTGGGCTTGGGTCAAAAAACTTCAACCCGAATTTAATTTGGGCCGGGCTCGGGTTGAGGCATCGGCAACCCGATTTCAACCCGAACCCGAATTCAATTAGTGTGATGTTTTAAGTTTAATATTTTTATGAGTCTAATTTCTATGTTTTCTGGGATTGTATTTTGAGATTACTAGTTTTTTGGTGTGAAAACAGATGATCAATAATCGTGCACTGTTATGAATGAAATATATGGATTGTTTTATGAATTTGTAATTATTCCCCCCCTCTCTCTGTCTCTCTTGTAGTGAATCCGAATTCAACCCGAGCCCGCCCGAATTAAACTCGGGCTGGGCTCGGGTTGAGTTTCTCAACCCGAGGTAGGGTTAGGGTTAGAGTTGAAGATTATATACCTAGGGTTGGGCTAGGGTTGACTGTCTAACCCGCCCGAGTTGCACCCCTATCTGTGCATCGCACGGGAGTCATCGCTAGTATATATATAATATTATAATTTTGTTAGCCTTTTGAATTTATAAGAAAGAGAGAAGAAAGTGCGGTTATATCATTGGTGTTCCACAAGCATTAACGGTCGGTTGTGGATTTGCTGAGTTCTATGGGCATTTTGTAATGACATGTGTTTTCATTGTTGTGTGTGTGCCTTGCATCTCAGTACTCTAAGTAGATTTGATAATGAGTCATATCATGCTGGATTTTTTCATCTCAATGCTCGATAACTCAATTTAACACTTAAAATTGAAAATATGTTTATTTTTCTAAATTAAAAGTTTATGTAAAAGTGAAGGTAATAGTGATCGTGATAGTGATGGTGATTTAATATATATTGTAGGGTTGAAGTAATGGTAGTGGTTTTCTTTTATGGGGGAAAGGTAGGGGTAGTGATGGTGGTGATAACAACAAAGAAGTGCTAGTGAAGGGTGTCATGTTGGTGGTTTAGTGGGGGTGTGTTTCGAGGGAATGGAAAAATAAAAAATAATTATTTTTCGATTTTAGCTTTTTATACTTGGAATGGATTTTGTATATATAAAATAATTTTTGAATTACAAATTTTTTCATTCAAAAATTAAATGCTTAAGTTTTTAATTTATCAACCACCACTTAATTCGCCAAATTTAAAAAATTTGCTAAACAATTCCAACAATTCCGATGTAGCAAGAAGAAAGACTTGTAGTCAATAAGATCGAAACTTAACTCAACACAACTCAACAAAGTCTTATCCCAACGTTTTTAAGGTCGGCTGCATGAATCTTGTTCCGTCATTAAGCTCTATCAAGGACAATATTTTTTGTTAAACCATGTGTTATCATATATTTCTTTACTATTTCATTTAAAATTAATTTTGATCTTCTTCCACCCCAACGTTTACTTTCAATAACTATCATATCACTCTTTCTTACTGGTGCCGTAGTAGACCGTATATAAACATGTTCAAACCACCTAAGTCGATTCTCTCTTAACTTATCTCTTATTTGTGTCACCTCTATTTTTTCCCAGATATATTCGTTCATAATTCTACATTTCTTAGTTTTAGACATCCATTTTAATATTCTCATTTTCGTCACACATAATTTTTGAACATGTTATTTCTTAGTTGTCCAACACCCAACCCTTGATCTTGCATCAAAACCGTGACCTTTTGACCTTAGAGCAACTCCAAGGGGAGTTGCCAAAAATGGGATGCCAAATACCATTTTGCAATCCTGAACAGTGTTTTGGCACTCCTGAACAGTGTTTCTGCTCCAATGGTAGGTGTCAAAATGGGGTGCCATTTTAATAATTCAATGTTTTTTATTAAAAAATATAATTAAACTTAACGGTTATATTTTAACGGGTATAGTTTTCATAACGATCGCAATTTAACGGATATATTTTTATAGTAAAAATTTCAAATTTCAAATTTCAAATAAATCTATCAATTATAAAATTTATAATCAATTTAAAGAATGAGCAATTTATCAATTAAAAAATTATCAATTTATCAATTTAAATTTAAAAAATCAATTTGTCAACTTAAAGAATGAGCAATTTATCAATTAAAAAATTTATAATCAATTTAAAGAATGAGCAATTTATAAAGTATACAAATAAATCTATCAATTATAAAATTTATAATCAATTTAAAGAATGATCAATTTATCAATTAAAAAATTTATAATCAATTTAAAGAATGAGCAACTTATAAAGTATATAAATAAATCTATCAATTATAAAATTTATAATCAATTTAAAGAATGAGCAATTTATCAATTAAAAAATAAATGAAATTACATTTAATTAAAACAAATAAATATGCCATAAAGTATAAACAATTTATAAATTATATTACAAATTATAAATTAAAACAAGAACAGGGGGCAGATGTAATTAAAAATTACAATGCCTACCCCTTCCCCTAAATAAAACCATCGTCTTCTTCCCTTCCCCTTATTTCTTACCAGACGTCTTCTTCCTCTTCCTCCCTTTCTCCTGTGCCTCTCTACAACTTACAACGGCAATGAAGCTATGCGAGCAGTACACCAAGGGTAACGACAAGGGCAGGGTTCAGGGAAGCTAGAGTTTTCAATATCTAAGGCAAGGATTCAAGGAAACAGTACACAAATCGATTTTTAGGCAAGTTCATTTCCCCTTTCCTCTCTCTGTATTTTTATAGAAATTTGGATGAAATATAGCCGTTGAGAGGAACAGTAGCCACCAACGGCTATTTTGCAACCTCTCAATTCTCTCTTCAAAGTTGCCAAATATGCCACCCCAAAACCCTATATGTCATTTTGCCACCTCTGATACCACCTCCGTTGGAGTCTGAATTTTTACCGTTGAGGTGCCATTTTAACGATTATGGAGATGGCACCCTGATAGCAACTCCCGTTGGAGTTCCTCTTACCATAACAACTTTTGACATGTAGACTTGAAACCATGTACTTTAAATTACAATGGAGCTAATCTAACTATTACGTTAAGCCTCCCCCAAAGATGGTATGATTTTAATTATTCCAAAAAAAAAAAAAAAGATTAATTACACTGAAGATCCCTAAAATATAAAGTATTTCGTTTTAGTCCCTAATATTTTAATTGTATCATTTTAGTTCCTGAAGTATTAAATATATTTCTATGTGGTCCGAATTGCTAATGATTTTTAGTTATAAACTTGTCACGTGATACCTAAATAAGAACAAAAAATAATTTTGGTATCTCTTGACCAAAATTTGGGTAAGTCTTGAGAAAAAATATGTAACATGTATAGTTTTTAACCAAAATTTGAATAACTCATGATCAAAATCGTGCAATTTGGATATATTTTTAAACCAAATTTGAGTAGAAATTTGGTCAAGTATTATCCAAATTATTTTTTTGTCCATATTTAAATATTACATGACAAGTTTATAATAAAAAAATCATTAGCAATCTGAACGCTATTTGTTTGAAGGATAACATAGAAATATATTTAATACTTCAGAATAATGCAATTAAAATATTAAATACCAAAATGAAATAAATTCTATATTTTAAGGATTTCTAGTGCAATTAACCAAAAAAAAAAATTTGTGAATGGATAATTTGTAGGAAACGTGGCACCATAGGGAAGCAAGTAAACGTGCGAAAAATCGAACTGTTCCGAGACAGTACTTCTGGGCCTCTGGCTAAGTACGATTCATTTCTCACCGGAGATATAGCTCAGCCTCATCGCTATGCCGGATAGACAGAGAGAGAGAGGCGGAGAGAATACATCAGAATTCTTGTGAATCAAACAACACAATCAGGTGTAGTTTAGTGGTAAATGACCACTGATCTCACTCATTCTCAGTTGATTTGTTGAACACTTTGAGATATGAATCAGTGTATGAATATTCGAATTCAAGCCCCTTCCTCATCTTCTGCATTTCGTCTTCCTCCACTCTCCTCCACTCCTCCTTCGCGTTGTAACAAAGCCCCTCTGTAAGTAATTTCATTTTAATTTCTGCTATATTTGTTTGAGCATGACCATAGATTTATACCCATTTGACTGATTACCCAAAAAAAAAAAAAAAGATTAAAGGCTACAGATTATCTATTGCTATTTTAAAGGTAAACTGTTTGGATTTTTTGTACTTCATTGAAGTAATGGTCAATTGAATTTGTTATTTGATTATGGTAGATTAGTTTTCGCGTTTTTTATGTTTATTTCTGTGAATTCTCTCATAGGCTGTTGGCACGGGCTATATGGTGTTCTTCTTCTTCTTCTTCTTCCGCCAAATGCTACTTGAGATGGTCTGATCAGGCATCATCTTTATTGTCAAAGGGAACAATCAGCAGGTGTTCATCAGGGTTGGGAGCATTGGTGACTTCTAGACCTCAAGATGAACCCACTAGGCCACCTGTTGGTGACGATAAAATAGGAGTATTGTTGCTGAACCTTGGAGGTCCAGAGACTCTTGAAGATGTGCAGCCCTTCTTGTTCAACCTTTTTGCTGATCCGGTCGGTAAAATAAATTGCTCTCTCTCTTTTATTGTGCAGTCATCTTAGGGGTCATTGCCTTTTGTAGTGGTAAAAGTGTTGGCTAACAGCTATGATGATTTGGGTTGGAATTTGATGGTAGGCATTCTGCGTGGATAATGTTAAAAGTTAGGTTAGGGGTGCAACTTGGACGGGTCAATCCGAATTCAACCCGAGTCAATCCCCAAAAAAAATAGACTTGAGTTAGAATTTTTAATACTTGGGTTGGGCATGGGTAAAAAAAACTTCGAATTGAATTCGGGCAAGTTTTGGGTTGAAGTCTCGAGTTGTCGTAAAATCGGGTTGAACCCAAATATACATAAATATATTTAACTAGAGTTAGTATTTATCTTCGCTCTTCAGAGTCCAGACTTTCACTCTCAGATCCCTTTCTCACTCGTCACTCGTTTCTCAGACTCTCAGTCTCCCTCTCTCACTCGTCTGAGTCTCGTTTCAAACTCTCAGCTTCCTTCTCTCACTCGTCACTCCTCCCTCTTTTATCAACCCGAGCCTAAACCCATTTTTTAATCCGAATTAAGTAACCTGAATTCAACTCGAGCCCGTCCGAATTAAACTCGGATTGAGTACCTTGGGTTGAGGTCGGATTAGAGTTATAATTAAGATTAAAAATTATATACCTAGGATTGGGTTAGGGTTGACCTCTCAACCCGTCCAACCCGCCCAAGTTGCACCCCTAAGTTAGATTTCCTATTAGGCCACCCATTCCTTGACCATCCATTAATGGACACTGGGTAACGACCCCTTATTCAATTAATCAGTAAAACTATGTTTCTTCTTCTTATTATTTGTTGTACACTTGTTCACATTTTACAATGATATAGGATATTATTCGACTGCCAAGATCGTTTGCTTTTCTGCAAAAGCCATTGGCGCAATTCATATCTTCTGCCAGAGCACCAAAGAGTAAGGAAGGGTACGCTTCAATTGGTGGTGGTTCTCCTCTTCGACGGATAACTGACGCACAGGCATGGCTTATGGCATAGTAACATTCTTCACTCATTAATAGCTTATCTGCACTTACATATTGTTTTAGATCTTTGTCACTTCTTGGAGCATCGTGTACTCTATAAATTTTGTAATTTCACATTATTGTAATGTCAACTCATCAAAAATTAAGAAGAGACGAGATAGAAGATGGTTGTTCAGATGTGTTGAACTTCTCTCCGTCTGTTTAGCCATAATAAACATAGATAACTTGAGGCATTGGATAGTGACGATAGTACACTTTACTATTGCTTGTATGGGGTCCTTTCACATTGTGTACTTTTTTTGGGTTTTCGGGGGCTTCACCCTATCATCATTGGTAGCTTCATGTATGAAAATAGTTGGACATGCTGAAGGTCTGCCTTCCTCATGGGCTTTCAACTAAAAGTTGGGTCGTGGTCCCTAGCACCCAAATTATGGACATAAGTATGCTTTATCGATGGTTGTAGCTCTATTACTTAGAGAGAGAGAGAGAGAGAGAGAGAGAAAGGAAGGAAACAAAGTTGAGAAGAGTAAAGTTCCCAAGTCTTTTACTCATAGTAAATACAAGAATGGTACCTACCATGCTAGTGCTTGGTAGCTGGCAAGGTGTCCCGTCCAGTATTTGTTAAACTTACATAAGGCAAAGCAAGGCAGATACATTAAACAATGGTGTTGGAGATATTAACACACTTCTCTTGCTTAATTTCTACAGTAGTTCATAGTTGATGATTTGACAGGAAGTTTATTTAGATGCTTCCAAATGCTACATACATCAACTTTCAGTTCTCCAGATTATTACTCTGCTTTTGTGGTATCTTTATATTACGGATTCTCCAATGAATTTGAATTGAAGACTTCTCCATGTGGTAATCTGAATGAGTGGGATTTGTGAATTCATCTCCGGCCTGTAACTTAAGATTGTGGTTTGGCATTGATAATTACTTTACCATGTGGGTCCTTTGGTAGAAACTTTTGCATTCTAGATTTTGTTTTTTGTCAGGTATAATGGGAAGTAATAATTAAATGTAGGCATCTTGGATGAAAATTTAAAAATAAATGAAAATGAGGTAATGTTAAGCTTGTAAAATAAAAATACGAATTTACTTCTAGGATGGTGGATGTATAATAAAGACATGCAGATTCTGTTGTTTTTTGTCCTTGTGTGCGGGTATTAAATATAAATTTTTTTTACTTTGCGCCATTATTACGCACGTAACTATTCATTTGAAGTTTAAAAAAAGAAAATTAGTTGAGCCCATTAATTGGTAGTCTTCCATAATATCAGAATCAAATGGGTGGAATGGGATTTCAGGAAGAATTCATGTCGTTTATGTCGTTCTTGACATTTCTTGTTTCTTTCTTTGTTGCTCTTTTTCTCTTGCTCTGCTTCTTGTTTTAGGATATTTCTTCCACACACTTGCTTCCCTTCAGTGAATAATTTTCTTTCCCTACAATAATGAAAACTATCGTACAACATACATAAGCTTTACAACTCTCTTCATATAGAATGAGAGGTGTGAAACACTGATGATCTTTGAGACGTTGGTTTTTCGAATCCTTTCACGTTGGTCACTATGCTCTAAAGAAAGATATTGTGAATTAATTTATTTTTTATCTGTCTGCCAAATTCTTTCTGAATATTATTCAATTGACAAAAAATGAATAATTTCTCTATCCTGCGTTGGCTATCATTTGCTTGTTTAGGCTGAAGAATTGAGAAAGGCACTTTGGAGAAAGGATGTCCCAGCAAATGTGTACGTTGGTATGCGTTATTGGCATCCATTCACTGAGGAAGCTATTGAGCAGGTACATGTTTCGCCATGATAAGAAACGAAACTTTATTGATATGAAGAAGAGCACAATTACAAGAAGCAAAAGAGGTGGACAAGAGATCCTACCTTAATGAAAACAAAAAACAAAGGTTGACCATATCTTTTTACTATCCCTTTTGAAGTTAATTTCCATTTTTTTCTACATATCGCATTACCATCTATAGGTATCGTATTACTCTTTCTCACGATGAACTAACAAAGCTTCTATAATAACTAGGTCTGAACCACCTAACTTGATTATCTATTAATTTATCTTTTATATGTGCTAATTCTGCCTTTTTCACGAATATTCTCATTACTAATTCTACATTTATTGTTTTACCATACATTTATCTTTACATCGTCATTTGTCTCACTTATTTTTTGAACACGTTCATTCTTAGTTGCTTAACTTTTGGTAGCATAAAGTATGGTTGACTTATAAAGCTTGTATTTTAGCATGGTGTATGAATCATTCATACAACAAACCATACATTTGTTGTATCAGCTCAACCTTTGGGTGGATTTCTTGTCCATTACATTGTAATTTTTATTGTCTTTAATTAAAGTTTTTCTAGTTTCCTCTCAAAAAAAATCATGCAATATGTCAAATTCATTCCTACAATTAGTCCATCCTAATTTAATTCTATGACTAGCTAAGGATTAAGATTTCACTTTGATGCATTATTTCGGTCACCTAGGAAATGAAAATATTTCGGAAATATTTTGAAAATAGAATGGACATGAATAAAAAAATTGGGATGTATTTCCAAAACATTTCAAATCATTAGTCAAAATTTATCGACACATGGGTAGAAACATGCCGAAACATCTCGAAACACGTTGAAATATTTAGAAACACTTCGAAGTATTAAAATTTTAATTCAATCACTAATTTGTTTTGGTATTCTTTGGAGACAGAAAGTTTAATTGTTTCAACCGTTTTAAGACGAATTTTTTATCCTTGTGAGTATCATTGTCACCACTCTCATCCTCTGTATGTATAATATATGCCGAATATCAAAAGGATTCATTCTTTGATATTTCTTGATTTTCGATCTTTAGGACCTCCCAATTTGGATTTCTCCTCGTACATATGTGTTACATATAGTAAGTTTTAAAGCATACTCGAGAGTAAAGCTACTTCTTTTACCTGGTCAACTAGTTTTTGCAGTTCCTCCTAAGCCCCAAACTAGCACACAAAGCAAGCAGTGCACTATAATAGCTATTGACGAATGTAAATTTTGTCATCATAAGGTTTAGTGGAAGGATCGGTATCTTAAACTTTTAAGTAGGGTTCTTGGAGAAAGAGTGGGGATAGGCATATTGGTACACCATCTATGGATAATCAATTCCAATCAAGCATTTGGTGGAAAGGTTTTGTACGCGTCAGTATTTGTTCCTTCCCCAATAGGTTTGTCTTCATCAATTCGTTCTGCTATAGTTGGGTGTTTGATTTAGGTGCTACACATTGTACGACTAGTGATCCATATTTCTATCTCCTAGCCCCATTCCTCCACTACTGTTATAGCAGCCAATGACACTTCCTTGATGTTTTAAGTCATTGGATTTTTCTATCTTTACTTTTTTTTTCTGCCGATTGTATGTTGCAACATCCTTATTACAATGTGTTAATTGGGATAGGTTGTTGAGTTAGAGTATAGTATGTGGTGGAGAAGTTGCATATTCCAGTTTATGGTTGCTTCTTGTGTTAGTTTGTCTTTGTTTTGATTTAGTCATAAATCCTCTGGATTTTATTTATGGCATTGTCATTTTGGCCACATTTCTAACACTCGCTCATAGTTTCACATTTATTCATATTTTTGGGGAAATTAAGTTGTTAGGATATTTCTAAACGTAGTAGGTGCAAAATTTCCAGATTTATGGCTTCACTTTTGGATAACATTTCTACGTTCTATGCTCTTTTTGATCTTGTACATTCTTGTATATGAGGTTTGACCATCATTGCCTATAAAGGGGTTTGGATATTGTGTTTTTACTTGATGATTTTACTTGATCTTGTTTGATATATCTCATGAAACAACTTTGTGAAATTTTGTTAATTTTTGCTGTTTTTCGTGTCATGATTCATACTCAATTTTGTCAATGTTCGTTTTCGGTGTGATTTGGGTGTAGATACATATGTAATAACCTATATGACTTATTGAAATATGGTGAATCCTTGAATAGTTCTCGTGTACACATACTAACCCGAATGTATGGTTTAGCGACAGTTCAGTCTCATCATGGAAGCTTGTTGTTCTTTGTTTTTTGTTACTAATGGTATCACGCATTTTTGGGTTGAAGCGATTCTCAATATTTATCTCATTAGTTGGGTGCCTACTATTATGTTAGGTGTTTCTCCTTTTGAATTGTTATGTGGGAAACTTCATGATTACTTGTCTTTAAATGTAATTAGTATACTTGAAGCTGAGCATAATAAGTTATCTTCTTGTTTTCCAGTATGTATTTTTCTTGGTTTTCGTGCGGGATGTATTTTAGACATGTGGTCTTTCTTGAGCATATTCATTTTTTTCCCATTCCTTTTGCTCGTGACACCCTCATTAAATTTGGTCTTGTTTATAGTGACTTCCTTCCTTATGATATTCATTGTTTCTCTCAGCCTTTCTCCTCTTCAATGTTGCCTCCTATTGCTCATACTTACTCATGGGTAAAAGATTGGTATTTTCTACAAGTACAACTCCTTTGCCTTCTTCAATTGCGCCTCCGTATATTTTGATGGTGTAAATCAACCATGTTCGTGCTATCCCAAGTGCATATGCTAGTGTCCTAATCGACTTAGCTTTACTAGCACTTGTATAATTTTATTCCTCCCATTATTTTTCATTTTATTGGTCCTTTCATTCTCTCTCTGAACCTATCTCCTATAACAAGGTTGCTCTGATCCTTTTTGGTAACATATTTTGAATGAGGAACTTTCTGCAATGGATAGCCTCGGGATATGAGATCTGTCCCTTTACCTATTGGTAACGGATGCCATTGGATGCTAGTGGGTGCACAAGATTAAAACTTGGACCGATGATTCTGATGAAAGAAATAAGGCTAGGTTGGTAGCCAATGGTTTTGCATAGGAATATGACATTGATTATATGGAGACTTTTGCCCCGGCTTAAAAAATGACTGTTTTTCGTACTTTAGTTATTGTAGCAGCACTTTGCCAAAAGAAACTATCTCAGTTGGATGTCAAGAATGTTTTTCCAAATGGTTATTATGTAGAAGAGGTTTGTATGGCTCCTTCTATTGGTCTCCCTCATGTTCTGCATTAGATATGCAAACCTATAAAAATTTTATGTGGTCTCAAGTAGGCTTCTCGAGATAGGATTGAGAAGTTCTCCACTATGATTTGTGATTTGTGATTTGGATTTTCGTTTCAGTGACCATGATTCTACTCATTTTGGTCGTTCTACTTTCACTTTCATATTGTTTTTCTCTTATACATCGATTCTTTTGTTGTTACTGGGAATGATGTTGTGGGCATTTTAATCCTGGGGTCTTAGCTACAATGACAATTATAGATGAAAAGATCCTATTCCCCTTTGAGATTTTCCGGGCATTGAGGTGGGTTCGTCTTCGAAGAGCTATCTTCCTTTTCAATGGAAGTATGCTACTAATGTTGTCTACAGGACATAGTTAATAGATTTGCGGACAATGGCGACTCTTCTTGAACTTAGTGTGCATTGTCCTTCTACTTATGGCGTTCCTTTGGTTTATCTTACTTTGTATCCTGTTCTCATTGATAGTTTGGTATATCTCAAAGTTATGCAACCTAATACTGCGTATGGTGTTTTGTAAATCAGTTTGTATCATTTCCACCTACGGTTTACCGGAATGCTGTTCTTTGTATTTTGCACTATTTTGGGGGGACTTTGTATTAGAGGTTATTATTTTCTTCCACTTCTTTAGAGTTTTGTGCTTTGCTAACGCTGACTAGGCAGGTGTATGACATGGATTCTTAACTCATCATCGGTTTCTGTGTTTTTCTGGGTAATATTCTTGTTTCCTGAAAAAGCAAGAAGTAGATTGTTGTTGCTTGTTCCACTTTGAGTCGGAATATGGTGCTATGACTAATAATACATCAAAGATAATTTGGATTTATTGGTCTAAGTGTTTTCTTTTCTACTCCTACTCCCATATATTCCTCACCCCCTTACCCCTGGCAAGTTTTCATCGTGAAAAGCTGAAGAAAAAATATAATGTCTGTTTGATCATGGGAATTTGAGTCAAGTTTTAATGGACTTCGCATTGTTGGATCTATTTCATTTTCAAATGTTTATCTACTTTACTTAGTGGGTCGAGTGTTTCTGCTGGATGATTCTACACTATATTATACCCTTTATGTAACATATTTTCTTGTGTGGATCATCAACCACTTTTGGCCAAGTAATACTTATTTTTGTTTTGGATTAAGAAGATGTAATTGCAAAGTTGTGTTCTTTCTCTTTGTTCACCATTATGTCTTATAGTACTAGTCAAATTCCCAAGCTTGGTGCAAATTTGTGGATTTGCTAATACTTGGATGTTTCTTTCATTTTTCTTTGCTCTAGATAAAAAGAGATGGAATTACAAAGCTGGTCGTGCTCCCTTTGTATCCACAATTCTCAATATCAACTAGTGGTTCAAGTCTTCGGCTATTGGAGAGTATATTCCGGTGATCATTAGACATGTTACTTTCATATTATATATTCCATTAACTTAAAAATTAATACAACTGGTGAATAAATTAATTTTTTCAGGGAGGATGAATATCTGGTTAACATGCAGCATACCGTCATACCTTCCTGGTATCAGCGTGAAGGATACATAAAAGCCATGGCAGATTTGATTGAGAAGGAGTTGGGAAACTTCAACAGTCCTGCTAATGTATTATATTCTTGATGCACATATACCTTTGTTGAATTGCTTATATAACTGATTCAGATGCTTGAAACATGCAAAGTATTTGGGTTGATTGTTGCTCATATTCCTTCATCCATGTTTTATTTTATTCCGATAGGTTATATTGTATGATTCAATGCCACTGAGGTTCCTCATGTACCTAGAGTTAAAACGTAAAATATGTAGGAGAGAGAAAGAAGAAGAGAAGGAGATAGGCGGAGAGAAAAAGAATGAGAATAATGTGTGTATATGGATGTATTGCCCCACATCCTATTATTTATACCTTATTATTTATATTGAACACAGGTAATTACAATATTACTTTACACTAACTTATGCTCATAAACAAAAATATAAAACATAAAAAATAAGAACTTTAACATTCCCCCTCAAACTGGAGTATAAAGATAAAAAATGTTCAGCTTGTAACAAATACTATTCAAGGCTGGCCGAGACAATAGTTTGGTACTTTGGTAAAAATATCACTCACCTGATCACTAGACTTGATATATGGAGTGATAATCTCTTTTTGCATTAGGAGATCTTGAATAAAATGACAATCCACTTCGATGTGTTTAGTGCGCTTATGATGTGTTTAGTGCGCTTATGAAATACCGGATTACTGGCAATGAAAGTAGTTGGTTGATTATCACAATGCATTTGTATAGGAGAGGGTACACTAATACCCATATCACGAAGTAGAGAATGCACCCACAACATTTCATAAGCAGTGTGAGCCATAGCCCGATATTCCGCCTCTACTCTTGAACAATTGAACATGCAATTACATTTTGTTTCTTGCTACGTCAAGTAACAAGGTTATCACCAACAAACGCGCAATAACCAGAAGTAGATTGTCTATCAATACAATTACCTGACCAGTCAGCATCAGAAAAGTCAATAATAGTCATACATGATGAAGATTAATATAATAATCCCTTCTCGAGTGCCCATTTAAGATACTGAAGAATGTAACAGACTGTCTCCCAATGAGGCTTGCGAGGATCATACAAAAACTAACTAATCACACCAATTGCAAATGTTATATCAGGACACGTAATTGTGGGATAGATCAACTTACCGGCCAACCTTTGATAGTGCCCTATGTCATCAAACACTTCCGACTCTCAACATCTAACTTAACTATAGCATCCATAGGAGTATCGATAGGACAAGCACCAAGAGTATCAGTTTCAGATAATAAATCTAATACCTACTTTTGGTGACATAAATTGATACATTTCTTGAACCGAGCAACCTCAATCCCAAGAAAGTACCGAAGAAGACCTAGATCTTTAGTATAAAACTATTTTCCCAAATGGAGCTTAAAGTTGGCAATACCATTAGAATCATCACTACGAATGATAATGTCATCAACATATACAATGAAAATTATAACCCCTCGGATAGTATGACAAATGAACACTGAATGATTTGAAGTGGAGTGCTGAAAACCATAGTGAAGAACCACAATACTAAACTTATCAAATCAAGCATGTGGTGACTGATTTAAGCCATATAGAGCTTTCTTCAAGAGACATACTAATTGTTCCTTACAAGAAGTAACATAATCTGGAGGATGAACCATGTATTCCTTCTCGTGTAAATCTCCATGTAAGAAAGCATTATTTATATCTAGTTGGTACAAAGGCCAATCACAACAAGTTGCAACTGAAATAAGAACTCTAACAGAGTTAAGTCGAGCAACAGGGACAAATGTCTCATAGTAATCGACACTATATATCTAGGTGTAGCCCTTGGCAATCAACTGGGCCTTTTAATGCTCGACCGAGCCATTAGGATGATATTTTACGGTGTAGACGCAACAATAACTAACAGGCTTCTTTCCAAGAGGGAGAGAAGTGAGATCCCAAGTCCGATTCTCATGAAGTGCTTTAATTTCTTCATCCATAGTCAGTTTTCATCTAGGAGATGCCAATGTATGAGTCAAAGAAGTAAGAACAACCATAGATGTCAAGGTAGATGCAAAACAACGAAACGATGTGGAAAGTCGATGTGAGGAAACAAAATTAGAAATAGGATGCTGGTATAGTTACGAGTACCATTCCTCAGTGCAATAGACAAGTCTGAAGAGGAAGTAGTAGCAGAAGGCACAGAAGGAAGGACCTCAGTAGAATCCGGTAATGGTCATAGAACAAGAGCATAGGACACAACCTATCTGTTCTTGGACTACTGATAAACCTTTAATGGGGGTTAGCAGATGAATAAGAAGGTACACAATGTGGTATATAGGCAATAATAACTCCCCGGACTAGAAGATATCAAATCTAAAAAAAAATTATGTCTTGAAGCAGGAAAGAAGGGGGAGGACTCAAAAGAGGTAACATCGACACTCACATAGTATTGGTGAGAGACGGGGTCATAACATCAATAATCTTGTGTAGTACGAGAATATCCCAGAAAGACACATAGTTTGTCCTGACCTCAATCAATAAGAACAAATACAATATAACCAAAAATACGAGTAGTCAGACTAAATGGAGACGAAGTAGGATAAAACAATGAGAAGAGAGATTTATTACTTAAGATAGATGAAAGCATCCAATTAATAAGATAAATGGAAGTATGAAAACGTCTACCAAATAGTGCTTGGGAACAGGTATTGGCAGTAGTTGCAACACAACCAAAGACACGATGAGTCAGACCAAATGAAAGTAATAGGCATTGGCAGTAATTGGAAGTTTCTCATTAGCCAAAGTCTGATCTTTGAACAAGCCATATTCAGAATTAAGACTGGACAAGAAGAGCAGCAACATGAAACTCCTCACGTTGTCGTCGTTACCTTTAGATCTGCACTCAATGGCTGATAAAGCAGAAGTTTCTTCCATTACCCTTTCAAAGTGTCATAATGCTCAACCAGAGACTTACTCCCTTGCTTAGTATTAAACATATGTTCAAAAAGTTCATAAATTCGGGAAACATTATGTTCTTGTAAGTACATCTCCTCAAGAGAGTCTCATATCTTCTTGGCCGTATCAAGAAGTTAAACATTAAAGGCTACAGAAGGTTCCATACTAAGTCACAACCAAGTCATTTTCACTCCACCAGTCTTCAGAATGTTTAGAGGTATCAAGAGGAGGACTATCTGTCAAATATTTTACTTTCTTCTTAGCATGCAACAAAACTTTAATGGTATGGAACCAAGAGTAATAGTTGGTTCCGTTCGGTTTCACAAACATGATCTGTTAGATCTGATCAACCACTGTTTGGACCTGACTAATTGGAATATCCATGACAATATCCTTTACATCATCGAAAGTCGTCATAATGAAAACCACACCAAATTAAAAAATATCCAAAATCAACCGGCAATATTCCAAGAAGCAGAAAAACACAAACACCAAAAAAAGGGGAAAAAACTTGTTCGTATCTTGTTCTGACCAAAAGAATGAACTAGGCACACAAACACACCACATGGTCTTAAAACTCGACGGAAACCAAAAGACATAACAAAAAACACACCCAGGAGTAAGAAAGACCATACCCACTACTGGTGAGGTTTGGACAGTCGCCGGATAGAAGAACACATAGTGCTGACAGAGAGACAGTCACGAAAACCACCAAAAACCAACTAGATCTCAACGGATCAAGTAGAAAACACCTCTGCCATGTTATTTGAACCTCTATGACAAGGAAACAGGCACCAGAAAGGAAACAAATCGCACCAAGAAATTCCAAGAAAACATTCGAAAATTGAAAAACCCATTCAGATGACCTCAAAAAATTTTGAAAAAATCACCAGGATTTTCAGAACACAAATTTGAGCCAGGCTAGGGTTGCAGTTGCCTGAAAGTTGCTAATGTCACTTTTCTGCGATGATGTCGGCATGTCAGTTATCCAGTGACGACGTCAATGCGCAGAAATCCTCTTTTTTTTTTACTATGTTGTTCTTTCTTGTGATTATTTGCAAAAATAAGTTGCTCTGATACCAAGTTAAAACGTAAAATATGTAGGACAAAGAAAGAAGAAGAGAAGGAGATAGGCGGAGAGAAAGAGAATGAGAATAATGTTTGTACATGGCTGTGTTGCCCAGCACCTTCTTATTTATAGTGAACACATATCTCGGGTAATTACAACATTATCCTACACTGACTTAGGCTCATAAACATAAATATAAAACAAAAAAAATAAGAACTCTAACACCTAGTTTATTGCCAGTTTCCCATGTAGACGTATTCTTATTTTTTTTGCATGGCACGGGAGCAAGGATCAAAATTTTGTTTTTGTGCATAGTTTCGGTCACCTAGAAAACAAAAACGTTTTGACATGTTTCGAAAACAGAATAGAAACGAATAAAAAATTTGATCGATATACGAAAGCATCTTTAAACACCTTGAAATATTCTGAAATAATTGTGTAAATGCATCGAAACATTAAGAAACACCTCGAAATATTATAAAATACCTTGAAGTATTAGAATTTTGATTACATCCCTAATTTGTTTCGCTCACCTTGGAAACGAAAACGTTTCGGCTGTTTCGAAACAAAATGTTAATCGTTGCACGGGGTTGTCCATGTGTCCATATAAGATCTATGTGGCCTTCCTGAGGTCAGTCACTTGTAATGAAATTACAAATGATTAGCAATTAGGCTGTTATACATTGTTGCCTGTTGACCATTTGGAGTATGTAGATGTACATATGTCAACCTATTATAGTTTTTTGGATTCGCTGTCTCATGATTATAGAGGAGCGGCAATCTAGAGGAGTTGCTATCTAGGGGAGTTCTGAAGCACTAGGGCAGACTGTCAGATCTCCTCTCTTGTCGTCCTCTGTCTTCTTCTCTCTTGCTTTATTTCTCCCTTCTTTTCACATTTCATTCTCTTTTTGAGGCATATACTGAAGCCATTGTTCTCACACAACGGTTTTCTTCTTTTTTCCTCACCACATTTGGAAGACTGCCTTGCTCTTTCTTAGGTATGTTTCTTTACTCCATTCATTCTCTCTGTTCCAATGTTTTTTGTCTTACATCAATTTTTGTGATTTCGGCTGTTGTTTGTCCATCTATTCTGTTTGTCAATCTCTACATCACTCCGTAATGATTGGGATTCCTTTTTATGTGGTGAACTTCCATATCTCCATATCAAAAAACAAAACTTTCATGCCTAACCTTTATAATAAATGACCAAAATTTTGACCTACACATCAGTTGATTTGCAGTGTTGTTTCTCTCACTTTAATTTCCATTGCTTTTAGTTGCTTTTTGTCAAATATTGCTTGCTTCTGAACTGAAATTTCAAGCGTGAGAATAACTTTGTTCTTTTTTTCTTGCATTATTCTTTTGGTTCAATTGGTTTTGCAGCTAAATGCTGCTAGATATGTATTTTCCATCAAATCTTTTTGTGTGTATATATATATATATATCTTTCTATAAATTTTGTTGCACTTGTAATTAAAGACCATTGCTTTGCATAAGGGGAAAATATTGGGCTCTCAAGAACACAAGTTCATGGCTTAGAGCCAGCCACTTGGTATGAAAATATGCCAAAATTCGTGTTTCTATCCGATTCCTTTCAGTCCTTGTGAATGCAACGAGCCAAAACTGAGTAATGGCCTTTCAACAGTGGTTACTAGTCTGTTGGTAGATGAACCTCCATGTGTTTCTTGAAGGATGGTTGAGGCATTAAAATTATTGATGATGCTAACATGCTTTGTGCAAGATGCATGGCTGTGAAAGTTATGTCCTTCCCCTTTTGCATATTTGAATCATTTATGTCCTTGCCAGTGAGTCCATGGTATATCTTTTGTTGTCTAAAGCGAGGAAACGTAACAATGGGTGTATTGTCTTTTGTCACTTGTTTTCTCAAATCAGGTAATGTTGGTCCAGTAGAGTTTCAGAATCCATGTCTCTAATGTTTAGGCCTTAGAGAAACTGAAGGGAAGCTCCTAATGGAGAAAATTTGTTTCCATTCTTGGTGGAAAACAAACAAGTCTATAGAAGAGAAGAAATCCCGTTGAAAAGAGAAACTAAAACCACAAAATCATCTCAAATTATTATTTGTGAAATACTACCTAGAAATGGCTACCTAATAGCTATGAAATTAAAATCTCGAAACCACCCCAGTAATCCAAGAGAATTATGTATAAATATCTCAACTGGGATTTTAATTTGGTAGGACTTAAAAAGTTCATTTTGTTTTTGAGATTACGTATGGTAAGTTTCATTCCAGCATGAGAGGAATTGGGCTCCCTCATGGGAGATTGACTAATGGGAGAGCATCATATGGAAATTGCGAGGTGTTACATAAGAATCAGAGTGCGACTGATAACTGTAGCATACATCTCAAGGAACTATGGGGAAGGCATTAAAATTAGAGCTGGCTTAAATAAACTGGCACACCCGACAAGCTGGATAAACTAACCTTATGCCAATTAGAATGCCCAAGACATGAAATCCACCTGTCATCCAGATAGTAAGTGATTTTGATGACTACATGGAAGCTAGTACTTCAGGTCTAAATCAACTTGATGACTATATTGAAGATAGTCTCTATCTTTAGTGATACCCACCTTCATTAATTCGCTCCTATTTTGATTCTTTCCCCCAATCTGGACCATTTTCTCCCATTTTTTACTCAATTATCTGCTCATCTTTTATCTGTCACGAGTGCAAAATTTGATCAAGTATGTTTAGTTTATGACCGCATTTGATAGCTTAGCTTGATAAGAGTCAAATTTGAATTACCTTGCGTGATATTGATGCTTATTTTCTTCTAATAGTCTTGGTTTGGGAGCCTATTAAGTGCAAAGGTCTTCCTTGGGTGGTAATCTTTTGGTTTCTTGGGATCCAGTCATTGACAAAGTAGATAAATATTGGATTGGTGGAAGAAGACTATATTACAACTGGAGGAATTAAAGTTAATGTAGTCTGTCTGGTCAAAATTCCGATTTATTGGCTTACAGCATGTTGTCTCTCAACAAGAAGCTTTTTCTTCCATACTTAATACTCTTCTTACTGCTTTGGAAGATCTTGTTTCTGAAATCTATCAGAAGCTTAAAGACCTTCATCAGCAGTTATTGCACATATTGAGTTCTGTGAAAGATGTCGAACAGGCCTCACAGTTGATTGCTGAAAAAAGATATCTTCAAGTTCAACTGTCATGTTTGCAACAGTAGCTCCATAAGGAAACTCCTGCTCCTCCTGTGAAAATTGGATCTGCTTATACCAGGAAATATCTAGAGTTTAGATGTCCTTCGGATTCTAAATGTGACTGTAAGCCCAAAAAGAAATCTCATTTCAAAACCCATAGCTTCCAAAAAGGTTCTCACAAAACTTTTTGCAAAAGATGGAAATTTCGTCGAAAAAAGAAATTTCGGGACAAAACTGCTGATCGTTATCTTTGCAAACAAAAGGGACATTTTGCCAAAAATATAGACTCTACCCTTGAAGAATTTGATATTGAATCCATCTTCTCTCTTGATGATGACCCTTCTCCTACCCTTCTCCTGAGTCAGTCTTGGCCCTTGCCTTGACAGGGAAACCTCTTCTGGTGAAGATCTTTTTATGGTTCAACCATCTGATCAGCCTTACCCTTTCGGCTCGTGTCCAAATTCTTCTTGACTACTATTTTTGACCTCTTTCTGCCATTACTTTCTTTGACATTGGAGTTGCTGCATCTATCATCAACCCGTCTCTTCTTCCTAGTTCACACTGGGAACCCTTCTATCAAGTTTTTCGAGCGGCAAATGGGAAAAAAGTTTGCAATTGACAGAATCAGTAAACCAATTCTGATCCGTCGTTTCCCTAATATTACCCTTAAAACATCGAGTCATTAGTTCTTCCCTTCCAGTTAAAGAACTTCTAATTGGTTTTAACCTCTTGCATAACTTACCTCGTCTTTGCTGGACACCTGAAGGGCTTCAATACCGCAGTCATTTCCTTCCTTGGATTCAGAGTCCAATTTATACATGGTTGAAACCTTTACCTCCCTTAAGGCTCAAATCATTAAAACTTCTTGTGCTGAAAGTCATACTGAATTCCTAGCCAAATGTTCTCATCATTTGTGGAAAAATCCTGATTTCTTTATAAGCCTACCTTTCGAGAAAAATGAAGATATTAATCCAACAAAGGTTAGTCATAGTGGGATGACACCTGAACATTATGTCCTTGCACAACTTCCCCATGGCCTTGTGAAGCACTTTATGTCAACAAAAGAACTGAACAAATTAGAGGAAAAATGAGATTGGTCATCAATTATCAACTGCTCAAACATTTTCTTGCTGATGACAAAATTTCCTTACCCCACCGAGCTCCTTTATTCCAAAATCTATCTCATGCCAAGGTCTTCTCTAAATTTGATCTCAAAGCTGTGTTTTGGCAGTTACGAATTGAATCTTCAGAATGGCCTAAAACCCTTTTTTGTATTCCCAACTATCATTTTCAATGGACCATACTTCCTTTTGGCCTCAAAACTGCTCCTCCTTTCTTCCAAAAGACCATGATCGAAATTTTTGATCCTATGCTCACTCATACTCTCGTATATATTGATAATATCTTTTTATTTTCTCATGATATTTCTGCCCATGAAAGACTGCTGTCTCAATTTCATGATATTCCATTCCCCTCCCCCGGCGGGCGATAAGGCACTTTTATGGAATGGCCCAAGTGGAATTTGGACCCCATACATTAGGCAGGTTTTTTTTTCCACATGGTTTCTGGGGGGCCATATGTTTTCTTCATTTTTTTGGCTCTTTTGAGCTTCTTGTTTGTTGGCCCTAGTGAGACCATGTGCTGGACCAATTTGAGAAAGTTTTTTTCCAGTCTTCAATTTCAGAAAGATGCATTCCACGGATTGGAAAGAGTTTTGGTTCTGTGGGACTGCCTATGCATCAATTCTTGCATCTGATTGTTTTCATGGCCATAATTTCTTGCATGGGCCTTCGCACTATGACTTCTTTTTGAAGTCGTGCTTTAAATCACGTGCCTAGTCTTTGGGCTGTGAGAAATTTCTTAGTGGTAGACATGATCTGTCCGTTTTTCATTCCTCATATAAGAGAAATAAATTTTAATTGTATAATTAGATATAGGTTATTCAACATGCCGTCAACGTGTCCGTGCTATACATTTCAGACAAATGACGTATCCATGAGTTCTTATGTTGTAACAGAGTCTTGTGCTTGGATCCGTGCTTCATAGAGTTTAAGTTGTACTTCATTATTATGAGCCTCATGTATTTTGTTTCCTCTTCCGTAAGGTCATGACAATTGTTATTAGATGACTTCTTCCGAGGCTTGATTAAAAAACCTAATTCATTGAAATTTTGATCCTACTTTTGCTCAAGGTAATATGGGATGTCCCCCTTACTTGAAATGAGAAACCTTCATACTTAGAGCATCTCCAATAATGTTTTCTATTTTAGAGATCATTTTTTTTTCTAAAATAGAGAACATCTGTTTTAAAATTTAAAATAAAGAGTGAAATTTTGTATACAACTCCTATAGGGCTCTCTATTCTAATTATTTCATAATTTTTTTTTCGTCATTTTTAGAAACAAATTGATTTCCCTCCCATTTCCCTCTATTTTCCTACCTAACCCTAATATTTGATTTCCTCTAACATTTCCCATTGTGTATGCCTTTTTTATTCAATAATAAAAGAGTATAGGGTAAGTTTGGCTCTCAAAATGTGGAGAGCCAACGGGGCATCTCTCTTTTAGCTTTTACAAATTGGGAGTCTATAGGATGTTGATTTTTAGTAGTGGACCCTAAAAAATAGAGAATTGAGAAGGAGTAGAGAGCTTGTTGTTGGCACTCTTATTTGCTAATATCCACATCTTGATTGCTGTGGACTCCATCTTCAGTAATAGCAGGGCTGATTGAAGTTGAATGTTCTCGGACTTCTTTACTTTCCTATATAAGTTGAGGCTCAAAATATCACCTAAACTTGGAACAGCATAATATATCGTTCTAAAGTTACGTTTATATTTACATGCAATTGCTCTATGATTGTCAGGTTGGTGCATGGTGTGGGGTATTGTGCGGTGGGTGTACTCTCTTTCTCTCAAATATTTCCTCGGGCTTTGTTGTCTAGTCTATATGAAATGCTTCACATTTTGCCTATTCTGATGGTCCCAATATAACATTTCATCAACACACTTCATGAAGATTGTTCACTACAGGTGGTGATTTTTTTTAGTGCCCATGGGGTGCCACTTGCCTATGTGGAAGAAGCTGGTGATCCATACAAGGCTGAGATGGAGGAATGCGTGGATTTGATCATGGAGGAATTAGAAAAGAGAAAGATAACAAATGCATATACCCTTGCTTATCAGGTACATAGTTAGGAACCTTTATCATGCTTATGATTTCTCAATGCATTTAAAGCTATCCATCAAGGTTACTAATTGAAATGAAGGCATTGAAGATTGAAGGAACATATATGCCGCATCTGTTGGAGGATTGCACACTTTTTTTTTTTGGGATTTTAACATTGCATTGTAAGTCTTGAAAACATATTGTTTGACAAACAGTGCTGGAATTTAGCATAGTATCGATATCAGAACCTATGCTCTGAATGGTCAACAATGAATTCACTAATGAAAGTTTCACCAGAAGAGAGGTCAAAACTTATATAAATATTGTGGAAATAATACAATAGAATTTTGTTCTGGAAGGCATGGAAATGCTGGGATAAGACATGGGAAAACTGCTAGATGTACTTTTAAGAGCATTATATTTCTGAATGGAGCAAATTTGCTCACTTGCTGAAGCTAAACTTTGCAACTAATGGAATCAATCTTTTCAGTCTTTGCAACTAATAGAGCTATTAAATATTTTTGGTTGCTAAACTTTAATTGTTTTCGCCGTTCTAATATTAGTTGTCTTTTGGTACTTCAACTTTTTAATAGAACTTCTTTTTATGTTTAGTTATAGTTGGAAAGTTTAATTTCCCCATACTTTCCACATCTTATTTAATTTTTCATCTTCCGTAACTTCGCATAAGAGTTTAGATTGAAAAAGAAAAGTGTGGATTTGGAGTGTTTTAGAAAAATAAGCAAATCAATCAACAAATAGTGGTTTGACCAAACATCTTTTTCCTAAGAAAGCCATTAATTTTTCGAAGTGGCCTTATATTCTAGGACATCCCAAACTTGAAACAACCTTTTCTATGTGACAGAGGGAGTAGAGTTACAAACCATTGCAACCAATCCTTTCTTTTGAACATCTTCATTTCTCAAAAACAACATTAATGCCATCATAGCCACGGACGAAACCAAACATCTTCTCCGGTGTGGGCAACTGTTAAAATTCTAAATTTTCACAAAAATATAATTTCATTAATAAAACGCTAATTAAAGGTGCAACCCATATACATGAGTGATATACAAAAAGAGTCAACAAAAAAAGCTCACTATAAATTTATCTATAAGGCCTGACGAAAAAATTTTGAACCAAAAAATTGGGCTCAATCATATATTGAGTCTATACATGGGAGAATCCAAATTATCGAACATCCTATAAATATTCATAGTTGTTCCCGACGAGTTTTCATATTTTGAAAGCCTTGTATGATAATTTCATTATCAATGGTACTTAAAATTTCTTTCTCGATATATGAAACCAAACAATTATTCATCCATCGATCTCCCATTCGATTGCGCAATTAATTTTTTAAAAATTAATTTGTTCAGTCACAAATTTAGTATTGATCAGTGAATTTTAACAAACACGACTATTTTATTAAACTAAACCTAGGTATAAGAATTACTTAACCTATCACAATAAAACTATTCAAACCACCAAATCAAAACAATTTAATCTAACACATAATGGAGGACTACATGCCCTAGTTCCAATTCAACATATAAGAATAAAACAAAAGAGTGGACTACAAGCCCCAATATCAATTAAATATATAAAAAAAAAACATAGAAGAGGACTACCAGCTCCCATAAAAAATAAATATAGGATTACAATCCCCAATTTCAATTCAATATATAAAACAATAAAACACAGAGAGAACTACAAGACCCATAAATTTTTTTAAACTTTTCAGTGGGGGCAAATGTCTAACAAATTCTAAATTTTTTGAAATTATACTTGCACCCCAAATGTTTTTAAAATTCCTGGGCAGTTGCCCCCACTGTGGATCCACCACTGATCATAGCACAATGGTGAAAGTGCAAACTAGCATTATAAAGGGAGGTGTGGGGTCAAAGGTTCAAGTTGCATTGCTTACTAGTAGAAACAATGATTCTACTATTTTATTCATTTGGAAATAATGTGTCCAAGAGTTAATAGGATGGAAAAGATGTCCAACCATGAAAATGAAAAAGGTAAACTCAAATCATAAAATTTTAGGGGCACATGAGGTCTCTGGTTTACCAATATAAAAAAAAGTGGGACACCATAAAAAAATGATCAAATCCCATAAACATTACTTTCAAATAGGGGCAGAGCCATGAACTTTTTTTAGGGTGGGCACGATAATTTCATACTCTAATTTTTTTTCTCCTAACAAATCACAATAAATAATACATTTATATTATCATATCGTATTTGATACATGAAATCCGTTCAACATAAAAGGGCCAGAAATCAATGTATATTATGTATTTTTTTTAAAATGACTAATTATAACCACTGTGAAAAAGTGGTTAATTGTCGTTTTGTAATTACAAATCTATCAGTTATCCACCGACCATCCATTATATTTATTCGATGAACTATCTTCCAAACATTATCACTGGGATATTAGAAAACATACAATCAATAATCGAATAAAAATAGAGAAGAGTACTTCCAGAAAAATAAAAGTCAATTGAAGGTCAATTGCAATTACTTTAACTTTCAAATTAAGAAAATAATATTGAGGGTACCCATAGAAAGCCTTAATATAATAAAAAAGGCTAAACAATTAAAGTAAGAAAGTTATAGGTGGACACAAGTAAAAAATATTTGTATAGTCCTTAAAATATATAAATATAGACATACAAATAATTTTTTCAAAAAAAATTGAGGGTGGGCATGCCCATATGTAGCTCTGTCGGTGTTTCCAAACACCTCTATCCTCAAATATACTTGAGTTTCTCTCCAACCAAATTATTTATATTTTGACAAAAATTGCACAATGCCAAAGGGTCACCGTTTTCTCATGCTTTCCAAAACCCTCGAATTCCTCCACGAGCATTGAAGAGAGAGAAAGTCTTGGGAATCTCACCCATCTCAAGCCAGTCTATTAAAATAGCTTGGACCGCAAAAACAGAGCAGGAGGGCAGTGAATAAAAAGTTGATCAATACTCTTTCTAGCACATTCACATATCACACACCACTATGGAGAAATGCAAAGAAGCGGTTTTCTTCTTCGCATCACATCAGTTTATTGATCCTACCAAAGCCATGCATAAACTTGCACCTTACTCGGAACTTTAGCCTTCCAAATTATCACAAAGGTAGAAACATTGGATATAACAATCAACTTATCAAAAAAATATTTACATGAGGAAACCCCTGAAGACTCAAGAATCCTTTTTCTTTTATTAGTTAATTCATGACACAAATTGAAGTCATTTATCAAGAAAAGAAGTGACCCAATTCTATATCTATTATCAAGATGCTTACGGAACTCCGGATCCAAAGAGACTTGATTGATGAGATTAATGACACATAATGCAATAGAAGACCCATGAAAATGAGATAACTAATAAAGACGTGGGAACATACTACAAAAAAGATAATGGCCCAACCAAAATATCCGGTAAAAACCAAACTCTCTCTCCATTACCCACAATGAATGTAACATTTTGAGAAAGACTTGAAAGTTCCAGAGAAATAAACATCTATGGGTATGTTCCCCAATTTACCCCATTAGCATCCCATCCAGTGACTTGTAATCCATAGTTGCTCTTAAAAATTGAATACCATAATGAATTTTGTTCCATTGAGAATCTCCAAGGCTATTTACCAAACTAAGTCTAGATTTATTGCCTTCAAATTCCCCGTAAAAGCCCATCTTGGGCTTTTATTCTTGACACCACTTCTCAATTCACCAAATAATCCTTATTCCCTTCATCACTTTCCTCCCACATAAAGTCTCTCATCATCTTCTCAAGTCTCATTACAATAAAGAGAGATAGAAAATAAGTCGGCATGCTAACCAAAACTGATATTTGGTTAGACTAGATTAAGGCTACTCCCTCAAGAAATATAAGTTCTCTTCCGACTATTTAATTGGTTCTCCACTTTTTCCATAACCGGATCCCAAAAAGATAATGATAAAAGATCCTCCCTTCCTAGAGGAAGATCTAAATACTTTAATGGCCACTCACCCACGTCACATCCCAACATTCCAAACACCTCCACTATCTTTTTAAAATTATTATTTTTTTCCTCATCTCCTCTTGAAAAAAAAGTTAGTATTATCAGCAAATTGCAAGTGTGACAAAGGAATTCCATCCCTTCTAATACCAAAACCCTCCACAAGATCAAATATTTATGCTCTTTTCACTAACCTACTCAAATCGTCGCCCACTAAAAATAAAAAGAAAAGGGGATAAAGAATTATCTCATCTCAATCCTCTAGTTTTTCTAAACATTCCTCTAGGCTTCCCATTAATCATAATAGAGAAATTCATTGATTGCAAGCATCCATTAATCCACCCTCTCCGTCTACTACCAAAACTCTTCATCTCCAACTCCAAAACATCATTCAAAAAACTCCAATCAACATGGTCATAGGCTTTTTTGAAGTCAATTTTGAAAACAATGCCCTCTTTGCTCATTGATCTATAATTCTCTACCATCTCATTAGCTACTAATACCACATCTAAAACTTGTGTGATGAATGCACCCTGACACTCCGATATTGTCTCACTAAGGACCTCCATCGATCTCAAGGATAGCGCCTTTGGAAAGATTTTGTAAAGGCTAGACAAATGGCAAATTGGTCTAAAATCCTTCATTCTCAAGGATTTGATTTTAGGATGAGACGTATAAAGGTAGCATTAGTTATTGTATTAATCACGCCACTATGAAAGAATTCACCAAAAACTCTCAACAAATACTCCTTTACTACCTCTGAACAATCTTGAAACACAGTCATAGTGAAATCATTCAGGCTCGTGGCCTTATTCTTTCTGCATTCAAATAGTTTGTCTTACTTCTTCCCCTTAGAAACGGCCTTTCCAACTATGTAGCTCTACTGTCCTGGGACTCTCCTTTTAACCCCTCAAATCTAGGATTATCAGTCTCCTCCAATGAATATGAACTAGTAAAGAACTCAATAATGTTACTCTCTATTTCTCCTTCCTCTTCCACAATAGCCCCCATTTTCAAGTTCTAATTATCAATAAATTTCTTTTTCCTCTTCCCATTTGCCACTCGATGAAAGAGTTTTGAATTGTTATCATCTTCTTGTATCCATTTTACCCTCTTTAAACACAATGCAAGTACATAATGAATGTTCTATGTTGTAGTAATCCATTGCACGAGTAATCCTATAGCAAGTATGAATATTATACTTCAAATTAGATGAAAGAATGTATAATACATTTATAGGAAACACTTTTCGCTTTCTTAGTGCTTTCTTTAGGCTCTTAACTGCATGTCGGTAGAACACACAAGTGTGAAGCTTTAGTTTTGTTTGTATCTAGTATCAAGATTTAGTTTCGTTTGTTGCCAAAGCTCCTAGCCGAGAACCAGCCACCACTTTCAAGCGCCAGCTAACCTCATCTTGATTTAGTTTTTCTTATATTTGAGATAGATTAGTCAATTGATATATCCAAACTATCAACAAAGCATACATTCATGTGTCATTATCTAATATTTTTCACTTTCTTTGGGTCCTATTATATTTCACTCTAAAGATTACAATCCAAAGGTATTTTTGTCAATATACTCAAAGAAATTCACCTATGGATAGCATAGTTGTAAGGTGTAAGCACCTTGGATTTTACGCATTGGAATGCTCAAATCAAGCACGTGTCGATTATCAAAATTTGTAGAACCATGGTCGTTTGTCTCAAAGGCTAGTTGACTAGTTCAGACTGCTGAGGCCCCCTAACTTGTGTATACGTTTTTGTCACTATTTTATCAATTCTACTGCAAAAATCATACTTCTACTGTTATGCACTCTATGCATGATATGAAAATTCTCAAGTGTGCTCAATCACTTTAATTGCCAATGCTTGCATTTAAACATTTATATCACAAGTATATGTAATGCGAGATTCCATAATTTTATTTTATTTTTTTGGGAGGGGGAGTGGGGAGGGGGATTTGAACCCTTGACCTCAAGAAGGCTTTGGTCCATAATAATAAGAATCATTAAATCACTTCAATTACATAACTATATAAAGTGGTTCGACTAAACTCTTCCAATCTCTATGGTTGAGATCACTCCACTAAATGGGATTTTTAAAGACATCCCAACAAATGGTGTAGCTTACAAAATGGGCAAAACCACTGCCAAAGCCTAGAAAATAGCTTGGCTTGGATTTCCAACATGCCTTCCTAAGGTCACTTACAAACCTGAAAGGGGCTCCACTTGGATTTTGTGAGTGTTTTCCTAGGCTAACCTATAACCACCAAATTTCACAAAGTTTTTTCACTAGCCTCACTCTAAATCTCCTAATGCCACTACGCTCAAGTGAGGGCTTACATGCCCTCACTAGAACAAAGTTTACTCTCACTCTTCACCATAGGTCTTATAGGCTCTCCTTGACCCAAACCTTACTTTAAGTATGAATGTCCAGGTGCGTGTTAACTTCTGTGTCTTGAATACACTAACGAAAGCAATTTTGCCTTCAAATTTAAGAGCCCCTAGTTGCACAAATGAGTTCTTGAAGAATCTTTAAGCAAGTGAGATTCTAGTGTGGTAAGATATGAATTTAATCACTTTGGATTTCTTACATCACTCTGGTATGTATTCTTGATGTGTATGTATGATAGTGAGGATCTCTCATGATGTGGTTTGGGCGGAAAGTGGTCAAATATGTTTATAGGATAAGGGTCAGCAGATGAAAACTGCTATTTTTTGTTTTTGAATTCTAGAGGTCGATTGGTTTTTTCCATAGTTATTAAACCCGGCCCGACAAATATACTAGGTCAATGGGTCATTGGTTCAACCGCTGGATAAGTCAGCCGGACCGGTCATGCAATAAAAACAATAATTATTAGTAATAGTTATGGTAAAAAATTATAATAAGAAACCAATTTTTGTACTTTTCTTTAAATCCTATTTGCTATGTTTGTTGGTATCGGTACAGTTTGAATTACATCAACTCTTCTTTTTCTTGCTTATTTCAGCGCTCTTGATGAAAAATTTGTCATGTCCAATACATGCTCTTCAACTGTATAAAAAAGATGGTGGCATTATCTTCTTACCTATAGTATCCTCTAAGTTGGCTTTTGTTTCCTGTGGAAGACTTTGGAGGTTGAATATAGTTTGTACACCTTTCATTTGTTAAGAAGGCTAAGTTACTTGACAACCAGTATCGATGGGGACTGTTTAGATGGTCCAGTAAACTTACATCATACTTAGTCAAGTCTTTACTGAGATGTAATTATATCCATTGATCTTATATTTGTAGTATGCATGTGCTCTGATTATCATGGTCAATTGTTGGTTGCTTGGTTCTGATACAGAGTAGAGTCGGACCCGTGGAATGGTTGAAACCGTACACTGATGATACAATCATTGAACTTGGAGAGAAAGGAGTAAAGAGTCTACTAGCTGTCCCAATTAGGTATATACTATTGACAACTCTCCATTCTGAGTTCATGCTTAACATATGCCCGACTTTTACTCTGTTAACAATAATGTCTGGTTTATATACCTAGTCATTCTTGGTTGAGTTAATTGTGTTGTGACATATGATTTGCAGTTTTGTCAGTGAACATATTGAAACACTAGAAGAAATTGATGTTGAATACAAGGAGTTGGCGCTCAAATCTGGTATAGAGAATTGGGGGCGTGTTCCTGCACTAGGTTGCGAGCCCACCTTCATTTCAGATTTGGCAGATGCAGTGATTGAAAGTCTTCCCTATGTGGGAGCAATGGCGGTCTCAAATCTTGAAGCTCGACAGGTATGATTACGTACAAAATCCAAGTTATTAACCTGAGGTCGAATGCCATAAACTATTAAATGTCAGCTTAGCAGGTAAAAGTCTGGAAAGCTAATATCTAAAAAGTATATTGTATATGAACATATTTGTGCATTAACAACCTATTATTCATAGAGCAGGGTTATTAAAAGTAAAAATTTGCATATTATTAAACATCCTGTATTTATCAGTTGATTCTTAATGTTACGATAATCTGGTTTTATATTACTACTTCTGTCCTTGATTATGATGAAATCAAAGATGTGCGAGGAAGAATAATGGATAGGCTACAGAATTGATCAGCAGCAAAAGATTTTCATTGACAATGAAAAAGCATTAAGTGATGGACTGTAGGCTATACAATTTATCGAGTAGCAGTTTATTTGATCGCCGGAGTAACTCTTTTTTTTGTAGATAATTGGCCCTCCTTTCCATCTAAATTAAAACAGGAATTCTTTGAATGTCCATGGGTCTTCATTTGCCACAAGGTTTATATGATTTTTCGATTTTTTGCTCCTTTATTTTCCTGAATTAATTTTCATATGCAATGCTTTGTTCATTGGTTTTCAGTATGCATACATTTGTGCCTCTTAAATATCAATGTTTCCGCTGAAGTTCTAAATCAGTTTTATTTTTTATTTTTTATTTTTTGATGAGAAATTGATTGAGATGGGTGAAGTTCCACTATAAAAGAAAAACACTCAGGTCAGAGACAACTGATCTCGCCAATTATAACCTAACTTAAGAAAACAAAAAAGCTTGCAGAGGCTAGTATTGCATAGATATTTAGTAATCTGGGAGCTTCTTCTGTAGGTACGTACTTATTTTCTTATATATAACAAACCCAAGAAGAGGCAGCACCTTGCAAAAGTTGCGCGGTCACGTCTTACATCACTTAGCAGTCCCTAGATTAAATGCCTTTGAGAATTTTTTATGAAGCTTAAAAACCTGCCTTAATGTAATTTTCCTGACATGCCACATGCTTTGAATAGGAAGAGTACCTATTTCGGGTGCCAAAGATGCCTCAGTGCTAAACTGTTGCCAAGAGTAGGTTCAACAAAATTTAGCTGATCGAACAATTTTTAGTGGGTAACCCAGAAGGTAAAAATGCATGAATGCCTTTCAAAATTCCTTGAAGAGTGCACCATAGAAAACTCCGTAATGCTTGATCTTGTAAAGAGCTCTGGGTAATCTTCCATTCATGGAATGGCATGACTGAACCTATCCTTAAAATTTGTCGTCTTCTTTTTCTTCCAAAAGGACCATTGCTGCTTCAACAGCACCAGACCAGTGGACCTTTCATCATTCTTCTTCCCCAATGCTGACTAAGTGAGTGTCCACTGTGAACATATTTGAGGATGATCCATCTTATGACTGCCAACCAATAACCACCAAGTTTTTAAAAATCACGAATAGATGATTATCATGGTTCAGGTTCTTTATTGTGCATTTAAAGTTACAATGTTGCGATACAATAAAGCAATAATTTATTTGCAAGGAAGATGACTCTTCAATTTTCAACATCGAGGAGTCATATGGACGAGTATGAGTGTCTTAAGTTCAAGTCTATACATGAAACTGCTCTATGAAATATCCTATTAAGTTTGAAATAGAAACCTAACTTGAGCTTATAAAAAAAAAAAAAGAACTCCTTTATGCCTGCTCCATAGTTTAAGCTATTTGTAAGTTTCAACTCATTATTTAGCATGGAGTTACCTTATTTTATTTGCGTTCCTGCACTAGTTTAATGCTTGCATTATGTATTACTACATCAAAGTCTAATTGAAGGTTGTGGGTAATGGCGTCAGCAGTCTCTGGTTCCACTTGGAAGTGTAGAAGAGTTATTGGCAGCATATGATTCCCAGCGTAGGGAACTACCGCCACCTGTGATGGTTTGGGAGTGGGGTTGGACAAAAAGTGCTGAAACATGGAATGGAAGAGCAGCTATGTTGGCAGTGCTTGTTCTACTAGTCCTAGAAGTGACCACAGGAGAGGGGTTTCTGCACCAGTGGGGCATATTACCGTCATTTCGCTGACAAACATTGCAATCCTCTTCTCTCTCTCATGCTACCTTTAGTCATCGAGAACCTGAGCAGAAATAGAAAGAAATTGAAATTTTGAATCTTATAGAAAGAAATTGAAATTTTGAATCTTAGGTTCTAAATTGATGTCTGTATGGGAAAACTATAACCTGCACATTCCTAGCCGAAGACCATTGGCCTCACTATTCCACTGGCATCTGCTGTGTTTTCCTTGCAACAGTCTAGGAGTTTGACTTGGTTACCTGTAACAACAAACAGTAGAGTGCAAGCAGATTGGCCAGTTGGTTGTGCTGAGGCTCCAAAAGGGAGACAAAACAGGCACAAGTGGCAAATTTAAAACTTCATTTTCTTTCTTGTATTGCTTATTTTCTCGGTGACCAGAGGCGAATTATATATTTTTCTTCTTTTTTTCTTCCTTTTCCTTTTCCTTTTCCGTTTTAGTTTTTATTTATTGGGGCATATTGCTAAGTTTCCATTCCCACTGTTCACACCCCCATGTATATGGTTCACACTGATATTGAGTTGTAATATTTACGAATCAGTCTGCTATGCAGGAAAAAAGAAAAAGAAGAGAATATATGTTTTGTTCCATCTTTTTTTTTTTTTTTATCATTTTGGTTCATTTCCATTTTTAATATGTTTTGAGTGGTGTTGATGCACAAGTATTCCAGGAAATGTGCTCCACATTTTTGTGTTGGGTAGGTGTTCGGTAAATTCTTGTTTTTTGACATTTGTTGGTTCTACTAAGCCCTCTCGGGGATTTTCTTAAGAATAAGAAACACGTTAATCAATTGGATTTAAGATAATCTGTTAATGACTCTCTAAGATTTTCTAAATATTGAAACTTGTTTTGAAAGCATAGTTTGAGTTATGTATTGGATTCTTTTTCAATTTCCTTTAAACGCCCCCGACCCCTGTAGTGACAGGTTCTCGTGTACTTTTTTCATATAGTCTTGAACATTTATGTCTTTTTTCGACATTTTTGCTTTGTTTGCTTGAATATTGTTTCTGAGTAAAAATATTAGTCTATTACAGGCGTGTCAAAGCTCGAAATTAGCCAAACTCAGATCCTATGGTTTGGTTATATACAGATCTAAGCTGTTGTTGGCTGCCAATCTCGTACACGATTCAGAGGAGGCAAGGGATGTCTCTCGTCATGGTGTTCAAAACTCCCTTTAAGCTTTAAAGGACTTTCGGAGAATTGCGATCAAACTATTCAAAAATTGCATCAAAGAAAGATGTAAAGTTTAGGGAGAATAGCACTTTATACACGGAAAGATTTAAGAATTTTTATTTTATACACTCAAAGATTAAATTTTTCATATTGTATCCTTAATGTATCAAAAGTATTACACCGTGACCCCTCTGTTAAATTTTGTTATTTTTGTCGTCAATGTCGATGGTGTGATTTTTTTGATGGAAAAAATCATAGAAATTAACAAAAAAATCACATTACAACACATTTTGATATATTAAAGGTGTAATGTGATAAATTTTATCTTTAAAGATATAAAATAAATATTTTTAAATCTTTTAGGGTGTAAAGTATAATTCACCCTAAAGTTTAATGTTAATCAAGATACAAAAGTTGCATTTTTCAATAATGTTTGTAATAATGTGATAACGATATGATTCAATAATGTTATGATGATTATAACTATTAGATTTTTTTATTTGAACTCTATCACTTGTCGTATACTATATATCAATAAATTAAGTTAATTTTTTAAGTCTCAATAATATTACTTAAAGGAAAAAAAAAAAAACAAAGCTAATCCCTTTAAACTTGTTATTTTCTACAAAAGAATTACTATTCTCATCATATTCCACATTCACCCGGTCATTGATTAAGTCAATTGAAGTGCAGGACTTGTGCGACACACATGATTTACAAATTTCCCCGCGCTCTTCATTTTACTCTTTATTCAAAAGAAAAAAAAAAGTTAATTGTATTGAAGATTTTCAAAGTATAGAGTTATTTTTATTTTTATTTTTATTTTTAATATTTTAATTACAAGATTTTAATCTTTAAAATATTAAATATCTATATAATAAAGTACAATACAATTCAAATCTCAAAAGATAAACAAAATGACTTTTACTATTAGCGATTGAAATCGTTTTAAATTTTACTTTAAAGTTAACCTAACGGCTAATATTAACATCCCAAATTTAATAAGAAAAATAGACCCCTAAGTGTGTGTTTGGACTTTAGAGTGACTTTTTAAAAGTATTTCTACGAATTATTTCTCATAAGTATTTTTTAAAAAAAAATTAATATTTGAAACCGCCCTACCACTACTTCTACCACCACCACCCCCCACTGCTCCACCACCACCCCTACCCCTACCCCCACCACCACCACTACCGCTGCCACCATCACCATTTCCATTGCCCAACCACCACCACCACCACCTCACCATCATCACTACAACTACCACCATCGTCCCACCACCACCACCACTTCCACCGCCCTACCACCACCGCTGACGCACCCTACCATTATCATCACCGCTGTCACACCTTACCACCACCGCTACTGTCTCATCATCACCCCTACCACCCCCATCGCCCCATCACCACCCCCATGACCATCACAACTACCACCACCATCGCCAACCCACCACTGCTACCCCCACCATCGCCACTACCCCACCCCCCACCCCACCCTCACCACCACCATCGCCACCAACCACCAATTGCTACCATCGTCGTCCATGGTCACCACCCACCATCATCGTCATCTTATCCTTATATTTATTACTGTTACCATCATCATCTCATTACCACCATCGCCTACTGTCAGCACCCACCACCACCCATCGTCGTCCACCATCGCCACCAGCCACTGTCACCTACCCCACCACCCCTACCACCACCACCTGTCATCGTCCACCACTGCAGCCATCCATTGTCGCCTACCTTCACCACATTTACTACTACCGTCATTCCTCACCACCCATCACACTATCGCCTAGAAGCACTCATCGTCGCCCACCACCACCATCATCACCGCCCACCACCACCATCATCACCGCCCACCACCACCATTATCAACCACTATCACCGTCGTCCACCACCACCACCGTTGCCACTCACGACTACCACTATCATCATCATCACTCAAAAAATCCACCACCATCACCATTACCACCCACAGATGCTACCACCACTACGCCCGTCGCCTTACGCACCACAACCATCACCATCTCCCACCATCACCATTGTCGCCCACCACTACTATTACCGCTCACCCCCACTATAATCAGTGTTTAAATTTTTTTATCTCTCATTTATGTTAGTGATTTGATTTTAGGTGTGAATATAAATATGTTGATCAATTTTTTTTATTATTCTGTGGCTTTAAGCACGGAAAATTACTAGCACTTTAAGATATAATTTTTCCTTCTTTTAAGATGAAAAAGAGACGTAAGCAAAAGTCGTATCGATCGAGCTTTGCCTCACGACGAGCGTCTGGAGCTCGGCTTACAACAAGTAGCATGATCTGAACGAGAGAGATGATGTGAAGAGAGAGAGAGAGAGAGAGAGAATGGATTTGGAGTCAGTGAAGGCGTTTTGGGAGAAAGGAAGCCCCAATGATTCATCAGTCATCGATTCCCTGCCTTACAGATTCTTCGAGCCCTTCGTAATTCAAGGCTTAAAGGTCGATCTCATCGAACCCGGACGTATTATCTGCTCCATGAAAATACCCACTCGTTTACTGGTACTTCCGCAACCATCTCTCCCGTTATCTCTCTTTCTCTCTCTCAATTGACAACTGGGTATTGTTTTTTTCTGCTTAAAGAATTCTGAGAATTCATTGCATGGCGGGGCAACGGCGATGCTCGTGGACGTGATGGGTTCGGCTGTCATTTACACTGTTGGAGCTTCGATGACCGGAGTTTCAGTTGAGATCAATGTCTCATACATGGATGCTGCTTACGCTGGAGTATGTATATATATATCTATTCCCTTATCATGATCATTTGTTGCAATAAGTATTTCTTCTGTCAATCTAAGTCCTTTTGTTTTTGTGGTCTTTGTTTCATAAAACAAATTGGGTTGTTGTTTAATTGCTGATTGAATTTTGCAATACAGAAATATAATGATACCCATCAGACGTATCTGTATGTGTGTATGCGTGTGTGTTTTTGTCTGATTTGGCCTGCCATTGCTTACCATATTGCTAAAAAGTGGGCAACAAAGAAGCTCCAAAGCAATTTTTCTATAGGCTTCAAAGGTTAGGCTTATTCTGAAATTACAGAAGCAGCCCCCAAATTGTTAGAAATTACAGAAACAGATCAGAATTTTTTACAATTACAGAATCAGCCCCCTAATTTTCTACATTTTCAGCATCGACCCCAAATTTTCAAATTACTTTAATCCTTGATTAAGATTGACCCCAAAATTTCTACATTTTCAGCAATTACATCATATGTGGATGCTTTATCTGTTTCATCTCCTATAGGTTTGTCTTCGTCGACTTTTTTAGGTATATTTCATTCCACTTAGATATTTGATTCTGGTGCGACACATCACATGACTAATGATACATCTTTGTTTCTTTCTATTTCATCTCTTCCCTCCTCGACTGCTAATGGTACTCCAATGTCATTGGCAGGCATTGGATCTATTATGGCTTCACTTTTATCTCTTCCTAATGTTTATTTTATTCTTCAATTATCTTTAAACTTGATTTCTGTTAGTCAACTATGTAATCTTGTTCTCATTGTTTATTTTTTCTCCAGTGGTTGTATCGCGTAGGATCCTTATTCTAAGAAATTGATTGGGACATGTCGTAGAGTTGGACGACTATATGTACTAGAAAAATTGCATGTTCCAGTTATGACTGCTTCTTCTGTTTGATTTGTCTTCTTTCATTTGAGTCCTAAGTCCTCTGGGTTTTACTTGTTGTGGCATTCTCGTCTTGGGCACATTTTTAGTTCTCATTTGAAAATTTTTATTTTTATTGGTGCATTAAGTGATTTAAATAGTCATGATATTTTTCTGATTGTAGTGGTTGCAAACTTGCTAAATTCTCAACTTTACCTTTTAAGAATAGTTCTACGTCTTCTTTTGTTTCTTTTGATCTTGTGCATTCTGATGAGTGAAGTCTCGCCCCTATTGCCATAAAGGGGAGTCTCGGTATTATGTTTCTTTTATTGATGATTATACTTGATATTGTTGTATTTATCTCATGAAACAGTGATCTAAATTTTTCTCAATTTATTCTTCTTTTCGTGCCATGATTTGCACATAATATTCTTCATTCATTAAATGTTTTTGTTGTGATTTAGGTGGGGAATACAGGCACAATCATTTTCTTAACTTACTAAAATTTGATGGTACTATTCAGCATTCCTCTTGTGCAAACACTCCTGAGCAGAATAGTGTGGTTGAGCAAAAACACTGGCACATCATGGAGACTGCTCGTTCATTGCTCTTATCTGCGTCAATTCCCACTTTCATTTGGGGAGAGGTTGTTCTCATTGTTGTTCATCTCATTAATCGGATTCCTTCTATTATTATTTCTAGTGTTTTACCTTTTGAGCGGTTATGTGGTAAACCTTCTAACTATTTTTCTTTGCGTGTCTTTGGTTGTACTTGTTTTACACTTCATTCGAAAGTTGAACGCAATAAATTATCTATTTGTTATGTTATGTGTATCTTTCTTGGTTATGGTGATAGACAAAAAAGGATATCGTTGTTCTGATCCTATTGCCAGAAGATTATATGTATCTAGGCATGTGATCTTTCTTGAGCATATTCCTTTCTTTTCCATTCCTTCTGTTTCTAACTCCTTCAACAGATCTGACCTTATATATATCAACCCCTTCCTTGATGATACTTCTAGTGATTCTAATAATCATAGCATACTCACTTCTGATATTCGTTCTTCGTCTCAATCTTCTACTTCGTCTCATTTTTCAGTGGTGCCCCTCGTATTATTCACACTTACTTTCGCAGGAACAAGACTAATTCACATGCAGGTACAACTCCTTTACCTTTTTTAGCTGTGTCTCCGTCATCCTCTAATGATGTGGATCCTTCCTCTCTTTATCCTAAGCACATTCGTAAGTGTCCTATTTGCTTTGGTTTTTCTAACAGTTGTAATTCTTCTGATTTTTGTTCATTTTATCTTTCATTCATTTTTTGTGTGAGCCTACCTCCTATAAGGAGGTTGCTCTTGATCCTCTTTGGCATCAGGCTATAAATGATGAACTTTTCGCACTGCATAAAACTGAACATGAGATCTTGTGCCTTTACCTATTAGTAAGCATGTTGTTGGTTGTCAATAGTTATACAAGATTAAAACTCAAAGCGGATGGTTTTGTTGAAAGATATAAAGCCATATTGGTTGCTAAGGGATTTGCACAGGAATATGGCATTGATTACAAGGAGATATTTGCTCTTGTTGCAAAGATGACTACTATTCGTACTCTAATTATTGTAGCAGCTATTTGCCAGTAGAAACTCTCATAGATGGATGTCAAGAATACTTTTTTGAACGGTAAATTGGCAAAAGAGGTTTATGTGGTTCCTCCTGGTCTCCCTCACAATCCAGGTGAGGTATGTAAACTTAGAAAAACTTTGTAAGGTCTTAAACAGGCTCCTCGGGCTTGATTTGAGAAGTTATCTATTTTGATCTTTGACTTGGGTTTTCGTTCAAGTGATTATGATTTTGCTATTTTCCTTCGTTCTACTTTTGCTGGTCAGATTGTTCTTATCTTATATGTTGATAATATGATTATTAGTGGAGATGATTCCCATAGCATTTTAGTCTTGAAGGCTCAATTACAACAACAGTTTGAGATGAAGGATCTTGGTCTCCTTCGATATTTTTTGGGCATTGAAGAGCTTCATCCCCGAAGGGTTATCTTCTTTATCGGTCAAAATATGTTGATATTATCCACAAAGTCCGTTTAACAAATTCTTGGACTGTTGAGACTCATCTCGAGCTTAATGTGCACTACACTTCTACTGAATGGTGTCCTTTTGGCTGATTCAACCTTGTATCGGGTTCTTGTCGGCAGCCTAGTCTATCTCACAGTTACAGGACCAGATATAGCATGTCGTTCATGTTGTGGGTCAATTTGTCTCTTCTCCAACTATAGTGCACTAGGCTACGACTCTTCACATTTTATGTTATCTTAGAGGCACTTTACATCAAAATTTGTTATTTTTTTCCACTTCTGTTATGGAGTTTCGTGTTTTTTTTAATGCTGATTGGGCAAGTGATGCCATGGATCGTAAATCCACCATTGGTTTATGTGTCTTTTTGGGTGATTCTCTTATTTTCTGGAGGACCAAGAAACAGACCATTGTCGCTTGTTCTAAAATTAAGATTGAGTCATGGATCAAAATTTCGTTTCGGTGTATTGTTTTGGTCACCTAGGAAACAAAAACATTTCAACCAATTTTTGGAAATATAATGAAAAAAAAATTTAAGTATTATTTTTCAAAATATTGGTCGAAATATACCAAAATATCTTGAAATACCTTGAAACAATTGTGCAAATGTACTGAAATATAATTAAAAATTTTGAAACATTATGGAACATCTCGAAGTATTAGAATTTCAATTACATTACTGATTCGTTTCGATCTCCTTAGAAACGGAAACGTTTCGGACGTTTCTACCATTTCGAAACGAAATTTTGATCATTGGACCGAGTATTTTGTTATGACTATTTCTACGTCAGAGATAGTTTAGGTTAGATGGTTACTTGCCGATCAAGGTGTTTCCTTTTCTAGTCCTACTCCTATGTATTGTGACAACAAAAGTGTCATTCAAATTGCACACAACTCTATTTTTCATAAGCGAACCAAGCATATCAAGATTGACTATCACTTTGTGTGTCATCATGTTCAACTTGAGATTATTCCCTTGCCTTTTGTTTCTTCTACTATGCAGTTAGCTTACTTCTTCACAAAGTCCCGTACCTTGCCGCGTTTTGGTTTTCTTCTTGACAAACTCTCAATAATTCCTACCAGTCACATCATGAGTTTGAGAGGGGGTGTTAAGAGTGTAATTATATTTATTTATCATTAAGGGTAGGATTCCTTATATATTGTCTCTTGTACTCACTTTTCATTATTATGGAATATTAGAGTGTCGCATATATTTTTTCTCTTCTTCTATCCTTTCTATGTGTGAACTCTTTTGTTTGCACTAGTTGATATATGTTTTCAATGAATACATTGGTAGAACATGCACTGAAAACAATAGTTCATATATACACAAGCCCATACTAAATTTGATGTCACATCATAATATTCTACCATGCTTCTGTAGTCGACATCCACAATAGTCCACTTTATCAACACTGATCCAACAATAGTTCTTTCCCTTTGAAGGTTCCACTCACTAATTAGTATTCAAGAAGATAGCACTATACACATGCATGATACCCAGTTATTTTAATCCAACTATAGGTCGATTCTTTCATGACTCGACCACCGAAAGCCGTAGCCCATTGTGTTTGATCCCATACTCGATGTGGTAGCTGGCTCTGATACTAATTGTTAAGAACTAATTGATAGAACTCACTCCTGAGAAAACAACTTGCAAGAAAAGAGTGCTCAATAGTTCATATACACACACATATAAGCTCATACTGAACTGATGTGGAATCGTAACTGTCGGAGATATTTCCTAGTTTATTAGGGTTTTCTTTTTTACCATTGTTTTACCTTTTTTATCCTTATTGTATCTTTATTATTTGACTATATATACGGGGGCTCTACACTTAATTTGCATCCATTTTTTCACTCACGTCTATTCCAAGTTGGTATCAGAGCCACACCCTAACCCTAACCTTCTCCCCCATCCTCACCGGCGATCAACAGCCACCTCTCCACCACAAACCAAACCGACAGCCAACCCAAGCAGCATACACCGACTGCCCAGGCCACCGAGAAACATCAACCCACTGCCCATCGCCGATCAGCATACACCGACTGCCCAAGCCACCGAGAAACATCCACCCACTGCCCATCGCCGACATACATCAACCCACTGCCCATCGCCGATCAGCATACACCGACTGCCCAGGCCACCGAGAAACATCAACCACTTCCCATCGCCGACAACTTCTTCTCAACCGACAGCCAACATCAAACCCAAACCCAATATACTACCCACCGACTGCCTTCTCAAACCCACTGACTGCCTCACAAACCCAACCAAGCTATAAAACCAGCCCACCGCAAAACCCATTGCCCACGCCTACTGCACCGATTGCACCTATAAAACCAGTTCAGTCCCAAACACCGAAACAGCCAACCTCAATCATAAATAAAACCACCCATACACCATAACCCAAACCCAATATACTACCCAATAACCCAGTCACCCAAACAAACACTCTGCCAGCAACCCTCTGCCAGGTTGCAGTATATAGGACTTTTCAAAGAGGGGTTGAATCCTCTTATTCGTTGATATGTTCTTGATATAGTAGATCCTTTATTTATATTTACTGGATTTCTGGGCACCGTGACCTAATTATTTGGGAGCTTTCTGGACCTTCTTTATTTGTCGCTACTGTTCGACTGGAGGTATATTGTTCTCCCTTATTTTATCTCTCTATTTATTTTAGAGTTGTTTTTCTGTCACGGTTGCCCTAGTATTATTGTTGTTATGACTACTACTGAGGGACTTGAGATCCCTACTGTTGACACCTCTACCGTTGAGACCTCTATTGGTACTTTCACCTTTATGTTTGACTTGTATACAGTACCTACTGGCACAGTTGCGTTACCAGCATTGCCGGGCATGATCTCTCAGAAAGTTACGGCACAGTTGTTGAATGGCCGTAATTTCGCTGAGTGGTCTCGCTCATTCCAGCTTTCTTAGGCCGTGTAGGGAAGCTTGGTTGGCTGACGGGATCTCACCCAAAGCCAGCTGATGACGACCCTGGATATTCTGCGTGGTTTTCTAAGAGCTGCGCCATTCTTGGATGGTTATTTGGCTCGATGGAGCCATCTGTTTGCAAGATTCACCAGTTTCATAGCTCTGTTCTAAAGCTATGGAGCGCATTATCAGAGATGTATTCTCAGTTAGGACGGGGAGTTCGTGTTTATGAGCTTTCTCAGGAGCTTTCATATGCTCAGCAGGGAGATATGACAGTTCAGGATTATTATGGCTATTTGACTCGGCGCTGGCTTGAGTATGAGACTCTACGTCCTCTTGCTGTTATTCCGAGGATAGAGCCCGAGGGAGCAGCATTCTTGCATACTCGAGAGCAGGAGGATAGGATTCACAACTTCCTTATGGGGCTTCGTGATGAGTTTGAGGGACCTCGTTCACAGATCTTGTTGATGTTGAGGCTTCCTTCTCTTTATGAGGTGTATGCGATGATTAAGCAACATGAGCGCCGCGTCCGTATTGCATCACTTCCAGTTGCGGTTATGACTCCTCCGGCTGATCATATGACCCTTGCAGCTACTGCAGGGTCTCGTTCAGGATCCTTAGTCAGAGGTGGACAGCGCTTGGACCAGCGCCGTCAAGGTGCCCCAGATCAGCGCAGACAGGGGGATTCTCATCAGTGTGATTATTGTGGCCGACCAGGACATCTCAGGGCTGCTTGCTGGAAGCTCCATCCGGAGCTTAAGCCGCCTCCTCGCGGCCGTACTGCTGCTATTGCTGAGATACCACCACCTGCTACCGCTGCTCCTGTTACTACTCCTACTGTTCCTCCTTGGCAGAGTGATATGGATGCTATCACTTCCCGATTGGATATACTTATGTCCGCCCTGACTTCTCAGGGTCCGACTTCTGCTACTGCCACCACTACTGGTATACCTCGTGTCTTTCATGCTCGTGCCAGTCCATCTTCTCTTTGGATGTTAGACTCGGGTGCGAATGGTCATATGACAGGTGAGACCCATCACTTTTTCACTTTTGACGAGCAGTTACATACACAGGTTCAGCTAGCAGATGGGACACATGCCCCTATTGTTAGTAGGGGTACAATCCGTATCCCAGATGGCTTTACATTACAGTCAATTTTTCATGCGCCAAAGTTGACCATGAATCTATTATCCGTACATCAGTTAGCCAGAGATTTTCACTGTGCGGTTGTGTTCTTATCTGATTCGTGTTATTTGCAGGACCTGAGTACCAAGAGGATTATTATCAAGGGACATGAGAGAGATGAATTGTATTATCTAGGCGACTCATCTCTAGTTCCTCCACCTCCATCACCTACACCTGCTTTGTCTTTATCTGTTCCTAGCTTGCATGCTAATATTTTACCTTGTACTTGTCGTTATGATTTTTCGTCACACACTGTTCAGTTGTGGCATGATCGTTTTGGACATACAAATTTTAAATATTTATGTATGTTGTTTCATGCTTTGAGCAATGCTTGTGTTGGTGGTAAACTTGACTGTGTTATATGTTCCCTATCAAAACATGTTAGGACCAGTTATATTTCACGCATGCACCAGTCACCCAAGCCATTTGACCTAATACATTTTGATATTTGGGGACCCTCTCCTGTTACTGCTCTGTCAGGTGCTCGATACTATGTGACATTTATAGATGACCATACCCGTTGTACTTGGGTCTACCTTTTGCATAGGAAGGCCGATGTACTCCTTGTCATCACTCAGTTTCTCCAGATGATTAAGACACAATTCGATGTCATTGTTCGTGCTCTTCGTTCGGATAATGCCAAAGAATATGTGTCTGATGCCTTAGTGTCTCACATTTCTTCCCAGGGTATCCTTCAGTAGCTCACTTGTCCATATACTCTTGAACAAAATGGAGTTGTTGAAAGGAAAAATATGAGTCTGATAGGGATGGTACGTTGTATGCTTAGAGGTATGGGGCTACCAAAATCTTATTGGCATTTTGCTGTTTTGACTTCTACCTTTCTATGCAATCGTACACCGAGTCGTGTTCTTCAGCATAGGGCTCCCTTACAGGTCTTATTTCCTGAACGGACACTTTTTCCGGTCCCTTCTCGTGTTTTTGGTTGCACATGTTTTGTTCAGGATCGGTCTCCTACTCGCCATAAGCTTGATGATAAAGCGATTCGTTGTGTCTTTGTGGGCTATTGTCATCAGTCTAAGGGGTATCGGTGCTATGATCCTATTAGGCGTCGTATGTATCATAGTCTAGATGTTACTTTTCTTGAGTATATTCCTTATTTTTCTTCCAGTCCTGTGTCTTCCCCTCCAGGTGATGATACTCCCTTTGATTTTTCATTACCATAGGAGCCAGAGCCATTGGTCACTATCACTACAGAGTCATCAGTCTCTCCTCCTCCAGAGCCACTCATCCCTGTTAGTACAGAGTCGCCAGTCCCTCTTCCTTTGCAGGATTATGTTCGTCGCCCTCGCTCTCATCCCCTTGCTGATGTCCCCTTTACCTCAGGTGATGCAGGTAATACTTCTCAGTTCGTTGAGCATATTGATGCACCCTTTGTTAGTACTTATGAGATTGTAGGTACTGAGCCAGTTATTTTACCTGATGAGACTTATCAGTGGAGGATGATGATTTTGGGCGTTGTTATCCGCAGCGTAATCGGCGTCCAGTTGTTCGTTATGGTTGGACCGCCAGGGTTTTATATCCGATCTCTGCTTATGTTTCTTATGGTGATCTGTCTTCTACATTTCGAGCTTATAGCATGGCCTTATCAGATACGCCAGTTCCTCGCTCTGTTTCAAAGGCTATGCGGGAGCCCCAGTGGGTTCTTGCCGTGCAGACGGAGATGGACGTTCTTCAGCGTAATCATACATGGGATCTTGTCTCTTTACCTTCAGGGGTGAAGACTGTTGGTTGTCGCTGGGTTTACACTTTGAAGTTTTTGGCGGATGGTACTATTGATCGTCACAAGGCTAAGCTTGTGGCGAAGGGCTTTACTCAGGTACCAGGTCGTGATTTTGGTGCTACCTTTGACCCCGTGGCAAAATTGACTACTGTTCGATTGATTATTTCTCTGGCTGCGGAGTACTTTTGGCCTCTTCATCAGTTGAATGTGAAGAATGCATTTCTTCACGGTGATCTGGACGAGATTATTTATATGGATGCACCACCAGGCTTTCGTGGTGAGGGGGAGTATGCTGGAAAGGTATGTCGACTGCGTAAGTCTCTTTATGGACTGAAACAGTCACCACTAGCCTGGTTCTCTCGCTTTAGTGGTGTAGTTGTACGTTTAGGGTTCACCAGATGTCATTCTAATCATACCTGCTTCATTTGACTGAATACTTCTGGACAGTGTGTCATCCTGTTGGTATATGTTGATGATATTATTATTACTGGAGATGATGTTTCTGGGACTGCGCAGGTCAAGGTAGACCTTGGGAAGGCCTTCGATGTGAAGGACCTTGGATTTCTACGATACTTTCTTGGGATTGAGGTTGCCCGTAGTAACAGGGGTATTGTTCTTTCTCAGAGAAAGTTTGTCCTGGATCTTCTCTCAGACACTGGGATGCTGGGGTGCAAACCGGCATCATCACTTATGATTCCAAACTTGAAGCTTACTGCTGAAGGTGAGGAGTTGAGAGATCCGACTGTTTATCAGAGGTTGGTAGGTAGACTTATCTACCTAGCCAACACTAGGCCAGACATTTCATTCGTTGTCAGCCGAGTTAGTCAGTTCATGCACAGACCGTGTCAGCCTCATCTTGATGCAGTTTATCATATTCTTCGGTACCTCAAGTCTTGTCCTGGACTTGGGTTGTTCTATGCATCAGGATCTCAGACTGGTTCTCTAGCCTGTTATTCAAATTCAGATTATAGGGGAGCGTGTGACGGTCGATCTACTACGGGCTTCTGTGCTTTTCGAGGGACTCATCTTATCTCTTTGAAGAGCAAGAAGCAGGTAGTTGTCTCCCGCTCTTCAGTAGAGGCAGAGTATCGGGCACTTGCACTTGGCACGTGTGAGATTATCTGGTTACGATCGATTCTTGGCGAGTTGGGATTTCCAGTGACTTCTCCATCCACATTATATTGTGATAGTCGATCTACTATTCAGCTCGCTTCTGACTCTGTACTACACGAGAGGACGAAACATATAGAGATCGATGTTCACTTTCTTCGGGAGAAGGTTAGCTGTGGTATTGTCACTCCATTGTTTGTGGGGACCAGTGATCAAGTTGCGGATGTTTTCACAAAACCTGTCACTCTATCCATTCTTCAAGACTCAGTTGTCAAGCTTGCCTTAGTTGATATTTTTGCGCCTAACTTGAGGGGGAGTGTTGAAGATATTTCCTAGTTTATTAGTGTTTTCCTTTTTACCGTTGTTTTACCTTTTTTTATCCTTATTGTATCTTTATTATTTGACTATATATACGGGGGCTTTACACTTAGTTTGCATCCCTTTTTTCACCCACGTCTATTCCAAGTGTAACAAATGAATTGGCTTGTTTAGATTACTCAAACGTGGCAATGTTGGATCTAAAGAATGTGGAGCCTTCAGTGAATTGCGGGTTACTTTGCTTGGTAATTATTGTGTACTAGGACTTTCTAGATACGAAAGTTTTTAGCAAATTTTGTACAGATAATTGAATTAATATGAACCATTCACAGGTTTTTTAATTTCTTTATGGAGATGATTCATTTTTCTGGCCTAGGGGAAGATGAGGCGTTGGGTTAAAATCTCCATTTTTGAAATGGCAACTTAGAGACTGATTTTCATATTAGAAGTAAAAGAAAAGGGCCATTTAGAAACCTTTGGGGGGTGAAAAAGGACTATGATTAATCGTCAAGGAGAGTTGGAACTTGGAATAGATGTAGATAGGAAGGCTCATAACGTAATGGTGACATGGGTGCCTGGTACTTAGTATATGTGATGCAGCATTAGCAGACGGCTATTGGTTGTTATTGATTAGCTGAATTTTAATATTGGTGACTTTAACAAGGTAAAAGTGCCTCCCAAAATGATGCAGGCTATGAAAATGGTTGAATTATCCTTATTTTCTGGGTCAATAAGCTGCTATATAATTTTATGTGTTTAATTAGGGTTCAGGATTTAAGATTATTTTTAAGGTTTTGAATTTGCAAGAAACTAACTGTAATGGTTCTAGATCGATCATAAGTCGGATTGAATTATTTTGGATGTTGTATAGAAGCTTTAGGTTGTGTTTGATAACGTTTTCGTTTTCATGTTTTTTTAAAAAAAAAAATAATAGAATCAGCTTTTATTTTTTATTTTTTTTGCGGTTAAAAGTTAAAATAGGAAGCATGTTTGGATGCAGTTGTTGTTTTAAGAAATCTAAAAACTAAAACAGAAGACATGTTTGGTAACCAATTTATTTTATGGCATATATTTAACTTTATATTAATTCATGCTTAAACACATTCACATTTTTATATCAATACATTCATCAACCCATGAAAAATGCAAAATACATCAAAACATTCAAACTTATAACACCCTCTCAAATCCCAACTAGTTACATTAAGTATAAAACCCAACCAAAATGTCTACTCTACACCATATGTATGAAATACAATCAATAAGTTCATAGAATAATGAATGATATAACCATTTAACATAAACAAATTGAGCATTCTTTTACATGTTCACCAGAATATCACATATAAAAAGCCTACAAGCATACAACATCAAATAAAAAGGTTCCAACCCAATAGATAATAATCCTAATTCTACTGTTATATGCAATAGACCCACCCACCCACAAAACTATAGACCCTAATTGAAGTTGGCATTTATTCAAACACCTTATGTGCATGTATTTGTTAAGTGTAGAAAGTCATCAACAAATCACATTTACCCACACATAAACACACACACAATACAACAGTGACTCAGCCACAACACTGATGCACACAACAAACACACACACACACTGTGAACCAGCAAGATAGACAACACACACAAAAAACAAACACAACACACACACACACGCACACACACACACACACACACACTGACCCAGCCACACAGATGCACACACAACACTGAACACAAACATCTGAAATGAAGATGAAAAAAATTCCTAAATCCTAAACCCTAGCTCTGAAATTGAAATAAAAAATCTCTAGATCAGATAATTGAAAAAAAAACCCTATATCTAAAATTGAAATACATGGATACATATATGTATAAATCTATACATAAAAAGGTTAGATATATACATAAATAGGTCAAATCTATGCATATGCATACATATATATGTGTATAGATCTTCAAAAATGAAAATAAATATTACCTTTTCGAAGTTAGAGAGAGCTGCCAGAGAACAGAGGAGCGCCGGAGAGGAGACCAACCTACTCCAGCTGGAGATGGTCTTTGCTTCGACCGGCGAGAGATAAGAGAACAGTAGCTTCACTTCAGACGACGAGAGAAAGAGAGAGAGACGAGAGGATGAGAATGAGAAATTTTCGTAGTTTATATTCTCGGGCAAATATTCTCTTAAATTGCTTCTAATGAGGTTCGATGGCAAGACCTCATTTAACCCTTCCCCCTTCCAACGCGTGTTTTCGTTTTTCCCAATTTTTGAAAGCACGTCTCTTCATGTTTTCAATATTTGGGGTTGTTTACAAAACAAATTGGCCAAAAAAAAATTAAAAACACACTCCAAACACATTTTTATTTTTATTTTTCAGAAAAAAGTAAAAACAAAAACAGAAAAAAACACAAACATTGTGTTACCAAACGCAACCTTAGTTGTCAACAAAAATGAAACGTTTTATATTTGATGAGTCTTCTAAGAAGGAATCTAGTGGCACGCAAACATCTTTGTAATCTTTTCTCTTTGGTGAAGAGTTAAATTCCAAGGATTATGTATGGATTATGTGGTTAAATTCCAAACATTGATTGATTGTCCCAAAATTTGGTGTGCGATGGACTAAGTTCCAACCATGTAGTAACTATCTATAAATACTTACCCAAAAAATCTATAAACTCAGATCATAAAGGCTATGTGTACCATTAAAAGCTAGTGTACACAGACAATCCTTTTACTCGCACTCGCAAGAAGTTCAGCTTAGGGTTTGTAGTGCAGCACTTGTACATTTGTCAACCCTAGAGTGCATCCTTATAGGTTACGAAACAGCCACAATTTATGAATTATATTTGGTAACCTTATTGCCTGGGGACTGTGATCTATTCAATGGACTGCCTAAGAACTAAGCAGTTCCTGAGTCCAACATTAGTGTTTGGTCTAATGTCTGGTGTAAGCATATAACTAGAGTACAATAGAAAAGTTTTGCCTCTTTCTGCATCTCTACATGTGAACTAAATCTGTCTCAGCTAGGCCATTAAGTGCTTATACGCATTTTCGTCTGTGACCAAATCAAGTGCCACTTTATTGACTCAAAAGAGTCAACCGTGCCCGTTGATTCTTGTGCCATCAGCTCATACATTATCCCATACAGTCATGCCCAGCTTATGTCATTCCTGGTTTTGTCATACTTGGTCCTTGTTCCACACCCTCCCGTAGCCATGGTTAAAACTCGAGACAATCCAACGCTTGAACTTGGCCAATAGCTTTAGGCAATATTGTTTTAAAATGCACAAAAGCTATCTTGGCCAAAGCAAACTCTAAGTATACATTTTGTGCTCCAGCAAAGGGGGTAGTTGTATGCCCTTCCTATACATGTGTGTAAAAATTCCAAGTGACAAAACTAGGAATCAAGATGTCTAAGCATTCATAAAGAATATAGTTGTTCTGGTTGCTGACTTCACAACTGATTGGAATGAGCTGGTATTTGATACTGACAAGCTGCCCTGGCGATGGCGGACCCAGTCCTGTCATTTGTGGTGGGGGCGGACAAATTGTGGGCAGCCCTTCCAATGTATGCATATACAGAAAAATTCCCAGCGACAAAACCAGACCTCAAATTCCGAAGCCGTTATAATGACATTAGTCCTATGCTTGTTCACATAGATTTGCTGCACACCAAGTGTGCACCAGGGGGTTGCACATTTCTGGACTGAAAAGTCAAACTGTGCGCATCACAGATGCACTGGCTACGTTACAGCTACAGCAGCACTCACCCACATATTGCCGCACCTGCATCAGAACTGCACACCACCACCTACTACGACAAAGATACATTGCTACACCATTGCATGCCAAACAGTCTTGTCCCTCGTTTAGCACAGACGGAGTGTGCGGAAGAACACAACCGAGGGTGGGGGGTGAGTGGGCACTGATCGGGGATGGGAGCGGTGGGGGGGGACAGATCGGGATGGAGCTCTCTCCCCCTCTCTCTCTGTGTAATTATATATACACATATATGGTTATGGGTTAACACTGTTGGGCCGGCAACATTGATGGAGGGTCAGAAAATGCACAGGATCTTTGCGTAATTAAAATTTAAAACAATCTACAGGGTGTGACTGAAAGTTGTCCTTTGTAAAATATTTGGTTTGTCCTCCTTTCAACCATAAGACTTGGCCAAAACATTTTCATAAGACAGCGTACAAATTAAAGGTCTTTGGTATTCATTCTCTAAGATCTGACCATTAATTCTCTTGATAAAAGCCTCTGTGCTATCAAAGTTGTTGTTTTCCCCTCTTTTTTGACTTGAGGCTTAAAAAGTCATGTGAAACATCTTTACAAATCACAAGCATGATTGCAAAATCTCAGTTTGGGCTAATTGAAGATGGAAACTCTTGGCCCGTGATAAGTGGTTTGGAGTAAATTACTCATTACATAGTTTTTTTGACCCTTGAATAAGTTTGCTTACTAATAAAAACTCTTTTAAATATGAATATAGTTCATCATCATTCAATTTGAATCCCTCTGCTCGAAAGAGCCAGCTGCTCCACCTTTCCTGTCTTGTGATTTTATGATAAGGTTGAAACTCTAGCTAGTGACTGCACAGTATCAGTGAATTGTATTCATTTTCAAACTGCTTTGCCTTTTATGAATTTAACTAGTGATTAGACTGGTTTATGTTGCATGTAAGTTGAGTGCTTTTGCTTTGCGAAATTTCAAATGTGCACTCAAAGTAGAACCCTTTGAGAATTTTCTTTTTCCTTGATTATCAATATTTTCTTGTTGGGGATGTTTGTTGTCATCTTGCATGATGGTCTGTTTGCTGTTTAAGTGATTTGTGGTATTTCGTAAAATCTGATGGTTTTTAATGATATTTTTCACATCTGAACCAGGTGATTTTTTCAATGTTTCTTTCCGGGTTTCTTCATTTCAGTCTTACGTGGTCCATTTTGGCAAATATATATGAATGTGCAACCTTTTCATTCAACACTTAACGTTTGTTTAGGAGGAAATTGAGATAGAGTCCAAGGCATTACGAGTCGGAAAGGTTATTGCTGTTGTCAGCGTGGAGCTGAGGAAGAAAAAGACGGGGAAAATAATTGCTCAAGGGCGTCATACAAAGTATTTACCTGTTTCTAGTAAGCTGTGAACAACCTATTGTTGTGTAGCTTACAGCAAAGTGTTCATTGGGATTACCCTGCAGTTGCAGTTCCTTATTCAAAACATGATGAGGTACTCTGTGTAGGTGACAATGTTTTCTTTTTTGGAAAGATGTAATAATGTTTTCTGCATTTGGATTACCCACCAAACGCAAGAATGGAATGGATGTGAAAAAACTGTGGTATGCCTTGCTACATAAACGTAGCACTTTTATCGTTTGTGATGAAGCAGAACTGTGCCTATCGTTTGTCATATTTATTACAAATATTTGTGATATATATATATATACACTAGCTATAACCCGTGTCTGAAGGCACTGTATAATTCAAAAAATTCGAGCATTGATCGTGGACATGAAAAAATAAGCAATAACATGTGCTTGAAAGCACTATGTAATGAGAAAAATTGTCAATCAAAAAATAGAAAAAGAAAGAATTCATTGGCATTATTTGTACAGATACATGGAACTATAACTATGCACACCAATATTGTGAAATTAAACTAACATATATACTAGTTATAACTCGTGTCTGAAGGCATGATAAAACATAAAATTTGATAGTTTCAAAAATTAATCTTACTGTACTAAATAATAATTTTTTATTTCTTCGTTTATTTGATTACATCATTTAAAATTAATTTCTATCTATTATCATTTTTTAAATAACATCCAAATTTTTTCAAAATGTATAACCCGATAAAATTGTTTCAACATGTGTACATTATCGTGTATGGACAATGTATAAAATAATAATTATGTTAAACTACAAATTAATTAAATATTAAATGATTAAACATGTGATAAAATTGGGTGACAGGATGGTGTTGGGGGAGAAAATATGTGTGAGATAAAAATTCAAATTCCTAGGTGTTTTATTATATAGACTAGGGATAACCCGTGCCTGAAGGCACGGTGGAAATAAAAAAAATCGAACATTAAATTTGAACGCAAAATAATCAAACACTGAAAAAAAAACATTGAATTGCTCGTCCACAATAGTAACAACCAAAATGAGAAACAACCCATTTACACTAAGAGAACTTCTTGATTCAATGTTAATGACACCATGGGTTTAAACACATGATTCAAAGGTAAAGCGGTGCACGGTTTCACAAAACATACCGCATAATTTCAACTACCGCATAATAATTTAAACTAATTAAAACTAAAACCAATAATTAAAGCTAATTGAACAATAAGCCTTGGTCCAACATATGTTGTACTCTTCTCTGAACGACCGCAACCCTTTTTCTGCAATCCAAATCAAACTTAAGTTAACTAATCAACCTACATTACTATGTGATCAAATTACAATATTATACAAAATCGAATTTGCAATTCAAATTTAGAACAATTGCAACACCGTAAGAAAGAGAAAGCCAAAAGAAAGTGAACTAAACCCAAATCAGAACTCTTTACAACACTCAAGCAACAATCAAATTAAGTACTCTAACAGTCAGAAGTCTAATTTCTCTTCTTTTTTGTCTTAACCATTTCTGCATCCAATTGAAAAATATGCAGACACATGATGTATGATTTTTAGCAAACAACTTGCATGATAGTGCAAGAAGATGAAAGTGCTGAAGATAAGATTGGGAGTGTTAGGTCACCAAAGTCTTGACCAAGAAAACTATGTCAACCATGCTTAAAATCAGAATTCCTTGCAAGTCATATAATAATGAAATTATGATATTCCCAACCAACTCCCCAGTTCATGCCAATGAAATAATATGATCACAATACAATGACAATGCCTCACTACATACAATAATATGGACAGAAAAATAAAAATTAAAGGGATGAGCAATTAGTAAAGCTCACCAGTAACCGATTTTCAGATATAAATGTAGGGCCAAAATAGTTGAATTATTACCGCCTTGAATCTAATTATATTGGGGTGCTTCAAGGACATGTGAGAATCTAATTCCCTCTGCACATGCTCATCAATCTGCAGACACATAAGAGAAATACCCAAAAGGGCAAAAAATTAAAAAAACCCAGGTGAAATTTCCAAGAAACAAACACACCCTTCACTTCCCCCCCCCCCCCTCCCCTCCCCCTCCCCCTCTTTCTCTCTCTCTCCGGCTCAAAAAGTTTTTGAGAAAACAAAACCACACACACCCAGGTCCATAATATATAATCAAACACATTGACATGAAATGAAGTGGGAGAAAGATATAAAGCAGACCTTCTGGCCTCTCTCAATATACTTGACAGCACAAAACTCACCAGTGAACCGATTTTCAGATTTTTTAGATGCGTCTCTTGAACCGATTTTCAGTTTTTTCTCTAGGAAAATGATAGAGGCCATGAAATAAGATAAAATCCACAGGCCTTCAAGAATAAGATAAAATCCAATAGACTCATGAATAAGGATAAACATACTGAAAATCCACAAAACATGGCCAAGTAAAACAGATCTCAAGGAAAACTATATGAATCCGTCAAGCTCATCAACTCTAACCGACGTCCATCGATCTAACGCAGTGGCCGTGTGAACAACGACGACATAAAGCTCCAGATCGATTAGAGAAACCATCGAAGAAGAATCGCGCAACGAAACCACTCAAATTCATACTCAAAAATGAAACAAAACCACACTCACTACATACATTTTGGATGGATTTGAGGTGTTTTTTGTGCTCGGTGGCATGTCGGCTTGCTTGAAAGTCACTTGAACAGTAGTGGATACTATTTCGGACTCCTGTTTGGGATTTTTCGTGGCTTCTGTGTGCTTGCCTATGGGGCCTATTGGATCCCTACCAACGTGATTTTTGTATTTGGTGTGTTTTTTGGCTGCGTTTTTGGTGTTTTGCTGCTATTGTGGTTCTCTCCTACGAATTTGAGCGTGAGAGAGAGAGCGAGAGAGAGATGGTTCTTGGATACCTCAGTGACGATCCGATGAACTGGTCGTTCGTAGACTGAACAGCTGGACCTAGAAAACCCGATGGATCAGAAGCTTCAAGGGTTTGTTGGAAGAGGAAAACAGACTGTCTGCTGTGAAGAAGTGCAGAGATAGGGAGAAAGAGATGAAGACAGAGAGAGGGGGGAAATACCAAGAGGTGGGATACCTAGATCTGGGCGATTCTTTGGTGGTGGTTATGGTGTCGTCAATGGTGGTCGCTTGCTCGCCTCTGGTGTGGCTGTGGCAGCTGGCGGTGGTGTCGCTGGAGGTGGTGTAACACAGAGTTCTGTGTTGAGAGAGAGAGAGGAAGGGAGGGCGTGAAGGGAAGGCAGAGGAAAAGAAGGAAAAATATGGTGAGTGGCTGACAGGCGTGGTGCTCCATGCGTGTGTCAGGCAGCTGTGTGCAGGTGAGGACTGAGGAGGCAGTGTAACGTTGGAAGGGAGGTGATGGGTATGATAAGATGGTTTTGGGGGGGGAAAAATATGAGTAAGATAAAATTTAAACACACTCCTGTTTTATTATATAGATATAGGTGAATATTAAAAAAAATTTATTAACGGTTTAATTTTTGATTAATAGTTTAGGTTAATCATAAATTGCACTTCGAAAGATCTCTCAAATCTCAATTTATACTCTCAAAGATAAAAAATCTTAATTTACACCCTCAAAGATAAAAAATCTTAATTTATACCCTCAAAGATATAAATTTGTATCAATACGTACCTAAATCTAACAGCCGTCTAAAACTAGTTGGCTAAGTTTTATTTAGACCCTTCAAGTTTATCACTTAATCATTTGGACCCCCTCACTTTTAAAATATTACTCTTATACCTCATGATGTTTGTACACATGTAACACATAATCTTTTGTCATTGATACTTGTTAATATAACTGTTAAAAAACATGATTTTCATCCTAATAAAAAATTATAATTTTTATACTACCATTTATTTTGTGGGTCTTTTATACTTTAAAGTTCAAAATCAAGCTTACTATTTGAATATTCAATATACTGCAGGTATTTATATAATGTTCTTTATATCCAATACAATAAGTCACTTGAGCAAAATTATTTAGATGCCCAATTGGAGGAACATTTTTAGTTATATTTGCACTCTCAGGGGATGTAGGTTTAATATTTTAAATATATGGGGTCTAAATAATTAAGTGACAAGTATGAGGAGATCTAGATGTAATTTATCTATTAATTTAGTTTTAGACGGTAAACTGACGGCTGATAGTTTCAGGTGTGCATTGATACATATTTATATATTTGAGGGTACAAATTAAAATTTTTTATCTTTGAGGGTGTAAAATGAGATTCGAATGATCTTTCGGGATGTAATTTGTGATTAACACAATAATTTATGTATAAATAGAGTGAATTTAGTTTTATTGGGGTGAATTTAATATTTTAAAATTAAAAAATTAATTAAGATAAAAAAAATATTTAAGAGTTGAGAATAGTGGTCCAGATTTTTGCGTCCACGGGCATCTGGAGCTCGGTTTGGAACAAGTACCACATAGTCTGAGTAGAGAGAGAGAGAGAGAGAGAGAATGGATTTGGAGTCAGTGAAGAGGTTTTTGGAGAAAGGAAGCCCCAATGATTCATCAGTCATCGATTCCATGCCTTACAGATTATTTGAGCCCTTCGTAATTCAAGGCTTAAAGGTCGATCTCATCGAACCCGGACGTATTATCTGCTCCATGAAAATACCCACTCGTTTACTGGTACATTCACAACCACCTCTCTCTCTCTCTCTCTCCGCCTCTCTCTCTCTCTCTCTCTCTCCGCCTCTCTCTCTTTCTCTCACCCTCAATTGACAACTGGGTATCGTTTTGTTTCTCTGCTTAAAGAATTCTGGAAATTCATTGCATGGCGGGGCAACGGCGATGCTGGTGGACGTGGTGGGTTCGGCTGTCATTTTCACTGTTGGAGCTCCGATGACCGGAGTTTCAGTTGAGATCAATGTCTCATACATGGATGCCGCATACGCTGGAGTATGTATATATATATCTCTATTCCCTTATCATGATCATTTGTTGCAATAACTATTTCTTCTGTCAATCAAGTCCTTTTGTTTTTGTGGTCTTTGTTTCATTAAACAAATTGGGTTGGTGTTTAATTGCTGATTGAATTTTGCAATAAAGCATTTGCATCAGACGTGTGTGTGTGTTTGTCTGATTTGGCCTGCCATTGCTTACCATATTGCTACAAAGTGGGGAACAAAGAAGCTCCAAAGCAATTTTTCTATAGGCTTCAAAGTTTAGGCTTATGCTTGAGGAATGAAAACCCGAAATAGTTCTGTCAAAATTGCACTTTGTATTTATATCTGCTGATGTTGAGCTACAGCTATTGTTGGAAAAATAATAATAAACATGACTTTTCATGTTCTAGGAGTTATTTTTATGCAATTAGTTTTTTGTATTAGTGGATCATCAATTTGGTATTAGTGGAGGACAAAGTAATTGTGGTATTTTAATTCTCCAAGTAATGGAGGAGTGGGGTCTTTATTATTTTTATTATTACATTATGTAGTGGGGTTATTTTGTATGTCATGTGTTATATATGAGAGTCTATATATATCTTATGTAATACATCCATTTGAATTTGAGTGAATAGAAAGAGTTCTTTCAATGTTCAATAGTCTCTTCCATTATTTTTTTGTGAGTGTGTGATAGTCCTCTAGATTCCAACAAAGTGGTATCAAAGTTAGGATTGAGTGTTGAAAAAGAGAGAGTGAGAAAGAGATGGCGAATGGAATGCTTTCATTTCAAATGTCTCGATTCACCAAAAATAACTATGAGAATTAATGTATCCGCATGAAGGCAATTCTTGGATCTCAAGACTTATGGGAGATTGTAACAATTGGTTATATAACACCGCAATATGAAGCTTCCTTAAGTCAAGCCCAAAAGAAAGTCTTGCAAGCTACAAATAAGAAGGATCAAAAGGCTCTTTCACTCATCCATCATTGCTTGGATGATGCTATGTTACAGAAGGTTGCTAGTGCAACCACATCTAAGCAAACATGGGATGTTTTGAAAACCACTCATAGTGAAATGGAAAAAGTCAAGAAAGTTTGCCTCCAAACTCTACGAGGTAAATTTGAGGCTTTACATATGAAGGAATCCGAATTAGTTTCAGATTATTTCACAAGAATCTTGGTGGTTGTGAATAATTTGAGAACTTATGGTGATGATCATTATGATGATACCCGGGTGATAGAAAAAACTCTCCGTTCATTGGACCCCAAATTTGACTACATTGCCGTAGTCATTGAAGAGTCTCAAGATTTAGACACAATGACGATTGACGAACTCATGAGATCATTGTTAGTCCATGAAGAACGGCTAGGCAAGAAGAAGCAAGATTCGTTGGAACAAGTGCTACAAACCAAGCTTTCTTTCAAAAAAAAAGAAAGAAGTCAAAGAGGTACAGGGCATGGACGTGGACGTGGAGGTCGTGGTGGACGTGGTCGAGGTAGAGGAAAAAACTTTGATCAAAATGCTTCTAACAAAGAAGAAAGAGGTCAAGAATCACATCGTGGAAGAGGACGTGGAAGAGGCAACAATTCAAAGTCATATGGAGGGAGGTATGACAAATCTCATATTCAATGTTATAATTGTCATCGATGTGACAATTTTGCTTTCGAGTGTAGAAATGATTTTGTGGAAGAAAGAGCACACTTTGTTGAAGACAAAGTTGAAGAGGTAGAGCTGACCTTGTTGTTGGCATACAAAGAAGAGCAAAAAGGAGACAAGAACGTGTGGTACCTTAACTCCGGTTCTAGTAATCATATGTGTGAAAATAAAGAGATGTTTGTGGAGTTTGATGAATTGGTAAGTGAAAAAGTCATTTTTGGAGATTGTTCTCAAGTTTCAGTAATGGGAAGAGGTAATATTTTGATTCGTTTGAAAGATGGAAGACACCAAGTTATTTCTAATATTTTTTATGTGCCAAACATGAAAAATAATATTTTGAGCTTGGGACAACTCTTAGAGAAAGGTTATGATATTTGCATGAAAAATCATAATCTTTCAATAAGAGATGGAAACGGAAATTTGGTCGCTAAAGTGTCGATGATAAGAAATAGAATGTTTTTGTTAAATATTCAAAGTGATGTGGCAAAATGCTTGAAAGCATGTGTTAAAGATTCTTGTTGGTTATGACACTTGAGATTTGGACACTTGAATTTTGGAGGACAAACCTTGTTGTCTGGAAAGAAGATGGTGAAAGGATTGTCTTTTATCAACCACCCGGATCAACTTTGTGAGGGATGTCTAATTGGAAAGCAAGCTAGAAAGAGCTTTCCCAAAGAATCTATTTCAAGAGCAACCAAACTTTAACTTGTTCACTCGGATGTTTGCGGCCCTATAGACCTACCATCATTTGGTAAGAACCGGTATTTTCTTCACTTTATTGATGATTTTAGTCGGAAAACGTGAGTTTATTTTCTAAAATAAAAATCGGAGGTGTTTGGTGTTTTCAAAAGGTTTAAGCCTTTGATTGAAAAACAAAGTAGGTATGAAGTTAAGGCAATTAGATCCGATAGAGGAGGTGAATTCACATCAAATGAATTCACCATCCTCTAAAGGTTCCAAGATCACCACAACAAAATGGTATTGCCGAAATGATGAACCAAACCATTCTTGACATGGCTCGGAGTATGTTGAAGAGTAAAAAAATGCCCAAGGAGTTTTGGGCGGAAGCTATTGATTGTGCCATCTACTTGTTAAATCGGTGTCCCACTAGAAGTGTTCAAGACAAAACACCACAAGAAGCATGAGGAGGAATCAAGCCAAATGTTTCTCATTTGCGGGTCTTTTGAAGTGTATGTTATGCACATGTGCCGGATGAAAAACGGATCAAACTAGATGACAAGAGTGAAAAGTTTGTCTTCATTGGCTATAATTCAAGAAGCAAATGTTACAAGCTTTACAACTCAAGTAATGGCAAGATAATCATTAGTAGAGATGTTGAGTTTGATGAAGAAGATGAATGGGATTGGAACACTCCACAAGAAGACTATAATTTTTTTCCATTCTTTGAAGAAAAGGAGGAGCCCAATGAGATCATGGAGCTGCCCATTTATTCTCCTCCACCATCACCTACCAATGTGCAAGCATCTCCATCATCATTCGAAGCAAGTTCAAGTGAAAGGCCACCTCGCATGAGGAGTCTTCGAGATATCTATGAAGAAGCCGAAGAGTTAACTCAAAGATTTAGTGATCTAACACTATTTTGCCTATTTGCCGATTGTGATCCCATAGGCTATGAGAAAGCGGCACAAGACAAGAAGTGGGGGAGTGCCATGAAAGAAGAAATTGAAGCTATTGAAAGGAATGGAAGATGGGAACTTGCCACACTCCCTAGAGGACAAAAAGCTATTAGAGTGAAGTGGGTGTACAAGACAAAGAAAAATGTCAAAGGTGAAGTGGAGAGATACAAAGCAAGGTTGGTTGCAAAAGGCTATAGTCAAAGACCGGGTATTGACTATGATGAGGTATTTGCACCCGTTGCTCGTTTGGAAACAATTAGATTGATTATTTCTTTAGCCGCTCTAAATGATTGGAAAATTCATCAAATGGATGTAAAGTCTGCTTTTTTTAATGACTTTCTTGATGAAGAAGTGTATGTTGAACAACCCTTGGGTTATGTTGTGAAAGGCAAGGAGAGAAAGTCTTGAAATTAAAAAAGGCTTTGTATAGTTTGAAGCAAGCACCAAGGGCCTGGAATAGTAGACTTGACAAGTATTTTCAAGCATTTAATTTCACCAAGTGTCCCCATGAACATAGCAATGGCTAAAGAATGTCTTCACAGGAAATTGTCCAAGAATGTTTGAAGATTTCAAGATAGCAATGGCTAAAGAATTTGAGATGACCGACATTGGGCTTATGTCATACTACCTTGGCATTGAAGTGAAGCAAATGAAGGAAGGTATTTTCATCTCTTAAGAAGGTTATACTAAAGCAATTTTTGCAAAATTCAAGATGCAATATTGTAAGTCGGCATGTACACCCATTGAATGTGGTGTAAAATTGTCAAAATATGAAGATGGAGAGCATGTGGATTCCACCCATTTCAAGAGCCTAGTGGAAAGCTTGAGGTACTTAACATGCACAAGGCCGGATATTCTTTTTGATGTTGGTCTTGTAAGTCGCTATATGGAAGTTCCTACCATGACCCATTTGAAGGCGTCGAAAAGAATTCTTAGATACATCAAAGGTACACTTGATTATGGATTGCTATATTCTTGTTCTAACAATTTCAAGCTTGCGGGTTATTGTGATAGTGATTGGGCTAGAGATATAGATGATAGAAAAAGTACTACCGGGTATGTTTTCTTCATGGGAGATACCGCAATTGCTTGGAATTCAAAGAAGCAACCCATTGTGACTTTTTCGACTTGTGAAGCCGAGTATGTGGCGGCTACATCATGTGTTTGTCAAGACATTTGGCTTAGAAATTTGTTGAAAGAGCTTCATTTGCCTCAAGAAGAATCGACGGAGATCTTCATTGACAACAAATCGGCACTAGCGTTGGCAAAGAATCCGGTGTTTCATGATCGTAGTAAACATATTGACACAAGGTTCCATTTCATTAGAGAGTATGTGACCAAGAAAGAGGTGGAGCTCAAGTTTGTGAAGTCTCAAGATCAAATTGCCGATATTTTCACCAAGTCCCTCAAAGAGGATGTCTTTTGCAAATTGAGAAGTTTGCTTGGAGTTGAGAAGAAAAATCATGTTTAAGGGGGGGTGTTGGAAAAATAATAATAAACATGACTTTTCATGTTCTAGGAGTTATTTTTATGCATTTAGTTTTTTGTATTGGTAGGTCATCAATTTAGTATTAGTGGGGGACAAAGTAATTGTGGTATTTTAATTCTCCAAGTAATGGAGGAGTGGGGTCTTTATTATTTTTATTATTGCATTATGTAGTGGGGTTATTTTATATGTCATGTGTTATATATGAGAGTCTATATATATCTTATGTAATACATCCATTTGAATATGAGTGAATAGAAAGAGTTCTTCATATCTTCAATAGTCTCTTCCATTATTTTTTTGTGAGTGTGATAGTCCTCTAGATTCCAACAGTTTTTTCTAGGCATGAAATTATTTCAATGTTGTCTGGAAATCATTTTGTTTATTATGGTAAAGTTAGTTTGTGATTTGATACTGCTAAATATCATTTATCATTAGGATGATGTTATGAATACATGGGTACAACTTGTACTGAAAACAAGAGTTCATATATACACAAGCCCATAATAAACCAATGTCAAATCATAAGATTTCACTACGTTTCTGTAGTTGACATCCACAATACTCCACATTATCAACATTAATCTAATGGTAGTCCTTTCATTCGTTAATCGGTATTCAATAGGATAGTATTATACACATGCATGATACCAAGTTATTCATATTAGTTCAATACTTCCATGACTCGACCACATAAAGCCATAGCCCATTATGCGTTTGATCACATACTCTGTGGTGACTGACTCTTATACTAATTGTTATGAATTCATTGATAGAACTAACCCCTGAAAAACCAACTTGCAAGGAAAGAGTTCTCAAGGATTAATATACACTCATAAAAGCTCATACTGAACCGTGAGATCGTAACAAATGAATTGGCTTGTTTAGATTACTCAAACGTGGCAGTGTTGAATCTGAAGAATGTGGAGCCTTCAATTAATTGCGGGTTACTTTGCTTGGTAATTTATTGTGTACTAGGACTTTTTAGATATGGAAGTTTTCAGCAAATTTTGTACAGATAATTGAACTAATATGAACTCTTCACAGGTTTTAAATTTCTTTATGGAGATTATTCATTTTTCTGGCCTAGGGGAAGATGAGGCGTTGGGTTAAAATTTCCATTTTTGAACCAATGGCAACTTAGAGACTGATTTTCATATTAGAAGTAAAAGAAAAGGGCCACTTAGAAACCTTTTTGTTTTGTTTTGGGGGGGGGGGGGGGGGGGGGGGGTGAAAAAAGACTACGACTAATTGTCAAGGAGAGTTGTTCTAGATGTAGATAGGAAGACTCATAACTTAATGGTAACATGGGTGCCTTGTACATGGTATATGTGTTGCTGTTTAAGTAATTTGTGGTATTTCATAAACTCTGATGGGTTTTAATGATATTTTTCGCCCTTTTTAGTCATCTGAACCTGGTTGTTTTTGCAATGTTTCTTTCCGGGTTTCTTCATTTCATTCTACGTGGTCCATTTTGGCAAATATGAATATGCAACCTTTTCATTCAACACTTAATGTTTGTTTAGGAGGAAATTGAGATAGAGTCCAAGGCATTACGAATCGGAAAGGCTATTGCTGTTGTCAGCGTGGAGCTGAGGAAGAAAAAGACAGGGAAAATAATTGCTCAAGGGCGTCATACAAAGTATTTGGCTGTTTCTAGTAAGCTGTGAACAACCTATTGTTGTGTAGCTTATAGCGAAGTGTTCATTGGGATTACCTTGCACTAACAGTTCCTTATTCAAAACATGATGAAGTTCTGTGTAGGTAACAATGTTTTCTTTGTCTTTTTTGGAAAGATGTAATAATGTTTTCTACATCTGGATTACCCACCAAACGCAAGAATGCATGTGAAAAAACTGTGGTATGGCTTGCTACAGAATAGAAACGCAGCACTTTTATTGTTTGTGATGAAGCAGAACTGTACCTATCGTTTGTGATATATATATATATATGTTTTCCAGTTTTAAAACACATCTATTGCAGATTGTAAAGCTCCAAGTTATGAGAAGCTACCAAATTCACACTTGTATCAACTCTGTACTCTTACTTTGACTAGCCCACTTTAGTGCTAGTATTGTAAGTATTGTATTTACTTGTGTGTATTTTGACTATATTCCATAATTTCAGTTGTGATTTATACATTCATATTTCCTCCTGCTTCTAACATTATTTTGGTATCAGAGCCATTTGACGACCTGGATGTCTTCTTGTTGAATTATATTTGAATCATCTTATTCATTTGCATATTCTCATTGTCTTCAATTCTAGAAATCATTTATAAGTTTGAACTTATCTAGGGCACCCATCCTTTGTTTCTCCAACAGTCTGTAAGCCTCTTTGTATTCCGTCGTAAGTCCCAGTTTGTGGCAATTAGGAATTTTAGGCAAAAAAGTGAGGAAAAAATGATAGAGGGTATGATCCTAGTGGTTTTACTGCTTTTGCAGTATTAACTTATAAATAATTTTGAAAATTGAAACAATTTGTAATATCAAAATGAATAGATTTTTCAGATCTAATTCCACAGTTAGCTCTAGATCTTCATCTAGCAATATACCTAATATTGTTAATGAAGAGGAATATGAATGTGAAATTACACAACCTAGTTGGACAGGTTGGAATATTCCCAAAGTACCACATAAAGAAATTTACAAAACTAGTTGGATGCCTAATGCATTCAAAGAAGAGTTAAAAGTAAAAACAATTGAACAAATTCATCCTTTAAAAAGAATTGGTGAATCACATCGACTTTTAAAAAAAGAAACTTTGGAAAAATATAAATCACAAGGATTTAATTTTATTCATCTTGGATTAGTTCAAGTAGCTATTAAACCTTTAATAACTACTGGGAAAAACTCTGCTATTCTATTAACACTCTGTGATGGCAGGTTCAGAAGTTTTAATCCAAGCTTACTGGGCATGATGCAAGCAGGATTGCATAACGGTCCAGTTTACTTTAATTGCTATCCTGATTTTACTCTCAGTCTTAGAGATAAAAAAACTGTTAAAGCTCTCACCTTAGGAATAGATCTTACAGGTGATATAACAGATCTTGAAAATGATATTGATTCTATTGTTCTTATTTACAGAATTTATTATAAATGCATCAAAACCAATTTGAATGTCAATGCTTTACAAAGAAGTCCTAAGGATATTACTCTCTTAATGGAACCAAGTACTTCTGATGCTAATATTCAAGTCCCTAAAAGACTTCAGTGGAAAGATGTTACATTACCAACAAAATGGTTAATCCAAAACCCTAACTATAAGCCTGAGTCTGAAGAAACAGAATCTGACTTAGAAACAGTTAGGCAATTTGATGATGGAAGTGTTGAAATTTGTTTTAATAATGTTAGAACACATTCTGCCAGAATTTCTGAAACACATTATAATAAACCTTTGATAATTAACGAAGGTAGAAAATCTGAATCCCGTTCTAGTATCTCCCAGCGAGATAGAGAAATTGAAAATGAAATACAACAAAGATTTAAAAATTTAAAAATGAAAGGGGTAGATAATGAATCCTCTCCACAACTCAGTAAACCTAGGTATACTCATTATAAACCTACTCCTATAAGTACATCTTATTCTAGATTTAAAGAAGAAGAAGAAAAAGATAAAGAAGATGATTTTACTCCATCTCCTACTATCTCTGCTACTCCTTCTGACTTTCAAAGTCACAAACCCAATTTAGATCATCAATTATATGTTATAACTAAAGATTCTAATACTTTATTTTTTCCTGATATGGCCAAATTATTAAAAAATATGAAAAACAATAGAATTAGAAATAAAGATTTTTCTAAATCTTTTGACCCTAAGCAACAACAAAAAATAAAAGTTCAGTGGGTTAAATTTATGCATAAATTAGAATCTGAAATAGAATTTTTTGATTATTTTGATTCCTGTCATAAAGATATAAAAGTCATAACAAAGCATAAATGGAAGACGACTGATTCTGGCACAATATCTGCTAGTCATCCCCCAACACAATCTTTCACTTTCAATATTACTGATAAAGAAATCACTGCTTCACCTTTTAAGATTCCTACTAATGAATCTGATAAAATGACCACTGACCAAGCTATGCTTGTAAAAATTGAAAAGAAAGTTGTTGAACAAAATAATTTTACCAACCAAAGCCTAATTACTATAGGAAAACAGTTGGATAAAATAGAAACTAAAATTGAAAAAATTGAAACTTCTTCTAGTAAAAAGGTAGAGAAACCCCTAATTCACTCACCAGAAGATAGAACAAATTTAGGAATTTCAGATCAACTCAGAATTGCTAAAATTGACCAGTTATTTAAAAAATTAGATTCTTCACAAGAAGAAACTGCAACCTCTAAAGTAAATACAATTAATAAAGATTCTGATTCTGAAACTGAAACTTCCATATCTTCCTCTGATGAAGAAATTAAGATTTTGGAAACACAATTCACAGATAATCTAGCAATATCTAACCCCATTTCCAAAATTAACAAATTAGTTATTCCTACTAGTTCTACAAAGAACTGGTATTCTAAACCTACCCCTCCTGATATACAATTTGAAGAAAAAAATATTTCAAACCAATTTTCTGTTCAATCAAACAAACTCTATGAATGGAATATTGATGGCTTAAGTGAACAAGAAATCTTAAATAAAATACATCATATGTCCATGGTTATCAATAGTTATGTTAAAAATCTTGATGAAAAAGAACCTCAAATTGTTGACTTAGTCACCTCTGGATTTACAGGTGTATTAAGAAATTGGTGGGATAATTACCTCACAAATGAATCTCGAGATAACATAAAATATGCTATTGTCACAGATGACGATAACATTCCCATATTTGATGAAAGAATTGGTCAAGCCAAACCAGATGGCTTAAATACTTTAATTTTTACCATTGTAAAACATTTTGTTGGCACACCAAGCAATATTGAAGCTAGAATCCATGATCAGCTTAGCAATCTTAGGTGCCCAACCTTAAGTGATTTTAGATGGTATAAAGATGTTTTTATAAACAGAGTCATGCTTAGGCCTGACTGTAATCAATCTTTTTGGAAAGAAAAATTTGTAAATGGTTTACCTAATTTATTTGCCCACAAAATTAGAGAAGCCCTCGGTAAAGAAACTGGAATTATTCAATATGATTCTCTAACTTATGGACAAATTGTCAGTACAATCCAAAAGGAAGGTCTTAGGATGTGTATTGATCTAAAAATTACTAAACAATTGCAAAAAGACAAAAAGAAAGCTAAATATGAAATGGGTAATTTCTGTGAACAATATGGTCTCCCTCCAGTAGCACCATCTACCTCCAGAAAACATAAACATAGAACCCATAAAAAACATATTTCAAAAAATAAATCTTATTACAAAAAGAATAAAGAAACTCTTTCTAAACCGAAGTTTTATAAAAGATCTCATAAGTCCACAGACAAAAAACCTAAAAAATCAGGCAAAATGTCTAAATGGCTTACTACAAGTAAAAACCCTGATAAATCTGCAACTTGTTATAATTGTGGAAAAAAGGGACACAAGAGTCCTGATTGCCCAATTAAGAAAGAAGTTAAAAGATTAAATTTACAAGAAAATGAAACAGAAGAAATTCTAAAAATCTTCAGAATTCATAATCCCCCAACAGAAGATGAATCTGAAGAATCTTCTGAAGATTCTGATGTCTCTGACCCATCCACAACTACCGAACCTGATATTAAAATAGGTTGTGGTTGTAAAGATAATTGTAGATGTGATAATATCAGAGTCATTACTAAACAAAATGAAAAAGAACGTTTTCTTCCATCGTTCACATCTTTTGTTTTCCAGTTTTAAAACACATCTATTGCAGATTGTAAAGCTCCAAGTTATGAGAAGCTACCAAATTCACACTTGTATCAACTCTGCACTCTTACTTTGACTAGCCCACTTTAGTGCTAGTATTGTAAGTATTGTATTTACTTGTGTGTATTTTGACTATATTCCATAATTTCAGTTGTGATTTATACATTCATATTTCCTCCTGCTTCCGCCTATATATATATATATATATATATATATATATATATATATATATATATATATATATATATATATATATATATATATATATATATATTAGTTATTTTTCGTGCTTGAAGGCATAAAGTAATAAAAAAAATGGTCATCAATAAACATATTTGTATTTACACTCAAAATTAAATCACAAATGATGGTGTAATTTATGCGGTTGTATAGCTGAGCTTGGGACTCAAAAAATGGGAAATGAACTAAAAATTTATTAGGGATGATGGTGGGGATTCACTGGGATGTCTAGTTTGAGCTACTAGATTCGTAGTGGTTAATAGTCAATCACAGAGACAACAACCATCAATTGATAGACCGGAGATTTATAATAGTTCACCAGCTTGGAAGCTTGGTTAATTCACTCTAATGGAGTCTCTTGCTCCATGGCCGGCCCTAGGCATAGGCCACTTTGGTGGTTGCCTAGGCCCCCAGTATTTTGGGGCCCCAAGTATCTTGAGTTGAAGGCCTTTTGTAATAGGGTGGTTTGAACTCAAATGGCCTAATGAAATTAGGGAAAATTGGAATGAAGTACACCAAATTGGAGTTAATTGTAAAAAAGTACACAGAAAAAAATGTAGGGTAAAAAAGTTCTTAATTTTGATACTTATTTGTTTTAAAATACATTATTTGAAATTTTCATATTTTCTTCTGACATTTATATCCTCCCTTGATTCATGCGTATTTTTTTTTAGAAAGTGGTACATTAATCATCTCCTAGTTTTATGGGAGAACTTTAATATTCTGTATTTTTATGTCCTCCCTTGATTCATGCATATTTTTTTTGGAAAGTGGTTTTGTTTTCAAATTATAATTAATACACATTGATTCATGCGTATTTTTTTTTAAAAGTGGTTTTGTTTTCAAATTATATTAATATCTGAACTTCATAACAGTGTAACAAGACATTTACACAAAATATTGTACTATTACATTTTGTCAAACATATATTTTCATATAATTTCATTCAAAACAGTTTATCTCTGTTTTGAATTTATTACCACATGCACAAAACCACTGAACATTGTTTTTGTTACAGTGTATTATTACACTGTCTTTGTTACACTATTGCTTAATAAATTTGTTACGTTTTGGTTATAGTGTAAATAATTTTATATTTCAAATTATATAAAAAATTAATTAACAAATTTTAAAAGTCAAACAAAGTAATATATCCTAAAATAAACGGAATATTAAAGTTCTCTCATAAAACTATGAGATATTTAATACATAAATATAATTTAAAAGAGCAATGCTATATATCCCAAATTTGTATCTCAAATGTACATCCCAAATCAATAAGGATGGTTGGATCAGTGGGTCCCAATTAAAAAAGTTGATGGGACCCACTCATCCAATGGTTCCCATTCATTTGAGATGCACATTTGGGATACAAATTTGGGATATAAAACATTACTCAATTTAAAAATAAAACCACTTTCCAAAAAAAAATACGCATGAATAAAGGTGCATTAGAGATTTCGAATTAAATGACCCTAAATTTCAGCGCTTAAGATAAATGTCTTGTGACAGTTTTTAGGAAAGAAAATTTTACAAAATGGGCATTTACGTCTTTGTATCTCAACTGTGTATTTTTTTCCAAAATATTTTATTCTATGTATTTTTTTACAATTATGTCTAATTTGATGTACCGGCTTCCAAATGACCCATGAAATTATAAAAGAGATTCCTACCATTACATTACACAATGGCCCATTGCGAAAAGAGGGTCCAACAACTGTTCTATTACTTTTAATAATCTCTCAGACAGTCAGACCGAGTCTCTTTCAATGTGTCAGGCATCTGATGAAAAAAATATGTCAGGCACATGTAAGTGCTCTCTCTCTCTCTCACACAAAACGCATACAGTGTAAGTGATTGTTAATGTTAAAGAAGAAATAACTGGAGCACTCAAAAAAAAATTATCAGCAAGAAAAATATTCTTAAATAAAAATCATACTATTCCTTTAATCCAATATAGGTTTAAAATATTAAAAATAGATAAAATATTTTTGACTCTTAATTTTGTTTTAAAAGATTAAATTCTTTATGTGATGAAAGTTTTGAAAAAATATTGTCTTAAACTTGAATTTTTTTTTTTAAACGTGACTTATTTTATAGTTTAATTTATTTTTACGAAAAAGTCTTAAGAACTTTCATATATAGAAACTATACATGGAAACAACGATATAATGATACATAAAAAGATTAGATTCTTTTTCAAATGTCTCCATTACTTATTGAATATTGTAAATAATGTCATTATGAGTTTATTCTACTTGAAGAAAGTTTTTTGAATTATAAATTGATAAAATTTTATCTACAATCAATTATGTTCTCAGAAAAAGTGAAGAGATTAGCTATATTATGTATTGAAAATTGTTTATTAGTAAAATATAAATTTAAAAGCTTGATTAATATTTTAGCATCTCAAAAAATAAGCAACATTTAATAAATGTTATTATTTAATATTATGTATATTAATCAAGTATATATATTAATGGGGCCTTGTTTAACATTTCGCCTAGGGCCTCTGATAACGTTGGGTCGCCCCTGTCTTGCTCCTGGGGGTTTTTCTATTATTTGGGGAAGAATATTACAAGGCTACAAAGAGTCTATTCACATATAATCTGCCTCTTTCCAAAGCGAGGGATCAGTCTTTATTTATAGTGTGTATGAGCTTCGCGTAATCAGCGTGATCCTTGCATAACAGCAGGGATCCTTGCATAATCAACGTGATCCTCTAGGGGTTGTTACGACTCATGTGTCAGGAATCTTTGGCCGTTAGAGGTTATATTCTCTAGGCGTGACGTGACTTCTGAAAAAGTTTGAGTTGTCGCTGTCACAGTGTGCTCAAGCGAAGACCTGAGCTCGAAGGTTCGAGCTGAAAGACCTGAGTTGGGGGTCCGAACTGGAAGACCTAAGGTAGAAGACCTGGGCTGGGAATCCGATCTAAGAGGTCAAAGCTGGAAGACCGAGGTCCGAGCTAGAAGACTTAAGGTGGAAGACCTGAGCTGGAAGACCAAGGTCCTAGGTGGAAGACTTGAGCTGGGAGACCGAGGTCCGAGCTGGAAGACTTGAGGTGCAAGACCAGAGCTAGGAGGTTCGACCTGCTTCTAGATCGAGCTTAACCTTAGAGATAATTTTTGGTATCATCAACAAACATAGAAGAGAAAGAAATAAATTTAAGCACCGGTTGTGGTGGGGGTAAGCGGTGGTAGTGGTGGTGGGAGGCAGTAGTGGTGATGATAATGGTGGGTCACAACAGTGATGGTGGTGGTGGATTTTAGGTGACGATGGTAGTAATGGCAGTCATGGGTAACGGCGGTTATGGTGGTGGGTGTGGGTGGTGGTGGGGCGACGACGATGGTTGGCAGTGACGATGTTGGTGGTAGGCGACGACGGGTGCTTCTAGGCGACAGTATGATGGGTGTTGACGAATGACGATGGTGGTGGTGGTGATAGGAGTGGTGGGGGTGGATGACAGTGTGTGGTGGTAGTGGTGGGCAACGACGGGTGGTAGTGGGTTGTGGTAGTGTGGTGGGGGTAGGTGACAGTAGATGGTGGCAGTGGTGGGCGACAACAGGTGATGATGGGTTATGGTAGTGGGTGGTGGTAATGGGTGCTGCCGGTGGTAGTGGGATGATGGTGATAGTGATAATAAATATAAGAATGAGATGACGATGATAATGGGTGGTGGCGGTGGACGACGATGGTAGTAATCGGTGGTGGGTGGTGGTGAGGGTGCGGTGGGGCAATGGTGGGGTAGTGGCAACAATGGTGGTGGTGGTGGTGGTGATAAGGGTGATGGTGGGACAGTGACGGTGGTGGCGGTGGCAGTGGCGGTGTGATGGAGGTGGTGATAGTGGGGATGGTGATGGTGGGGTAATGGGGGGTAGTGGTGGTAGAGTGGCGACAGTGATGGTGGTAGTGGGGCGGTGGAGATGGTGGTGGTGATTATTGTGGCAGAAGTGGTGGTGGGGTGGCGACGGTGGTGGCACTGTGGGGGTGATGGTGGTGGTGGCAGCAATGGTGGTGGTGGGGTGACGGCGGTAATGGTAATAGTGGTGATGGTGGTGGTAGTGAGGTGGCGATAGTGGTGAGGTGGCGATAGTGGTGGTGACGACGACGACAATGGTAGTAGTGGTGGTAGTTGTTGTTGTGGTGGGGTAACGGTGATAGTGGTAGTGGTAATGGAGGTTGGGGTGGTAGTGGTGGTGGTGGGGCGGTTGCAAACACTACTTTTTTTATAAAAAAAAACATTTATGAGAAGTTGTAAGTTCTAGAAGCACTTTTAAGAAGTCATCTCAAAAACACCCTTAGGGCCTATTTTTTCCATTAAATTTGGGGTGTTAATATTAGCCGTCGGATTAACATTAAAATAAAATCTAAAGAGATCTCAATCACGAAAGTAAAGTCATTTTGTTTATTTTTTAGATTTGAATTGTATTATATTTTATTATATAGATAGGTGAATATTAAAAATCATTTATTAACGATTCGATTTTTGATTAATAATTTAGGGTTAATCACAAATTGTACCCCGAAAAATCTCTCAAATCTTAATTTGTACACTCAAAGATAAAAAATCTCAATTTACACCCTTAAAAATATAAATTTCTATCAATGCACACCGGAATCTAACAGGTCTAAAATTAGTTGAGTAAGCTACACCTAGACCTTCTCAAGTTTATCACTTAATCATTTGGACCCTTTCACATTTAAAATATTACTTTTAGACCTCCTGACGTTTGTACACGTATAACACATAATCTTTTGTCGTTGATATTTGTTAATATAACCGTTAAAAAACATGATTGCATCCTAATAAAAAATTATAATGTTTATATTATCCTTTATTGTGTAGGTCTGTTGTACTCTAAAATTTAAAATCAAGTTTATTATTTGAATATCTAATATAATGCAGATATTTATATAATATTTTTTATATCTAATATAATATATTTAAACAAAATTATTTGAATGACCAATTAAAAGAATATATTTAGTCATATTTACACTCCACGAAGGCATCTGGAGCTCGAGATTGGAACAAGGACAATGATTATAATCTCTACGAAGGCAGTGGATGTAGGTGAGAATACTGGTCGAGATTGCGTCCACGAAGGCATCTGGAGCTCGGTTTGGAACAAGTACAATGATTATAATCTGAGTAGAGAGAGAAAGAGAGAGAAAGAGAATGGATTTGGAGTCAGTGAAGAGGTTTTTGGAGAAAGGAAGCCCCAATGATTCATCAGTCATCGATTCCATGCCTTACAGATTATTTGACCCCTTCGTAATTCAAGGCTTAAAGGTCGATCTCATCGAACCCGGACGTATTATCTGCTCCATGAAAATACCCACTCGTTTACTGGTACATTCACAACCATCTCTCCCGTTCTCTCTCTCTCTCTCTCTCTCTCTCTCTCTCTCTCTCAATTGACAACTGGGTATTGTTTTTTTCTGCTTAAAGAATTCTGGGAATTCATTGCATGGCGGGGCAACGGCGATGCTCGTGGACGTGATGGGTTCGGCTGTCATTTACGCTATTGGAGCTTCGATGACCGGAGTTTCAGTTGAGATCAATGTCTCATACATGGATGCTGCTTATGCTGGAGTATGTATATATATATATATATCTCTATTCCCTTATAATGATCATTTGTTGCAATAAGTATTTCTTCTGAGCTCCAAAGCAATTTTTCTATAGGCTTCAAAGTTTAGGCTTATGCTTGAGGAATGAAAACCAGAAATAGTTCTGTCAAAGTTGCACTTTGTATTTATATCTGCTGATGTTGAGCTGCAGCTTTTTCTAGGCATGAAATCATTTCAATGTCGTCTGGAAATCATTTTGTTTATTATGGTAAACTTAGTTTGTGATTTGATACTGCTAAATATCATTTATCATTAGGATGATGTTATGAATACATGGGTAGAACTTGCACCGAAAACAAGAGTTCATATATACACAAGCCCATACTAAACCGATGTCAAATCATAATATTTCAACATGTTTCTGTAGCTAATGTCCACAATAATTCACTTTATCGACACTAATCTAATGGTAGCCCTTTCTCCTTGGAGGCTCTATTCCTTAATCAGAATTCAATAAGATAGAATTATACACATGTATAATATCAAGTTATTTTAATCCAATCTATAGGTCAATACTTCCATGACTCGACCACATAAAGTCCAGGGCCGGCCCAATTCTATTAAAAAAAAAAACGTGGGTTTTAGGTCCCAAATTTTTAGAAGACCCCATAAGTTTAGGTACATAACTAGTCCATATAAAAAATTTAAATCCATGAAAATCTTATGCCTTACAAAAAGGCTCCAAAAAATTTAAGCCTAATCAAAAAATTATAATTTCAATAATTTGGTCCTACAATTCAATCCATAACATTAGAAACTCAAAAATCAAAAATTTTAAAAACAAATAAAAAAATATTCAAAAATCAACTAATATTTACTCTCTCTCTCTCTCTCTCAAAAAACAAAAACAAAAACAAAGTATCACATCATCTTCTCTCGCTTAAAAAAATTAAAAATATTTTTTGATTTTTTAAAAATAATACTAAAAATAAAAAAGTCTCATTTAATATTACCGTTTTAGGCCTCAAATTACCTTAAACCGCCCTTGATAAAGTCATAGCCCATTATGAGTTTGATCACATACTTTGTGGCGGCTGAATCTGATACTAATTGTTATGAACTCGTTTATAGAGCTCACCACTGAAAAACCAACTTACAAGTAAAGAGTGCTCAAGAATCTGAAGAATGTGGAGCCTTCAATGAATTGCGGGTTACTTTGCTTGGTAATTTATCATCAAGGAGAGTTGTTCTAGATGTAGATAGGAAGACTCATAACTTAATGGTGACATGCGTGCCTTGTACATGGTATATGTGTTGCTGTTTAAGTAATTTGTGGTATTTCATAAACTCTGATGGGTTTTAATGATATTTTTCGCCCTTTTTAGTCATCTGAACTGAACCTGGTTGTTTTTGCAATGTTTCTTTCCGGGTTTCTTCATTTCAGTCTACGTGGTCCATTTTGGCAAATATGAATATGCAACCTTTTCATTCAACACTTAATGTTTGTTTAGGAGGAAATTGAGATAGAGTCCAAGGCATTACGAGTCGGAAAGGCTATTGCTGTTGTCAGCGTGGAGCTGAGGAAGAAAAAGACAGGGAAAATAATTGCTCAAGGGCGTCATACAATGTATTTGGCTGTTTCTAGTAAGCTGTGAACAACCTATTGTTGTGTAGCTTATAGCCAAGTGTTCATTGGGATTACCTTGCACTAGCAGTTCCTTATTCAAAACATGATGAAGTTCTCTGTGTAGGTAACAATGTTTTCTTTGTCTTTTTTGGAAAGATGTAATAATGTTTTCTACATCTGGATTACCCACCAAACGCAAGAATGCATGTGAAAAAACTGTGGTATGGCTTGCTACAGAACAGAAACGCAGCACTTTTATTGTTTGTGATGAAGCAGAACTGTACCTATCGTTTGTGATATATATATATATACTAGTTATTGATTCCCAAAGTGTTCATTGGGAATACCTTGCACTTGCAGTTCCTAATTCAAAACATGATATGTACTCTTTGTAGGTAACAATGTTTTCTACCTCTGGATTACCCACCAAACACAAGAATGGATGTGATATGACTTGCTACATAACAGAAACGCAGCACTTTTATATTTGGTTTTTTTTTATTTAATAGTCAAGACTATCCGAACTAAATTACGCGTACCTCGACTAAATCTTTCTCTGCTTCGATCAAAAGCAAATCATTTATACCGAGACAAAGGTATTCATAAAAAATAAATTTCTCATGAACTACCCCTAAAGAATTACCAATATTTAAGCTCTAAACGTCTTGATTTACAACTTATTCATGTTATCACTTGAACTACCTCTTATAATTAACACTTTTATATTTGTGATGAGGCGAACTGTGCCTATCTTTTTGTGCCGATCGGAATGCTGACATGTCATTGGTGTGAGCTCTTCTAGAGGACGTCTCGGGATATTGGTGAACATTCACAGCAGTTACAATTTCGGACAAACTCCTGGCCATCTTTGTATGCTCAATTTCACAACTAGCATGGTAAGAGTCATCCTCTTAACCATATCTCTTAGGAAGCAACTTTGAGTAAATGAGCCAATAAGTGGAGGATAGTAATCTTAAACTGTCATGAACCAATATAAAATCGAGAGCTCGTAAGGCAAAGGGAAGAAAAATCATGTGGAATTAGGCTGGATTGTCATAGTAGATATCTATTAGGACAATGAGTTAGTCCATATCAAATCCACAGCTACCAAATTTAGAACCGGGAGCAGCCATCTATCAGTGGCACTCTTTTTGTCAAAGCTAAACCCTTCCTTGATCGTGCCTCATAGAATAACAAGTCAACTAGGAATTTCTTCATGGCATCTCAATCGAATCTTAACATATGCAGACCATATCAATCATGCAATTCAACTTCACAACAACAGGAGAATTAGCTGAAAAGATGGACATTTCATACCAAAGTTACACTACTAGTTTCATCCTACGGTGTGCAACGATTCAAAAGTTCAAATTATCACCCCAACAGAAATTCACAGTTTTCTCCAGATGTTGATAATTCCATCTGCAAGAGACCTCAGATTACCCCATATGGATTCTTTTCTTTGAAGCTCTTCGTCACCAGCCCGTTCTTCTGACAAAACCCTAGACAACGACAATTTGCACATTGCCTCAAGGTCCAACTCATAAATGGCAAAGTACAAACAATCTCATTGAAAAATATACAAGAAACAAAGGGAGTAAATTTCAATGGAGTTGTAAATAAATGAAACAAGAAAAATTCGGATATTTAAACAACTCCAACGAAAAGCTCTTACACTTCCATATACAATATACATACATATATATACACATAGACACACAAACGTGTCATTCATCTCCTCAAGTGGATTTTGGAAGAGAGGTTCTTGGCAAAATCCTGTGTCTTCCCAATGGTATGAGTGAAAGAGGCTATGTAACAAAACCCCTTCACCCCTACACCAGCAAAAAAAGACTAGTGCAAAATTGTAAGAAGCCACTTCACATGCTGGAACAGACATGGTAATCATAACCCTAACTGAGGGGAATCATTGTTCAGCATTCAAGTTTAGGGGGGGCAAAAGATGACTAAAGAAATTCATCACAGCAGCCCGGTGTATGAGGCTCTCGTTCATGCGGGGTTTAGGGAGAGTCATATGTGCACAATCAATAAAAAAAAAATTGAAATCTAAACATGACAAGAATATAAGATTTAAGACTAAATTATTCGATGAAACTAGTTTCTATTTATCCTAAATAATATATGACCAAAAAGGATACAAAAAATCCAAAATATATATACCGGTTTTGACATTTCACATATTTTTTTATTTAATCAAAAAAATAAAACATTTGTTTTAGGGAGACAATGGACTACTAACTTAAAAAAACTCCGTTCACATTACCAATTATCAAGAAATTAAGGGGGGCAAATTCAATAAATTAAACAAAGTTATGGACAATATGTAAAGGAGATTCAAAAGTCGGGGGGGGAGTGCCCCCCTTGTCCTAATGTAGCTCTGCCCCTGGTCATAAATGAACCCCATATCAATGTATGTCTGGAAAACGTTATCTGGCTGAACTGAACATTGTCAATTTGAGCAATATCATACCAGCCCCAACCATGTTTACAGGCTTGTAGCATACACTTCCAATTAGGGGCAGAGCTGCTTACCCTAAGATATTAGACCAACTGCCATCCTCGATTTTTTTTTTTTGGCTGCACAACTGCCGTCCTAGATACAACTACACAGATGTTGGTTTTTAAAGAAGCAAACTGCTGACTGCCTCAAAGACAATAAAATAGTATTCAAACTTCTATAAACTATTACTAGAACAAAAATCAAAATAAAAAGTTGTAGAAAAAATGAAAGACAAAGATAACTCACTTGACAGACTTTTCTACTTCAAGCGAATCTCGTTGCTGCTCATCTTGGGGCTTTAAACCTTCAAAATCCATGATTTCTTCAGAGGATGTTTTCTCTTTTAAATTATCCACTGGTTTCTCACGACATGGATGCAAAACTTCCTTACCTTCCGCCTTTTTTTGGTGACTTCGTGAATTATCACCCTACATTAGAACTATATACTCATTAAGTAATCGTAGAAGATAATTGGCAGACCACCTTGCATATTAAACAAACATCAGTACCACGCAGAGGCACGAAGACGTGACACATCCATCCCTTTGCAAGACATGCACAAGTATGATGCAATATTTGGAATTCACTAATTTAAGTGACCACAAAAGAGCTTGCATATAATTGATGTGTGGCTTCCCTTTATGGAGTATTTTAGATGGATAAAAATTCTTCTACAAAAAATTGCAATAGAATGAAGTATTGCAGTCTGACTCGAAAGAAACAGGAAAGAAGCACAGTCAGGAAGTTTAAAAAAAAAACCATACAGCTTTCCTAGGAAAAAATCCAATATTTCACAGACCAATCAACAAAAAGAATAAAGAGGATTCAAGGAGTCCAACCCCAGGACGAGGCACCCCAACCCACCCACCAAAAATATTAGATTTTGTAAACTAAATGATTATGAGATCGAAATCATCCTATTGATCAAAAAATTCAATAGAATAAAATAAAATCTTAATGAGTTCTGATTTTTTATCCGAATATTACCAAACTGGATATTTGACTTTTTGATACTTCAACTTCAGTACACGATTCATTCTCCTGTGCTACTTCTTGTGTCAGTAAAGTCTCATTGCTCATCTGAACATCTGTATGAATTTCTGTCTCTGCTGTCATTTGATGCCTTGATACCTTTTCTACTACTACCGACATTTCATTCTCTTTAGCTACTTCTTTTTCTAATAGAGTCTCATTCCTTGCGTTCATAGACGATATTTTAGAATTATATTCTAGCTCCTGAACAATCTTTCTGATACGATAGTAAGAGCCACCGACTTCTTTTAGAGCATCAGAAACAGTTGGAAACTTTCCTGAATTCATCGCTCTGTACCTGCGAACAAATAGCAATTACTTTCTTATGTCAAACTTACCACCAAACCTGGACAGTGCATAACAATCATAGCACACTTTGTTATGACAAAAAAATGCTGAGATACAACAGAAAGCTTCAGATTTCACATTCATCACAATTTTCAGTCTAGAGTGGCATTACATACAAGATATGGGTTATGATACTTTCCGTGAAAAAAATGTAAGGGTTATGGGAATAATCATAGTGTCAGAAACTTAGTGCCATATCAAAGAAGTATAATCAGTATTAATCATAATCATAGGCTCATTTTGCTCCACCGGAGTTTATAATTCAAAAATGTGAAACAGGAATAACTGACATAGTTTGTAGAAATCTGCCACTCCATACTTGTGGAATATACAATTTTGGTTGCCAAGTGAGAGAAAGAGAAACTGTTTAATAAAGAAAAAAGATACGTGAACCACATCAAATATTGATGAAAATTCCAAATAGGAAATGATCATAAAAGGAAACAAAAGTATGATTGTGTTTGTTGAAGTATAAATACTTAAGTTACACCCTCTCTATCATTTCAAGCTTTTGGAGTAGATGGTTGTTTAACATGGTATCAAAGCATAAGGTCCTGTGTTCGAATCTTGCCGACACCCTAATTATTAAAAGATTTTCACATACTAGAATAAAATTCTAGCCAGCACGTGAGGGACATGTTGAAATATAAGTACTTAAGTTACACCTATGCTTAAACTTTTGAAATACATGATTGTTTAACAGTGTCCAAGAGGCCTAGTAAACCAAAAAGAGATGTTTACGCCTGCATGAACTAACTAGATGTTTACGAGCAATTGCTTAAAAAATTCAGTCCCTTCCTCCGTGCATTTCTTGCATGCTGCTACATCTTTATGATTACATGCTAAATGATTTTTCATTCTTGAAATGCCTCCCCAACAAATATTTCCATAATGAATGTATTTCAATATCAATCTTGATCCCTCTATTTTTACATAATGCTCCCATGTGGGATCATTTGCAGATTTTTCAGTCGTTCTCATCTTCATTGCACCACAGAAATTTGAGTTTTAAAGAACAAACCATAGGCTTCCAGTGATGCTCGCTGCAATGTGATCCGAAGTATGCAATTCACAACTGACAACCCTTGTTCTTCTCAACCAAATTACAGAATTTTAGGGAGTGTTTCTGTTTGGATAACACTAACATTAATCATAAATTTTCTTGTGTATCAGGAACATATAGATATATAATCAATAAGGCAAAATAAATTTGTTAAATTAGTACTTACATTTGGATTTATGGGTCTGTGTTGCAGGCAAATGAGCTGGAGGAATCAGAGGAGAAGAACAAGAAGCAGCTCAAATTCGCATAACCAGCGGATGCCTAGGGTTTCAGTTGGAGTCCTCGCAGAACCAGTTAATGATAAAGACAACTCCGGCTGATGATGTTGATGAGGAAGACGGCCCCAGCTGATGATTTTCGAAGAAAAGATGATTGCAGATGGAGGAGAGGAGAGCAGAGAAGAGAGCCTCTTGTTCGAAGCTGCTTGCGACACAGAGAGAGGGAAGAGGATCAAGGTTTCTATGGTTCGAAGCTGGAGTTCAGATTTTTTTTTAAAGCCCTAGTAATTGAAACGTCTTCGTGTTTAGGGCTTCAAAAAATAAGTGCCCAGATGAAACAATGCCGTTTTATTGAGTTTCATGTATCGGATGTATCGTTTACTGTATCATATGATACAATGCAAAAATAATACAAAAATACAATTTGTATTGTTTTTACTGTGTAACGTGACATATCGAACGATACTAATAACCATGGATTTAATACATAAAGGAATGAACGAAGAGGTGGGCCCATGTCTTGTCCTATCTGGTTCCATAAGTCATATGGTAGGACTTAGGAGGAACAAAAGCTACGAAGACGGGATGTTCCGTTTAGGTTCACCAATGTTACCTAGATCATGGTTCGATCTGATATATGGTACGATGCCTTTTTCGATACAAGGTGAGGGTAGGCCGAATTGGACCTCTGTTTTCAGTCTTGGTTCACTTTTGTAACCCGTGCTGGAGTCAAAAAAATTCTTCTAGATGGACACTTTAACTAAAACATTTAATTTTTTTTCTTCCAATCAATAAAGTGAAATAATATGATTATATTTATTATATCATATTTGAAACAAAAAAATTCATTGAACACAAAAGAACCAAAAATCAATGGCATAAACAAAAATAGATTAATCACAACCTTTCACAAAAAGTTTGCAATTAACCCCAATGAACTTCTATATTTAAAAGCAATGTATGATAATGTCATGATCAATGCCACCAAAAATATCTTTCTCTATATAAAATCAAGTTAACAATCATCCATTAGGTTACAGGGTAAACTACATTTTACCCCCAATAGTTTACCCTTTATGCACATCACCCCCCATCCAAACGTTTAAAAATAAGCGCATAACCCCCACGTGATTTTTGGACTAATGTGCACGGTTACAGTTTCTATCAAAGTTAACAGGTGATTTGAGTTGAGTGTTATATGCGAGAGTGCGGCCAAAAAAAATATTTTAAAATGACAAAATGCACTCAACTCCCACCGCCTCTCAGTCCATCTCACTCTCTCTCACATGCACACATGTACAGACATCTCCACAACCACCTGCATCCACCTTTTGTCCACTGATCAACCACCAACATTGACCTCCTCATCTCTTCCTACGTCCACCCACATGCTTTGTCCAGTAATCAACCACCTCCTCATCTCCACTGACGACCACCCACCTCCTCTATCTATCGACGAACCACCGCCAGCCACCTCATCTCTCGACAACAATGAAAACAGGAAATCCAAAAATTGTGACAAAGCCATGGTGCAGTCAGTGACAAAATACGAACAGATTGCTCCGGCCACCAGCAACCCCAGGCCCCTACATTGACAATCAAAGATTTCTTTGTTTTGATTCCAACAAAGGTGACGAAAGTTTCTACCATTTGTTCGCAAAGAGGGAGATAAAGGTTTATGTGTGTTCTGAATGCAACAAAGATTGTGACCTAGTAAAGCACGACTACTAGAAATTGAAGTCTTGGTGCACCACAATCTCTCTTTTGCTCTTCTTGCTACAGATCTTGTGACCCATTCCTCTGGTCTTCTTTCACACTCTTCATACCGCAATTTTGAAAACTCTCAACTGATAACCGGAATTGATTTTTTGCCAAAATTATGCTGAATTTCTATAAATTTCTGCAAAAATTTCGCCAAATTTGCAGAATTTTTCTGTTGGCATTGGTTCGATTTTGCTATCAATTTTGCTGCCATTGTCCATGTTGGATTCATTGGAATTGAGAGATGTTGTAGTCTTGAGGTAGTATAATATGTAAAAATGTTGTTGAAGTGTTGCGGCATGGTGCAGGTTCTTTAAAGTGAGATATAAGGAGATGGAGATGGAGATAGAGACAGAGATGGAGATGGGTCACCCAAAGAAGGGGTAAGGTATGTCCGAGAATGAGAAAAGGGGGTATTAAGTTCATTTTGATCTTTCTATTTACAAAGTTAGTCGTGCACATTAGTCCACAAATCACATTGGAGCTTTGCACTTATTTCTAAACGTAAGCGGGTGATTTGCATAAAGAAAAAACCAGAGGGTAAATGAAGTTTTCCCTTTAATTTATTTGAGAAATTATCTTCCATGTCGTATAAAAATAGAGATCGTAAGTCACAGAAAAATAAAGGCAAATTACAAATTAATTTCAAATAGTGTCACTTTCAAATTAAGAACATGGATTAAAAAAAACTCATAATTCTATAAATCAAAGTCAATTAAAGAAAGTACCAAAACAACAAAACTGACTAAATATGTATTTGTAGACCAATCACAACTTATATTCACCTAAAAATATTGTTGAGAATGAAAGTGTAAGATTTCAAAAAAAAAATTAAGAGTGGCACCTTACTAGATTTGCCCATGTATGTTACTCATCTGAATTGCTTTCATTATTTAATTATATCTAATTATTCAATTATACATAATTGACTAATATTTGTTTTATTTTTCTAATAAGAGTTCCAAAACAAACCATAATTCAAGATTGGGGTTAGGGTTAAAATATGGGTTTACATGGATCGCGGCTGAATTTAGAATTTCACTTAAATTTTGGGTTAAGGATTTGGGAGATTTTGATCATGAATGCACCTCATTTCGGGTCGCACGACACCAACCTATGGCAATGGGACGCCTAGGATATCTACGATTTTGGTATCTATGGATTCAAATGTTTATATTTGATATGCATCGACTAGGAATGCTAATACCAATCACAACCCAAGATCTAGGTCGGGCCGGGGAACAGTCGAAATTGGTGACCCCAAACTTAAACCCTAGCTCCAAATTGAATCAAATTACTAAAATAAGCACCTAAGGCTTTCTAACACGAGAAAAAGGAAAAAAAAACAAGAATGGCGAAGGCATAAATTTTAGGAACACGAGTTGAAAAAATATGAAATAGAATACAAATCTGAATGGTCCCCTATCTCGATTGATCTGTAGTTCTATAGAATCTTAAATCTGCACTATATCGATAGATCGAACTACCTTGAATCCTCGTGCGGAATACGGAGCTTGGACTATCTCACGATCGATTGTTTGTCTCTCTCATTGTTGATTGAATCTATTGGGAGTTTGGATTTCAAATTGTAGTTTAGTAGTTTACTCAAGATTCAAATAGTAAAATAAAAATTCATCCGCAAGGTTCAAATAGTAAATGCCCTTACTCAAACCTTCTCTAATGGTTCAAGTTGTCTGTCATATTTTAGGAATGACAGGATTTGAACCCATGATATTTTGTACCTAAAACAAATACTATACCAAGCTACGCCACATCCATTCAATTGGTCTAGGGAAATGCTATTTGAACCTAATTTGGGGACCTTATTTAGGGACCTAATGATGTACAACCATTGGATTGATTGTGGGCTCCATATAACATTGGAACTCACAACTAATCCAATGGTTACATTGAAGCCACATCATTAAGTCCCTAAATAAGGTCCCCAAATTAGGTCTCTCTAGCATTGCTCATTGGTCTATAGTGCATCATAGAGATTATTGTCTTCTTTTCCACATCGTCATTTCCCCCATCAATATAAACAATTTATGTAACCATTTCCTCTTTTTGGTCCCATTTAACATACAACATATAATACTACTAAAAGGCAAAAACTCGTATACCCAAAACAAAAGAGAAACCATCGTAAAATAAAGAAGTATTTTGTGGGAATGCTTAGGACGAAGGGTCTGTATTTTTTCTGAAAAAGAATCAAATTATCATTGTATTTATATATTTTTATACTCCTTCCAAGTGCAAGATAACACCAAGAGGTTGTGGAAAATTGTTTGGTTTACAAGGTTCATAACTACTCTTTTGACTACATGATGCTCACCTAACCAACTTTTAAATCCAGCTCTACCCTAACTTTTTTGGTTCACCCCAACATTCTACACACGTCCGACTCTTGTTGAGTAGTTTTGGATATCAAACGAAACTCCCAAGGAAATGACTTTAATGTGGCCAATTCCCCCCCCCCCCCCTCCCCTCCCCTCCCATTTGCAATCAGTTCTGCTACAGTTATCATATGTGGATAACCGTACTTCAAATCTTTGATCTAGGTTTCATTGTATCAGTGTGAAATCATCTTCTTATCACTGTATGTTGCAGTTGTTGCCACCATTATCTTCGGCAGTGTTGGGCTCACTTAAAACCCTATTGTAAAATATGATCTGATTCGTCTGAACATAGCAACCCATCGTCATTGTTTCGTAATCGGACTCATTGTCACAAAAGAATGTTGCTACCAGCATGCCTTGTTAATTGTCATCATCGGTGTTGCCTTCCATCGCTGCTGCTCGCTTCATATTTTCTTGGAAGAATTGGAATTAGACCTCGAAAATTGGAGACCTTTTTGAGTAATGGTATTGGGACCTAATTTGTTGATCTAATGACTTGGCGAATAATGTGAACCTTGCAACGTCACCAACTTCTCCAACTAAACATTTCTTTGTCCTTTTTTTCAATTTTATTTAATTCACACAGGATCTCTTCCTTCCCTCGCGTAACCCTTATTCGTCGGCTATGAAACCATTGGACACAATTCCCTCACCACCACCTCTCTTCCTCTAATAACCAATCCCTCAAACACTCCAACTTGATATCTTCATTAGGACACAATTATATCTCTAACCTCATCTAAAACAACTCCACCTTATAAATAATACCCCATACGTTCCTTCAACTCTTGTTTCTTTTCTTCTGAAACACTCTTTTTAAATTTTTCCGGTTCTCTCCTAACTTACCCATGCTAAAAAATCTTTTTTTCTTGTATATCTTTTCTTCACGAGCAAGATATTCATCTTGTTTAAAATAGATTCCAACCTCAACCAGCATGCCCCATCAAACTAAAAGAATCATTCTTCTTCAACTAATTCAACCATCTCACCCTACTCCAGCATCACCAGCCCCATCTTTCTCGTCCCAATTTTATCAAGTATCAACATTAGTATCCAGAACACCATTCCTACCCCAACTATGATCAAGAAACACCATATTGTCACACTCCTTATAGTATTTTGTCATTCAAGTTTAAATCATTACAACAAGCACCAACGAGCTCATACAAAAAGAACGTAAACAAGATAAGGTGTCAAAACAATAGATTAGACCCATCCCACCCACACCCGTACCACAAGCACCTATTTTCTTGATGATTCATCTCGCAAAAAGTGCACCTTAGAACAATAATAATCCCCAAACATGGGATCAAAAGGGACCAATAGCTCAGAATTTAGTTTAAATGATTCCTCCGTAGCAATCTCATTTTCTTCATCAACTCTTCCTCAGCCTCTATGTTCACTATTGCCTATGACTCACCACCTCATGTCAAGCAAACTAAATACCCATTAGAGCAGACCCCATATTTCTGCTATTAAATAGATCCCCCAAAATTAACAATTTTTTCAACCACTGTAGAAGCATCACATGAAGTCATGATATCCTCCCTGTACCTACATCCTTCTTCCTCTATAGACTCAAGCAAGCCATTCAACTCATCGTGGGCTTCAATATTGTCAAATATTCCTTCATCAAACAGTCCAGCCCAACTTGAAGATGTAGAATTCCAGACCTAGCTTCCACTAACTCACTTTTTCTATTACATAGCTCCAAATTTTTTAGCGTTAAACCTAACAATTATTATCGATACTCCTACCCTTCTTCAACCAGGTCTAGACCATTGAATTCAAAACTCGCCTTCCAGATGTTTAAGATGATACCCACAACATTCTCCTATTTTTACAAAAACTTCTTCAAACCAAAAATAAAACAAGATTCCTCCAATTCTAATCCATCTCCTTTTACGTTACTAAATTTAGCTTGAGATTCCATTTCCATAACCTCAACATCAATGGCTTTTGACCCTTCAAGCAATCGTTTTGCATGCTTACAAATTGCGCCTACATTTTGAACAATTCTGCGGAAAAAAAAACAGACAGCTTAGTCAGCCTGAAAAGGACTCCATTCAACATTAAACTTCCACATTTTTTTCAATGTCATATGAATTTTCTTCCATGGATGAAGTAAGCATTCCCTAATACACAGAACAGCACAACTCCACTTTCCGTTTTCACTAAAAACCATGCATGTCGTTTCCCTTCATATTTCAATAAAAGCATATTATTAATCTTGCCCCTCTGCTCACCATTGCTTTTACTTCCATGAATCACTGCTTCAATCAACTCAACTAAATCATTCCACCCAGTTCCATGTATACTTTTAGTAATAATCCATCTATTTCCACCACCATTATTCTGCAATTTTGTCACTCCAATAAAATATCATCTTCTATTTCCTACGTATACACAATGAGCACCACCCCTAAACTTTCAGAAAATATCCCACCATTCTTCCATTTTCGAGCTTCGTTAATGAATCCCCATAACCAGTTTGCACACCCAAGATTCACCAATAGTGAAAAAACTCCTGCCAACTTCTCTCAATGAGCCTGACTGCTTCACCAGTCTATCTCTGATGTACATCCACCACAAAGTTCTCAATTCTCAGCTCATGTGTTATCACAATCAGTCATTCCACAACCTTAGCATCACGTTTCCTCCCAGATCCTAAGTTACTCACACTCATGCCACGCATAATCACTTATTAGGTGGGAAAGTTTGAACAAGTTATTGGTTTAGAGTTTGTTAAGCTAGAAGGAAACATCATTCTCTACAAACGGATTTAAGGGGATCGAAAAGTAGGGTTCATAGTAGGGGTTGCTAGACTTTTAAGACGGTCTGTTGGAAATGGTACTAGTTCTCAATTAGCATGGGCATGGAGTGATTATTTGTATGAAGGTAAGAATGAGGGTAAAAGCAAGATCACGAGAGCTCTTAGGGCATTCTCAAAAAACCATACAGTCTAAAGCACCGCATAAATACATGTCAAAGTTACGTATTTAAGAATTTTAACATATCCATGATAAATGTTGTATAATGCCTATTGCTTACACAAACATTAGAACAATTCAATGGTCTCCAAAATTGTTGGCTGGTCACACGAGGTAATTATAATTCTTCTGTTTTATTGGATGTGACCCCTTAACCTAGCACAATCCAATACTGGGTCAAATTCACATTTTGGTTAGGTATTTCTAACTAAGCCCACATATCCGAAATGGGTTGATTTATAGTAGCATCAAATGCACAAATGAAACCAGAACTAACACAAAAATTAGTTAACTTATAGTAGCATCAAGTAATACTTTTGGCATTACTAGTACAAAGAGGCTGCCATCATATTCGAAATCATAAACTCACAGTTATTATCCCAAACAATAGTACCTCAAAAATAACAAATTTAAAGAAAGACCACAAATGATTAAAAACTTACTTGTTAACAAAAGATTCCACCATCGCTTGTCTTTCATCTTTGGACACCCTTTTCCGAACTTTTTTAGCTTTTGGTGTATCAATAGGAACAGAGGCAGCAACAAATGACCTTCCACGCCGCCTAATATTTGACCCACCCCGCAAAAGATTGGATGTTTCGCTAAATACTGTTAAACATTCAGAAAAATTATTTACTACATTGTACCAAATGTCAAAAACAACTACAAGTAGCCATAGAAGAAGGGGAAAGAAATGAAGAAACCTTGTTTGGAGATAGTATAAGGAAGTCGCCTAGCAATCTGCATCTCCTCAAGAACAGCAATCAAACGAACAAATATAGCAATTCACTCCATCCAATACATTCACACAGACAGAGTCATATCATATATATATTTCAAATGGAATTTTTTTGTAGTTGAACCGTAAAGAGGAAGAGGGAGGGTGAGGGTTTAAGACAGTAGGTTTGAATTTGGGTTTTCGTCTTGAGTCTTTTGAATTTCATGACCCAAAAACTAAAAATAAAAAATAAGTATTAAGTCTAGAGTTGTCAACCGTGTAAACTTAATCACTTATGAAATCGGATCTAATCGGGTTGGTGTGAAAAATCAATAAACTTGTACATGATTTATTTAAATAAATTGATAAACACGACTTATTTATTAAAAGAGTTATACTATACGACTCGTTTAACTCATTTATTAATAAATAAACCGGATTTTGGGTAAGGTCGAGTTGACACATAACTTTTTTAATCCCGTTTATTTGAGCATCATTTGAAAATTTATTATTATTTTTTTTAAGTTGATCTAATTAATAACAATATATATTATTCTGACTATTTTTTAATAATTATTAATTTATTATAATATTAATTTTATTTAAACTGGTCACACGAACACGACTAGTTTATTAAATGGGTTTGGCAAGGGTACTCGTTTATCACCCAAATCCAATAAAGCATCACCAAAAACTACTTAACTCTGTATCGATTAATCGTGTTGTGTCCAATTTTGACAGTCTGAACTAAATGGTGAGCAAATAAACAAAAAAAAATTGGATTTCATTTTGAACTTTATTTATAATAATGCCATCCATAAAATGTATAGTCCATGAATTTTTTATTCCTTTTAATTTATCTATTTATAACTTTATAAAATTATATGGGATGGGCCATTAAATGGGATTAATTACCAATTTATACCAAACTATGACAGTTTAAAAAACCGAGTTTATAAAATACGATTTTAAGTAAAACTTTGGTTGAAATAGAGAAAAATATTGATTGAAACAAATAATTATCTCGGTTCATAATCAAAAACATAAGAGTTTGGATCATTGAATAACTTGTATCCACATAACATCTCGCGTGACATAGATAATGAGTAAATAGTAATTAATATAATTCCAATTTTCATTACAATTAAGAGTAATCAATGGGGACTTATTTCTTAATGGGATGAGGGGAATGGCTTGTGCCCGTCCATATTCCACACATATCCGAAATGAATTGGTTGAAAAACCTAGTCGACAAGGGTTTTATGATAGGAATAAAAATGATTTATTTCATATCCTATACAAATCTAATCTAATATGTCCCTTTTGATTTTTGATTTTTTTTTGCTTTTTGGGGCTCGTCTAAGTAATCTGCGTGCTACAAATGTCTACCAATTAGGTAAACTTGGAACTCTTTTAATTCATTCTATCGGCTATGCTCATCCTAAATAGATATGATATCTTTCAAATTTTTGAATATAAATGAAACCCTTTTTTCAATCCATATAGAATATGAATGAGAATTCAGTTACTCGACATATTTCTCAAACTCATCCCATTTGTTGCAAATTCCACACATTGACGTCTCATTATCGTACTTGCATAATATCATCACAATATCCTCTACTGATGCTCATGTCATTAATAAAATAAATGAACGTGGTTAAAAAAAACGAGGCAATTATATTAACAAAATAGTGGCACCAAATTGAGAAACAAACAAAAAATGTAAATTTATGTACACCATAAATTAATGATTTGATACAATTTGGAACAATATTCGATTTTTTCAATGGGGAATCTGTGACGATAAACAATCACATATGTACAATAATGTTAATTGAAATAATTATATTCTGAATAACTGAAATCGAGCAATTGCATAATGTATCACGATAAGATTTGTGAGTTTATACAATCAAAATGAGCAAAATCAAAGAAACAACATTATAACAACTATAATCAAATAATTTGTATATTATATATCATATTTCAAAGTGAGGTTGTTACGGTATTATTTAGAAAGCTTATGGAACATTATAATACTAGCAATGCACCACATGCGTTGCACGTGAACAATTTTTCTTAAAAAAAATTAATAAATAAATATTTGGTATATGGGTACTTGAATTAAATATTATCTCAAATTTACCAAAATTATTTTTTCATCTCTCATGCTCCACTATAAAATTTTTGAAAACTTTGTATATGTTCAAGAGTTATTGTTCTAACTTTAAGAAAATAATAAAAAAGAAAATAAAATAAATAATTAAAGTTCTATTTTGTTTCTATAATTTTGTAATTGAAAGTGATTTTTTAGTGATGCTTGAAAATTAAATTTTTTAAAATTAATTTGATTAAGATTCCACTGATAAATTATTGAACAAAATAAAAATAATTATCAATATACCAATCATATTGGAACTTACTGTATTTAGGATTAGTTAGGTCAATTGAGATAAAATTTAATATACAACGCCATAATATATATTATAAAACATATTAATTTTTTTTTAAAATTCAAGTTTTCACATAAAATGTTAACACAGTTTAAAAAATTTACTGCGACTAAAAAATCATGTAAAACTATGTACACATTATTTTTTATTTTAAAAATAAAATGGTTAAACATTTTGATAAAAAATAAAATATACATATGTAGTCATAATATTATCTTTATAAATGAGATGAGTATTATTATATTGATGGAGTTTTTGAAGGTTTTTTTGAAAATTTTGTTAAAATGTAAAATAATCCATATATTTTTTAATAATAATATAATCAATCAAAAAGTTTCATAAAAATTGACAATTATAAATAGATAATTAGAAAATTAATTTGATTAAAATTCTACTTATAAATCATTGAATAAAATAAAAATAATTATCAATATACCAATCATATTGGAATCTTACTGTATTTAGGATTATCTAGGTTAATTGGAATCAAATTTAATATACAATGCTATAATATATATTATAAAGCATATTAATTTTTTTTTTTAAAGTCTGAAAAGTTTACTGCGGCTAAAAAATCATGTAAAACTATATATACATTATATTTTTTTATCATAAAAATGAAAGGGTTAAACATTTTGATGAAAAATAAAATATAAATATGTAGTCATAATATTATCTTTATAAATAAGGTGAGTAATATTATATGATGGAATTTTTGAAGGCTTTTTTTAATATTTGTTAAAACTTATAATGACGCATATATTTTTTAAGAGTAATATAATTAATCAAAAAGTTTCATAAAAATTGACATTTGTATATAGGGAATATATAACTAAAAGTGATCTTTTATAATGACACATATATTTTTTAAGAGTAATATAATCAATCAAAAAGTTTTATAAAAATTGACATTTATATATAGGGAATATATAACTAAAAGTGATCTTAGATATAATTTAGAGATTTAAATGCATAAGGATATGATGGTAATTTAGATATTAAATGTGGAAGGATAGAATGACATTTTTAATTCTTTATCTGGGTAAAATAGTGAATCAAAAGTTTTTCATGTTAAGGTACTTGTATTAATAGTACTAGTTAATGTACACGTGCGTTGCACGTGGACTAATTCAAGTGGTAATATTAATTTTATTTTTTGCTTGGAAGTTTTAAAGTTTTATTGTTCATGATTTGAGTATATGGTTATGAATATCAAGCAAGAAAAAAGAAAAGAAAAGATAGAAAGCATAAATATTTATGTATTCACCACATTACTGTTCACTTTTAGCAATCCAAGTTCTAACATGATTACGTTTTTTTTGCTTCTAAATTAATCTAGGCATAATATCTCTTCAGCATAATATCTCTCCAACCTAATACCATACCTAGCTCATGTAACCATTATTAATTTGAGCCAACGTGAAAACTAACCATGGGAAACAAATAAAATTCACTACATAAATACATACCTCTATACAAAGTTCGTAATTGAGATACATGAAGTTGATCTATTACAATCAAATTAAAATGGGTGTGTTGAGATTCTATTCATCTATACTTTGTTTGTAGTTATCGAACATTAAACAAAGATATCTTATACAACACATTTGTTTTTTTGAATAGGTTATGAAACACATTTCTCTCAATCATTTTCATTTGTTACATATGCAATTTTTCTTCGTAGATGCCTTTAATCAAGGCAATATAATTTAAGAGATGAAAACATAAGTATTCATTTTAAAACTAGTAACATTTAACTGAGACGACAACTACTTTTATTTTTTTTATGGATATCCCACTTTGGTATTGTAGGATATACTTTGTGATGAATTATTATACACTCAAGCTCAATAAATTGCAATCTAACCAAGGCTATTCTTTAATTTTTATTTTCTCCAAAGTTTATATGTTTAAATATGATTAGATAATAACTTCATCATATAGCTATACAAAATTTAGATAAATTGAATTGTATACGAGTATATCTAAATTCTAATATATTATATTGTATTCTGACAATTAGTTACAAATATTAATCCATATCTAATTAATCGGATCTATATTTTGGGTATTGATCAAATTTTAAGTTAATCTATAGATAAACCTACATGCATGAATGCTCTAAACCAAGCACCCACAAAAGCAAACCCCCCTCCCCCCCCCCCCCCCCCCCCCCCCCCCCCCGCCCGAATTATATGCTAAACAATCTGATACATCACTAAGTACATTAACTAAAATGTAAATCTCCCCATTATTTGCATTTTTACATGTCTTGAATTTTCGATCACAAGTACATATTGCTTCACTATAGTAAATGAATACAAAATGATAAATTTTTTTCGAAAGGTAACACAAAATGATATTACAAAGTTACCTTTAGTTATTTTGGAGTTAAAGGGTTTTTGATTTCGGTACATGCGATGAAATTATTGATGATCTAGTTTATATTAGTTGTAACAATCTGCCTATTATATTATTTTATCTCATTTATACTATGAATGTTTTTTTAAAACTGAGATAAGTTGTTAGTGCATTATCATAATATCCATCCTATATATGTTTGGATAAGAGATTAATGCATATATTAAGTTGAAAAAATGAAAAAACTTTTCCATCCAATCTTCACTAATATTAAATGAATGGACTTTATAACATGATCCAAACATGGTGTTAAATGATCACTAAAGTAATTTATTCTAATATTACTTTTTAATACCTCAATTCATCATGCCCTTAATCTATTGACATGAACGTAAATAATCAAAGAAAATTAATTATTAGATATATACAATAAACGTCACAAAGTTGCATAGGTGACTTGTGTGATCCAAAGGGTCCGACCATACCCTATCTAGTCTATGTGTGTGGGGGTGTGCATAAAAAGAAACTGACATATTTACCTAAATCAGTTGAAAATATAAAGCATAAAAGTAATTAAATCCAATTTAGATATTGCTAGCACCCATCACTTTTTGCGTTGCCATTTGCTTGTTTAGATCAACTTTTTTAGTGAAAGGTATGTGAGGACAATGAACTTGTGTGTTTCCAACATGCAAAAGAATTGCAATTGAATCATAAATTTTTACCTGTGCGTTTGTTGTTGTTGCATGAAATGCCTTTTAATAAAGTATAATGCTAATGAACACTTCAACTCCTTACTGGGTCACTCTATTTTAGTATACTTTATGTTATAGCTCCAAGTAACATGGTGATTTACTAACTTCATGGTGACACTGTATATAGCTTGAGCAACTCAAGGATTGAGTCCTTAAAAAAGTTTTTTTCCTGGTTACAAGACAGTCTTATTAGTTTAGAATTTTTAATTTTTGTTAAAATTTTATCTTCATTTAGAATTGCATATTTGTCCTTTAATTAGTTATGTTATTTGACATACATACCATTACGGAGTATGATCGATCACCCTTTATCTATTTTGCTTGTATTAACATCTCTTTTCCATAAAAAATAATCCTAATTCCCAAGGCTTAATCAATTTCCTAAGTCCCATGGCTGCTTTGAAAATTGAAACTTGTAGTTTGTACTCTTCTCATGCTATCCTCAAAATTATTTCATCTAATGATCGGTGCCAATAAAAATCCAACACTCTCTCCCCTGAACCAACCTTATTGGATAATGGTGAGCATGCATTTGAAGGCTCTATTGAATACAAAGTGTCAAATTTCTTAGATTCCTTGATTGCTAGAGCTGATATTTTATATAAAACAAATACTTTAAATCACATTCATCTACTACCGCTGAAATTATTAGTGAATGCATAAACAAATCAAAACATCATATAACAAGCATCATACCTAAGTATCATCTTAATCCGAGAAAAAAACTTCTTGATTACAATAACAAAACTTGAAGACAACACATAGATAGATGGTGAGAAGGGAATGGGGAGGAAAGAGAGAAACAGAGAGAGGGGAGGAATAACTGACTAATAAAATCAAAACCACAATGGCCATAACAACCATCATACCCAATTATCATCTTTATCCCAGAAACAAAATTCTTCATTACAGTAACAACACTTGAAAAGAGAGCACATAGAAAGACTGGAAGAGAGAAGGAGAAAGAAAACAATAAGTGAATGAATTAGTGAATGACAAGGTTTTTAAAGCAAGCCTCCCAAATAGCAAGAATATGGAAGGTTGAAGTTCTATATTTAACTATGTACCAAAAAAAAAAAAGTTCTATAACTTACCTTTCAGAAGTTCTATATGTAACTGATGCAGTCAATGTAGATGGAATACAAGGTCCAAAACTTAAGAAGGCATCTCTTAAAGGCATTATTGAACTTAAATAATTTATATTGCAATTATGGACCAAGGATTAAATTGACCTAAAAGTATAGATTAAGGACAAAATAGGAAAATAAAAGCTTTTCACCATAAGAGACTTTTATAGGTAGTATAGATAGATAGATATAGATTAGTAGTATAGATATAGATAAATTGAGAACAATAATCACTTATAAGGTGACTAAAACGATCTATTCTATCACTACAACAAAAATCGTTTTTTGCGACGATTTTTTTCGTCGCTAAATTCAAAAAAATCGTCGCAAATTATTTTTTGCGACGTTTTTTTTTCGTCGCGTGTTCGTCGCAATAGCCTCGTCGCAGAAAGTATTTTGCGACGCAAATTTATTTTCATCGCAAAAAAAAATTTTAGCGACGTTTTTTTTTCGTCGCTAAAGGTAAAGAAAACGTAACTAAAATCTATTCTACCAGCGTAACAAAATAAAAAATAATAATTAAATTAATTTTTTGCGACGTAAAAAAAATCGTCGCGAATAATTTTTTAAAAAAAAAATTAAAAAAAAAATTAAATTAATTTTTTGCGACGTAAAAAAATCGTCGCGAATAATTTTTAAAAAAAAAATAATTAAATTAATTTTTTGCGACGTAAAAAAAATCGTCGCGAATAATTTAAAAAAAAAAAAATAAAACATAATAATTTAATTAATTTTTTACGACGTAAAAAAAATCGTCGCGAATAATTGTTTACAAAAATAAAAATGTAAAAAAATAATAATTAAATTAAGTTTTTGCGACGAAAAAAAAACGTCGCAAATAGATTTGTACATAAATAAAAAATGTAAAACAATAATACTTTAATGAATTTTAGCGACGTAAAAAAAGCGTCGCAAATAATTTTTTTAATGCAAAAAAATAATTGAATAAATAAATTTGCGACGATTTTAATTTCGTCGCGAAAAAATTCATTTTTTTTTTTAAATGACCCTTTATTATAAACTTGTAATAATCCGTACCTAAAGGCACTTTGCCACCTAAAAATACTCGACAATTTGAAATAAATTTTCCTTCATTTGTTTTAATTAAAAAAATTTCAACAGAATTTCTTATAAAGGTAGGAGCTTAAACAAATCTTAACTTGTCTATAGCACTTATATATCTAATTATATATATCATTGTCCAACTCAAACCATCGCATAATCAATCTCAAGAAAAATTTACTCGATGAACCAAACAAATCATTTTTTTAAAATTCACAACTCACTACATAATCCAAAACCAATCAAAGAACCAAAATTCACAGTTCATAATCATACATAAAAATTATCATAATTCAAACAAAACATATAACCATCAAAATTATATATAATAATCATCACAATTCAACTCTATTTTCCACAAAATCACCACTCCAAATAACCCAATTTTATACTTAAATGGAATCCATGAAGCCACCAAACATATCTCCAAAATAAAACATAGCAAACATAGAATGCACTTGACATCCAAGAGGGGTCACTTTCATAGTTGTTGTCGATAGATACATATAGGCACCACACTTGTAGAAAACACACCTCCACCGATGCCCCAACCTGTAACCACCGCTTCCGAGCACCCAATCCACGTCAATCGATCGTAGGGTTCATTATAAACATTTCTAGTAAGATCAAACTGAAATTAAAAAACTACATAGTTAGCATAAAAACAAAGATTGAAAAACAAAATCATTGTGCAATTAAACTAAAACACTACTTATTTTAAAACTACATACTAATTCAAGTTTAAAGCCAAAAAAGTGGCGTACCAAAAAAAAATCACATACTAAATCACTAAACGAAATTCCACAAATCTGAATATGTTTTAACAACCAATCTAGTGTAATCATCTTCAAAGCATACATACAATGTGCTTCGTCTTTGATTTGCTTAGTTGGAAATCAATAAAACACAGGTCCAAATAAATAATAAAACAATAGAAAGGTTATTACTACATAGCACTCAAGTAAACCAACAATAAGTACCCAAAACCATATTGGTGCCATCAAATAGAAGTTGAACATTGAATTAATTTATCAATCAAACAAAAACAATATTGTAAGCAAGAAAAAGAAAAAAAATGTATGTTAAAGAAGTAAAGAAAATTTCAAAACTCTTTGTAGCACCCAAAAAATTGTCTAAAGTCTAAACCCCAATTACACGCATAAACTTCTTTCACATGCCATAAATCATCTATTATACATCACAAACCTTAACATTACAATACACATATGCCTCTTTGTAAAAATAATTGTTTGGATACACACAAAAAGAACAAGAGGTGTGTGTGGTATTCCAAGGAAGTATCCATGAGTTTCAAAGAACAGCATACTGAAACTAAGCATTGTTGTATTACAGTAAATAGCACCATGATGTCCATTAAACTATGGCACACCTACTCACATCTTGGTCTCAATAAGAAATGTAGCTTTGTTTTCAGATGGCACCCTCTGCTATGAAATCACCCATTGAAGAATTAGATAAATGAGGTATTTGAAGCAAAACTATATGTACCTAATGCTGAACATTATCTTCTGAAGATGTTCTCTTCACAACTGAAACAATATGGCTTACAGTAAACAATAGATGCACCCACAAAAGTTACCTAAAAAATGTGGAGTAAGGTCTTTGTTTTTGTCCTTAAGAGTATGGTCTCTGAAAGCATAATTCAGCCTATAGCTAGTTGCTGGAACAAGAGAGGAATCTCTGCAGGAACTCGTGAGCAGCAATTCTGTGCTCAAATTCCTATTCAGAGGGAAGGGGGATGCTTAAGTCTATCCATTGAATGAGACATGAAACTAGGCCTATCATTGATTAGGATATCATTTCGAAAAATAAAATCATTGGAATTTGCATCCAAATCAAGACAAGCATATCTCTAAAAGCAATCCTATTAGCAAATTTTTTTTCCTACAAAATGTTTAAGTACGTATTTTTCCATAATCTCATCAAAACCTTCTAAGAACTGCGATGATGCCTGTATGAATCCCTCTCCCACTGTCTATATCACATTTAAATATATTTTGGTTCGATGTAGAGAGGGAAAAGAGAAAATTGAGTTAATTTCTTGATGGCATGCCTACAACGCAAACTAGACACAGGCTTAAATACAATTTCACCTTTGCGACGTTTTTGAAAAACGTCGGGAAAAGTCAATCAATGTATTGTGTTTTGATTTTTTCATTAATGTAAAAGGTTATTTGCGACGTTTTTGAGAAACGTCGCTAAAAGTCAATCAAGGTATTCTTTTTTGAATTTTTTATTTAAGTAAAAAGTTTTAGCGACGTTTTTAAAAATCGTCGCTAAAAATCAATTTATTTGTTTTTTTAAATCTTTTATTTAAATAAAAAAGTTTTTTTGCGACGTTTTTAAAAATCGTCGCTAAAAATCAATTTATTTGTTTTTTAAAAAATCTTTTATTTAAGTAAAACAGTTTTTTTGCGACGTTTTTCAAAATCGTCGCAAAAAATCAATTTAATAGTTTTTTTAAAAATCTTTTATTTAAGTAAAAAAGTTTATTAGCGACGTTTTCGAAAACGTCGCTAAAAATCAATTTAATTGTTTTTTAAAAAATCATTTATTTAATTAAAAAATTTTATTAGCGACGTTTTATAAAATCGTCGCAAAAAAACAATGTAATTTTTATAAAAAAAATCTTTTATTTAAGTAAAAAAATTTATTTGCGACGTTTTTTAAAAACGTCGCTAAAGGTCAATTTAATTTCCAATTCCGCCATTCTCCCGCCAAAAACAATTTTAGGAATCGTCTTTTCGCGACGTTTTTCTAAAAACGTCGCAAAAAAATTAACAGAAATTGAAATTTGCGACGTTTTCTAAAATCGTCGCTAATAGTCCACTTTTTGCGACGAATTTAAAAACGTCGCTAAAAAAAACGTCGCAAAAAATGCTTTTTGTTGTAGTGTATGATAAAGTAAATGAATGAAAAAAAAAATTTGAACCTAGTATGTGAGAATTGAAGAAAATTGTGAGATTTCGTTTATCACATAATTCGATCCTGAAATTTAATAGTACATAAATGTGTCTCGACGATTCTAAAAATAGAATCGACACAATGGCTTCTTGAAGAGGAAAAAATTTGGGTGGTTGATTTTAGAAGATATAACTCATCAATGGCTAACCGGAGAATACAAAAAAAGTTGGCTGATAAAATATTGCATGATTTAAGTTAATTAATTATTTTAAAATTCAAACAATTAAATAATTAGTTAATTTAAGAAACCTCTTATGTAATAATATAGAATATAAAATAAGAAAACTTTAAAAATCTATATAATAAAGTAGGTAGAAAAAGTTTATCTTAAACTTTTCGAGGTTCAGATCGCTTGATGATTATTGATCCTACGATCCTCATGCGAAATTTTTCTAAGACTCCTATCTATCATCTAACTCTCTCTATATATCTTATCTTATACTCTCTCTCTCTCTCTCTCTCTCACTATTATCTTATTTTTTTTATGTTCCCCTGTGTTATTTTTTTTATTATTTATTTCATAAAACATATGAAACTACATGTTATGCAATTATTTATTCCATAAAACTAATACAACATTTTTATATATCTAACGACATGTATTTTGTCACTTGCTTCTTTGATTCAAGGCCTAAATTCCTTTAGAATCCCCATTGACAATAGTCTTTATATAGATTATTTTTTTAATTTTTTTTAATATTTGCTCTATTTTTTATATTTTATGTATTTTCATTCTTCTCTTTTGTGGGTGTAGGTGTGGGTGTGAGTGGGTGATAATCGTGGTGTGAAATTTGTTTTTTTTTTTTTTTGTCTTTTAAGATTGTGTGGGCGGGTTTTCATCATTCTAGAAACTTCATCAGACAAGATTTTTAAGCTATTTTGATAATTTTCTGACATTATTTTTTAGGGTAAAAAGCACGAACACCCCCTGAGTTTTGACAATATTATACGGATACTCTCGGACATTTTACAAATAACACGGAGACTTCCTGAGATTTGAAATTAATTGCATGAAGACCCCCTCCATCTCTCTTTCGTCAATGTTGCTAACGAAAAGTAATGATTTTATTCCAAAAAATCTTATTATTTTCACAATTGCCCTTCTCCAAATTTAGTATAAAAAAAACTTTAAATTAAATTAAAATTTTAATAAAATCAAACAAAATTTGATTTATTACCCAAAAAATTGATTAAATGAATTTCAATATTAATTTGATAACAATAAAAATTAATTCAACAAAGTTGAATATTAATTTAACAAAATTAAACGTCAATTTGATAAAATTAAATATTATTTTTTATTGATCAAATCAACATGAAATTGACCTTAGATTATATTTTTGACAATACTATCAATTTTTTTTGGTACTAAATTTTTTAAATTTTTTCGAACTATCAATTTTTCAATTTTTTTTGTCAACATTTTAATTTATTTTCACGCATTTTCATATGAATCAGAAATTTTTGAGTTTGCCAAGAGGAGATGAACAATTCTCTTAAAAAAATAAAAGTGGGAAGTGAACAATTAGTTTGGGTTAAGTATGTGTGGTCGAATCTTGACCAAACAAAAATTATCAAATGATATAGTAAGAGGGAAGATGCTATGCTATAAAAAAAAATCAGTATTTAAATTTTATGAATTTTTTAGTTTATATTCAACAAAAAAAAAAATTATAATTTAAGGTCAATTTCATGTTGGTTTAATCAATACTAAATAATATTCAACACGAACTGAACTTTAAAGTGTAAATTAATATATAATTTTATAAAAAATTGACATTTAATTTTGTTCAATTTATATTCAACTTTGTCGAATTAATATCAAATTAATTTTTATTGTTATCAAATTAATATTAAAATTCAGTTAATCAATTTTTTTGGGTACTAACTTATATCAATTTTTTGGGTACTAACTTATATCAATTTTATCAAATATGTTGTCATTTTATTAAATTTTTAATTTTTTTGGGTACTAAAGTTGGAAAAAGGCAATTATAAAAATAATAAATTTTTTTGAGATGAAAACATCACTTTCCATTGATGGAAGGGAGACAGAGGGGGTCTCTGCGCAATAAATTTCAAACTTTAGATGGTCTCTGTGTTATTTATAAAATGTCAGGAGGTATCCGTATAATATTATCAAAACTCAAGGGACGTCCTTTTTTTACCTATTTTTTAATTAGATATTAATTAATTATTATTTTATCTTAAAAACTTGAATTATTGAATTTATAATAAAAATAGTTGTTGGTTATGAAGGTTTGTTAGTAGGCAAAAAAGAAAGAGCAATGCTATTAAAACCTAATTTATTGACATAATTTGCTGACCTAATTCATTATGACATTTGGATTGACCGTAGGCCTCATCAAACATTGGAATTTAGTGTTGATCAAATGATTCTTATGAAGCTACATTATTATGTCAGCAAATTATGTCAATTTTTTAGGTCTAAATAATATTACTCAAAAAGAAATGTGTAAGAGTGTGTTTCTGTGTATATTTATATGTGGATGATTGAATATTTGGTAATTAAATTTATAATTATATTGTACCATTTGGGGTTGATTCTTGAGTTTTATAAAGAGCAATGCTATTGTGACATAATTTATTGACATAATTTGCTGATCAAATTCACTGTGACATTTGGATTGACTGTAGGCCCCATTAAACATTGGAACTTTGTGTTGATCTAATGATTCCTATGAAGCCACATCATTATGTCAACAAATTAAGTCAAATTTTTTGGATTTCTGTATATTTAAAGATTGTGAATTTAATTGTGTTATATTAGTATTTTTTTTTTGCTTGAGGTATTTATTAAATGGGAAATAAGGTAGATTGAAAATATGGTGGTTAAGTTTATAATTATATCGTGTTATTTGATTGAGTGATGATAAATGTGATAAATTCGTGAATCTTATAAATAAGCAAGATTTTATTTATTATTTAAAGATTATAAATTTCAATGGTTTGTGTTAGTATTTTTTTTTTTCGGAAACATTTGTATATATGATATTATTTTGAGAAGTTTTTATATATTGTTATGACAGTTCCATTAATATGGAGGATATGGTCGGAGATATATTTCAAGTCATTTTAAAAAAAGAATTAGTATGAATATTTTTAGGCCATTTTTTTTGAATTTAGGCAATTGTTTAAATTTTTTTATTTGTCATATAGTGCCTTAAGATACAGACAATGACTAATTATATATAAATTAAGTTAAGGATATTTATGTAATACAAAAAATATATAAAATTGAAATATATATCTGATCATTTTCCCTTTATTATTATTTCTTTTATTCTATAAATAGTTTTTCAAAGTTTTCGAAAGTTTCGAGTAGGGATGTCAATGGACTGGGTAAAAATGAGTATTCGTCCAAACCCGTCCTGTTTGGACCGAGGATGGACCATATGTATTAGACGGTGGACGTATGCAGGGATACCCGTATAAACCCGTGCAGGGATGAAGGCGGGAATGGACTGACACTTACCCCCGCCTCGCCTCCACCTCGTCCCTCCCCGCTTTACCTGTTATATATATATAGTTTATGTTGGATTATGTTATGTTACATTATGTTGTGTTGTATGATATTGTGTTATATTTACATGAGAGACACACCTTTAATTATATTATGTTGTAGATAAAATTTTAATTATTTTATGTTGTAAATGATAAATGATAAATTTTTAATTATGTTGTGATATTCTTTAATTATGTTTGATTATTTAGAATGTTAGATTTATTTAGAATTTTGGATAATGTTAGCTTGGACTGAGCTTGGGCGGGTAAGGTGGATGGGGGTGGGGGCAGAGGTGAAGGTGGGGGATGGGACGGGGGCGGGGATTACAAATTTACACACAGACAGAAATGGAGATGAAAATTATATCCATTAACGAAGTGGGCGAAATTTTTTTAAGAAGGTACGGATATGGAGACTATATGCCCCGCCCCGCTTTGCTCCATTCCCATCCCTAATTTAGAGGAAGAAATAGAGCAAATCCAGAATAGAATATCTAGAGAGAAAAAGGAAAGAGTTGCTCCTCCCTGGCAGCACCAGTAAAAAGAAGGCTTCAGACTAGTCTTCTCCTTGTCGCCCATAGTGTCCCTTGACGATTTCCAAGTGGTTTTAGTAACGCTCTCTCTGTCTCTCTCTCTCTCCACACCCTCTCTTTCTCATCGCTCCTCTTTCTAACAAAACCAGACACAGGCACACCCATACAACCATGTCTTCATCAACTTCAGAACCACCAACAGACAATTCAGCAGAAATGAAGAAATCAACACCACCACCCCCATCGAAACCCAGCTGGGTCCTCCCCTACAAGACACAAAGCCTCCAAGAACTCTACACAATCGGCAAAAAGCTAGGCCAAGGTCAGTTTGGGACCACCCGCCTCTGTACGGACAAGTCGACAAGCAAACTCTACGCCTGCAAATCTATACCCAAGAAGAAACTCTTCTGCACAGAAGACTACGAAGACGTTTGGAGGGAAATCCAGATAATGCACCACTTGTCAGAGCATCCAAATGTGGTTAGAATCAAGGGTACATATGAGGATTCTTTGTATGTCCACATAGTGATGGAGCTCTGTGCTGGTGGAGAGTTGTTTGATAGGATAGTACAGAAGGGGCATTACAGTGAGAGAGAGGCTGCCAAATTGATTAAGACGATAGTTGGGGTAGTGGAAGCTTGTCATTCTTTGGGTGTCATGCATAGAGACCTTAAACCTGAGAACTTCTTGTTCACTAGCACTGATGAGGATGCCGCTCTCAAAGCCACTGATTTTGGATTGTCTGTATTCTACAAGCCAGGTATATTCATGGGTTTCTTTCTTTTCCCTTTAAATCTTTATGTCGTTACTTCTCTTTTTCTTTTGTTTGAATTGGTGGGTATTTCTGGTTGTTTTGGGTTTCTTTGGCTTATTTACCATTTGGGTGTTTTTAATATCTGCTGCTTTTGGAGTAAAATGGCTTGTTTTTCCATTTGGTGATTGTTTTGGGTTTCATTGGCTTTTTTTTTTCTTGTGATTTTGTGTTTTGATTTGCTATTGAAATGAAATGGGTTTTTTTCGCTTTTATTGATTGATCATAGATTTGGGGTTGAGTGATTTTTAAAATACGTCTGAGCGGTGGGCATCTTTTATTTTTCCATTAGCACATTTTTTTTGCTCAATTTGACAATCCATTTACATAATTCTTCCTTTCTTTATCTGTTCTCTCTTTTCGTTAGCTTTTTCCATTTTGTATTCTATTGTTTGGTTTGTAGCACATCACATATAACAAATTATTTGTCATTTTCTTGTTTCAACCAATTCACCAACCTTGCTGATGCTGTTTTTGTGGGCACTTATGTCCTTGTTTTTGCGATTCAATTTGTCTTGCTGTTGGCACTAGCACATTTATCTAGACCTATACTGGACAATTTGCTTTATCTTATTTTACCTTGGTTTTCATCTTCTTCTGATTTGAACTTTGGTTTGCTTTCCCATATTTTCTAGGTGAAACTTTTTCTGATGTAGTTGGGAGTCCTTACTACGTTGCCCCAGAGGTTTTATCCAAGCATTATGGACCAGAATCAGATGTATGGAGCGCAGGAGTTATTTTATACATCTTACTAAGTGGCGTTCCACCTTTTTGGGCAGGTTGTTTTCTAGTTTGGTTCTTTTATCTGTTCATGATGGAGGACTACAAAATATCTACTGTAAACTTCACTCTTTATGCTTCCCAAATCTAATATATCTGCTGTTATGTCCACCTTTGTCACTCTAGAGACTGAGATAGGGATCTTCCGCCAGATATTACAAGGGAAATTAGATTTTGAATCTGAACCATGGCCTGGCATTTCAGAGAGTGCCAAGGATCTAATTCGGAAGACACTTGATAGAAATCCGAAAAAAAGGCTGACTGCCCATGAAGTATTGTGTAAGTCTCATCTCCTTCATGGTTATAGGGCATGGTGAAGCATGGGAATTTAACTTAAACTCGGGGTTAACTACTTCCTACATTATCAGCAAGTTTAAAAGCATTAAAAGGTAATGAAATTGTTTTTCAATCTCTATCAGGCCACCCCTGGATTGTTGACGACCGAATCGCCCCTGATAAACCTCTTGATTCTGCAGTTCTATCACGCTTAAAGCAGTTCTCTGCAATGAACAAACTCAAGAAGATGGCTTTGCGTGTAAGGTTTTTGTGGACATATTATGAATTTCTGATATGTTCCAATTATGTATAACAGATTTTTTCATTTTTGTGGACATAGATACTCGTCATTCTCCTTGTTTTTTTTTTGTTTAAATTCTTGACCTTGCTTCAATGCTTTCCTTTCTTCTTCAAGGAGAATGACTACTGACGAATATCTATGTTCAATATCATGCTAATATAATGCCCCTGTTTGTATTCTTACTTCGCTCCCAAATTTTCTTGTATTCTTTAGTTAGGAAGAAAAAACTTGATGTGTGGATTAAGTTTTTAATTGTAATTGTATGTTTACCCAACTCAATAAGTAGTTTCATTGGATAGGCACTTTAAACGACCCTATAGATGTCCGCCATCTCAACCATCTTAACGTGATGGTAGGTTATGTCCTGACATTTACGTGGATTGCTTAAATGGAATGGAGGATTATTTTGAGCGGTTTGGTGTAACTAATAACCAACAAATAAGTTTTGTTGAAATGCATCTTGTTGGTTTTGCTAAGCAGCATTGGCAGGATATCCAAAACAAACAGACCAATTATGAGTCGTCTACCACTTCGTGGGATGACATGAAACAAAGGTTTGCAGCACAATATATTTCTTCCTTCTTTAGGAAACATATGTTTCATAACTAGCTCAATCTTCGGCAACATTCTTTTGGTGACTTTGATTACTTGGCACTATAGTTGTTAGGATCGCACGATATGCGAGACGTATCTTACGATACATTTTGATATAATGAAAATGATATGTATCGGTGAGTTGTATCTTTTTTTATTGTAACGTACGATATACGATATTTATGGCATGGTACGTTTCGATACAAAGTGAAAACGATTCATTTGAGACCTTATTGTTTTATGTTTTACTCTAAACCGCGAAACAAATTCGTTTTGCGAGATTTCTTTTTTACCCTAGAAAGTGAAATGGTGCCATTTCGTATACATTATTTTCTCCTTTTTGGTTTGATCTCATACAGACAATGTCCACAGCGGTCTTCTTCTTCTCATGCGATCCTCTTCTGCATCTCTTGCTTTATCTTCTTACTTTTCTTTTTTTTTTTTTGGTCAAATACTTTTGCTCGTTCAAACATACGAAATTGTAACAGTATTTCAATCTCTGTCACGAAGACGAATAGTTGTCTCTCTCTGTTTTGAACACACACCTCTCCAAAAGATAATTGAGTCAAAATGGTATTTATGTAAGTTTGGACATATTTATTTGCATATTTATATGTATATATTTATTAATATTTTTGAAAATAGACTTATCTTAAGGTGCACGATATATTATTTTGGAAAAATGATATGGCTTGCGATACTTGTTTTGGCAACCTTGCTTGGCACAATTCGAGCATCTCTGGGAAATAAGGGACTTTGATGCTAAACCCAAGATGTTTTTGATCAATGTATTCTTGGGTTGAGATTTCAATACAGATGTCATATTCCTCTGTATATAAATGTTAGATAAGGCTTACCATTAGCTGTAGAGCTTGCATAACTCATAGACTATCCAAGTGTGTGCAAATGGATTCTCAGTCTTGAGAGGTTGCAGAGTCTGTTGGCAGGGATAGTAACATTCCTGACTATGACCACAATTATGGATTGTTAGATTCCCAAATGCAATTGTTTTCACGTTTGTTTTGAAAGGATTCTTCTTTCTCGCTTCAAGAAAGAGTCACATTATGGGTATTGATCATTATATATATATATATATATATATATATATATGATTATTCCACTCAACTGGTTGGATCTTTGTCTTTGGCTCCATGACCTTCCGATATCTAAAAAGCAGATGCTGTCTTTTATATGGTTTCTATAGATGTGCTTTGAGTTTTAATTGTACCAATTTATCATATATAAGTGTATATAATAATAGCCAAATGAGTCTCGTGTATACTCTAATGTGAATTAAGTTATATGGTTTCCTTTGCATTCCAAACCTTTCATTTCCATTAAATCCCCATAGCTCTAGGTTTATTGCCTATGCTAACCATTGCTCGGACCTTTCAATATAATTGTTGAGTAGGAGCACTCTAGACAGTCAAAGGGATTGGAGCTACCTGGCAGGGCTACAAATTTTGATGCCATTGGGATGAGGCAATTTCTTTTATTTCCCTACTTGGGGTGAGCACAACAGTATTGCTGTAGAGGTGTTTCTCTGACTAGGTGTGGAGTTGTCGGCTTTGCTAAGAAGCATGTTGTTACTGCAGAGGTTTCCCGAGCAGTAACGCCTTGTCGATTTCGTGCTCATCTAGTGGAGCTAACCACTGTTGTGTTTTTTTACTGCCTTTCAAGACATGCACTAAATTCTCCACAATGTTTTGGTGGCAAGTACTAGCCAATAAAGACTGAGGAGACTGAATCAATTAATATCATTTGGAGATCTATTGTTGAATTCATAATCGTGGTCAAGAAACCAGGGGAGCAGAGCCTACAGATGTAGAAGATTCTATTGAAAACGAAACCTAATGATTCTTTGGGTGGGATGGCACAATGAACCAGAGTACATTAGTTAGATTCACAGAACTTAAGAATGTGCAGATTTTTTCATTTTTTATAACTATTAGAGGGCTTCTTGTCCGCTCACGGATTCTCGCACTTGCATTATCTACAATATTCTCTCGTTTACTATAAATAATACAAAATAGGAGCCTTAAATTTCTATTACATTAGTCAAGTGGTTGCACTAATGGATAGATTGTGCTCATTAGAAAGTTCCTTGGATAGGTTTGGTGCGATACTCCAGAATTCAAAGAAAATGGGGCTGAAATAGTAACTTAGAAGACTAATTAAAAGGTGTCCACAGGGAAACAAAATCTTAATATGTTTTTTATAGACTTGGAGAATGCATGCTGTACAGTTGTAGAGGCCCTTAACAACCTAAGAGAAAAAAGTTAGTTACAAATAGGTATATTGATATGGTTAATAATATATACGGTAGTGTAATGACTCTAGTGAGAACAACTGCAACTTAATCACTGGATGCCTACTTTAAGGTCTTGCGTTGAATTCTTTGCATCTTTTTGCCGTGATTATGGTGAATGAAGTAGACACATTGTAGTATAGATTGACGAAACAAAAGTAGAAATTAGCAAACTAGAAGATTGGAGAGAGATATTAAAGAGCGAACACTTGGTATTGGGGGGTGGGGGAAATTAGAAACAATGTTAATCATAGAATTAAAGCAGGATAGACTAAGTGGAGAAATACGTCTGGTGTATTATGTGATCAAAGTATACCTTTTAAGTTTACAACAGTAAAAACAGATATGATAGTTTACCGTTAAACACAAAATATGATTCTTAATAGAGCATAGTGGATATAAGGCTTGTATGGACGAGTCTGAGATAGGGTTGCCTTTTGTGTATGAAGAGGTTCTTCACATCTCCACTGAGCTAACGGTTTGTATTGCCACTTCAAGAAAAGCTGGAGAGTTATGATGTATTCATGATAATAACATCAATGAATTGATCCGAAGCTCTATAATTCTGATTGCAAAATCTGCTTTTGCTCGACCATTTTGCTTCCATGGTGATTCAGTTTACTAGTGAGAGTTCGTTTGAGATTGTCAAATCCCTTTTAGCTTGATGAAATTGGCATATGCCCTGTTGATTGTTCAGTCTGTTGAGAATCGTGTTAAGATTTGTCTTAATCATTTCCTTCACAAGCCTTTTGACTCTTTGCTTGTTTTTGTACCTACTGCCAATAATTCTCTTCAATGGCATATCTACGTGGGGGGCAGGCAGTGGCTTCGCCACCCTCAAATTTTTTTCTAAAGTATATGCATGTATATTTTAACAATTTTTTTCATATACTTTGTCATGCCCACCCTACCACTTTCTTGGATAATTGCTTTTGGATAGCATTACTAATGTAGTTATCATGCACTATATACAAAATATGATAACTCGTCTTGGTGAATTATAAATTAGTGTAATTAGTCTAACATTTTTATATAGAGTTGTAATTAATTTCTTTTTATTTTTTATTTTTGTTCATATTACAACATATGTATCAATTTTTTGGCCCTTTTGGTTTAAGGAGTTCTTATTTATCAAATATGATGTAATTAATATAAATGTATCATTTTACTTTTATTAATTGAGAGAAAAAAGCTAAAGTTAGGGTCGACTCAAAACAAATCTACAATTCAAACCTACTTGAAAATTTTGTTTATCTGCGATGTGTGTGTTAAACAAGCAATCCTAAAAAATCAATTCTATAATATTATATCTAGACACCTTCAAAAAAGTATTTGATCTACACTATATTCTTTTCAAACAGGTGTAATTGTCTGGTAGTTGACTTTTATATTACCATTTGGTAAAAAGTAGTAGTGTTTGGTCAAGACATTTTTCGTTTGCATCTAAATTTTTTTTGACTTTAGGCGTTAAGATATTTTATTGTGGGAGGTTTTAGATTTTACTTTGTGTGTATATATATATATAATATGGGGTCATCTTTGTGGAAGGCTACATTACCGACTTTATGCTAGATCCATCCTTAATTAAAGTGCCCACCCTTCAGCCAGTTTCTAGCTCCGTTCCTGCTTCTCTGACGTTTCTTGGTTATTTTCATCATTTGCTTTCAGTTTCTTGTCCATCTTTGTCTACAGAAGACATGCTAATTTATCGAGGAAGTTCAAACCTCTTACTTTGCTTACTAGTGTTTGTGCGGGAGGAGTTGATACATTTCCACCGTCAGCATTAGGTCATAGGCTTCTTTCACCTTTATCCTAAAATGCGGACCAGATTGTGAAGGATATTGTGAAGAGTCAAGAGAATGTCTTCTCCAAATGATCATGTTGACTACTATCCTATTGACAAGATAACTTATTTTGAAGCCATGCAAGTTGTAGATGTACATCGTAAGCCTGATCCAAATCTCTTGGAGTATTTTCATTGCCATAACTCTAAGAAGCACGGACACGGACACGAATATAGGACATGGATATGATACAACACGGATATGCCTTCACGAATTTTATTTCAAAAAATAAGATACAGGCACGTTAAATAATATGTATTTATATATATAAGTAGAATTGTATACCTTATGTTAGGGTTTAGTAGAGAGAGTGAAAAAGAGGAAGAGAAGAAGAGAGATTAAGAGGAATAATTGGTGAGTATATTGTATTGCCCTACACCCTCTTATTTATAGGAGAGAAACTATTGGGGTAATTACAATATTACCCTATACTAATTTAAATATGTCTAGTATAAAAAATAAGAATTGTAACACTCCCTCTCATGCTGGAGTATAAAGATAAGAAATGCCCATCTTGGAACATAAACTACTAAAAGCGGACCGAGCTAAGTGAAGGATACTCGGAATTAGTCGGAAACCTCATTTTGCACTTCCATCCTTCATGCATGTATGTTGAATGTTAGGAAATTTGGATTCCCTAAGTGAAGGATACATTTGATTTGAATCCCAGTAAACTTCCCTTAGCTGATGATTAACTGATTCAGATTTGATTCACTTGATTTGTGGACAGTTCATTTGGGTTTGAAACATGGAGGTTTTACTTTTTTATCTGCAGATGGTGGGTGTTCGAATGCAAAAATTGCAAACTAGGTAGTATACTAGCATTAGATTACTAGATAGCCATATATCTACGGTGACGTGGCAGTAATGTAGTACTTTGGCCGTGCAGCCATGTCAAGTCCAAGATATATGGATGAGTAAGAAGATATACATGTCAAGTCCATGACGTGGCAGTAATGTGTATTTATGCTGATTGATCTAATTTTGAAAGAATTACATTCACTTCGATTGCAGTGATTCCAAGAATTACCCGTGCCAGACTTCACTGCCTACGGATGAGTAAGAAGATATACATATTGAATGTGTTTTCAATTTTAATCATTCAAACAACCAACTAATTAATCTTTAAAAAAACCCTAATTGAGTCAAAATCCCCATTCACAGATAAGACTGCCTTGTCCAATCAAACCGGAATGTGACTACTCACTCATAATGAAATCGAAAACGAAAGAAATTAAAGAAAACATGATTGTAATTGAAAGCAGATAAAACTTGAAATGGAAATTGCACATTAAAGAAATTACCTTGAATTAAATTGCAATGAATGTAAATCGTTCATAATAGAGAATTGAAAGTAATCGCCTTGCAAGAATTTAAAGACTAAATGTAGAACAAAATTTGGAATTGAAAACAAGGGAAGAAATCTTGAAAAGAGAAAACCCTAGTTCTAATCCTAGGAGAAGAAGAAATCGTCTAAGAAGCTTTTGAACGATGGAATTCGATCCCTTCTCTCTAGCTAGGAGAACATCTGTTGATTTTCCTCTCTTTTAATCTACCAATCATGGCCCTTTTAAATCCCCCTAGATCAGCTTTCCAAAATAGTTCTCGCGAAATACACTAATTTACTAGTAGAAAGTACAAAACGACCTACCGATAGAACTACTCTCTGTTTTCCACGAACGGGTAGCTCTTCACTGCTACTGGTAGAACAACTTTATGTTTAAAACCTATCGGTATAACATGTCTTTGTTTTACTTTTACCGGTAAGAATGAACTTCTACTGGTAGAATGTAATTCTACTTGCTGTTGAACCGGTAGAAGATCTACCCGTAGGATTGGTCTTTTCTTCAATTTTTCTTGTAATGCCCTTAGCTTGATTCCTGGATCTCCCAACTTAACCTCCAAGTCCTCCATAACATTAAAATGTGTGCAAAACCTCGCTTTCACACTAGTGCCCCAGTAAACACGAAGTTTTTTCATAAAATACAAAACTAAACTAAAACAAAGGAATTAAGTAATTATTATAGTTAAGATGAATGATATAAGATCTAAAATATGCAATATTATGTTCTCATCATGGACCTGAGCAAACTCTTCCACATTTTTCAGTGCATCCCGCTGACTTAAATAAGGCGCCACTTGTCTATTCTTGAAACACTGGGGTAAGGTGCAACTCATCGCACTAAGGAATGCTCTAGTATGTGTGCATATATCAGTTTGTAGTATGCGAGATTAAGTTAGAGAGTATGCCCATGTCCTCAGTAGTAGTTGAAAACTCTGTGTACAAAACAGCATATTTCAGAAACCAATTTTCCCCGATGGATTGAGAAGAAAAGTCTTATCACTCCTAGAGATTTTCTTTTCTCATGTACAGAAGATCATAGTCCCATCAACAGCATCCATCGTATGGGAATATTTTTTGTAACTGCCGCTTATATGCTAATTTGTAAATCATTTTTTTGTGCACTGAATTGGATCCTGGTTTTAATTATTCATAAGTGATGTGATGCACACCTTACATGTAAGTTAAGTTCCTGTAGGAGCAAGGCAAACATCTCACTGTTCCGTATATCCATTGAGTAGCGGAGCCATGAAGCTCCATATAACTGTCTGCATGGCCACATCGTATGATGCAGAACTTCTTTCCAGAGGTCTGAAGTTTGAATTATAAGCTCCAGTGTTTTGGGGGAGAAAACACGAAATCAAGTGGTGGCCTTCAATTACACCAGCTGGGCTTTTAGATTCTACATGACCACAAAGTTGGTCACCTGAAAATTCTTTGATAACTTTTCACTACAATATTGGATTTTTTCGTCAATATCCTTGTAATTTTGTGTCTTTTACCTGTGATCCTGCTTAAAACCCTGTAATTATATTTTCAGTTCTCTGAATTAAGTTTGAATCCTACAATTATTTCCTAGTTGAGATTTATCACATATTTCCTCATTGAGTCCTTGGCATTTAATTGATACATGTTTATTCAATTGTTTACTTGACGGAGAGTTTGTTAGAACGGTAGTCCAGACCTCCATTAATGTGTGCGTGATAGGCCTAAATTTCATGTCTAAACCTTCTTATAACACAGAAGAATGACAACACTCTTATTCTGTACTGTTAAAAGTTCATGGATTCCCCAGTAGTGGCAGCTCTTTGAGTAAATATTCGTTGCAAGGTCTTTTGGAAGTCATTTCTATAACTACTTAAAAGTACCAAGGTCTTTGGTTTGATTTTCATCACTTACGTGTATGTGTTATGAATATTCTTTACTGATCTGTAGGTTATTGCTGAGAAACTGTCAGAAGAAGAAATTGGTGGTTTGAAGGAGCTGTTTAAAATGATAGATGCAGACGACAGTGGAACAATTACTTTCGAGGAACTGAAAGAGGGCTTAAAACGAGTGGGTTCTGAACTCATGGAGTCTGAAATCAAGGATCTCATGGATGCAGTAAGAGGATTGGTCTATATGGTTGATTTGATCCTGGTCAAATGAACTTGAATGTCTTTATTATTATTTTTTTTGGTGGTATTTATTGGTAGGTGGACATTGACCACAGTGGAACAATAGACTATGGTGAATTTCTTGCTGCGACTGTGCACTTGAACAAGTTGGAAAGAGAGGAGAATTTAGTATCAGCCTTCTCCTTCTTTGACAAAGATGGTAGTGGTTACATAACCATTGATGAGCTTCAGCAAGCCTGTAACGAGTTCGGTTTAAGTGAAGTTCACCTTGATGATATGATCAAAGAAATTGATCAAGATAACGTAAGTTTATGCAGATTGAGTGCCATCTTTATTATAAGGAATTAGCTAGCTCTATAGATGCTTTCTGTGAAAAAAAAAAAGGCTATTGGATACTAAATATTTTTGTGTTCAATTTGACTTGAGCAATATGCGTGTATTTCAACCACACATTTTTAGCCGTTGCTTGGTGCCGGGGTTGGGCTAATTACCATGAGATTGTTGGTTCAAATACTTTATTGGTCTCTTTATGCAAATAATATCAAAGCTTAGGTTTGTACTATGTCCATCAGACCACCTATCCCATCACCCTCTGTTAACAGGAATCAAATTATGTAATGGTCTTTTTTATTCATATAAAATGTTTAGGGGAAAAAAACAGGGGACATATTTTCTCATTGCGGGCTAATGTAAACTTACAAACAAATGCATTTGTGTAGCTAAAGTTAGCCAGAGTTGAAAAAAAAAAAAAATGGTCTGGTCATTTGAAAAATCACACCTGAAACTTGAGGTATATAAAGGTTGGTGTCAAAGTTTTGGATCCATGTTTCTATCTTTTACCTGCATTCTCTTTCTAATGTCTGCTTCAACCATATTCTATGCTTTGTGTTGCACTGTCGTCAATGATTTTGCTTTCAACCAATCCCATAATATTGATGGTACCATTGCTGGCCAACACAAACACGCATCTGCGCATGTTGCATATATGTTCATATATATATATATATATTTGTGCATATGTTTGCTAGCATGTTGATAGAATTATGTATTTTCATGGAAGGTTTTGTTTTTGCAGGATGGGCAGATAGATTATGGGGAATTTGCTGCAATGATGAGAAAGGGCAATGGAGGAGTTGGGAGGAGAACAATGAGGAGCAATATAACCCTGGGAGAAGCTCTAGGAGTAATAGAAAGAGAAAAATCTTAGCATTCTAATCAGCATCAACTCTAGCCAAATCTTATAAATTTTGTGGGCAGCTGCGATTTTTCTTGGAATTGTTCTATTGCTGCTTCTCATCTCTATTCAGAACGATAGTGTTGCCATATTACTAACAAGAAGCGACATCACCCCTTGTTTAGCTTGAATGTTAGAGGTGAGAATAGGTATCGTTAACATTTTCAAACTCTTATGGATTGTCTTGGCGGGTAGGAGGTAACTAAATCAGTTGAATTTGGCTCCAAGGAGCAGTCTGTTAATTCATAATTCAGCATAGAACCTTGTAACTTGTGGGTTTTTGAGACAGTAATTTGCATCCTATGCTCTAAAAACACTCTTTTTCCATTTACTGACCAAGGTTCTATGAATATCTCTTGCGAGTTCACGAAAGAATGATTTTCCAAGGTCACATAATTCTTACAGGTATTTGATGAATTCCATAAAACAAATGAGGAAGGAAGTGTACTCTTTGGAGCAACAAAAGAAGAGATCGCATTGGAAAAAAGTCTTTTAAAAGTTTTAGATGGCCAAGAATTCGGCTAGATCTTAAATATTCAAGAATATTTCAAAAAAAGAGAATTGTATTTTTCATCATGTTTGCAAAATTCAGATGATTTCTTGCATAATTCAGACGGTTCCCCGCACAATTCTGATTGCCAATATCAAATTGGTCTTTTTCCCTAGCTTTCTTCCCTCAGTTTTATAATTCCACAAATATTGGGCAAATTATGGATTAGCCCCTTTTATGGTTTTTTCCCCTTTTCACATTATCTATGGTTTTAAAACCGAGACATTACCCCTTAACACTACGTACCAATCTGAGAAGTGAACTTTGCCATTGACCAAGATTGTCCTTCACGCATCAATTCTTGAAGCTGTGAAGTGATTCCCTCCAAAAATGAACCCAAACTGCCTTTTAAGTCATAATAGAAGCCACTCTGTCATTACATAGGCAGACCCACAGGTTTACTTCAACGCCTGTGAAGAAGGGGAGAAAAAGAAAAGAGGGGGATGGAAAATACTAGGGTAAAAATCACTAAAATCCCTTGAGATTAGGATAAATGACACGTCGACCCCTTGACATTTCAATAATAACATGGAAACCCCCTCAGTTTTATAACTTGTAGTACAGAGAGCCTCTCTGTCTAGGGTCAGGCTACAATACCGAATTTACCTTTTCGGTACCGTACCGAGGTTCATTTTGGACCTTTGATGGAATTTTCCTATTTTTGTAGCCATTGATCACTTTTTAAAGGAATACCGGTTGCCTAGAAAGTGGAGACCGGTTACCTGCTAAACCGGTAATAACCCTTACCCCCCCCCCCCAAAAGTTGGAACCCCTACCCAAAAAAGTTGAAACCCCCACCCATAAAAGTTGGAACCCGTACCAAAAAATGTTGGAACCTCTCCCCTCAAGAGTTGGAACCCCTACCAAAAGAGTTGGAACTATAACCCATAAAAGTTGAAACCCTTCTCCAAATAAGTTGAAACCCCCACCCATAAAAGTTGGAACCCCTCCCCTAAGAGTTGGAACCCCTACCCAAAAAAGTTGAAACCCCCACCCATAAAAGTTGGAACCCTTACCCAAAAATGTTGAAACCCCTACCCAAAAAAGTTGAAACCCCCACCCATAAAAGTTGGAACCCTTACCCAAAAATGTTGAAACCCCTACCAAAAAAAAGTTGGAACCCCTCCCCTAAGAGTTGGAACCCCTACCCAAAAAAGTTGAACCCCACCCATAAAAGTTGGAACCCTTACCCAAAAATGTTGAAACCCCTACCCAAAAAAGTTGAAACCCCCACCCATAAAAGTTGGAACCCTTATACAAAAATGTTGAAACCCGTACCCAAAAAAGTTGGAACCCCTCCCCTAAGAGTTGGAACCCCTACCCAATAAAGTTGAAACCCCCACCCATAAAAGTTGGAACCCTTACCCAAAAATGTTGGAACCCCTCCCCTCAAGAGTTGGAACCACTACCCAAAAAAGTTGAAACCCCCACCCATAAAAGTTGGAACCCGTACCCAAAAATGTTGGAACCTCTCCCCTCAAGATTTGGAACCACTACCCAAAAAAGTTGAAACCCCCACCCACAAAAGTTGGAACCCGTACCCAAAAATGTTGGAACCCCTCCCCTCAAGAGTTGGAACCCCTACCAAAAGAGTTGGAACTATAACCCATAAAAGTTGAAACCCTTCTCCAAATAAGTTGAAACCCCCACCCATAAAAGTTGGAACCCCTACCCAAAAAAGTTGAAACCCCCACCCATAAAAGTTGGAACCCTTATACAAAAATGTTGAAACCCCTACCCAAAAAAGTTGGAACCCCTCCCCTAAGAGTTGGAACCCCTACCCAATAAAGTTGAAACCCCCACCCATAAAAGTTGGAACCCTTACCCAAAAATGTTGGAACCCCTCCCCTCAAGAGTTGGAACCACTACCCAAAAAAGTTGAAACCCCCACCCATAAAAGTTGGAACCCGTACCCAAAAATGTTGGAACCCCTCCCCTCAAGAGTTGGAACCACTACCCAAAAAAGTTGAAACCCCCACCCACAAAAGTTGGAACCCGTACCCAAAAATGTTGGAACCCCTCCCCTCAAGAGTTGGAACCTCTACCAAAAGAGTTGGAACTATAACCCATAAAAGTTGAAACCCTTCTCCAAATAAGTTGAAACCCCCACCCATAAAAGTTGGAACCCCTACCCAAAAAAGTTGAAACCCCCACCCATAAAAGTTAGAACCCCTCCCCTAAGAGTTGGAACCCCTACCCAAAAAAGTTGAAACCCCCACCCATAAAAGTTGGAACCCTTACCCAAAAATGTTGAAACCTTACCCAAAAAAGTTGAAACCCCCACCCATAAAAGTTGGAACCCTTACCCAAAAATGTTGAAACCCCTACCCAAAAAAGTTGGAACCCCTCCCCTAAGAGTTGGAACCCCTACCCAAAAAAGTTGAAACCCCCACCCATAAAAGTTGGAATCCTTACCCAAAAATGTTAAAACCCCTACCCAAAAAAGTTGAAACCCCCACCCATAAAAGTTGGAACCCTTACTCAAAAATGTTGAAACCCCTACCCAAAAAAGTTGGAATCCCTCCCCTAAGAGTTGGAACCCCTACCCAAAAAAGTTGAAACCCCCACCAATAAAAGTTGGAACCCTTACCCAAAAATGTTGGAACCCTTCCCCTCAAGAGTTGGAACCATTACCCAAAAAAGTTGAAACCCCCACCCATAAAAGTTGGCACCCGTACCCAAAAATGTTGGAACCCTTCCCCTCAAGAGTTGGAACCACTACCCAAAAAAGTTGAAACCCCCACCCACAAAAGTTGGAACTCGTACCCAAAAATGTTGGAACCCCTCCCCTCAAGAGTTGGAACCCCTACCAAAAGAGTTGGAACTATAACCCATAAAAGTTGAAACCCTTCTCCAAATAAGTTGAAACCCCCACCCATAAAAGTTGGAACCCCTACCCAAAAAAGTTGAAACCCCCACCCATAAAAGTTAGAACCCCTCCCCTAAGAGTTGGAACCCCTACCCAAAAAAGTTGAAACCCCCACCCATAAAAGTAGGAACCCTTACCCAAAAATGTTGAAACCCCTACCCAAAAAAGTTGAAACCCCCACCCATAAAAGTTGGAACCCTTACCCAAAAATGTTGGAACCCCTACCCAAAAAAGTTGGAACCCCTCCCCTAAGAGTTGGAACCCCTACCCAAAAAAGTTGAAACCCCCACCCATAAAAGTTGGAATCCTTACCCAAAAATGTTGAAACCCCTACCCAAAAAAGTTGAAACCCCCACCCATAAAAGTTGAAACCCTTACTCAAAAATGTTGAAACCCCTACCCAAAAAAGTTGGAACCCCTCCCCTAAGAGTTGGAACCCCTACCCAAAAAAGTTGAAACCCCCACCCATAAAAGTTGGAACCCTTACCCAAAAATGTTGGAACCCTTCCCCTCAAGAGTTGGAACCATTACCCAAAAAAGTTGAAACCCCCACCCATAAAAGTTGGAACCCGTACCCAAAAATGTTGGAACCCCTCCCCTCAAGAGTTGGAACCCCTACCAAAAGAGTTGGAACTATAACCCATAAAAGTTGAAACCCTTCTCCAAATAAGTTGAAACCCCCACCCATAAAAGTTGGAACCCCTACCCAAAAAAGTTGAAACCCCCACCCATAAAAGTTGGAACCCCTCCCCTAAGAGTTGGAACCCCTACCCAAAAAAGTTGAAACCCCCACCCATAAAAGTTGGAACCCTTACCCAAAAATGTTGAAACCCCTACCCAAAAAAGTTGAAACTCTCACCCATAAAAGTTGGAACCCTTACCCAAAAATGTTGAAACCCCTACCCAAAAAAGTTGGAACCCCTACCCAAAAAAGTTGAAACCCCCTCCCATAAAAGTTAGAACCCTTACCCAAAAATGTTGAAACCCCTACCCAAAAAAGTTGAAACCTCCACCCATAAAAGTTGGAACCATTATCCAAAAATGTTGAAACCCCTACCCAAAAAAGTTGGAACCCCTCCCCTAAGAGTTGGAACCCCTACCCAAAAAAGTTGAAACCCCCACCCATAAAAGTTGGAACCCTTACCCAAAAATGTTGGAACCCCTCCCCTCAAGAGTTGGAACCCCTACCCAAAAAATTTGAAACCCCCACCCATAAAAGTTGGAACCCGTACCCAAAAATGTTGGAACCCCTCTCCTCAAGAGTTGGAACCCCTACCAAAAGAGTTGGAACTATAACCCATAAAAGTTGAAACCCTTCTCCAAATAAGTTGAAATCCCCACCCATAAAAGTTGGAACCCCTACCCAAAAAAGTTGAAACCTCCACCCATAAAAGTTGAAACCCTTACCCAAAAATGTCGGAACCCCTCCCCCCAAGAGTTGGAACCCCTACCCAAAAGAGTTGGAACTATTACCCATAAAAGTTGAAACTCTTACCCAAAAGAGTTGAAACTATTAACTATAAAAGTTGGAACCCTTACCCGAAAAAATTAAAACCCTACCCAAAAAGTTGGAACCTCTCCCCACCATTCCTAGGACCGGTCTTAGTTTAAATTATATTTACACCCCTAAACTATAACACTATTTTTATTTTGTTCTCAATCTAACCCAACAAAATTAAATTAACATTCAATTTCGTGAAATTTAAATTTAATTCATCAGATAAATATCAAATTATGTTGAGCTCATCTAATTAATATTCTATTCATCAAATTAATACTAAATCGACATTCAATTCCTCCAATTACCACTCAATTTATTAAAATTAACATCCAAAATAATCCAAAAAAAATTTAATTTATCAAATCAACACCAAACCAAAGTAATATGAAAATTGATCAAATAAAGATTTAATTCATCAACTCAACTCTAAATTAACATTACATTTCATCTAATAAACATTCAATTAATAAAATTTTGGATAGTAATTTGATAAATTGAGTATTAATTTAATGCACTTGAATATAAATTAAATGAATTGAATTTTAATTTTATGTTAATTTGATGAATTGAATATTAATTGGATGTGATTGAATGTTAAGTTGATGAATTAAATATTTATTAGATGAAATTGAATGTTGATTTGAAGAACTGAATTTTAATTTGTTATTTATTTGAAAAATTAAACGGATGAAATTGCACGTTACTCTGGTGTTAATTTGTTAAATCGAGGATTTTTTATGTTAATTTTATGAATTGAATGTTACTCGAATGAATTTGAATATAAATTGGATGAGATTGAATGTTACGTTGATGAATTAAATGTTTATTACCTAAAATTAAATGTTGATTTGAAGAATTGAATGTTAATTTGGTGTAAATTTGATGAATTGAGCATTAATTGCATGTTACTTGTTGATTTAACAAATTGAGTATTTATTGGATGAGTTTGGATGTTAATTTGATGAATTATAATATTAAAAGGTTAAAAGTGTAATATCAAAGGGATAAAAGTGTAATATGATAGGAGAAGTAAGTGTAATTATACACACGATCGGTCCACATTCCCAGGACCGGTCTTAGTTTAAATTATATTTACACCCCTAAACTATAACACTATTTTTATTTTGTTCCTAATCTAACCAAACACAATTAAATTAACATTCAATCTCGTGAAATTAAAATTTAATTCATCAAATTAATATCAAGTTAACATTTAATTCATCCAATTAATATTCGATTCATCAAATTAATACTAAATCGACATTCAATTCATTCAATTACCACTCAATTTATCAAAATTAACATCCAAAATAATCCAAAAAAAAAATTAATTTATCAAATCAACACCAAACCAAAGTAATATGAAAATTAATCAAATAAACATTTAATTCATTAACTCAACTCTAAATTAACATTACATTTCATCTAATAAACATTCAATTAATAAAATTAACATTTAAATTCAATTATAAACATTAAATTCATCCAATACATATTCATTCGTCAAATTAACCCCAAATTTTTGTTCAATTGATGAAATCAATAACAAATATATATTCAATTCATACAATTTATATTAATTTGGTGCTATTTTATTTCTTGTGAATATTGGTCCACAAATCACAAAAACCTTATCTTCTCCCTCTACCCATTTTCCCGCCTATCCACTTCCCGCCTAAACGACTGGTTACTGGTCTTGCCATCCCTCCATCTCTTTCACTGTGGTTATTGCCTTCCCTGTTGAGTCTGCGACGTGAAACTCCATTACAGACTCCGTCTTTTCAGATTCCACCTTAGGTTATCTGTTTCGATTGCGTTGTTGTCTATTGCTGAATCCAGATTTCAGATCTGTTTCTGCTTCGACTGCCGATACTTTCAATTTCTATGCTGCCTTGGAATTTCTGAGAATTCTCTTCAATTTCTGGGCATGATTACCCAGAATCAGACCCTTTCTTTATTTGATGCATTGGATATGGAGAAGAAATCTAGACCCATTTACTGTTCTTGTCTTCTCTTTAAATGCTTTCTCTGGGTGTCCTGCTTCAACATTTTTATTTCTTCACCATTCTTACAGACGTCTTTGGAAGCAGAGGACTTTTCATATACCTTTATATCCCAGCACTCCACGAAGAATTCCCTCTGCATCCTCCAAGATCTATCCATGTCTCTTGGTCTTCAGCAATATTCATCTTCTACCATGCTTCTAGATAAAAGCCTTTCGTTTCTCTTTGCTGTGGCATGCAGCCAACGCCTGAACATGTGCAAGATCTTATCTTCTCTGCTATTTTGTAGGTGGTCAAAGGAAGAAGATCTCTCAGAGGTTGTTTCTCTCATCGAAAATGCAAGAGTTTGTGTTTTGGTCTCCTTTGTTCATGCGTCTGTTCAGCTGCCCTATCTCATAGACTGTTCACCTTCTTCTCTGATAAGCAGGCTCCAAGCTCAAACGTTCAACTCTTAACTCCCAGTTCTACCTCAAGCCTCCAGACCAAGCTTCAAGCTCATCAAGCTCAAACTCATGCTCTCAGCTCATCAAGCATACATGGCTGTTTTTTAATGCATCCCTAATATGAGCTGAGTTTTAGGTTACATGCATTAAAGAAGGAGCATGCTTTATAATTTTATTATTTCTTTAATTCTTGTATCATGCATGCATTGCTTCTATTTATTTTATTTCGTGTATCGAGGCTAAGGTACATATTCCCTCTAGGTGTAATTTGATTTTTTAATCAATAAAATTCGGTCGAGGTTTCATTAAATGTTTATTATTCGAAATGAAATGTTAATTTGTTAAATTGAATGTAAATTTGGTATTGATTTGATGAATTAAATCTTTAGTAGATGAGTTTATATTTGAATTTGATGAATTGAATGTTAATTTAATGAATTTGAATATAAATTAAATGAATTGAACGTTAATTTTATGTTAATTTGATGAATTGAATGTTAATTAGATGTGATTGAATGTTAAGTTGATGAATTAAATGTTTATTAGATGAAATTGAATGTTGATTTGAAGAATTGAATGTTAATTTGGTACTAGTTTGATGAATTGAATGTTAATTTGGTATTAATTGATGAATTGAATGTTAATCTGGTGTTAATTTAATGAATTGAATGTTTATTATACGAAACGAAATGTTAATTTATTGAATTGAATGTTAATTTGATGAATTAAATGTTTATTCGATAAATTTCTATATTACATTGGTGTTGGTTTGATAAATTAAATTTTATCAGATGATTTTGGATGTTAATTTGATGAATTGAGTGTAAATTGGATGAATTTGACTATATATTGTATAAATTGAATGTTAATTTAGTATTTATTTGATAAATTAAAATTTTATTAGATGGAATTCAATGTTAGGTTAATTTGATGAATTAAATGTTTATTAGGTAGAATTGAATGCGAATTTAATGAATTGAATATTAATTTTGTATTAATTTGATGAATTGAATGTTAGTTTGATGTGGATTTGAAGAATTGAAAGTTAATTTGGTGTTAATTTGATGAATTGAATGTTAAACAGTTAATTTAAATGTTAATTTAATGAATTGAATATTTATTATTTGAAATGAAATGTTAATTTGTTAAATTGAATGTTAATTTAGTGTTGATTTGATGAATTAAATCTTTATTAGATATTTTGTATTTTAATTTGATGAATTGAATATTAATTTAATGAATTTAATATTAATTGGATGAATTGAATTTTAATTTGGTGTTAATATGATGAATTGAATGTTTATTTGATGAAATTGAATGTTTATTTGATATAAATTTGATGAATTAAATATTAAATGTTATTAGATGAAATTGAATGTTAATTTGTTGAATTGAATATTAATTTGATATTGATTTGATGAATTAAATGTTTATGGATTTAATTGTATGTTATTTTGATGTTGATTTGTTAAATTGAACCTTTATTGGATGATTTTTTATGCTAATTTGATAAATGGAGTGTTAATTTAATGAATTTGAATATAAATTAGATGAATTGAATGTTAATTTTGTGTTAAATTGATGAATTGAATATTAATTGGATGTGATTGAATGTTAAATTGATGAATTAAATGTTTATTAGATGAAATTGAATGTTAATTTTTTATTTATTTGAAAAATTAAAAGTTTATTGGGTGAAATTGAATGTTACGTTGATGAATTAAATGTTTATTAGTTGAATTTTAATGTTAATTTAATGAATTAAATTTTTATTAGGTAAAATGAAATGTTGATTTGAAGAATTGAATGTTAATTTGGTGTAAATTTGATGAATTGAGTATTAATTGGATGAAATTACATGTTACTTTGATGTTGATTTAATAAATTGAATATTTATTGGATGAGTTTGGATCCTAATTTGAGAAATTAAGTGTTGATTGAATGAAGTTGAATATAAATTGAATGAATTGAATCTTAATTTGGTGTTAATTTGATGAATTGAATATTAATTAGATGAAATTGAATGTTAAGTTGATGAACTAAATGTTTATTAGTTGAATTTTAATGTTAATTTGATGAATTAATTGTCTATTAGGTAAAATTGAATGTTGATTTGAAGAATTCAATGTTAATTTGATGTAAATTTGGTGAATATAATATTAATTGGATTAAATTACATGTTATTTTGATGTCGATTTGATAAGTTCAATCATTTATTGGATGATTTTGGATCTTAAAGTCGTCTCGGACTATTTAAATACAAAATTGAATATTTTTGGGATAAAATTGATAAATTAATATTTTAGGAACCATAAATATATATAACTTTGAGGATAAAAGTGTTATTAACTTTTTTTTTCATATTAGGACCGGCCATTGGAAGCCACGATCGGTCGTAGTTTAGAAATGAAGACTTACACTTTCATCTCTAAAATTATCCATATTTATTAATTTGATTCTTAAAATATTAATTTTTTAATTTAATCTTTAAAATTTTTAATTTTGTGTTCAAATAGTCCCAGATAAACTTTTAACATGCAAAATCATCCAATAAAATAATCCAATTAATATTCAACTCATTAAATTTACACTAAATTAACATTCAAATCTTCAAATCAAATTCAACTTCATCTAATAAACATTTAATTCATCAAATTAATATTCAGTTATTTATTAATAAATTACATTTACACCACTGAAATATAACAATGTTTATTTATCCAGTTATTTATTTATTCATTTATTTTGGAGGTCCACAATAGCCTTATCTCTCTACTCTCTTCCCACCTTTTTTGTCATTCCCGCCTTTTTCTTCTTTTCCCGCCCAAATCACTTATCTTCCCTCCATCCCTTTACTGGTACATATACTTCTTTGAAAATAAAAAATATTTTTGTGATGCAAAGTATTTTTCAAAATTAACACTAAATCGAATTAACACTAAATCGACATTCAATTAATAAAATTAACATTTAAATTCAACTATTAACATTAAATTCATCCAATACATATTCATTTGTCAAATTAACACCAAATTTATGTTCAATTAATGAAATCAATACCAAATATATATTCAATTCATACTTTTTTTATATTAATTTGGTGTTAGTTTGATGAATTGAATGTTAATTTGGTATTAATTTGATGAATTGAATGTCAATTTGGTATTAATTTGTTTAATTGAATGTTAATTTGATGTTGATTTGATGAATTAAATGTTTATTCGATAAATTTCTATATTACTGGTTTAATAAATTGAATTTTATCAGATGATTTTGGATGTTAATTTAATGAATTGAGTTTTAATTGGATGATTTTGAATATAAATTGGATGAATTGAATGTTAATTTAGTATTAATTTGATTAATTTAATATTTATTTGATGAAATTGAATGTTAAGTTAATTTGATGAATTAATTATTTATTAGATGGAATTGAATGTGAGTTTGATGAATTGAGTATTAATTTTGTGTTAATTTTATGAATTCAAAGTTAATTTAGTGTTAATTTGAAGAAGTGAATATTAATTTGGTGATAATTTGATGAATTGAATATTAATTGGATGAAATTGAATCTTAATTTGATGAATTTAATTTTAAATAGTTAATTTCAATGTTAATTTTATGAACTGAATGTTTATTATACAAAATGGAATGTTAATTTGTTGAATTGAATGCTAATTTAGTGTTGTTTTGATGAATTAAATATTTATTCAATGAATTTTTATATTACATTGGTGTTGGTTTAATAAATTGAATTTTTATTAGGTGATTTTGGATGTTAATTTGATGAATTTAGTGTAAATTGGATGAATTTGAATATATATTTGATAAATTAAAATTTTATTTGATGGAATTGAATGTTTGGTTAAGTTGATGAATTAAATGTTTATTAGATAGAATTGAATGTGAATTTAATGAATTGAATATTAATTTTGTGTTAATTTGATGAATTAAATGTTAGTTTGGTGTTAATTTGAAGAATTGAAAGTTAATTTGATGAATTGAATGTTAAATAGTTAATTTAAATGTTAATTTAATGAATTGAATGTTTATTATTCGAAATGAAATGTTAATTTGTTAAATTGAATGTTAATTTGGTATTGATTTGATGAATTAAATCTTTATTAGATGATTTTATATTTTAATTTGATGAATTGAATTGAATGTTAATTTAATAAATTAAATATTAATTTGATGACTTGAATTTTAATTTGGTGTTAATATGATGATTTGAATGTTTGTTTGATGAAATTGAATGTTAAGTTGATGAATTAAATATTTATTAGATGAAATTGAATGTTGATTTGAAGAATTGAATATTAATTTGTTATTTATTTGAATAATTAAACGTTTATTGGATGAAATTGCACGTTACTTTGGTGTTAATTTGTTAAATCGAGAATTTTCGATGTTAATTTTATGAATTGAATGTTACTTGAATGAATTTGAATATAAATTGGATGAGATTGAATGTTACGTTGATGAATTAAATGTTTATTACGTAAAATTAAATGTTGATTTGAAGAATTGAATGTTAATTTGGTGTAAATCTGATGAATTGAGTATTAATTGCATGTTACTTGTTGATTTAACAAATTGAGTATTTATTGGATGAGTTTGGATGTTAATTTGATGAATTATAATATTAAAAGGTTAAAAGTGTAATATCAAAGGGATAAAAGTGTAATATAATAGGAGAAGTAAGTGTAATTAAACACACGATCGGTCCACATTCCCAGGACCGGTCTTAGTTTAAATTATATTTACACCCCTAAACTATAACATTACTTTTATTTTGTTCTCAATCTAACCCAACACAATTAAATTAACATTCAATTTCATGAAATTAATATTTAATTCATCAAATTAACATCAAATTAACATTTAATTCATCTAATTAATATTCAATTCATCAAATTAATATTAAATCGACATTCAATTCATCCAATTACCACTCAATTTATCAAAATTAACATTCAAAATAATCCAAAAAAAAAATTAATTTATCAAATCAACACCAAACCAAAGTAATATGAAAATTAATCAAATAAACATTTAATTCATTAACTCAACTCTAAATTAACATTACATTTCATCTAATAAACATTCAATTAATAAATAAACGATGGTAATTTGATAAATTGAGTGTATATTTAATGCACTTGAATATAAATTAAATGAATTGAATGTTAATTTTATGTTAATTCGATGAATTGAATATTAATTGGATGTGATTGAATGTTAAGTTTATGAATTAAATGTTTATTACATGAAATTGAATGTTGATTTGAAGAATTGAATGTTAATTTGTTATTTATTTGAAAAATAAACGTTTATTGGATGCACGTTCATTTGGTGTTAATTTGTTAAATCGAGGATTTTCGATGTAAATTTTATGAATTGAATGTTACTTGAATGAATTTGAATATAAATTGGATGAGATTGAATTTTACGTTGATGAATTAAATGTTTATTACCTAAAATTAAATGTTGATTTGAAGAATTGAATGGTAATTTGGTGTAAATTTGATGAATTGAGTATTAATTGCATGTTACTTGTTGATTTAACAAATTGAGTATTTATTGGATGAGTTTGGATGTTAATTTGATGAATTATAATATCAAAAGGTTAAAAGTGTAATATCAAAGGGATAAAAGTGTAATATGATAGGAGAAGTAAGTGTAATTATACACACGATCGGTCCACATTCCCAGGACCGGTCTTAGTTTAAATTATATTTACACCCCTAAACTATAACACTATTTTTATTTTGTTCCCAATCTAACCCAACACAATTAAATTAACATTCAATTTTATGAAATTAATATTTAATTCATCAAATTAATATCAAATTAACATTTAATTCATCCAATTAATATTCAATTCATCAAATTAATACTAAATGTACATTCAATTCATCCAATTACCACTCAATTTATCAAAATTAACATCTAAAATAATCCAAAAAAAAATTAATTTTTCAAATCAACACCAAACCAAAGTAATATGAAAATTAATCAAATAAATATTTAATTCATTAACTCAACTCTAAATTAACATTACATTTAATCTAATAAACATTCAATTAATAAAATTAACATTTAAATTCAACTATTAACATTAAATTCATCCAATACATATTCATTGTCAAGAGTTGAAACCCCAAGAGTTGGAACCAACCCAAAAAAGTTGAAACTCTCCCCAAACCTCTACCCAACAGTTGGAACTCTTACCCAAAAAAGTTGGAACATATCCCATAAGAGTTGGAACCCCTACCCCCAACAGTTGGAACTCCTACCAAAAATGTTGGAACCCTCCCCCCAATAGTTGGAACTCCTTCCTCAAAAGAGTTGGAACTCCTCCCCAAGAGTTGGAACCTTTACCAAAAAAGTTGGAACCCTTACCCAAAAAAGTTGGAACCCCTACCAAAAAAGTTAGAACCCCTACCAAAAAAGTTAGAACCCCTACCCAAAAAAGTTGGAACCTCTCCCCCCAAGAATTGGAACCCCTACCCCCAACAGTTGGAACCCTACCAAAAATGTTGGAACCCAAAGAGTTGGAACACCTCCCCCAAAGAGTTGGAACTCCTCCCCAACAGTTGGAACCGTTACCCAAAAAGTTAGAAATCCTACCAAAAAAGTTGGAACCCTCCCCCAACAGTTGGAACCCCTACCAAAAATGTTGGAACCCCTCCCCCAAGAGTTGGAACCCTTACCCCCCCCCCCCAACAGTTGGAACTTCTACTAAAAATGTTGGAACCCCTCCCCCAACAGTTGGAACTCCTCCCCCAAGAGTTGGAACCTCTACCCAAAAAAGTTGGGTAGAATTGAGTTTTAATTGGATGATTTTGAATATAAATTAGATGAATTCAATGTTAATTTAGAATTAATTTGATTAATTTAATATTTATTTGATGAAATTGAATCTTAATTTGATGAATTTAATTTTAAATAGTTAATTTCAATGTTAATTTTATGAACTGAATGTTTATTATACAAAATGGAATGTTAATTTGTTGAATTGAATGCTAATTTAGTGTTGTTTTGATGAATTAAATATTTATTCAATGAATTTTTATATTACATTGGTGTTGGTTTAATAAATTGAATTTTTATTAGGTGATTTTGGATGTTAATTTGATGAATTTAGTGTAAATTGGATGAATTTGAATATATATTTGATAAATTGAATGGTAATTTATTGTTAATTTGATAAATTAAAATTTTATTTGATGGAATTAAATGTTAGGTTAAGTTGATGAATTAAATGTTTATTAGATAGAATTGAATGTGAATTTAATGAATTGAATATTAATTTTGTGTTAATTTGATGAATTGAATGTTAGTTTGGTGTTGATTTGAAGAATTGAAAGTTAATTTGATGAATTGAATGTTAAATAGTTAATTTAAATGTTAATTTAATGAATTGAATGTTTATTATTCGAAATGAAATGTTAATTTGTTAAATTGAATGTTAATTTGGATGAGATTTAATGTTACGTTGATGAATTAAATGTTTATTACGTAAAATTAAATGTTGATTTGAAGAATTGAATGTTAATTTGGTGTAAATTTGATGAATTGAGTATTAATTGCATGTTACTTGTTGATTTAATAAATTGAATATTTATTGGATAATTTTGGATGTTAATTTGATGAATTATAATATCAAAAGGTTAAAAGTGTAATATCAAAGGGATAAAAGTGTAATATGATAGGATAAGTAAGTGTAATTATACACATGATCGGTCCACCATTCCTAGGACCGGTCTTAGTTTAAATTACACTTACACCCTTAAACTATAACACTATTTTTATTTTGTTCTCAATCTAACCCAACACAATTAAATTAACATTCAATTTCATCAAATTAATATTTAATTCATCAAATTAATATCAAATTAACATTTAATTCATCCAATTAATATTCAATTCATCAAATTAATACTAAATCGACATTCAATTCATCCAATTACCACTCAATTTATCAAAATTAACATCCAAAATAATCCGATAAAAATTTAATTTATCAAATCAACACCAAACCAAAGTAATATGAAAATTAATCAAATATACATTTAATTCATTAACTCAACTCTAAATTAACATTACATTTCATCTAATAAACATTCAATTAATAAAATTAACATTTAAATTCAACTATTAACATTAAATTCATCCAATACATATTTATTGTCAAGAGTTGAAACCCCAAGAGTTGGAACCACCCCAAAAAAGTTGAAACCCTTCTCAAAGAGTTGGAACCTCTACCAAAAAAGTTGGAACCCTTACCCAAAAAAGTTGTAACCCTTATCCAAAAAAGTTGGAACCTCTACCCAAAAAAGTTGAACCCCTACCCAAAACAGTTGGAACCCCTGCCCCAAGAGTTGGAACCTCTACCCAAAAAAAGTTGGAAGTCCTACCCAAAAAGTTGGAACCCTTACCCAAAAGAGTTGGAACCTCTACCCAAAAAAGTTAGAACCCCTACCAAAAGAGTTGGAACCCCTCCCCCTAGAGTTGGAAACACCCCAAAAAAGTTGAAACCTCTCCCCCAAGAGTTAGAACCACCCCAAAAAAGTTGAACCCCTACCCCAAGAGTTGGAACCTCTACCAAAAAAGTTGGAACCCTTACCCAAAAAAGTTGGAACCCCTACCCGAAACAGTTGAAACCCCTCCCCCCAAAAGTTGGAACCACCCCAAAAAAGTTGAACCCCTCCCCCAAGAGTTGGAATCTTTACCCAAAAAAGTTGAAACCTCTACCCAAAAAGTTGGAACCCCTACCCAAAAAAGTTGAAACCCCTGCCCTCAAGAGCTGGAACCTCTACCCAAAAAAAAGTTAGAACCCCTACCCAAAAAAATTGGAACCAATCCAAAAATGTTATAACCCTGACCCAAATAGTTGGAAGCATTATTTACAATTCTTTTAATTATTTTATTTTATTCATTATTTATTTGTTGCTAATAAAAAATTGGACTATTTAAAAAATATTGAACAAATAGTTGGAAGCCTTATCTACAATTCTTTTAATTATTTTATTTTATTCATTATTTATTTGTTGTTAATAAAAAATGGGACTATTTAAAAAATATTGGAAGCATTATTTACAATTCTTTTAATTATTTTATTTTATTCATTATTTATTTGTTGTTAATAAAAAATGGGACTATTTAAAAAATATTGAACAAATAGTTGGAAGCATTATTTAAAATTCTTTTAATTATTTTATTTTATTAATTATTTATTTGTTGTTAATAAATAATGGGACTATTTAAAAAATATTGAAGAAATAGTTGGAAGCATTATTTACAATTCTTTTAATTATTTTATTTTATTCATTATTTATTTGTTGTTAATAAAAAATGGGACTATTCATCATTGTTTATTTGTTGTTAATACAATTTTCTACTCCGTTCCCGCCTTTTTTTGCCATTCCCGCATTTTTCTTCTTTTTCCGCCCAAATCACTTCTCTTCCCTCCATCCCTTTACTGGTACATATACTTGTTTGAGAATAAAAAATATTTTTCTGATGAAAAGTATTTTTCAAAATTAACACTAAATCGACATTCAATTCATCAAATTAACACTCAATTTATCAAAATTAACATCTAAAATCATCCAATAAAAATTCAATTATCAAATCAACACCAAAGTAATATGAAAATTAATCAAATAAACATTTAATTCATTAACTCAATGCTAAATTACCATACATTTCATCTAATAAACATTCACTTAATAAAATTAACATTTAAATTCAATTATAAACATTAAATTCTTCCAATACATATTCATTCGTCAAATTAACACCAAATTTATGTTCAATTGATGAAATCAATACCAAATATATATTCAATTCATAAAATTTATATTAATTTGGTGTTAGTTTGATGAATTAAATGTTAATTTGGTATTAATTTGATGAATTGAATGTTAATTTGGTGTTAATTTAATGAATTGAATGTTTATTATACGAAACGAAATGTTAATTTATTGAATTGATTGTTAATTTGATGTTGATTTGATGAATTAAATGTTTGTTCGATAAATTTCTATATTACATTGGTGTTGGTTTGACAAATTGAATTTTATCAGATGATTTTGGATGTTAATTTGATGAATTGAGTGTTAATTGGATGATTTTGATTATAAATTGGATGAATTGAATGTTAATTTCGTATTAATTTGATGAATTGAATATTTATTTGATGAAATTGAATGTTAAGTTAATTTGATGAATTAATAATTTATTAGATGGAATTGAATGTGAATTTGATGAATTGAATATTAATTTTTTGAATTGAAAGTTAATTTATTGTTAATTTGAAGAATTGAATATTAATTTGGTGTTAATATGATGTATTGAATATTAATTGGATGAAATTGAATCTTAATTTGTTGAATTTTATTTTAAATAGTCGATTTAAATGTTAATTTAATGATTTGAATGTTTATTATATGAAATTGAATGTTAATTTTTTGAATTGAATGCTAATTTAGTGTTGATTTGATGAATTAAATATTTATTAGATGATTTTGGATGTTAATTTGATGAATTGAGTGTAAATTAGATGAATTTGAATATATATTGGATAAATTGAATGTTAATTTAGTGTTAATTTAATAAATTAAAATTTTATTGGATGGAATTGAATGTTAGATTAATTTGATGAATTAAATATTTATTAGATAGAATTGAACGCTAATTTAATGAATTGAATATTAATTTTGTGTTAATTTGATGAATTGAATGTTAGTTTGATGTTGATTTGAAGAATTGAAAGTTAATTTGGTGTTAATTTGATGAATTGAATGTTAAACAGTTAATTTAAATGTTAATTTAATGAATTGAATGTTTATTATTCGAAATGAAATGTTAATTTGTTAAATTGGATGTTAATTTAATATTGATTTGATGAATTAAATCTTTATTAGATGATTTTGTATTTTAATTTGATGAATTGAATGTTAATTTAATGAATTAAATATTAATTGGATGAATTGAATGTGTATTTGATGAAATTGAATGTTTATTTGGTATAAATTTGATAAATTAAATATTAAATGTTATTAGATGAAATTGAATGTTAATTTGTTGAATTGAATATAAATTTGATATTGATTTGATGAATTAAATGTTTATTGGATGTAATTGTATGTTACTTTGATGTTGATTTGTTAAGTTGAACCTTTATTGGATGATTTTCGATGTTAATTTGATAAATTGAGTGTTAATTTAATGAATTTGAATATAAATTAGATGAATTTTTTGTTAATTTGATGAATTGAATATTAATTGGATGTGATTGAATGTTAAGTTGATGAATTAAATGTTTATTAGATGAAATTGAATGTTGATTTGAAAAATTGAATGTTAATTTGTTATTTATTTGAAAAATGAAATGTTTATTGAATGAAATTGACTGTTACGTTGATGAATTAAATGTTTATTAGTTAAATTTTAATGTTAATTTAATGAATTAGATTTTTATTAGGTAAAATGAAATGTTGATTTGAAGAATTGAATGTTAATTTGGTGTAAATTTGATGAATTGAGTATTAATTGGATGAAATTACATGTTACTTTGATGTTGATTTAATAAATTGAATATTTATTGGATGATTTTAGATGCTAATTTGAGAAATTAATTGTTAATTGAATGAAGTTGAATATAAATTGAATGAATTGAATTTTAATTTGGTGTTAATTTGATGAATTGAATATTAATTAGATGAAATTGAATGTTAAGTTGATGAACTAAATCTTTATTAGTTGAATTTTAATGTTAATTTGATGAATTAATTGTCTATTAGGTAAAATTGAATGTTGATTTGAAGAATTCAATGTTAATTTGATGTAAATTTGGTGAATATAATATTAATTGGATTAAATTACATGTTATTTTGATTTCGATTTGATAAGTTCAATCATTTATTGGATTAATTTGGATTTTAAAGTCGTCTCGGACTATTTAAATACAAAATTGAATATTTTAGGGATAAAATTGATAAATTAATATTTTAGTAACCATAAATATATATAACTTTGAGGATGAAAGTGTAATTAACTTTTTTTTTATATTAGGACCGGTCCTTAGAAGCTCGATCGGTCGTAGCTTAGAAATGAAGACTTACACTTTCATCCCTAAAATTATACATATTTATTAATTTGATCCTTACAATATTAATTTTTTAATTTAATCTTTAAAATATTTAATTTTGTGTTCAAATAGTCCCAGATAAACTTTTAACATGCAAAATCATCCAATAAAATAATCCAATTAATATTCAACTCATTAAATTTACACTAAATTAACATTCAACTCTTCAAATCAAATTCAACTTCATCTAATAAACATTTAATTCATCAAATTAATATTCAAATTCAACAAATTAACATTTAATTCATCTAATTTATATTCAAATCCATTCAATTAACACTTAATTAATCTAACTAACATTCATTTATCAAATTAATACCAAATTAATATTTAATTCATCAAATTATTTGGTATGTGGTTGGGTGGGTAACGTTGGTGTTACAATTTTTTTTTAAGTTGGATTACAACTTTTATGAATTGAGTTTCAATTTTTTGGAGTATATTATTATTTTTGGGGTTGGGTTAAAATATTTTGGGATTGTGGTCCAACCTTTTGGAGTGGGTTCTAACTTCTTCGGTGAAATTTTAACTTTTTGGAGTTGATTACAACTTTAATGGTGTGGGTTACAACTCTATTGGATACAGATACGGTTCAACTTTAATGGATAGGGTTCAACTTTAATTGAAGAATTACAACTCTTTTAGATGTGGATACACCTTTAATGGATAGAGTTCAACTCTATTGGAAGCAGTACAATTTTAATGGAGGGTTCAACTCTATTGGATGAGTTAGTCATTTGGTAACAACTTTTATGGTTCAACCGGTGAAACCGGTTTTAAAGAGCCATTAAAGGGCCACGTGTAACACACCTAGGCCAACTTACTTTTCGGTATGGTACCGAAAAGCAAGTTGGCGGTATAGTAGTGTTACCCCTCTGTCTAGCATCTGTCAGTGCGGTTAACTAAAAGTGATGATGTCATAAAAAAAACCCCATTATGCCCTCCTCTGATTTTGGCGCCCAACAACATCAAATGCTTGACAATTATGCCCTTTACTCTACTCAACCAACTAGTGGTTTACCTTTTTTGCAATTTCATTCAGATTTTCTTCTATATTTCTTCTCCTTCATTTTGATGCATATATATATATATATATCCACCTTGGTTTAATTCAAGTAGCAATCAAAACTTTAACACAAATTGGCAAAAACTCAGCAGTTCTATTATCCTTAAGAGATACTAGATTCATAGATTATGAACCAAGTATCTTAAGCATAATGGAAGATATGCACCGGTTTTATCAATTTGGTAAATTTGCAGATAAGTTCCCTGATGAGATCACAGACAAAACCCAACTACAAAGATTCTTAGGATCTTTAAACTATGTTTCTGACTTCTACTAGAATTTTAGAAAAACAGTCAAGCCTCTGTATGATAGACTCAAAGGAAATCCTCCTCCTTGGTCCTCTGTTCATACATCCATAGTCCAGCAAGTAAAAAAATATATCAAGACTTTGTCTTGTCTTGGTATTTCCTCAGCAAATTCATTCAAAATTATCCAAACTGATGCCTCCAACATTAGTTATGGTGGTATCCTCCTTCAAAGAGTCAGTCCAGACTCTCCAGAGCAAATTGTTCCTTTCCACTCTGGAATCTGGAACAAAGCACAAGTAAATTATAGTACTATCAAAAAAGAAATTTTATCTATTGTCTTGTGTATCTCAAAATTTCAGGATGATATATTAAATCAGAAATTCTTAGTAAGAGTAGATTGTAAATCAACAAAATATATTTTGGAAAAAGATGTACAAAACATTGCTAGTACGTAAATTTTTGCCAGATGACAATCTATTTTAAGTATTTTTGATTTTGATATCGAATATATTAAATGTAGTAATAACTGCATTCCTGATTTCCTAACCCGTGAATTTCTACAAGAACCTCATGGCTGACAGGAAAACTAGTAAACCTAGTACCTCATCCCAAAAACCCGGGAGGGATACTAGCAAGCAAAAACAGTTAATATTGGCAAGCCCAAACCCTAGACCTAGCCAATTACCAGCCATTGAAATAGTAAACCGTTACCAACCTCTTGGTAACCTAGTCAGACCCACTTACCAGTCCTCTTTAGTAAGCTTAGGCACTGTCCTGTACCAAGCCCAACAACAGAGTCCATCTAGCCCATGTATGGCCCAACCTAGCCAAATAGTTAACCCATAATTAAGTTTGACTTGTTATCATCATTAGTTTGTGAACATCCATCTTGCGATGGCAGCTTCGTTACACCCAAGGGATCCATATCAAATATGGAGTTTATGGGTATCCGCTGGGAATATGTTCCAGTTGAACTATGTGAGCTATCTGAGTTGTTAGCTTCAGATTGTCCATCAGCCTCAGGCTGATCTTCTGCTTGACTAAGAGCTGGGCTTTTTGATTTACTAAACTTATTTTTTGTTTTTAAAAGATTTAAAGCTTCTTCTAACTTCTTATCTTGTGCTTTTAAATCTTTTATTTCTTGTTTTAACTTGTTAACTTCACTTTGGAGATCCTGTAAGGTAACTTCTTTCTTTTTATCCTTACTGAATCTTTCCATTGTTTTGTTAAAACTAATTAAATGTTTTTCGCTAAAACAGTTAAGGCCTATCCAAATGAACCATGAAGTAATGAAAATTTGCAAGAAAGAAATTTCTGAATTACTTAAAAATGGTATCATTAGAAAAAGTAAATCTCCTTGGTCATGCCCAGCTTTCTATGTCATCAAAAATGCAGAGTTAGAAAGAGGAGCTCCAAGGTTAGTCATTAATTACAAGCCATTAAATTCTGTATTGGAATGGATCAGGTACCAAATTCCAAACAAACAGGATTTAATCAAAAGACTTAGCAACTCAGTAATATTTTCAAAATTTGATTTAAAAAGTGGCTTCTGGCAGAGCCAGATATCCCCAGAAGACAGGTACAAAACTGCATTTGTCACCCCCTTTGGACATTATGAATGAAATGTAATGCCCTTTGGACTGAAAAATGCACTTAGTGAATTTCAAAATATAATGAATAAAATTTTTAACCCAGTTAGTCATTTCTCTATAGTCTATATAGATGACATTCTCATCTTTTCTAGATCTATAGAAGAACATTGGAAACACCTTAATGCCTTCTTAGAGATAGTCAGACACAATGGTCTAGTCATCTCTTCTAGCAAAATTAAGTTGTTCCAAACTATAGTTAGATTCCTTGGATACAACATCCAGCAGTCAACAGTCGTTCCCATCAGTAGATCTATCCAATTTACAGATAAGTTCCCTGATGAGATTACAGACAAAACCCAGCTACAAAGATTCTTAGGATCTTTAAACTATGTTTCTGACTTCTACCAGGATCTCAGAAAAACATTCAAGCCTTTGTATGACAGACTCAAAGGAAATCCTCCTCCTTGGTCTTCTATTCATACATTCATTGTACAACAGGTCAAAAAATATATCAAGACTTTGCCTTGTCTTGGTATTCATTCTCCTTGGTATGCGAATGTGTATTGATATGAAAATTAGCGAACAGTTAAAAAACGATAAGAAAAAAGTTAAATATGAAATGAGTGATTTCTGTGAACAATATGGTATCCCTTCAGTAGCACCATCTCGCAGAAAAAAAAAATCCCATAAGCCTTACAGCAGGAGCAAGTCTCACTATAAGCGTAGTAAAAAGAATTTTCCAAAACCAGAATATTATGGAAAATCTAGCAAGAAGCCTAAGAAATCTTATAAGTATAAAACTTATAAGAAAAAGTCAGGGAAAAAGAATAGCAAAAATAACAAAGAAATTGAATGCTATAACTGCGGCAAGAAAGGTCATATCAGCCCAGAATGTCCAGTTAAAAAGAGGCTAAAACAGTTAGACTTAGCTAAAAAAGATGAAGAAGAAATTCTCAACATCTTTAAGTTAAGCAACCTTAGCCAAAGTGAAGAAAGTTCAAACGACTCAAGCAGTCCTGAAAGTTCTTCAGATTATCAGTCAATATCTAGAAATTCTAGTGAACTTGATATTAAGTTAGGATGTAAAGATAATTGTTGTAAAACAATTAGAGTTTTAACCAAGCAAACAGAAGAGGAACAAGTCCTCATCGATCTTATCAGTAAAATTGAGAATCCTGAACTAAAGGTTAAATACATTAAAAAACTTAAAGACTTGTTTATCAAAAAAGATGCTAAACAATCTTTTAGTCCATCTATGTTCCATTCATAGAGTTTATTGTATTGAACTGAAAATTGGTTGCTAAGGTTCCTTTCTTCAAATTGAAGATCAGGAGGTGTAGGTCTGGGGTACCAATTTTTTGTGGTACTGGTTGGATTAACTCTTGCAACTGTTAGTTTGTTAAGATTTTGAATACCAAATTGTTCTTCTAATTCTTTGATGTTAGAACTAGTAGAACTTTCTGATGTACTTACTTCTGAAGGTTGATTATCTTCAGAGGTTGGTTCACCAGTTTGGTTGATAGCATTTACTTGAGGTGGTTCTTCATTAGATGGTTCTGCTTTGGCTTTCATTTTTGCTTCCATCTTATGAAGGACTTCATCTAATTTTTTAAGTCTCTTGTCATCTCCTATTGAGATTCCAAGTTTACTTCTATTTTCTGGTAACTGGATTAGAGGTTTTTCTAATTTTTTACTAGGCTTGAGTTCATCAATTTTAGTTTCAATTTTGTCTAACTGTTTACCAATTGTTATTAAAGACTGATTGGTAAAATTATTTTGCTCAATTGTTTTCTTTTCAGATTCATTAGTGGGAATCTTAAAAGGTGAGGCTTTTACTTCAGTATTTTTGTGACTAATTAATATAGTTTCTACTGGAGGAGGATACTGTTGTAGTATCATCTTTTTTCCATTTATGTTTAGTTACTACTTTGACTTCTTTGTAATGGTTTTCTAAGTAATTGAAGAAAAAGAGTTCTGATCTTATTTCATTCATAAACTTAGTCCATTTTTCAAATATTTTTTCTTGTTTGCTATCACTATATTTTTTGTTAAATTCTCGTCTTTTGGATCTATTTTCTTTAGACTTGAATTCTTCATATAATCTGTCTTCATCAATGAGAAACAAACCATATGTTTTACTAATTGAAGTATTTTTGATTTACTAATTGAAGCATCAAAGATTTAAAATAGTCAAGCCTCTGTATGACAGTGGGTCTTTTCATAATCAGTGGGAATGAAAGTCCATCCAGGTTCAAGGTAGGCATTGACCAGGTCAATGGGGTTGCTAAGATGGGCATGGATTGGTTCAATGGAGAACACATTACTAGCTGGTGTTTTCTTGACAGGTTCTGTCTTTGGACCTTGGTAAGTTGACTAGGTTTTGTATGGGTTTATTATTTGGCTAGGCTGAACTGAAGATATGGGCTGGGCCATAAATGGGTTAGATGGGCTTTGTGGTAAAAGGGATAGTAATAAGTCCTATAGAATCAATAGATTCATGGTAAAATCCCTCGATGATATATTTTATTACAATTTTTAGCTGATAGAGGGATCAAATGGTATAGTTCATTTGTTGGTAACTTGGAGGATTAAAAGCATGACTCTTGCTTTCCAATTGTCTCACAACTGAGAAGAATTCCGGGGGGGGGGGGGGGGGGGGGTCATTTCTATTTTGGATCTGAGACGAATAGGTTCAAGAGATGAGAGAATTAAGGATACCCACCAGAAAGACTAATCCAATCCATAATGATGTACCAGAAAATACAACATTTTTGTTACTAGACCAACCATTAGGAGAAGCAAATACAACGGGTACACTAATCAATAAGATTGATGAAGTAGCAATTAATGCAAAAACAACAAATTCTTTTTGTACTTGGGCAATAATATGGTCATGTTGGAACTTTGGCCACCACTTCACATAGAATTGCCTGGCAACACAATTTGCTATAATTTTCCATTTCCAATTACAGATCCATGAGACTTTATATTTACTAATAAATATTAATAATACAGGAAATTGACTCTCGTGTTTACTAGGTTTATAACAAGAGGAGAAGTAGGTCATTTCTTTTTGCTGAGAATATGCTTTTGGTGGAAAAGCAGATTGATTGGATGACTGTCGGCTACTTTGCTGGGGGAAAGAGCCTTGTTGCTAAATGATACCTTATCAGAATGTGTAATAGACAACTTTTCTTTCTTTTGAGGAAGAAAGTAGTGATTGAAGCTATCACACATATAGATAGGTATCATGGGGTAGATATGTCATAGCCTTCGTAGGGATCTTGGGCATCTTGGAAGGGGTCCATGGACGGACTGACCGATGCTTGGGAGGATACAGATCAACTGCTCTGACTGGCTGCTTACTGGAGAAGTTTCTGTGCTAATTCTATCAGCTCGGATGACTTCTTTTTCTGTTGCTTACTGGAATCCTTTGAGGAGGATTTTTTCTGCTTTACTGGTTGCTTTGCTAATGGCTGCGGCTGAACTTCTGGTGAAGACACTCTGAGAGCTGGCATAGCCTGTTTGACTGGAGTTGCTGGAACGCTAGTAGTTGTTCCTGTAACCATTACTGGAGTAGGAACCTTTACTGGAAATTCTTTTTGTACTTGAGCAATAATACGGTCATGTAGGAAGGCTCTAGCCTTCCTACAGCTTTCTGGCATAGGAAAAAACATATAGTAAAGCTTCCTTACATCAAAGGATTTAGTGAACAAAATATCCCAACTAAGTCAAGACCTATCCAAATGAACCATGAAATAATGAAAATTTGCAAAAAAAAAAATTTATGAATTACTTAAAAATGGTATCATTAGGAAAAACAAATCTCCTTGGTCATGCCCAACTTTACTTAAAATAGATTGCCATCTGGCAAAAATTTGCTTACTAGCAATGTTTTGTACATCTTTTTCCAAAACATATTTTGCTGATTTACAATCTACTCTTACTAAAAATTTTTGATTTAATATATCATCCTGGAATTTCGAGATGCACAAGACAATAGCTAGAATTTTTTTTTTAATAGTACTATAATTTGCTTGTGCTTTGTTCCAGATTCCAGATTCCAGAGTGGAAACGAACAATTTGCTCTGGGACATGAATATCATGAGTCACAAGTAGATTGGAGTAGATGGAATATCCCTAGATTCCCTCACAGGCAAATCTACAAAACCAGTTGGACCCCAACAACATTCAAATCAGAATTACAAGTAAAAAAAATTGAACAAGTTTATGCTCTTACAAAAGAGGAAGAAGCTTGTCAGTTACTTAGAAAAGAAGCAATTAAAAGACATAGGGCAAAAGTATATAATTTTATCCACCTTGGTTTAATTCAAGTAGCAATCAAACCTTTAACACAAATTGGCAAAAACTCAGTAGTTCTATTATCCTTAACAAATACTAGATTCATAGATTATGAACCAAGTATCTTAAGCATAATGGAAGTTGGTCTTCATAATGGACTAGTATATTTTAATTGTTTCCCAAACTTTACTTTAAGTCTTGAAGACCCAGAATCAAATATAACTCAATGGTTAACTATCCAGGCCGTCAAATGGCTCTGATACCAAAACACAACAAGTGCGGAAGACATGAGTAAACACAAGATAACATATGATTTGAGGAGTGGTGATGAATTTTGGGTCTGACTGGGTTACCAAGAGGTTGGTAACGGTTTACTATTTCAATGGCTGGTAATTGGCTAGGTCTAGGGTTTGGGCTTGCCAATATTAACTGTTTTTGCTTGCTAGTATCCCTCCCAGGTTTTTGGGATGAGGTACTAGGTTTACTAGTTTTCCTGTCCGCCATGAGGTTCCTGCAGAAATTCACGGGTTAGAAAATCAGGAATGCAGTTATTACTTATTATTACCTTTAATATATTCGATATCAAAATAAAAAATACTTAAAATAGATTGCCATCTGGTAAAAATTTGCTTACTAGCAATGTTTTGTACATCTTTTTCCAAAACATATTTTGCTGATTTACAATCTACTCTTACTAAAAATTTCTGATTTAATATATCATCATGGAATTTCGAGATGCACATGACAATAGCTGGAGTTTCTTTTCTAATAGTACCCATGAAGTAATGGAAATTTGCAAAAAAGAAATTTCTGAATTACTTAAAAATGGTTGGAATGGATCAGGTACCCAATTCCAAACAAACAAGATTTAATCAAAAGACTTAGCAACTCAGTAATATTTTCAAAATTTGATTTGAAAAGTGGCTTCTGGCAGATTCAGATATCCCCAGAAGACAGGTATAAAACTACATTTGTCACTTCTTTTGGACATTATGAATGAAATGTAATGCCCTTTGGACTGAAAAATACACATAATGAATTTCAAAATATAATGAATGAAAATTTTAACCCAGTTAGTCATTTCTCTATAGTCTATATAGATGACATTCTCATTTTTTCCAGATCTATAGAAGAACATTGGAAACACCTTAATGCCTTCTTAGAGATAGTTAGACACAATGGTCTAGTCAGACCTTGGTAGGTTGACTGGGTTTTGTATGGGTTAACTATTTGGCTAGGTTGGACTGAAGATATGGGCTGGGCCATATATGGGCTAGATGGGCTCTGTTGTTGGGCTTGGTACAGGACAGTGCCTGGGCTTATTAAAGAGGACTAGTAAGTGGGTCTGACTGGGTTACCAAGAGGTTGGTAACAGTTTACTATTTCAATGGTGGTACAAAGATGTATTCATCTCAAGAGTAATGGTCCGGACAGACTGTGACAAGTTTTTCTGAAAAGAAAAATTTATCAATGGCTTACCTAATCTCTTTGCCCACAAGATTAGAGAAGCACTTAGTAAACCTAAATGAATAATTGAATATGATGAATTAACCTATGGTGATATTATCAGTACTATTCAGAAAGAAGGTATGAGAATGTGTATTGATATGAAAATTAGCAAACAGTTAAAAGACGATAAGAAAAAAGCTAAATATGAAATAAGTGATTTCTGTGAACAATATGGTCTCCCTTCAGTAGCACCATCTCGCAGAAAACAAAAATCCCATAAGCCTTACAGTAGGAGCAAGTCTCACTATAAGCGTAGTAAAAAGAATTTTCCAAAACTAGAATATTATGGAAAATCTAGCAAGAAGCCTAAGAAATCTTATAAGTATAAAACTTATAAGAAAAAGTCAGGGAAAAAGAATAGCAAAAATAACAAAGAAATTGAATGCTATAACTGCGGAAAGAAAGGCCATATCAACCCAAAATGTCCAGTTAAAAAGAAGCTAAAACAGTTAAACATCATTTGTCTTAGTACAAAATATGACAGATAAAGTTATCATTGGTATACCATTCATATATTTGTTGTATCCTTTTACTACAGATATAGAAGGTGTGTCTACCAAGCCATTTGGTCACTCAGTAACATTTAAATTTTTAACAGAACCTTTAGTCAAAGAATTAAGACAACTTAAAGATTATTCAATCTCTAAGTCTCTTAATTTAGTAACTCAGAAAACTAACCAAGTGAAATATCTTAAAGAAGAAATAAATCACAAAAGAGTTCAAGAACAATCAGTGGGAATGAAAACAAAAAATAAGTTTAGTAAATCAGAGAGCCCAGCTCTTAGTCAAGTAGAAGATCAACCTAAGGCTGATGGACAATCTGAAGCTAATAACTCAGATAGCTCACATAGTTCAACTAGAACATATTCCCAGCGGATACCTAACTGGGTTAAAAATTTCATTCATTATATTTTGAAATTCACTAGGTGCATTTTTTAGTCCAAATGACATTACATTCCATTCATAATGTCCAAAGGGGGTGACAAATGCAGTTTTATACATGTCTTCTAGGGATATCTGAATTTGCCAGAAGCCACTTTTCAAATCAAAATTTGAAAATATTACTGAGTTGTTTGTGTGAAAATATATGTGTGATAGCTTCAATCACTACTTTCTTCTTCAAAAGAAAGAAAAGCTGTCTATTACACATTCCGATAAGGTATCATTTAGCAACAAGGCTCTTTCCCCCAGCAAAGTAGCCGACAGTCATCCAATCAATCTGCTTTTCCACCGAAAGCAGATTCTCAGCAAAAGGCAGGGACCCACTCCTGCACAAAGTCAACAATTACCCAAGTAAAAAGAATTCACCCCTAATTTTCCACTGAAAAACAGAAGTGAAAAGCATTCCACCCAAGTTAAAGCAGCAGACAGCAACAAGAGAAATCATTCAACAGATTCTCTTCAGAAATCCTTACGCCTATATAAGGGTTTCACCCATTCACAGCAAACTCAAGCTTAAAAAAGCTCACTACAAGCTAACACAAACACTCTCTCTCCCTTCTCTCATATTGTATCTAGCCCTCATATATGATGCAAATGAAGAGTTTCTTTAGCCAACAGTTTATCTTTCAGTAAACTATCTGTAAGTTAATTTCAGTAAATTGTAATTTCTTTATTTTGTGAATATAAAGATTTTACTTTAGCAAATACCTGTGCTTTATTTTGAGTTAATTCATCACCACTCCTCATCTGTTATCTTGTGTTTACTCATGTCTTCCGCACTTGTTGTCTTCTGCACTTATATATATATGTGTGTGTGTGTGTGCGTGTGTGTTTGCATGTTATTCTTTTAGTAAAATTTGGGATGTGAGTGACAGCAAGCATGTAATTAGAAGGGGTCCAGGTGAATTTTAGTAAAATGTTAGGGGTGTTAGTGATAGTAATCATGTAATCACAGGGGGTCTAGGAGAATTTTAATATGTTTTGAAACGAAAGTCTTTCAAAGCAAAATGTTTTCCTTGTAATTCCAAGTTTTCTTACGGACAAGGAAACCCATGTTTTTAACAAAGACAAATAATACTTCATTGACTCCCTCCATCACCATCCAATGGCGGGATCATATATCCAAAAGAAACATAATGTAAATTCTCGATAACTAATATAGTAGCAGTTCCCATAAAACATATGACCTACAAAAAAGCATATGACTTGCACAACAACATATGGCCGGCACAAAAGTAATATAGTAGCAGTACCCATAAATATATGGTTTGCACAAAAGCTAATGAACTCTCAACATCAATGTCTGTATCTGTGCTTATGGCAGCACCCTCATCACCAGATTCATAATCTGAGAATCCATCATCACTATTTTCTTCAACATGACAAACATATTGACATTCATGCCTAGCATTAGGTATATCATCACCCTCAGTCCTCCAATCTTCATCCTCAGAGCTAAACCCATACACATTGTCATCGTATTCATCATTGCTATCATTCTCATCCTCTGTTTCCCTATTTGGTGCTGGTGTTTGTCTGGATGCAATACCAATCTCCATATTTGTATGAATTCCACCCTCATTCCCTGAACTTGGAGGAACTGGGAGATTTTCCTGGTATCCAACTATGACATCCACAAAGGCATGTATCTCCCTACTATATCTATACAAGGAAAAAACTTCAAGTAAATCCTTATCATTCTCTACCACAATTTGTCCAATACCATTTGGCCTTTCAACAAATATAGTGAATGCAAGAGTTACTTTAATTGGTTGCATGTCACCCATCCACATCTCTCCAAGTTTCTCCACTAAATCCAAGTGACTGTATCTATCTGGGTCCACATCATATATGGTGCCAATATTTTCTCCAAAGTGCACAACAATATTATGATATTCATCCATTTCTGAAAAAAAAATCCATTTCTGAACACATGTAATACTGCTTAAAAAATAACATATTTATAATGCAGTGTATTTGTTGAAACCTAAGGATTACGTTTTATTATTGACCAGAAGATAGTAAAGGTCATGAACGAACAAATTTAAGAGATGAAGATACAAAGAAGAGATGAAAAGTTAGAAAAAATCATACCCTACACAGAAAAAATAATACCTTACAAAAATTATACCTTCTCCAATTGACGAAGAAATCACAACAACTCTTGAATAGCAAGCAGTGAAACCCAAGGTTGCAAAAACAGTCAAAAAACCTGAGATAAGTGTGTTCCACAAACCATGGGATCGAAGAACAAAAGATTGTGCCCCTTCCCCTCTCTCTCTCTCTCTCTCTCACACACACCAGAGACAAAAATATGGAAATGAAGAGACTAGGGTCTCTTGGCATTCAAGTTAAGGATAAACATGTAATTTTGACCATTCCGTTAACGTTGATCATATTTTAACGCCGATTGGGGTGGTCGTTTCATTATTGGAATGTCATGGGGTCTCCGTGTCATTTACCTAAATGTCAAGGGGTGTTGATGATTTTTACCCAAAATACTATACAACTCAAATGTAACATAAAAAGTTGCAACCCAAATGCATATCATCTTTTGGATGAGTGGATTTCACTGAAAAAGTTGATGAGGCTTACTCATCCAAAAGATGATATGTGGGGCTATTCACATCCCTTAAATCTCATTTTCTATCCCATTTAATTCTCTTATTTTAAACTACTAAGTCACCCTATTAATGACAAAGTTCACCTCATTTATACCCATCTAATTAAACTATTAAATATATATTTCAAAGAAAGCGAAACAAAAATAGTAATTGAAGCGAAATCTCTGTTTACTTTGTCTAGTTCGATTATCTCATGTACTTGTGTGACATTGTTGAAGAACCTTGGACAATTGATCAGTTTATTCTTGGGTTGAGACAAAAAAATAGTAGGGAGGTCAAGCTATACACTTTCGATACGTTGGTTACGGCCTATCAATATGCTCTAAAAGTTGAAAGATTTCATAAGAAGTCCAACTACAGCTTGATGGGTTCTCAATCACACTTTGTTAAACAGCATGACATGCCACCTTCAATTTTAATTCCACCACACATGAGTCTCATGATTACTTGAATGATGTCCATGTTGTTTCTGCATGCTTTCCTAATCTGAAGCAAAGGATTTAAATGTGCTAGCATCAGATAAAGAGAAAGATGTTACTCATATTGACTTCTAACTCCCTCATTTAGTTTCATCAGATCAGAGCTCGCCTCCTTTATACCAACAAAAGTAAATATCTAAAGAAAGTGAGTTTGAGCCTTTACTGGAGTCAAATGTTGAGTCATCACTTGTAATGGAACTTGCTGAAAAGTCTGTCGAGTCCACACTTATGAAAGATGTCGAGCATATTGAGTTATCTATTTCAGGATCTTTTGGTGAATGTTTTGTGTCTCCTATTTCAAGTCAATCTAACTTTGTTCCCAAGTCTTTCCCCTCTGAAATAGTTGACTTTATTCTTACTATCAAGATTTCACTTGAGTTGCTACTTAATTATTTTCACCACCAAGGCGTTATTGTTACTCCTTTGTCATCGATGTCTTGTCCCATTGAATACTTTTTGTTGAAACTGACCAACCCAAATCCAACTGAGCCAGGCCCAATAAATCAAGCAAGCCCAAGTCTACTAAAAGGCAGCCCAAGTTCGGTTCATCAATTCGGCCCGGACATCAACCCGGTAAAGGGACTGGGTCAATGGGTTACTAGTTCAACCGTTGGGTCACTGGTCGAACCGGTAATATAATAAAAAAATTAAAAAATAATTATAAATACTAATAAATAGGCTAAAAAATCACAATAATTATAAAAATAACATCAAACATGTAAAATTAAGAAGAGAAAAATCATCAAACATGTATCCAATTTCAATGTATTCAATTTTCAATACAACTTATAAAGTTAAGTAAAAAAAAAATACCTCTATTGAAATTTAAGGCTCCAAGTCTAAGTCTAACTCTTCGACAATGCATCATAATTTGCACTCTTCATTCCACTCGTTTAATTACAAAGACAAATAGTTAGGGGTGAACCCAATTAAAATCTTATAAACTCAGAAACTCCAACTTTATAAGTGGCCACCTGGGCATATATTGCAACACAAACAAAGAACACCAATAGCTCAAATACCAAAAGAACTCTATTAAAAAAAACAAAGTTGGAGTATTAAGAAAAAACAAAGATGAGAGAAAGTCAAATGGAAAATAACACATACCCACTGGTTCTTAAGGGTTTGTCAATGAAGAAGAAACCCAGATGCGATTATAGAGAAAGTGGATTAGATAATGGTTCAGGGTACTGGGGTTTTTTATACTTGTTTTTGTTTGTAAGACACAAAAAATCTATCCATGATATTATCAAAAGCATAATATATATGACTGATTACAGTAACAGAACGAGAGAGAGAGAGAGAGAAGGGGGGGGGGGAGGGAACTCACCTCGTCACTCTGGACTGGAGGTTGTGCTCAGTCGCAGTTGCCTGGTGGAGTCGCTGCTCAGTCGCTTGGTGGTCTGGATGGATCGATTTAGGGCAGGTATGGAACTCTGATCGATTTAGGGCAACTGAGCAAAATGCCCAAATAGTGCAAAAAATTTACATTTATACAAATTAATTTAAATCGTCCGGTTTTGGTTAACTCGCTTGGTTCTCACGGGTTCACCGATTTTTAACCGGTTCAGCGGTTTGATTCCGATTTCTATGCACAAACGGTCTTTTATGAGAACCGACCCGGTTTGAGCACCGGTTCATCGGGTTGACCCGTCGGGCCGGGGCCGGGTTTTAAAACACTGCGGCCCAGTCCAAGATCTAAGGAGCTCGGGAAGATAAGAGCACGTGAGAGAGAGATTATCGAGATACACACTCAGGAAGATCAATCCTACATTAATTATACTTACCTTTTGTAACTATCCACCCTGAAGAAGTAGTGCCCTCTCCCTCACGTCACTGTCTCATCTCACCGCCTCAACATACCTATAAATTGTAAGCCCTCTCCACATGAGAAGGGACACCTTAATATCTCTCAAGACACCTAGATATCTCCCAACACACCTCTCTACACATAGCTTCTCTAGCTATTGTACTTCTCCCGGAGCACACCTCTCCCGGAGCCTTTTCTTTCTTTTACTCTATTCATCAATAAAGAGCCACCGGCCACCGTTGCCGTTTTCGAGAGTGGCGTAGGTCATCCTGACCGAACCACTATATATCTGTGTGTTGACTCATTATTTACTGTTTTACCATTGATTACTTTATTTATTGTTCATTAATTACACATCTTCATATACTCGATTGTTGATCTTGCACGAGTCCAATTTGTGCATCATCAGTTTGGCGCCGTCTGTGAGAATCGACTAAGTGTTCTACTACATTGCTATTCCATGGTAATCACGACCAGGTCGATGAGTCAACAACCGGGAGACAATAACCCAGCCCCCCGGGAGGAGGTTCCGCCTTCCCTCGCACCCTCGAAACCATCCACTACGGCGACTCTTGTGGTTGGGCAAAAACTCTTACAGACCATGCAGTTGATGGTAAACCAGAACCAGTAAATCATCCAGTTGATGCTCCCCGCCTCGGGAGGCTTCGCCCCTCAGCCCGTAGGAGGAGCACCACTCCCTCCAACGGGAGAGGCGCAGCAGCCTAACCACTCTAGACGCCAAGCAGCCCCCCACCATGGGGCCCTTGCCAGAATGCCCCCGGGCAACGCCAGGGTGCCCCTCCCCCAACAGTCTCTCCTCAGCGTGCAGGAAGTTTACATGTTCCCCCTCCTCATGTACCTGCGCAGGAGGACGAAGGAGAAAACCAATATGCCGATCATAGAAGCCAGTACAACAACCCAACGGAGGATGTCCCCAACCAGTGGGACGAGAAGGTCAGAGAGGTGCAAAACCAACTTGGTGATGCCCTCAACGCCATTAAGGCACAAGCGCTAGAGACTGTAGACTACCTAGTAAGGGGCACTGATACCCCGTTCGTTGCAGATATTGTCAATTACCTCTTACCCTCAAAGTTCAAGATGCCTGTCTTCGAGATCTTCGACGGTACCAAGGATCCTCTGGATCATCTTGACACCTACAAATCTCTCATGCAACTCCACAATGTGCCTGATGAGATTATGTATAGAGCCTTCCCTACCACCCTTAAGGGACCCGCACGCCAGTGGTTCGCGAAGATCAAACCCTTTCTATCCACTCGTTCGCGGAGCTGAGTAAATCTTTCGTCTCCCACTTCATTGGGGGACGCCGACATTAGAAGCCTGTTACCCAACTGCTCATCGTCAAGCAAGACCGGGATGAAAGTCTCAAGAGCTACCTCACTCGTTTCAACGAGGAGGCTCTCCAAATCAAAGAGTCAGACGATAAAGTAGCCCTAGCCGCCTTCATTACGGGTCTGTGCTCCTCCAGTTTTATGTTCTCTGTTCTCAAGAAGCCGCCCTCCAGCATGCCTGAACTACTGTCAAGGGCACAAAAGTACATAAACGCCAAGGACGTCACCAAGGCCAGATGAGGTGAGTCCTCCCACGGGAGTGAGAAAAGGAAGGACACCCATGAGGATAAGCGAGAAGCAGAGAACAAAAGGAATAGGACAGAGAGAATCTCTGTCAAGGACTGCCTTGGTCCTCCGCCTCTGAGAGAGCGACAAGCCTTCATGCTGCCCAATGCTTCCGTGGAGCATATCCTGTTTCAAATACAGGATGATCCTACAGTACGCTGGCCAGAGAAGATGAAGACCGCCCCGAACCATAGGAGCCCGAACAAGTACTGCCGTTTTCACCACGACCACGACCATGATATTGACGACTGCTTTGATCTTAAAAGGAAGATCGAGGAGCTCATACAGCGTGGCCAGTTGAGGTAGTACGTTGCTGGCAGAGGACAAACCCAGCCACCTGGTCGGGACCAAGACGACAGAGAACGCTAGCAACCCGTCGGAGAAATCTAGACAATCTCTTGAGGGCTAGGAGGAGGAGGCAACTCTAACTCTGTTAGGAAAGTCTTAGCCCACCTATAGGACACCGAACACCTAAAGAGCTATTATCAATAGCGGGTACAAGCCACTGGTTCTCATTTTATTTGTCCTTTATTATTTTAGTCGATTTATTCTGTTATTTATTATTTTATGAAATAAAACTCTGCGAAGATTATTGTATCCAGAACTGTCTTGCTTTAATAAGTTTTGTAGACAACTTATAAAAGTCAGAACATGACCTAACAACAAGGTAGACAAAAAGACAAAAGTCATCATACTCCCGACGATCAGTCACGGTCCCTCGAGCCACTATCATCAAGGCTCTCCCCGTCACCATCTACCCCTGGTGCCTCATATGGGACGAAGCCAGAGAATCAATAGCAGGAAAATCTATCAAGCTCTTCTTAAAGACGCATGCAATGGCCCTCTCAACAACCTCCCTCCTCATCTCCATCTCAATGGAATGAGCCTCTGCCACGACAGCCATCTCCCGATCTATACGTAGCTCGGCCTCAACTCTTGCGGCCCTCTCACGGGACGTTCGCAGCTATGACTCTGCTCTCGCGCAGGTAGTCTCCTTATAAGCCTCTGCCACAGCGACCATCTCTCGAGCTATACGTAGCTCAGCCTCAGCTCCTGCGGCCCTCTCATGGGACGTTCGCAGCTATGACTCTGCTCTCACGCAGGTAGTCTTCTTATAAGCCTCTGCCACGACAATCATCTCCCGAGCTATACGTGTGAGATCCCAAATTTTTAGAAGTAGTTTAAGTATAAAATATTAGGAGTTTTGATGTGAAAGTATAAGGAATATTTAAGTTTTGTGGTTAATATATATAATAAGTGAAATAAAGGGGAGCAAAGTATAAATATTTTAACTCTTCTGATGCTTTGGTCTTCACCCACGTGAAGACTTTGAAAAAAAAAGAAAAGAGACAAGACAAGGTAAAGAAAAAGAAAGAGAGAGAAAGAATAAAGAAATGCATGAAGTAAATGAATTGTAGTTAGCATTGAATACATTGTAGAAAAAGTCTTGGGAAAGATTTTTTCAACATTTGCCAATTAATTTGGAAGAAGACGTCCCACCTTCATAGCATATAAAGATAGCTAAAAATAAAAGAAAGTGGGGGAGGTCTTGAAAAATAAACAAAGAGACAAAGAGAGAGAGTTGTCTGGCCGAAACAAAGAAGAGGAAAATGGGAAGCAAAGGGCTACTCGAAAGTAAGAAGAATGAAACAGAAAGCTAAGTTATCAAATTCAAATAATGATTTTGAGGTATGGGGTGGTATACAATATGCTCTCCTTAAATCTCTTTGCAAAGAATATTTTTTTGATTATCCTCTGATTTGTATTCCAATTTGTGCTACGTTATTTTAGAATTTCGATTGAATATCGTTGAATATTTTGATCTCATTGATCGTGTTCTGCGGATATTGAGATGGGATCGTGGCAGCCAATAGCCAATGCATTGCCAGCCAAGAGACCCGTAAGATCGGGTTGAGGTGGGATGATTGGTGAGGTGTCAGATCTATGTTAAGATTCTGTATGACGTGTGATATGCAAATATGATATTTGTATCTGTTGATTGAGATACTTTGTGATACTCGATTATTTGGTATTTAATGTCATTGAACATATTTTTCCTCGTCATATTGTATACTTTCCCGCTTTATTTAATATTTTCAGATTGATTTTAGAGAAAAGATCGGAACGAGATAATCAGATTATTAAAGACGAGAAGATGTCGACATAATTGATGTTTTATTCGTATTGGGAGATTTATTTATGGTGACAGATTTATTTGTATTGGGATATGATTTTGATAAATAAAATTTTATTGGGGCAATTAGCGCTCTGTTATTTTTTTATTTGGGTGTTTTTATATCAATTAACGTCTCCAAAAAGAAAAGAGAAAAAAATCGGGGTGTATTCGGCCTCAGCTCCTGCGGCCCTCTCATGGGACATTCACAGCTATGACTCTGCTCTCGCGCAATTAGTCTTTTTATAAGCCTTTGCCACAACAGCCATCTCCCGAGCTATACGTAGCTCGGCCTCTAGCTTAGCGGCCCTCTCACGGGACGTTCATAGCTCTGACTCTACTCTCGTGCAGGTAGTCTCCTTATAAGCCTTTGCCACGACAGCCATCTCTTGAGCTATACGTAGCTCGACCTCTAGCTTAGCGGCCCTCTCATGGGACGTTCGCAGCTCTGACTCTGCTCTCGTGCAGGTAGTCTCCTTATAAGCCTCTGCCATGACAGCCATCTCTCGAGCTATACGTAGCTCGACCTCTAGCTTAGCGGCCTTCTCAAGGGACGTCCGCAGCTCTGACTCTGCTCTCGTGCAGGTAGTCTCCTTATAAGTCTCTGTCATGGCAACCTTCTCCCGAGCTATATGTAGCTTGGCCTTAGCTCTTGCGACCCTCTCACGGGACGTTCGCAGCCCTGACTCTACTCTCACGCAAACAATCTCTTTATCAGCCTTAATCTCCAACTTAGCACCTCTCTCACGAGTCGCCAAAAGCTCGGCCTCAAGAGGTGTTACTCTCTCATGAGCCAACCTCAGCTGCTCTCAGTAGCCCCCGTGTTTGCCTCTCTATTACCAGATGCCTGAATGCCTCTCCAAGCTTGATCGTCCTTGAAAAAGGCAGGGAAAAACGGTAGTCACCTACAAGCATTCAAAAAGCAGAACATGAAGGAAAGAAGGCGAGTACAAAATCAAAGTTGAGAAGAAAGGCATACCATGGAAGACTCCTCCATCCCCGGGAGTCAAAGACCTCCAAAGCCGCTCCTTGACTAAAGGCAAGTCAAAGCATTGACACCGAGCCACTACTAGAAGTAGGACAACTATGTGGAGCTACAGTCCCTGTAGAAGACCAAACTGGAGTCTCAACTCCTATAACGGTACAAGGGCTAGCTCTGGTACACACAGAAGTCACAGTCTGGGAAGGAGTGGGGGCACCACCGGGTCCCATCTCCCGAGGAAGCAACCTAGCCATCGGAACTTGACCAAGAAGCACTGGGGGCATCAAACCTCGCCCTCTTAGGAGTAGGGGAAGACACCACCCTAAAAGCACAGAGAGTCTCCACCATCGCCCTATCAACAGGGCGCTTGTAACCAGACACGCTGTGGGTGCCGACCCCTTGATCGCAACCTGAAGCAGCGCTGCTTGCATCGATGCCTGTGCCTAGGGCGCCGCCTCCAAGGAAGCCAAGGGCACCTCCCTACTGGGCATCTCCCTACCGGGCGCCTCCCTCCTGGGCGCCTCCCTCCTGGGTGCCTCCCTATGGGACCTCCTCGCCTGGGTCTCTCCATCTCCCTCGACATTTTCTGGTCTACCATGGTTATCCTCTTCGCCTGACCCACCTTTTGGCTCCCCATATCTCTCTATTGACATACTTACCCACTAAAGCACTCTAGATGAAATCCTTCTCAACAAATCTCTCACAATCTTCAATGGAGGTTGCAAATACCCAAAGAGAAAGAGTTGCAAAGAGGAAAGAGTGAGGCAGTTTCTATAAATAGTAGCCCCTTGAAACCCTAAAGGAAAAAGAAAAGAGGGGTTCTCTGAACATGAGCATCTTTTTAGCTTGGAACAAGGGGTGTTCAGTGGAGAAATGAAGAAGAAATACCATGGAGAACAAGAAATGAGAGCTCCCTCATGCCCTCAAAATCTTTGACACAGCAAGAATTTGGGGCATGGGGGGCAAATGACGAGCTCAAATCCAACTGGGCCAGGCCCAATAAATCAAGCAAGCTCAAGTCAGCTAAAATGCAGCCCAAGTCCGGTTAATCAATCCGGCCCAGTCCAAGATCCAAGGAGCCCGGGAAGATAAGAGTATGTGGGAGAAAGATTATCGGGATACACACTCAGGAAGATTAATCCTACATTAATTATACTTACCTTTTGTAACTATCATCCCCGAAGAAGTAGTGCCCTCTCCCTCAACATACCTATAAATTGTAAGCCCTCTCCACATGAGAGGGGACACCTTAATATCTCTCAAGACACCTAGATATCTCCCAACACACCTCTCTGCACATAGTTTCTCTAGCTATTGTACCTCTCCCGGAGCCTTTTTTCTCTTTTACTCTATTCATCAATAAATAGCCACCGTTGCCGTTTCCGAGAGTGGAGTAGGTCACCCAGACCGAACCACTATATATATGTGTGTTGACTCATTATTTACTGTTTTGTTATTGATTGCTTTATTTATTGTTCATTAATTACACATCTTCATATACTCGACTGTTGATCTTACACGAGTACAATTTGTGCATCATCAGAAACCTAATGAGAATTGTTTTGATATTCTCGAATTTGGATCTAATGCTTATTTGCTTAATTTTCCATTGAATGTTAGTATTAGTCCAGATTTTTATTTGGAGGACATGCTATGTAATCGAGGTACTCCAGAACCTCCTATTTTGTTAGCCGGTGTTTCTACAGATGGATATTCTTGCATTTATTCTGATCGATGGAAAGATGTTGATGGTTATTTTATTCTCGATGAAGCGTTCTATCATCTTCGTTATGATCTCTTAGGATACTTCTACTTTGCAGACTCTCCGGAGGAGAGTTTTTCTCAACAGGGGGAGAATGATGGGGATCGTGTAGGAGTTGAATAGATATTATAGATTAGTTATGATAGTTATTTAGATACTTTTAATATCTATCTTTTAAGTAATTTATTTTAACTTTTAAGGGTTTATTTGTCATTATTTATTTGTTTTAGGGTTTTAGTTTCCCTATATAAATGGATGCATGTAAGAGTTTTATTTAGATTAGACTTTGATTATTATTGAATATTGATATTGCTTCCTTCTCAAAATTATTTCTCTTTTCTTATCCTTTTCTTCTTCTCTTCTCATCCCTAATTCTTCCCTTTCTAACCTACATCAATTTGGTATCAGAGCTAATACGATCTACATCACACACCCAGTGGTTTCGACTTTCGAATCTGCACAGTGCTTAAAATTATGGGTAATGCTAACTTAAATTGAGGTCAAAAGCATCAATATTGTTATATCATTTGATTCTTATTTTAGTCGGTCTAACATTATTACCAAATTATTATAACAACAAATAGTATTAATATCTAGGAGTAGTCTATGGTACTGATTTTTTTATTTTGGTACCAAACTTTCATTTACTACATTTGTGGATATTTTTAACACTGTTGTTTGTGATTTTACCACTGTTGTGATTTTCGATACCACAACTGTGGTAAAAACACCAATAACCACGGTAAAAACACCCACAAATATGATAAATTACCAATAAAAGTAGTAATTTTTTTTGTATCGAAGAAAAATGATAAAAATAGTTATCACAATAGTGATAAAATTTTTCACAAAAGTGATAAATCACCCACAAAAGTGATAATTTTTTTGGTTATAAAATGACCCACAAAAGTTATAAAAACACCTATTGAAGTAATAAATTTTGAAAATACGATACCCAATTTTTTTTATCTGTGCCATAGTCAAGTCCTAATATTTAGGACAAGTTTAAGGTACCGAAAATATAAATTTCGATATTGTACCGTCATTTATAACATTTGTTGCTTTTTTATTATTTTTTTGAAATATTTTTTACCACAAAAGTTGTAAAAATACCTAAAAAGTGATAAAAATATTCAAAACAGTGATAAAAACACCTAAAAAATGATAAATTACTTACAAAAATTATAAAAAAATTTTGTTGTAAAATAACTTACAAAAATCATAAAAACACTCATTAAAATAATAAAATTTGAAAGTACGGTATCCATTCTTTTTTTCCCGGTATGTTAATCAAGTCCATCACTTGCATATGGTTACAAATTCTGACCTCCTCCCCACCCAAAAAAAATAAAAAATTAATAAGTAGATAATGAAAAAGCTGGACCAGAGCTAGCTTTTTTTGTTTGTATGTTGGAAGAACGTGAAGGATGACACAAGGTTGATTCTTACACATGCAGCCTATGAAGCGAATAATGTCTTGGCCTCCTTCGGAACGAGAGACCTGTATTAATTGAAATAGTAATGTTATTCAGATATAATTATTATAATTATTAAATTATTAGTGTCTCTTAATATTGAAAGCACTTTATTATTACTTAAATGATTAAATTATGTTCCAAAATTAATTATGTACTTAAACTGTGTCTCAATAGTTTTAGTCAATTTGAAAATCTAATTACTGTTGAGTGAGTACTAATATTATATCGCATTTACTGTTAATTTAATAGTAATGATGCATAAAGTATTCAAGTTAGATTCCCACATTAGATATTAGGAGTTGGCTACAGTAAAACCAAAGAGCTTTTCGGTATCATACCGAAATTTATCATATTTGTGGGTTTTTTTTATCACATTTGTGAGTACTTTTATCATTGTTGTGGTATCAAAAAAATGGTAAAAATTGCTACCACAAGAATGATAAAAATACCCACAAATGTGATAAAAAAAAACCACAAATGTGGTAAATCACTCACAAGAGTGATAATTTTTTTTTACTTAAGAAAAGTGATAAAAATAGTTACCACAAATATGGTAAAACACCTACAATAGTAGTAAAAATACTCACAAACGATAAATCAACCACAAAGTGATAAATTTTTTCGTTGTAAAATGACCAATAAAAGTTGTAAAAATACCGTTTTGAAATAGTAAATTTTAGAAGTATGATACCGAATTTTTTTTGAAGGTGATGTAGCCCAATCCAGTAAACAAATAAGGTGGTGTTTAGTTTGTGTCTCAAAACACAATTTTGTGAGATGCTGTTTGGTTAGTACTTAGTAGTTTCCAAAAACTAATTTTCAAAAAAAGTAGGAAATGAGAACAAAAAATAGAGAACATATAAATGATGTTTTCAGAGTTTTCAGGCCAAAATAGAAAATAAGGGCAACAACCCCTCCTCTTTAACGAGGTCCACCCATCAAACTTCCTTAGCAGCAAAACACATTTTTTTCATTAAAATATAAAAGCCCTGCACTTATCTTTTCTCCATCTCCATCTCTTCTCTCTTCTCTCTCTCTCTCTCTCTCTCTCTCTGCAACGAAGACCGAAGCAACGAAGGTCGCTACTATGTCGCCAGAATTTCTCTCTCCACTTCGGCAAATCCAGACGAAACACACACACGATCTGGGTTCAGATCTGTCGCCGGAATATCTTTTTTTTTTTTTTTTTCATGCATCTAGGTTCAAGACACACACACACACACACATATTTCTCTCTCTCTATGCAACGATCGCTGTGCAACGAAGATTGGAGCAACGAAGATCGCTGCTCTGTTGCCGGAATTTCTCTCTCCACTTCGGCAAATCCAGATGAAACACACACACAAGATCTGTGTTCAGATCTGTCGCCGGAATATCTTTTTTTTTTTTCCTGCATCTGGGTTCAAGACACACACACACACACACAAAGATCTCTCTCTCTCTCTCTCTCTCGCACAACAATTGAAGTTTCAGATCTACACAGATCTCTGTGTGTGCGTTTGTGTGTGTGTGTATGCGTCTTGTGTGTGTTTGTGTCTCTGTGTGTGCGTGTGGAGACAGAGAGAGGGGAAATAAATATAGAGGTGAGAATTGTGGGTTTTGTGGATTATTGTCCAAACAGATTTTACAATTTTTTGTTCTTTAAAACTAGTTTCAAAAATATATAACCAAACAAGTTTTGCAATCTAAAAATTTTCAAAACACTTTCTTAATTTTGTTTTTAAAACTATTTTCGAATACTGTTTTTTGAGATACAAACCAAATAGGCCATAAATTTCTTCACTCACTCTTACTCTCACTCTCACCCACACAAGTCATGAGAAAATATTTGCTGCTCACCAAACACCACATGCCAATGTTATATTGTTTACCTCACTCATAAAAAATTATACAAAATAGTCTGTTCATCAAAAAAAAAAAAAATTGTCATTTTTTTATTATTCAAAATCAATCAAAAACAGACTACTCATGCCAAGGTTTATCCACAATTCTAAGCACTAGGAGAAATAATTTGCCACATTTGCAGAAGTCGGAGATTCTAAGGGGTTTTCTTGGATTTGATAATAATCAGCTTGTTGCGGTGTCTTTCTCTTATAGCTAACTGTTACCCCCTAGCTTTTGGCTCGGCATTGGCATGGGGCTGCTTCGTCCAAAGGCGTCCATGCCTTGGCCAAATTGAGTTTTGCTTGGTGAAGCAAACCTTAGTACAAAGTCGGTTTCCTAAAAGACTTGGACTTGTATTTTGTTGGGTTATAAAGTGGTTCGGCAAAGGCTCAAGTAACATGCAATTACTATGCCCCAAACTCAAGTCATTATGACTCCTCGGCTTAGAGTAAGTCTAGTGTTGTCGCTGCGTTTTTTCACACTAACGCTATTATAGGGGAGTGCTCCTCGAAGGGGTGCCAAGCCAGACCCCTATGCCCCTAAGCCTTGGCACACGGAGACAAGGCACGACCCCAACAAATGCTTGCCATGGGTGGAGGTAAGGCATTTCAAAGTCCGAGACCCGAGATGCGGGGCCGATGATCGGTGGAACCTATCGTTGGTGGAAGCCCCATGCATGGTTAAGGGAGGTAGCGCATGCATAGGCACGTTGGGCATGATCAGTGGGTTGATTGAAGCCCCATGCATGGCTGAGGAAGGCAGCTCATGCATGGGCACGTTTGGCACCACCAGTGGGTTGATTGAAGCCCCATGCATGGACACGTTTGGCATAAGCAAGCATGTAAGCAAGGCTAACTAGTGGGCTTGAATTGTAAGGCAAGGCTAGCCACGAAGACAAGGCTAATTCAGATGTTGTGGGCTCGCAAGGAAGGCACATGCACAACATGTGAGGCGGTTCCGAACGGTTGTGGCATGTGCACTCAGCATGCACAGTAGTTGTGAGCAGTTGCTGGCTGAGTCAGCCAACAGTTGTAACTGCCCCTTGCCATGATCAACATATGTGAGAGTGGCAGAGGGACTAAGCCATGATCAGCAGGTTGTGGGTGGCTTTGTAGGCGAATCTGATGTTGCTTTGCAGTTGCCTAGGCGGTTGAACTTGTAACTGCCATTTTGTGTGCTATAAATAGGCATGTCTGGGTTTGTAGTGCAACCAAGAGAGTTGGGCACGTTTTTGTAAGCTGACATTTGGTTGAGTTTCCTTTAGACTTTGCTTAGAAAGAAAAAGGTTTGACCAATTGGCCTGTAAAGCTTGTGTGTGTTCAGTTTGCTTACTGTTCTTATTATGTTCGTGTGTGCATTTCTATGAGCGTTTGAGTGCATTGGCTAAGACTGAGTATTGGATCTCAGTGCCAAGGCAAAAATTTGAGTGAGAAATTGACCCCGTGACACTAACCATAGTATAAAGCCAAGGGTGATCAAGAAAACTTGAGGCCTAAAACAACATGTGTAAATGAGGTTTTTTTTCAATTATCTTTATCTTTAATTCCCCCATTCTTTCTTGTGATATAGTTGACCTTAAGTAAGACTTTATTAATTTTAAAATTTTCATCACTAATATTTTTTTTATTTTTTTTTTTTGTATATTTTGCATCCAGGATAGTTGTTTTGCATGTTTAACTCTCATCGTGAATATTTTTTTTATTATCTTGTCGTATTATTTTATTATTTCTTATTCTTTGGGATCTATTAATTGTTTATTTGCATGACTTTAACCTATTTTTCTATGACTTTTTGTTTGTAAATAGGAATAAAGAGATCATTTTGAGATTCAATTATTTTAAAATTTTCTCATTTTTTAGAAAGATTTTTCATATCCAGATGATTATTTTCTAGTTGTCATATTTATAATACATAATCAACAAATTAGTTCTAAATAACCATTTGATATCTATAATTATAGAATATAACATGAGCTAAAAATTACAAAAAATATAAAAACAATACAGTTTGATTTGTCACGGTTATTTGCAACATTAAAATTTGATATTTTAGTTCTTTCTTGATCAAAGTTTGCAAAATTAAGTAGGTTATGTTATGTCGGTTTGATTTGTTGTATAATTTAATATGAAAAGTTGCATGTGTGTGAGAGAGATGGAGTTTTGTTTGTGTTTAATTGGAAATGTAAGAGAGAGAGAGAGAGAGAGAGAGAGAGAGAGAGAGAGAGAGAGAGAGGAGTTTTGCTTTTACTGTTTTTGTTTTACTGCACTGAATTTTGAATTTGAAATTTAGTTGTTAGATATACACTTTATTGGGGTTTTTTGTGGAGTTTATATTATCATGTATTTAAAAACTTAGACTAAATTATATTGTACATTAGAAAACATGAGGCTTTTTTTTGTAGTTGGGGGCTAAAGCCGCCGCTTTTTGGTTACGCCAGCCCTGTATAAAGCTCATTTTGGGTATGGATTGAGGATACCAAATGAGTTTATACCATGAAACTCTCGATGCAAGCCTGTGCAAGCAATTCCAAGGTGAAAAAAAATAAAAAAAATTAGAGTATACCCTATTTGTTGTAAGTAGCCACTTTATCTTATCATCAACTAGGTGGTTAGGTGAGTAAGAAGGCATTGAATTTTGAATTTCCATGAGTTCAATAGATTGATTAACTAGCCAATTCCATAGCGAGCCATTGATGATCTCCTCCACCTTTGCATAAGCAGGTAAACAAGATTCCACCACAATTCAGCTAGACCATCTGGAAGAACAGGCCCCTGAGGGTGTCAATTATCATGCCACCGGTGGGTTGACTTTCCATCCCCTATCACATGCTTTAATCAGTGGCCTTGCAATATTTCAAAGTTTAAGAAGCTTCCTCCAATTCCATGAGCACACTATGGGTGGGGTGGTTGGTGGGGTAGACTAACCTTATCAGTGAACACATACCAAATATATCTAATTATCAATGCTCTATTACAGTCATGAAGCTTTTTAAGGTCCAATCCTCCTCCTTTAGGCCTTGTAATGCCTTCCCATGCAACTCAACAGTCATTAGCTTTTCAGGCCTTGAGAATAATTTTATGTCCTCTCAATTTAATTACTCACTTTGCTCTTCCATTATACCAGTTAAGAATATATTACTCTTACCAGCATTGGTCCCAAGGCCTGATAGAGTTACATTTAATCCCAAGGGATAATTCAAATGGTAACAGAGACGAGCCGTAAACTCAGACCTCTTGAATTTGAATCTTGACAACCCCTTGCAGCCATACCATGAAAAATTTATCTCTCATGAATTTTCTAGTCCCGGTGTAATTGTTTTACCTTTAATCGGATTGAGGAAGAAATTAGTCGAGGTAATCATAAGTTAACTCAAACATCCCTGACCTTTGTACCCAAAAAAAAAAAGATAGTTACATTTGTGCATTTATCGAATGGATTATATAGTGTTTTTCGTGGCTTTTTAATTTTATTTTGAAACAATTTCTATTTTGTTTAAACTAACTTGGTTCTAGCTTACTTTAAAGTTCAAACTAATGTTCAAAGTTAAACTTGTTTCGTTTATGCATGATTTTGTTTTTGCTAAAAATGGATGAATTTTTTTGTTAATGCTTCGTTGAGTCAACCATTGCTTAGACTCGATTTGTTATAAACAACCGGAAGACTATTTAACAAAGTATTTCCCATTTCTAATTGGGCTAATCAAATTTTGCACCCCAAATAATTCTTCGGTTCTCAATTTATACCCTCAATGATATAAATTATGTATTTAAATTAATAATAGAAAATTAATTTGACACCATTTTGTATATTAAAAATATGATTTCATTAATCAAATAAATAATAACCCCATCATGTGCAACTTACGTAACAATTTGTAATTGTATACATAACCCATGCATGAAACACGTGCAACTCACGTACTTCAATTTATGATACAAAACTAAACAATGGTCTAAATTAAGTTCACATTATTACAAATTCAAAAATTTGAGGGTTCACATTATAATTTTTAATTTTTGAGAGTGCAAATTGATAGTCAAAATATCTTTCAGAATACAAAATGAGATTAACCCTTTCTAATTTTACTTCATGACGACATTGAAAGGCTTAAAGAGTTCTACATTCACCGTGGTTGTCCTTGGAAGACAATTTTAGTAACACAGACTTGAGAGAAATTATAGGAACAACCACTTGCATTTGCTGAATCTTAAGCCCAGCAATTCTAGACACGACCCAACTCAACAAAACTGAAATTCATGAGTTTTAATTAAACCTTCATAGATTTGGGTGTTAAACAGGTAGATCCTTTACACACAATTAGGGGTGATAATCGAGCTAAATTCGAACCAAATTCAAGCCTAATTTACACATAAACGAGCTTAAAAAAATGTTCAAACTTGGCTTGTTTAACAGCCATACACACAATAGAAGAATCGACACAAACCCCTGAATACAATTTATACATGACTTACATCCAACACAAACTTCCCTGTACAATAATATAAATGAATGGTACAAATTTTAATACGACATAACTTAAACACGACACCACCCAATCCATTGACAATCCTACTGATTTACTAGCCACACAACATAATCCATAGGCTGCAGAGAATCACGTAAGCCACTCAAAAAACCTTCAAATTTTGCAAGGACAATACGCCAACACTAACATGTAGACCATTTTTTGAATGTAACAATCCACATCATACAGATTTTGCACATTTAAGTTCAATCACGTTACTTCAATAACCTATGCTACCATAACTTAAAAAGTACTTTGTCAACTGCACATACAACACAGTTTAAGGCATTCTGAATCATGTAAACAAGGCCCTGTCAAAAATAAATATTAGATGTCCACTATTAGGAACACAGCTTCCTGCCAGTGACCCGATTCGTAAAATAGGAAAGAAACAAAAGTACCAAAAATGTCACCATGAATTTTTTCCCTTCAAAAAAGGAAGTACTTCATTAAAGTTTCAGAGTGTCTACAAAAGCCTTCATTCACGTAGCAACAACACACCAAAATAGCCACCAAAAGAAGGCACGTAATAACTAAGCAACAGCCCTTCAAGACAGTGCCACCAGCATTTCAAAACCAAATTAACTTTAGGAACTTAAACACCTACATCCCCATAGCCTGTTTTATAGGTTAAAGGTAAAATGAGATTGTAAGATAACCCAGAGCACATGGGACAAACTTACAATAGAGATTTTCATATATACCAAAAAAGATATAGATAGCAAAACGACCAAAGAAACCACCCTGTGAAATAGAGCTGCGCTGACAAGTTTGTCTTTCCGTTGGCCAAAAAAATAATCCCAACGACTATTTGTACTTGCCAGTAATCCTCAACTGTCTAGATACCTGCAGTATATAAATCAAGGTAAAATGAAGCACTTCATAAATTCACTAAATTTAATACTCCAGAAAAAAATCAGTAAATTAACCTCTAGGCATATTGAGCAGATTAATCATTGGATATCTATACTAATAAAACATAGCCAATTTTGACTCCCCCAACATAGCAAAGCACAACGACGGTTTCAATTTTATCAAGTTTTATATGAACAATTTATATTTCATCCAATTTAATCCAATGGCACACTTCATCCTCAACCAACAAAAAATCCCGCACAAAACTTAAACACCTTGCATGGCTTGAACCCAATGTCAGACTCTCTTTCTTCATCACACGCACACAACACATACCCAGCTCACGCACATACACAGGAACCCACAACAACCACAGCATGCACACAAACACAGACAATACACAAGACACACAACACAAGCACACAGCACACTAATTTTTGTTTGCTATTCTTTCCCATTTGCAATTTAGGTTAAATTTTGAATAGATTCAATTTTCAATTGAGTTTGCTATTTTTTTTTAATAGAGTATTCTTACAGCAATGTTAATTTCCACTTTTGGGGCATGCTCACAAGATGTTTGAAAAAATGACTTGCAAGGATTTGGTTTCTTGATTTTCTGTGGGTAATGGGTTGTTTAATTTTTGTAACTACTACTTGGATTTTGAAATTTTTTTTTTTTGGACTAATATATAACATGGTTCAAAGTATCGGCCGAGTCCGAGTCAACTCGGCCGAGTCGTATCCGTCTCAGCAGGTGCCGATCCGATAACGATACACGTTACACCAATATAACGAGATTCGACTGAATCGGTCCTGACTCTGTTACAACTCGATGGTATTGGCCCAACTCGGAGCTAAATCGGTCGGACTCGGTCGAGTCGAACCGAGTTAGACCGCTATGGTGCAACCAGATCTGGAAAATCTGAGCAGTAAAAACCCTAAAAAAAAGAGAAAGGAAGAAGAAAATCCTAAATCACAGGCAGCAAATACCCATCGCGCTTTAGGAGCAGAGCTAGAGTGCCCATCGCTGAAACCCTAGATCACAGGCAGCGGAGCATCTCGATCGCAGGCAACAAATAATTCTTCATGTTCTTCTTCTACTTATTCTTTGCAGCAGATACCCATCGCTGAAACCCTAGATCACAGGCAGCAGAGCATCTCGATCGCAGGCAGCAAAGCTTCGAGTTCCATGTGATATTTGTGATCTCTCTCTCTCTCTGTGTCGCTCACGCTCTCTCTCTAGCTCCCCAGTTCGCTCTCTCTTTCTCTGTGTTATTTTTGTCTAACTCCCCCTCCCTGGCTCCCCTTTATCTCTCTCTTTCTCTCTCTAACTCAAACTAAGACCCACAAGCCAATATTTTTATTTTATTTTTTCAGTCTTCACTTCCTTAATTTATATTTCCCTCTATTATTTAGTTTAATGGATAAAATATTTTGTAATCAAAATATTAGACCAATACTAAATAGATAAAATGTTTGTATTTTCATAAAATTTAAAAGTAAAAAAAGATATATTTGTATTCACATTAATATATTATTTAGTAGCATTGGGATCTAATGTATTTATCTAATTTACTATCTAGTATGTTCAAAATTGTTGTTTTTATTTTAAAATTTTTAATATTAATTATTAGTATGTTCAAAATAATTATAGTAACATATATTGAAAGCTTAACAATATAGTGATATTTGATTCTTAATTTTTTAGAATGGCTCCAAAAAAGTGACATTGGTTGGGATCATACAATCAATATTTTCAATAGCGCCCTTGTAATTTCTTTTGATTATTCTGAATGTGTTAAATAACGTATTTGAGGATATGATGCATGAATGATAATGTTTATATTTTTTTAGGATTTTTCATGATTTTTTCAAATTTTTTTGAGCTTTCTATCTAGCATTTTGAGCGTATCGGCCGATACCGTGCCGCGACCGATGTGTCTCAGTGCCCTCCGAGTCGGTGACCGATACCACGACTTTGAACCATGATATATAATTGAGTCATTTGGTTTGTAATTCAATATTTAATTCCATTTAGTTGGTTTTTTATAACTATTTTTTCCCCAATCGTGTATTAGTTCGCTAGCATCCATTGTTAATCCTACTTTTAGCACTAATGTTATGTGCTTGATTTATCTTAATGTTAGATCTCCCATCATATTGATGTCTGAGACTTCCTTGTCCTCAAGTATTGTTATTTAGGTACTAATAATTTTAATTAATCTTTTTTCAATTCAGTTTTTGCTTATATATTTTATGGTAGTTCATGTACTTTGATTTCATTTGTTTTGTGTTAAAGAGTTGGGTATTATACTATAGATTATTTTACCTTTCTTCAGATATGTTGTCATTTAGAATCACAAGTTCCTACTTTTGACGTGAAGGTGCAAATGTATAATTGGTTTGCATCTTGGGAGATGTTTTAACATCACCCAAGAAACCAGTTTATGGATAAACCTACTGCTGAAAATTTACATCCGTAGCAATGAACCTTATATGATTCTCGCAAACTTAAAAGAGAGCCAAAAGAAACACAATGAGGAAGAAAAGGCTCTCTTAAATTCTCATATTTATCAGTTTTGTTTTGTTGATGTTGCTTTCGATTTTTTGATTTCTTCGTCAAAGTTTACTAGCCATAAAGCAACCATATCGAAGTTTAAGTTAAGATTATTGCAATGTTACGGTGTGGATAAGAAGAGAAAAGGAGAATTAGAAAAAAAAAAGGAATCGTGTATTAGGTTACACAACTAACTACGCACAACATGTATAGTCATAGTACAAAGTAATAAACTACCCTTAATTAAGAAATAATGCATAACATAACACTTCTTCTCAAGTTGATGTATAAATATTTCTCATGCCCAACTTGTAAACAACTAAGTGAAAAACCTTATTACTAAGGCCTTTCTGAAGATGTTGGCCATCTGGTTTTGCGATTTCACAAAAGGCATGCAAATCAAATCCTTGTTTAATTTCTCCTTAATAAAGTGTTGGCCAATTTCAATGTATTTAGTTCTACCATATCGAACTGGATTGTGCGCAATGTTGATAGCAACCTTGTTATCACAATATAGTCTTATATATCCATCATTATAATTTCCCAACTCTCCTAGTAGCTCACAAACTCCACGGGTCATTGCTGTGTACTTAGCCACCACAACTTGTTTCTTGCTTTGTCATGTGACTAGATTATTTCCAATCAAAGTACAATAGCCCGAGGTTGATCTTTTATCATCCATTGAACTTGCGTAGTCTGCATCACTAAATGCTTCTAATTTTAAATCACCATTATTGGAGAACAAAATCCCTTTTCTTGGAACTGACTTAAGATATGTCAAAATGTGATAAATAATTTAAAGAAGAAGGACTGGAGGATCATGCATGAATTAATTGACGACACTTACTACATAAGCAATATTTGGTCGGGTATGTGAGAGATATATTAATCTCCCCACTAGTCTCTAGTATCTCTTTTTTTCTACTACCTCACCAATACCAACACTCAGCCAATGGTTGACTTCAATAAGAGAATTTGCAGGTCTACATCCCAATGTCTATGTCTCTTCAAGAAGTCAAGAATATACTTTCTCTTGGAAATAAATATCTCAATAAGCCCAAGTCTTCGATTTCAAATTCATAGCCAACTTAGCCTACAATTTGTTAACTTCATTCTCATCATTTCAAATTATCACTATATCATCCACATATATAATAAGGACTGTGATCTTGCCTTTAACTTGTCTAAAGAACATAACATGATCAATCAGACTCAGTTTATATCTAAATTTCAGCATAACCTTAATAAACCTATCAAACCAAGTAATGGAAATTGCTTCCATCCATAGAGAGACTTTTTCAATTTGCACACCTTTCCTCTAGTTATCTATGATGAAAAAACAAAAGAAATATCCATGTACACATCCTCCTCTAATTCACCGTAAAGGAAGACATTCTTCACATCTATTTACTACAAACTCCACCCCAAATTAGCTACACTGGAGATAAACGCACGAATGAAATTCATCTTTGCCACAAGCACAAAAATTTCTTAGCCACCAACCTAGCTTTGTACCTCTCGACAATCCCATCTGTCTGTTATTTGACAATAAACACTAATCTACACCCTACTATCTTTTCTACTTGAGAAATAGAAACAAGCTCTTATGTATCATTCTTCTTCAATGCTTTAATTTCTTTTACCGTACAATCACTGCACTTAGGATCAGTGAGAGCCCCCTTCTAACCATGAGAACTAGATATAGAAGACAAGAAAAAAAAAATGCACAATACGATATAGACAAAGCATCATAAGAAATAATGTTAGAGATCGGATGTTGACTATAAGCTTGAACACCCGTCCAACTAGCAATGAATAGCTTCGAGTCATCAACAACTAGATTATCCATAACAAGAGTAACACTTGGAAATTTATTACATGATAAATCAATGGAGGGTGGAACTGGAATAGTAGAATTTAACTGGTTTCGCAACACATTGGTAATTTGTACCTTTTGACGATGAGTATAAGTCTTCAAATTATCCTTGTGAAGAAGATGATCATGATGTGCATTGATATCACGACCTTTTTTCTCTATAAGTTGTTGCTCTCCATCACTAACATTCAACTGAACAAGCAATTGAAAAAGAAACTCCTGACAACACATCTCTTCTGCTATAGTGACATTTTTGCCCCTGAAGAGTTGTCTGGATAATAGGGAAGAAGGGCTCAAATTCATGAAAGTTGACACTCATGGAAACATACAATTTCCGAGTCTGTGAACGATAACAATTATATCACTCTTTTGGATGGTGGCAGAGTAAGCAACAAAGACACATCATATAGCCCTAGGATCAAGTTTTCCCCTTGAATGTACAAAACAAACACACCCAAAGAATTATGAGGAAGGGAAGAAATGGAAAGGATATAAAAAGAATCAGAAAGACACTCAATCGAAGACTCAAACTAAAGGATACTCAAGGATAGACAATTAATAAGATAAATAGTAATTAGAACATCCCCTCATAAAGATTAAAGAACATTCGTAGTAAACACCGAGGAACGAGCAACCTCAAGAAGATAACAATTTTTTTGTTCAATAACACCATTTTGTTCGGAGGTACTCAAACAAGTGGTTTGATATATAATTTCATTCTCACTAAGGTAAGATCAAAATTCCCCATCAATATACTGAATTTAATTATCACTACAAAAGATTTTTACTTTGGCATCAAACTTGATACTCAACATTTTATGAAAATACTGTTAATAGACAATAAATTAGTGGAGAAATTCGAAACAAGAGGGACAGAAGAAAGGGATAAAGATGGTAAGCAATTAATTGAACATTTCCCAAATATTGAGGATAAATGTCCATCAACCACATTGACTTTATCCTTGCCAGAACATATAGAATATGAAGAGAAAAGATTAGAAGAACATGTCATGATCCATGTCTATAGAATCTATTATCCAAGGAGTGTATGAGAATAACGTAGTAAACGCACTAACAGATATACTCGAGCAAAATTGGAAGCAGAGGTAGAAGTAGAAGTTGTAATAAAGGAAACATCACGTTGGGATAACAGCTAATGTAGACTATTCCTAAAGAGGAGCATAGACCATAACAATCCTCCAGCTCTTCTCCTATTGAAGATAGGCACAAGCCTCCTGTAAATTGGAAAATGGAGTACGACCCAAATTTGCAATTGAATTGAACCATACTCAATATTAAGACCAGCTAGAAAGTAATACACTCATTCTTTCTCCACCATCTGCTCAAATTTTACATTATTAGTAAAATCAACCTGAAAATTTTGCTAGTAGTCAAGTACTTGTCATACAGTAGTTAACTCTAAATATTACACTACAAGAGTCTTATCCTTCTAATTAGTCTCCCTGACTTCCTTTTGCAAGTCATATGCCTTAGCATCATTGCTCTTTTGAGAATAGATGTGAGTCACAACAGTCCAAATCTTAGGTGTTGTATCAAGTAACAAAAAACCTCGACTAATAAAGGGTTGAATTAAATTAAGCAACCAAGTCATAATTCAGGCATTTTCAGATGTCCACCACCTCAAGGGGAACGAGACTCACTAAGCTTCGTAGTCTCCTCATTCAAACATCTATCCAAAACAATATCTTGGATTGATAATAAATAAGCTCGTGACCATGTCAAATAGTTACTCCCATCTAACCTCTCCGGACTAATCTAGAGGGATTGTTTGCCACAACACCCAAACAACTCAACCCATTACTTCCAATACTTGCTTTGGCGTTAACAGACATTGCACAATCTTCTGATATGTTTAGATAGTAGAATCAACCCAAAATAGCAAGACATCTAAAGAAAGCACATCCAAAAAAATTAACTACAACCAAAAAATTGCTCCCACCGAGGCTAGATACTCCCAGTAGAATATCCAAAGGCAAAACACAAGCCAAAGAAGCTCTGTAAACCCTTCCAAAGACAATAGGAGCACTGAACGACCCAAAACATTACTACCGACAATCAAAAAGGAGCAAAAAATCTTGTTGGTGACTTTGTGATTAGTAAGGATAGCATGGATGTTTCACATTTGCAATATACTAATGATACTAATGTGGTTGGAAATCTGTTGAAAAGAAATGAAGCCCTTGTTGGAAAATGGCTATGGAGGTTTCCAAAGGAAACAAAATCACTATGGTGTTCAGTTATAAGGAGCAAGTATAGGTTACTGGCTAACAGTTGGAATGCCAATGGGGTTGCTAGCGATAACTTTCGAAGTCCATAGAAGTTCATTTCTCAAGGGTTACCTCTCTTTTCTCAAAGGCTTAAGCTCTTAGTGGGTGATGGATCTCGAATACAGTTCTGGAGAGTCTTCCTTTGCATTCGGTCCTCGTCTTTATCGTCTCTCTAGAACTCACGATCAAAGGATCACGTCCGTTCCTATTCAAATCCTATTTCATGAGATTTTCGTTTTCGTACGAGTCGTAAATGAGAGGGAGTATGAGGAGTTAATGAATCTTCTTTCTTTGTTGAATAGTGTTTCAGTCACTTATAATGGGGCAGACAAGAGACGTTGGCCTATTGACTCTTTTGATGTTTTCTTATGTAAATCATCCTTTGAGTCTTTAATTGATGATCCTTTTATTCACTTGTTTCATCCATCGAGGATAATTTGGAAAGTTAAAGTACCTTTAAAGGTGCAAAATTGTGCATGAATAATTGCTCACAGTAAAATTCACATTTATGATATGCTTCAAAGAAGACATAAGCAATTGCGATAAAATTGTGCATGTGGGTGTCACCAAGAACTATGTTATCTATGATTGAATTGGATGTTATGAGGGCGGGTATTAACAGGAGGTAGAAAAGTTTGTAAGCTTGTCCTTTTTTCATTACTACATGGGTTATTTCATTGGAAAGAAACACAAGAATTTTTTAGGACATGTCTGAGGAGATTGAAGGTTTTTGAGAAAGGATATACATTCTAGCCTCTTTTTGGACCTCTACGACTAAGGAGTTTGACAATGTCCCTCTTTTTTGCATTACATCGAGTTGGACAACCTCTTGTAGATTGTAGTTTTGTTTTGATTGGACTTTTTCTCCAATGTATTTCTATTGATTTTTTCTATTTTAATCTGTCTATGGTTGGGACAACTTGACCACCTTTGACATGCCATTTGTAATTCTCTTTTTTATTTTAATAAAAATAATTTTGTTTCCTATAAAAAAAGGGAGCAAAAACGAACAAATCCACTCTAAAGCAGTATAGGTGGCTAGGCATTACTAGAACCACCCCCCCCCCCCCCCCCAAAAAAAAAAATAGCTCAAAAATCTCATATTTGAGAAGAAAAGCAAAAAATTCCAAAAATATTTCACAAATTCAAAAGGTCATTCAGATGACTTCAAAAAATTGTGAAAAAATCACCATAAATCACAACAATCATAGGCGAAACAACCGTGTGAATATCAAAAAAATTCTAACATGGTCGCCTGCTAATGTCAACACGTCAGAATTTGACGATTTCCACTACAGTTGGCGCAATGTTTTCCAATGAATTCCGACAACTTTAAGACACTAGATTTAATCGAAACTTTGATACCAAGTAAGATTATTGTGGCGTTAGGGTTTTGAAGAAGAGAGAAAGAATTAGGAAAAAGAGAATTGTGTATTAGGTTACACATGGTACAAATTACTAAACTACCCTACATCTAAAAATAATCCTTAACATATTAGTATATTAGTCTTGGAGCAGATATCACCATCGCCTATCAAAGGAATTTACAGATTCTATATGATTTACATGATTTTGATATTGATATGAGCATAAGATATGCGGGTGAATATATTGCTTTTAATATTGATTTATTAGGAACATGTTTTTGATATATTAATATGGATTGTGAATTAATTTGTGAGATTATCTTTTTGCTTGACTATCTATGTTTGTTGTGCTAGCAAAGATACTAAAGAGTATCAAATGAGGTTTTCTCAACTTTTTTCATATATTGGCCGAAATGGTTTTGATATGATGTTTGATTGTGTTGCATGGATTGAAATAGTCAAACAAGTCGTGTTAGTCATGTTGATTGTGTTAAAGGGGTTCAAAATGAGTTGTGTTAGGGTTGAGACATTTTCGACACGAACTCAACATGACTCTATTGTTACCCCCTACGTTAGGCATTGCAAGGAGTGTTTTGGCTGAATTTTTTGTTGCATAGTGTATTCAAACACAGGTCCATCGCTAATCATCTCACAAGGCATAGAAAATGTTGAACATCACCATCTATTTTGGACTATGAAGCATGGATATAAAATACAGATACAATACGAATACGACAATACTACAAAATTTTAAAAAGATAAAGGTACAACTAGGTTACGACCATAAAATATATTTTTAAATTTTTTTATTATAGTTGATGTAATAATTTTTATTTATAAAGTGAATCACACATCTATCAAAGATATATATTAATAACTAATCATTCGATCATTCATAAATCATACATTCTACACATACATATTGTATAATATCCAAAATGTTTGCATACCCAAAAAAAAGAATATCATGTCCACACTTAAATGAAAGAAACTATCCTATTACAAGTCTAGCAACAAAAAAAAGTCTCCTCTTGTTACTAAAATTAAAATGTTTCCCTAATATTATCTTCATTTCCATACCCTTGGAATAACATAGCTTACATCTCCAGCTCATCAAGTGAAAGACTTGCAACTTCAAGCGACCCAACATCCTCCAATGAATTAAATGCATCTCCATCAATGCCTCATAGCCCCTTCCATGTATTGTTTACTCCCCCACGACAAGAGAAAAAGATTGTTGTGTACAAAAATCAAATCTTGAGCACAAAGTGGTGTCATTTTGTTCCTTTTCATGGAAGTAATGAAAGAGTAAGTACTCCAATTTCTTTCAAAGCAAAATGAGGAACAAGGTTGGATAAGTAATTTCAATGCTAAAGACTGAAGCATTGGTGTAGGAAACTCATGAGAAAACCACCACATGAGAGGTTGCATTAATCCTCAATTTACTCTTGAGTCGGTCTCTCCAAATTAATCCAAATAACCAAAGAACTTAGCATACTCGGTATTAGCCATCATTCACTCTTGTGGATTCGGAAAGTAGCTTTGGAAGCAATTACTTTTCATAGATGAAATCTCTTCATCCTTGTGAGGAAGAACACGATTGGGATTTTCATCTAGCCACTTTGCACTATAATACTTATATTGCAAAATTGGAAGATATCAAAACTAACTCAATAAAAAAAATGACACCACTTTTAGCCAATCTCTCAAATAGAACTTGATGTACCACATCATTAAAGATTGACCGTGCATTTTCTGGCTTCCTATCATACCTGTATATAGTTGTCTTCACCTTTTCAATCATTGTGTCCCACATTTCATAAACCAAATGAAGATATGATGTGTCTGTATCACAAACTCTCAACATCTCATAAATCGACAATGCGAAAGAAAGTATGTAATCTATCTTCTTCCACCAAATGTCACTCAAGATATTTTCCTTCACAAATGCCACTTTCACAACATCATCTTTGTAAAAATACCATTTCTCACTAATCACCATCGCAATAGCAAGCAACTTTAAAGGCACAAACTCATTAAAAATAGTTAAAAGGAAAAAGTAGATATTATTAGGGTTTATGAAAGAGAAGAAAGGAGGAAGAGATTGAGAGAAATAATTAGTTGTTTAGGCTATGTTGTCTTACACTCTCTTATTCATAGTAAACTGACATTAGGGAAATACAATATTATCCTACACTACTAATAGAATAAATAAGAACTCTAACAAATATAAACAACCTCAAAGAAAGGGTCATGATGAAATTTTCGCTAGTTATTAAATCTCCAACAACTTTATAATCCAGTGACATTCCTCATAAGTACCTGCATTCCTCTCAAGATTTTTTGCAACACAAATATTCTTAAGGGCAAGATTCAATATGTGCACAACACATAGTGACCAGAAGATATGCTGGAACTCATTTTGAATGATTAATCCAGCAGAAGAACAAACAGAAGCATTATCAATAATTACTTGAACCACATTTTGAGGTCCAACTTTTTCATTTACTTACTAATTAAGTTCGCGATAAAAACTTATCTTGGACTGCACCCTCGTAGTTGATAACTTTCAAGAACATTGCCCCAAATTCTGATGCAGCCATGAAATTGATAAGAAGTCTTCTTTGTCAATCAATCCACCCATCTGTAACAATGCTCACTCCCTCTTCCTTCCTTGACAATTTAGTTGGCTCCAACAACATTTCTACATGCACCTTTTTCTTTTGAAGTAGCTTGGCCCTCAACGCGTTGTAACCAAGAGGTACATAACCATTAATCAAATTAGTGGTAGCAAATGTATAAGAACTCACATAATATCAGTTCCAAGCTAAATAAAAAGGCAAGCCAACTAAAAAAAACATTCGTGCAATGTGGGAGTGCAATTCCAGAGCACCCAAGTTAAATGCTTTCTCCAAAGCACTAGTTTCAGCTGCCTTCTTTTTTCATGACTCAAAACCTTCCATTCTAAGTGTTCCAAATTCTGATATCCCCATACTCCTACTTGTACGGGGTTGGAAAGAGGAAGATGACAAAGGAACTTTCTTGGGCATAGTCATTTTAACCCTATTATATGCTTCATCAACTACCCTTTGCATCTTAGCAAGATGTTGGGGAGTCACTTTAGAGCACACTCTAATCCCATGACCAAAAATTTACAATTAATGTGCCTTAACACGAAAATATGATCCCTTGTACTCATTTTAACAAAAATTGCATTTTCACTGCCTTCCCCCATTTTTTTCTACTTTAGTAATATCACCCCAAAGAGGAGCATTATCATCTTGATTAGCGGGAGTGTCACTTCCAGTTCCACTAATGGAGCCCATACTTTCCATACCCGTACTCATTCTCCTATAATTATTAATTTAATAAAATGAATGTTAATTTCCAATCAACAATCAAAAACCAAAAACATTCAACAACCAAAGGTCAAAATAATTCAACCAATGTTTGAAAAAATTCAACAATCAACAATCAAAAAATATTTATTTTTCGAATAGTTCTCAGATAATCAGATTACATAGTGTACCAAGTAGTTCAAATGCAGATTAAATAGTGTCCCGGCAAATAGTTCCTACAATATAATACAAAAAAAAATACCAAGGAGAAACCCTACATGCATAATTTAATCTCTACTATGACTACCGGTGCAATTAGAATCATTCGTTTAGATTTCTCCAAGGAAAAATATTGACCCAGGTAGCTATAAAAATCATCGAATTTGTGAGAAAGTTTTCTATTGTAGATTGCAAAAAAAACCCTAATTGCAAACCCTAATTCAAGGCCCCAAAGTTTGTTTTGCAAACCCAAATTGCAAAAGAGGAGTGCTAATCATTGGAAAAAGGCAAAAGAAAGAAGAGAGAGCCTAGAGAAGAAAAAGACCGATGATACCTGCACATTAGACAACAAAGAGGAGAGACTTGTCACTCGTCAAAACTACACTTCATAGTACCAGGAGGGAGGAGAGACATCGTCGACGTCAATAGAATCCGTCGGAGGGGTGTATGTGAGAGAGAGAGACGGTGTGGCACACATCAACTATTTTTTCGCGCGGGGGGGGGGGGGGGGGTGGGTGGGTTGTCGAATAAGTTCAAGCTTTTTCCTCTTTTTTTTTTCAAAATAAGGGACCAACATATTTCCTCTAATGCCGCTGTTTTTTTTTAAAGAATAAAATAATACCCCGCCGTATCCATCCTGTATCCAAACGCGTATCCCCTGAATATCTCGACATATCTAAAATATAAATTTCTTTTTTTTTTTAATTCCACGATACTTTCCAACCATATCAAATACATATCCCGACACATAAAATGCGTATCTACATGCGATACATATCCAATACTGATACTTTGCCTCTTTTGAAATATCCATGTTTCATAGATTTTGGAATAGTATAAAAGACAAAGCACGTTTTTATATATTTTTTTTTAAAAACAAAGAAGATAAGGTACAGACTCAATAATAACAACACATGATAACAGCGTAAAGTGTTTCAAAAATAAAAATCGCTCCAATATTTGGATATCAGAAGATCTAAACAGTGCAATTGAAAACTCCAAATAAATATATAAGGATCCACATGAAACACACAAGTTTAATTAGGCATTTTATCCTACAAAAAAGATTAATCACACACATTTAGTTTTTCATCAAACATACGAACAATATATAGTATATGATGATCTCAAGCAAGTCAACAATGAAAGACAATTTGAATACAAAAATTTCTTTTGCTTGAACAATTTCTCGTAAATTCTGCAAATGAAAAAAGGGGCACATGATAGCAAAATTTCAAGTTTGGCCAAGATAAAATGATCTTTGGGAAGCGCACACACGGCTAATCTAGGCAACCATTCCACTCAATATAAAAACAAAAAGGATCCAAATAAGTGTTCTGGATGCTGAAATGTGTCTTTGTAATTATAGTTGGTATAAAAAATGAAATACAAGTGAAAGAACTCCAATGGCTCTCTTTGTTTGAACTTCTGATCATTCGTGTTAAGATTACATTCATGTTTGAATTATATATGTTTAGTACACTTCTATGAAAAAATTGATTATTATGATGTTAGTCTAGAAATTTACATTAGATAACTAGACATAACATTTATTTATCATGAAGTACTGAATTTTCAATGAATAATATATCACTATCATTATATTTGTGATAAATTATATGATTTTATATATAAAATACAATTATCTATGATGTGTCCCCACCGTGTTTGTATCCTACTTTTTTGAGAAATGTCGTGTCCGCATAACCATATCGTATAGTATCCATGTTCGTGCTTTTTAGAATATGGAGGACCGATATATGCTAATCCAACTTCTAATGGTACTTTGGGTTCACTAGTACATTAGACTTGGGGATAGGGCTGTCATGAATCGAACACGAAATTAATTGGTCAAACACAATTAAATGAGTCAATAGGTAAAAACGGATCAATACACTCTTAAATACGAAAAAAATCATGTCGGGTTATGTCAAATCAAGTCAACCCAATCTTGACCTGATTAACCCGTATATTTTAAACAGGTTGACATAATTCGGATACAAACCCGACCTAACCCATTATAGACCCGTTTAACCCGTTTATGACAACATAGCTTGACTATTATGTATGACTAATGTGGTCTTAACATTATTACTTATTAATTCTGTCTTCTACTATGGTAATTGACAATTGACAATATAGTTCTTAATTTAATTTTTGGGTTGAAATTTGAATACATTTTGGTTAAATTCATTGATGAGATGTGATATGTTATTGGTGAAAAAAAATTTGGATAAATGATTGAATGGTGTATTTAATGGTAATGAACAGATGTGGAAAATAGTTGTGTTAAAAAGGTAAAACTGGTCATGTTATGTGCATTAACCCGAAAACTATTTGTTTATTAAATGTGTCAAACAAGTCGGATTCAAGTAACCCGTTTAATGGCCAGGTCAAATTAATGTTTATACATCTCGACACGATTATTAAACAGATCAAGTTTGTGCTTTAGAATTTTTAACACAAACTCGAAATCAACCCGACACATTTAACACCCCTACTTGGGGGTGCAACTTGGGCAAGCTAACCCGAGCCCAACCTGAAAACATTAGGACTTGGGTTGAGATTTTTAAAACTTAGGTAGGGCCTAGACCAGAAAATCCCAACCCAAATTGAATTAAAACAATACTGGAGTTGACCCACTAGAGTTACCTGTTCATATATATATATACACACACACACACAACACCACCAAGGTTTCTTTTGTGTTTTGACTTCCGCCTCATTGTCTCTCTCACTTCTTTGCCTCTTATCGCCACTCTCACTCTCACTACCTCTCAATCTCATTGTCTTTCTGCTTCTCCATTCGTCTCTCTTAGTCGCTCACTCTCATCGCCTCTCTTGCAATCAGGTTTTGATTTGGTTTAATTTGGAGAGATGGCCCGACTAGCCCCAAGTCTGATTCATCTTCAAGATGTGTTTATGTGTGTGTATATGAGTGAGAGAGAAACTACTGATTTATGGGTTATTTATTGAGTTCTGATTATTTGATTTGCTGCAGTCAATATGTAATGGATTTGGGATCAAATGCAGGAAGAAAAGAAAGTGATTCTGAGTGTTAAGAACGAGGACAAAAAACCCAATGGATTTGGGATCAAAAGCAAGAAGAAAAGAAAGTGATTCTGAGTGTTAACAAAGAGGTTAAAAAACCCAAGCAGAAAAGTAGCACCAACAACCCAAATTCAACCCGAATAACGAAACCAAAATCAACCCGAATTGAACCCAAAATTAAGCCCAAAATCAATCCAAATTAACTAACCCAAATTCAACCTAAGCCCGCGCAACTTTAACTTGGGCAGTGCTCAGGTTGAGCACCTCGCGTTGAGGTCGAGGTAGAGTTAAGGTTAAAATTGAAAATTATATATCTAGAGTTAAGCTAAGATTAGCCCCTCAACCCGCCCGAGTTGCACCCCTAATTAGACTTTAACTAATGGTCCAGTTACATTTACTACGGGCTTTCATGATGATCTTTCAACCCAACTCAAATAACTCATCCAACAAGTTATCTTCGTTTCTCATCCTTTATATGTTCCTACTACCGATCTTGCGAATGGAGGTAACTCTACTTTTTCCATTAACTTGTTATCAATTATCAATGAGTTAGTTAACTAAATTCTTATAATGTTCAATAAATTTTTCTCCACCTTCTTACATTTTATAAGATCACAAGACAAAGAAAGTGATTGATTTAAAGCATTAGAGCAGTCGCCTTTACTACTTGAGCCTTAGTGGTTCTATTCCTGCGTTGAGTACTATCGTGTCTCATCTTCAATGGCACTTTTGACATGATCATCCTTGCTTGCAAAAATTGCTGCAAATTATCCCAGGTTAGAGTTCTTCTATGTTAGAATGAGAGGCCTATCAATTAAGGAAGCATCACCATAATTATTTTCCTCCTACTTCAAGTCGTCAATTTAGTCCTTCTCATGTTATTTATACAAACATTTGAGGTCTGGTTTTCAATATTTCGTAATCTTTGTTGATGATTTCTCTCGCATGGCTTAGTTATTTGTTATGAACTACCAATCTAAGTTGTCTAAGATTTTTAATACTTTTTATAATGAAATTCTGATCCAATTTGATATGCATATTAAAGTTCTTAGTTATGACAATGCCCTTGAATATACTCAATTATTTGTGAAAACCTTTTGAGCTGATCGTGACATTTTTCATCAAACCACTTGTCTACTGCATTAGTTCTGACACCTAATTCTACTAAGATCCTACTTCTGAGCCGTTAGTTAGTTCATCCCCTTCTAATTTGTCTACTGCATTGAGGAAAGGTACTTTGAATCATACTAAATTCCAATTTTTATTTTGTTTGTAACTCCTTGAAACAAGCATTGACATCTCCTGATTGAAAAACTAACTATGAATGAGGAAATGAAAGCCCTTCATAAGAATCGGACATAGTACCATACACCTCTTCCATTTGCTAAGCAGCTTGTCAATTGTCGTTGGATCTACACAGTGTTGTGAAAAGCGAGCCTAGGCAAGAAGCAAAGCGAGAAACTTAGCGAGACAACCCTATGTCACCTTGAGCATGCCAAGCGAAACGAACATAGGCAAGGCAAGAAAAAAGCGAGCAAAAACGAAAATGCATTGAAGCGAATAAGCAATCCCTCTAGTGAACTTTTAATTCTAAGGTCCACTGATTCTTCTCCTCCTCTTCTTATTCTTCCCCTTTTTCTTTCGATTTTCTAGTTCTACACGAACCTCCTCCTCTTATGCTCTATCTCTATTTTTTTTTTTTTGTTGTGTTGTAACACTCTGCTTCCTCCTCTTCTACTCTATTTTTTTTTTGTTGTGTTGTTATGATGTTGATTCTTCTTCCTCCACTTCTACTATGTTTCTAGTTTTTTTTTTCCTACAGATTCTACTGTGATGTTGATTCTATTTTTAATTCTACTGAAACCACCCCCTCTACTTTGCTATGATATTGTGTTATACATTTATGCTTAGACTGATTTTTGCTTTCTTATGACTGGGTTTTTGCTTTATTATGCTACTTTTTTGCATTTGTTTCATAGACTGAGTCAACTGATTTTGTTATTAGACTGCTCCTATTTGGTTCTACTGCTTTATTATACTTAGTTCAATTGTTAATTGTTTCTCGCGAAAAGGACTAATTTAGTAGAAAGTCATATAATTTTAGTTGTTGTTTCATATTTGTAAAGGAACAGTTTTCATCTGTGATGGTTGAGTACTAATGACCAAAATTTTCATCTATGATGGTTTAGATATAAAATATTTGCATGTTTTTTTATTGTTCACTTCGCTTTGATGAAGCGCTCGCTTAGCCTCTCGCTTCTCGCCCAAGCCTTAGGACACTTGTTCCCTTCACGCATTAAATAACACTAGGTCTACACAATGAAATATCATCCCGATGGTCCAATTGAGCATATGAACGCACGCTTGATTGTCAAAGGTTACACCTAGACATATGTTATGGACTACTCCAAGCCTTTTTCCCTTATTGCTCATCTCAACTCTTATTTTTGTTGCAGTTCGTAGTGATTGGTCTTTATATCAACTACACATCAAGAATACTTTTTAATAGAGAAACCTACAAGAGGAGGTATATATGTTACAACCTCCAGGTAAAATTATATCTGGTAAGAAACAATTAGTGCGTTGTCTGGAAAAAGTATTATATGGCCTAAACATATATGGATCGATCTATGCATGCCCTGCAGGAATTGACCTTGCTTTTTATGGATCAATTTGAAAAGAAATTTTTTAGATAAATTCCTAGAGTCCTTGTTGACCAAAGACAAATGACACCATGTGTATGCACCTATCAACCGAAACCCCTATCCTGCCACTTGAAGGGGCGCTGGAGAAAATATTTAACAAATAAATCGATTAAGGGATTGTCTAGACAACACTATTGACCTAGAATTTTATTTTCTTTTTATCACAATTCTTGGAAATCTAATCAGGAATTGTGAGTATTCTTTTTGTCCTTTAAGTTACGGTTGACTGTTTTATGATTATTTGTTTAGATCTTTATGTTCATTCAATTTTTATTATGCTCTAAATGATAAATCTTTTGTTTATACAATAGATTGAATGTTTCTAGCAAAATTTTGAGACTTTGTACAATTCTTTATCAACAGGATTAATTTTTGGGTAAATTACATTGACACCCCTTGCTGTTTCTGACAAACTGAAGGTCTTTTATGATGTAAACAATTTTTTTGATTTAAACTTCCTATTTTGCCCTCAACTTTAAAAAATATCTATTAAAAAATAATTATATATGTTATAAACATTCCACAACAGTAAACATTCTTATTTAAAAAAATATGAAATATTTTCAATAACAGAACCACCATTGAATCAAACCTAATGAAAATCGGATCAAGAACGTACCAATAATTTCATTCAATTTTAAAAACAACATAAAACATCGCAACTAACTTAGACCAAAGCAATCAATCAACACAACATTGGATTTCAAAACCCATAGAACCAATGTTGTTGGTTGACCAAAGCAATATATGACTAAAAATATTTCATATTTTTGTAAATAAGAATGTTTATTGTTGTGAAATATTTGTAACATATGTATTTATCTTTTAATACATATTTTTTAAAATTGGTGGCAAAATAGGAAGTTTAATTCAAAAAATTTGTTTACTTCATGACAGACCTTCAGTCTGTTGCATAATTGTCAAATCGTGTATCAGAAGGTGTATTGTTTTTTAAAAATAGTGTATCGTATCGTGTATCGTAAAATACGGTGCAATTTTAAATAATTAATAATAAAATATATGTTTACAAATTTTAGGATGTCTAAATATAATTTATTAACGAATATATTTACAGCATATATAAATTTTAGGGGGTCTATGTGTAATATTTTAAAAGTTATGAGGTCTAAATGATTAAATAACAAATCTCAAGGGACCTAAATGTAATTCTCCCTATTTTAAAACATACTGACCAAAGAGAGTGCTTGATCAGACCAAAAAAAAACAAACGGGAGAAAGGGAAAGATCGCAAGAGCGATCGATTGTAGTGGGCGACAACAGCAGCGATTGACAAGAACAAATTGATCGAACCTGGGAGACAATAGCGGCGATTGACATTCCAAGAGGAAGCGCGAGAGCCTCGTCGATGAATTTCGGCCGAACCAATCAGGTATGTCTCTTGCCGAGCCCAACCAATCAGGTATGTCTGTAATAGGTTTCTTCTTCTTTTTCTTCTTTTTATCAATGAGGGTAATGGTGGGCTTTGATTTTGGAGGAATTTCGGCCGTTCGATGGCTGCGATTTCAAAAAAAATTAAAAACTTCGCGTATCGTTCGTATCGGTCGATACGTATTGTGTATCGGACGATACTATGCAAAAACGATACAAAACTCCGATTCGTATCGTTTTACCTCTGTATCGTGACGTATCGTACGATACTAACAACTATAGTTTGTTGCTTAAAGGGGGTTTCTGTCACATCTTAGGGGAGGTCAGTGTAATTGTGTAAACAAGGGGTGCTGTGAAAATGTCAAAAACAATAAGGGGTGTCAGTGTAATTTACCCTTAATTTTTTGGTATAAATAATGCTTATAATTCCCTACAAGTATTATAATTTGTTCTCAAAGTTTATTTTTAAGTGGATCAAATTAATTATTCATTCAAAGAAATATTTTCTAGTTAACTACACTAACATTGAAAACCAATTGATATATCTGATATTGCATAAATATGAGCAAATCCAAATCCCGAAATTAGAGAGTCGTTTTCCAAATTATTATTTACCTTCAATTTACCTTTGCAAATTATTTCCCAAATATTCCTGCTTTTTACGAAACCTATTCTTTGTACTATTATTCAATTTACCCATTCCGTGTGAATCGACCTCAGAATACGAGTTATTATTACAACTTGATTACCTGCACTTGGGTGTACCACATTTAGAGTTCAAGCAATATGTGTTCATAACTTTTTACAAGTATTGAAGGGTTTTCATGTCTTCTAAATATAGATAGCATAAATAAACAAATAAAAGGAACAGAACCCTAGTTTCTTTCTTTTAAATCATACAGTTGTTCTGTAACCTTTCCGCTATCTTAGCATTAGAAATCAACATTGGAGCCAACATAACAATCACTATTTATATAAACATATGTATACATCATTCGAGATTGAAACCAAGAAACTTAATGTTGTTTTATACAAGGTTTGACTATTAAATCCTAAGTTTAAAACAGAGACCCAAAAATTCTGAGATGGAATATGTTAACATATAAAAATCTAGATCAATAACACCAGTGACACGGTTAACTTCACTTCTCACGTATCTTGTTAACATTGGGGTAGAATAGGATGACGCCTCAGGATAATCCTTACTCTGCCCATACCTAATCCACCGTAAACGATCTGACGCTCGACCTGAAATTGGTTCCGCACACTGATTATATTGTCTCAAATGTTCTATACAATCACCAAGACGATTTGCTCGTCGGTGTTTAGCATATGTACTTTTTCCACACAGAGGTCTTGCCTGACTTTCAAACATTTCTAAATTTCTAACATACCTAGTTTTTTGCATGATCAACGCATGTATATCTTTTGGAAAGTGACGTAGTAAAATTAAACTTAACCAAAATAATTTTTCGTCCATTTTTCAACTTTTAAGAAAAGAAATTCAAAAATTACTCAAAAAATTATTGAAAATTGACTCACTATCCGATTCTTTAACGTCTGTCAGTCACAAAGACGAACAAAAATCTTAAATCAAAATCACTATTTTAAATATAAAAAGTAAATTCACACACATACCTCCTCAACTTAAATTAAATATTATCCTCACTATATAAGATGAAAATAGAAAATTCTTAATTAGGTCTTACAACGAGAGATATTTATACTAAATATTCTAATAAAAAAAAACAAACAAAGAAACTATACAAAAGACATAAAAACACAAAAGAACGAAAATTCTAACTACTATATACAAGAAGTGCATAGAGGATAGATCAATCGGGCTTAAGTTCCCAAGTAGAGTTTCTTACATTCCCTAATACTTTCTACGAAGAATTTAACAAATCAGCATAAAATTGTACCTCGGGATTTCCACTATCAATAACAGAATTAATTAAACAGACTTGTAGAGGGTCAGAATAAGAAAATGTGTTAAATTTTTCCTCTACAATCTCATCAATTTCATCTACCTCACAAATTTCTTCCTCCTCACCTAGGTGCTTTATCACATTAAAGATGTTCAAGTCACTGGTCATATTTCCAAATGAAAGCTTCATGACTCCATTCCTACAATTTATTAATGCATTTGATGTAGCTAGGAATGGTCGACCTAAAATCAGAGGTATAGATGAACATGCATGACAAATTGGTTCCGTGTCTATAACAATAAAATTTGCTGGAAAATAGAATTGATCAACTTGGACTATAACATCTTCCTGAACTACTTGTGGAGTTTTTATTGATCGGTCTGCTAGTTGTAATGTACTATTGGAAGGTTTTAACTCACTTAATCATAATTGTGTATATACTGAATATGACATTAAATTACAACTGGATCCAAAATCTTGTAGAGCTTGTTTAATTCAAAAATTTCCAATGAGACATGTGACTGTAGGACTACCCGGATCTTTGTACTCACACAAATTCAAAATCTATATAATAAAATACAATACAATTCAAATCTCAAAAGATAAACAAAATGACTTTTACTTTTCGCGGTTGAGATCTTTTTAAATTTTACTTTAAAGTTAATCTGACGGTTAATATAAACACCAAAAATTTAATAGGTAAAATAGGTCTCTAAGGATATGTTTGGAATGACTTTTTAAAAATGCTTCTAAAACTTATAACTTTTCATAAGTACTTTAAAAAAAAATGTAGTGTTTAGAACTGCCCCACCACCGACGCCACCCCACCACCACCATCACCAATACCACCACCCCACCACTACCATTGTTACCATCACCCTACCACCATCATCCCCACTGCCCCACCATCACCCCCACGACCATCACAACCACCACCACCGCCGCCACCCCACCACCACCACTACCCCACCACCCTCACCATCACCACTACCACCACCCTCACTGCCACCACCACCACCACCGCTGTCACTGCCGCCACCCTACCACCATCGCCATTAACCCACTATCACCCTTACCACCACCATCCCCACTACCCCACGACCATCACCACTACCACTGCTGTCACCCCACCACCACCGTTGCCGCCATCGCCACCACCACCATCATTGCTACTGTTGCTGCCACCGCCACCCTACCACCATTGTCATTGTCCCACCATCACCCCCCACCACCACTGCCACAACAACCACCACCACCGTCGCCATCCCCACTGTCGCCACCCCCACTACCCCTACCACCACCACCCTCACCACCACCGCTGCCACCCACCACCAATTGCTACCATCCAGTACTATTGTCATCTTATTCTTATATTTATTACCACTACCACAACCCACCACCACCTGTCGTCGTCCACTATTCTCACCAAGCACTGTCACCCACCCCCACCAACCACTACCACCCGCCATCACCCACCACTGTCACTCACCCCCACCATACCTACCACTACCACCCACCACCACTATCGTCACCACCCACCACCAAAACCCACTGCCGCCAACCACCATCACCGTCACTCACCACCACCCACACCCACGTCACCCATGACTGTCACTACCACCATCCTCACCCAAAATCCACCACCACCATCATCGCGGTCATCGCCACCCACCAACACTACCGCCCACCACCACTACCACAGCTCACCCCCACTATAATCAATACTTAAATTTCTCTCCTCTATGTATGTGATTTGATGTTGAGTGTGAATACAAATGTGTTTATTATTAACAATTTTTTTTACTACTTCGTGCCTTCAGACACGGACAATAACTAGTGATTTTATATTACATCAATTCTTAAACTACATATTATCACCAATGAGATCAAAAAGATATGCAAATGATGACATCGTGTTAGGTAATGCAATATGAAAACATAGGCCCGCTTTGGTTTGCATCTTCAAAAAATAATATCCCAAAACTATTTTTGAGAAGAATTTTAGAAAACTATTTTTGGTATTTTTTGTATCAAAGAACTTCTTTGATTATATAATTCCAAAAATAGTTCTACAGAATAAAAAACATTAAAACTTGTTTTGACAGTAATCCAGAAAACAATAAAAACAAAAATGTGGGGATGGGGGTGGTTTGGTGGACAAGTCGGTGGTGGTGGTGGTATGGTGTGGTGGACGATCTGGAAGTGTTGGTGGTGTGGTGGACATGGTGTTCGTGGTGGTGGTGGAATGGTGGTTATGAGAGTATGGTGGTGGTGGAATTGTGGTGATGTGGTGGACGTGGTGTAATGGTGGTGCCGATGGAAGTGTGGTGGACGTGGAAGTATAGTGGTGGGTGGTGGTGGACGTGGAAGTATAGTGGTGAGTGGTGATGGTGATAGTGTTTTTTAAATTCTAAAAAAGTTATTTCCAAAAACACAAAAAACAAATCTAAAGATGCATTTGATAACGTTTTTATTTTTATGTTTTTTTTTTTAAAAAACAGAAATAGTTTTTGGTTTTTTTGTGATGAAAATTCAAAATATAAACCATGTTTAGAAATTATTTATATTTAAAAAATTATAAAAACAAAAATAAAAAATATGTTTGATATTATAATAAAGCTTAAATCTGAAAAAAAATTGGAAGGGTGAGCATCATCGAAGAGAAGCAAATCCAAAGCTTCCCAGATTGAGAGAGATCCCACAGATCCGAGAGAGAGAGAGTTGGACAGACCGCTGGAGCTGGAGGAGCTTCGTCTGTGTTAGAGGAGCTTCGTCTAAAATGCTTCTTGGCTTTTTATAGGGTAAAAAAAAAAAAGTTACTTTACTATGAAGAGGGATCAAAGTCCAAACCTCATTAAAATGGAATTGGACGGTCCGCTTGTTTTGTTTTTTTTTTATGTTTTCAAAAACATTATTTTGGATGTTTCCATATTTTAACCTTGTTTTCAAAACAGAACAATTAAAAAAAAAACAAAAACATTCACGAAACGCCTTTTTTTTTTGCCATAAAATGAAAACAAAAACAAAATTAAAAAAAAACATGAAGTTATCAAACGGCACCTAAATCTACCAAGTTTTTACTCTCAATTTTCAAAAAACAAAAACAAAAAACAACTTTTCTTCCCAAAAAAAAACAATTTTTAAGATGCAAACCAAACAAAATCATAATTTTCTACCTGAACTAGTCTTTTGCAAGTTCAGAACAATTTATCAATAAGGTTAAAAAAATTCTTCACCATACATTCAAGCACCCAACTTGATCGATTCGACTTAAATAGTCTAACACCAAATGTGCTCACAACAGTAGAGTGGGAACTAATAAAAGGACACTAGAGGCATTAACCCAATTAGATCATGTTAATACTGTTAATCAGTGCTAGGAGGGCTGGCCTGCCTATGGATATGACCTTTGCCATTTTTTGTAATAAGTGGCTAATCCAATATGCAAACACATATCCAAGACTCAAACCACTAGATTGGTAATTAAATGTAGAAAAACATGACAAGGGACCGACAAAATAACTAACATACATCCGAGCGAGAAGGGGGCAAGGAATATTGCTTCTTCCATTGAGTTGAGTAACTTTCCAGGTCTCTCAATCTCTAAATTTTCACTTTTATAACCTTTGTATAGCACAACAAATCGAATAATCTTTTCTGAAAATTGAATCAATTTTTTACATAATATAATTTACGATTTCAACATGACATCACAGTTCAAACAAGTTATCCCAACCATGAAAAATGAATCTACACCTTTTGCTGGCTGATAAACAATACAATGTCCAAAACATAAGACACGTCGTGTTCAAGCTTCCATTATTATTTGCATAAACATAATTTTAATGCCCCATAAATCTGACCTGACCAACACAGGTATCCATCACAATGTCTTTCTTCTCATCCACTGGTTAATAAAACATAATTGAGCAGACCAGGAAACTAACAACAGAGATGACCATCAAGTAATGCAGCATTACCAATTAGGAGGGAGCAAAACAATTCAGATTAGAATGCCATGCACCCAATCAAAACATTGATAAAATGAGAAGAAACATGTCGACGCACCAGTTTTATGTGCACCTTTGGTAGCTTACCCAGTAAGATTCACCAAATTCTTCACAGCTTGGCTCATTGCGTGAAGAGTCATCTTCTTCACCTGTCTCAAAGATAACGAACTTTCAGAGACCGTGCGCCAAAAAGCCAGCAATGTCATACAAAGGAATGTGACATCACACTACGTTTAAAGCTACCAGAATTAGAACTGAACTAAATATAATGAACAGCCACCTGAACTTGATGGAAAATTGCAACAAATTTTAGTATAACATACCTGTTTACCTGAAAGTAATGCATCATTAGCATAAAATATTTGGTCACAAAAGCACTTTTTTTTTAATAGGAAACAACAATTTTATTAATGACAAAAGTGAAGAAATACAAAAAGAAGGCCAAATGTGGACAAGAAGTCCATCCCAAAGCCAAGAAACAAAAGAATAGTGCCAAGCACTACAACATCCAAATAGTGAGGCTGTGAACAGAGAAGTAAAGCGAAGGTAGCAAGGCAATCATAATGGGGCATTGACGTCAAAAGAATTAGGGGGCTGTGGTACTAACCAGTACATAAAAACATGTTTTGGATATTGAGTAAGTGATGTTTTCTTCCCCCTTATCCTTTATTTTCATGGTTGTTTTGCTGATTGGTGGTTTGGTTTTGGGTTGCTTTTGGGTGTGTGGTGGTAGTGTACTTCTTTTGTCTTTTTTTTTTGGAAGGTGGGGAACCCTACAATTACGTTTGTGTGTGCATATCATTTAGTGGAAACCACGAAAAAAGGCATGCCAATACAAACCAAAGAACAATTAAATCATACAGGAGTAACAGGACAATACAGAAAGAAGTCAGATGGTATATACCTCCAACTTGTCCTCCTTAGCCCTATGATTCTGGGGAAGAACACGAAATTCCTCTGTCAAACGGATGCACTCGTGAACATTTTCAGGTGACACAAAGTCAAGCGCAACCTTTATGCATGACTGTAAAAGGAGAAACACAATAAAAAATGATTCCTGGGCCAGTAAAACAAAAAAGAAATTCTTGTAACAAGATTAGAGCATGCATCCAAGTAGAAAAACCAAATTGACATTTATCCTGTTGGTAAAGTGTTTAACATGTTTCTGCGGAGATACTTTTTTAAACCTCAGCATTCAAAATACATAATAGGATCAATTTTTTTACAAGGGAACTAGTTATAAAAGGACCATACATACACCTTTTAAAGAGTATCCCAAGAAAATAGTCAACCTCAGCCTCCCATGCCAGTTTCAAAATTGCAATAAGCCACAAGGGGATTAGTTTCACATAAAAATCACACACCACATCTGTTGGGCTCCCTAAGGAATCATCAACAAGCTTTGTTTTGGCATAACACACAGCCAAGCAAATAGCCAAAACCCAATGGCTGGGTTCACCATCATTAAATTATGTATCAGAAGGCAAAAGTAAGATAAGTGCACCAAGATCTTCTGGGGCCTAGGTGCGAGGACTTCACTGACACAAGAAGAATATTGTTGACATTTTTTTTCTGAGCATTCTTAAGAAATTCTATTGTTAAGCATGGACAAAGTACTAACTAATATATGTATTTTTGCAGGAGATTGTTACCCACCACACATCAGCCGTGGTACCATTCATGACACCCGGACCACACTAGAAATTTTAATTGAACAATTAATCAATTAGTCATTAAAAAAAAAATTGAGCATTCCAATTGAGCAATTAAGTAATTAAACAACAAAGCAAACTACACAATTAAGCAATTAAACAAAAGGACTACTTGATGAATTCCAACTAATCAAATCAATTATGCATCCAAAACTCCAATCCAAATGAATCAAGTTACTGCTGTCCTGGCCACTCAAAGCTAATTGGTTGCAGTTGAACATGAATGAAGCAAGGAGAATTATAGATTTTTAATAGGTTCTCTTCCTCAGAGTCAAATGTATCAATTCAAAAACTCCACAAATTACTAGAAGTAACACTGACTACTCTCACCACCTAAAACCACAAACTGAACACTTCTCTTACATTCCTCAATCAAAGCCTAGTCAAATAATTACTCCTCTCCTGAATTTTCGCTCCTGACTTGGACCTTGGAACCCTATAAGGGTGTGTTTCGTTTAGGCATTATGACAGAATCTTAGATAAAACAATGTAGGCACACCTTATTTCATTTACTCCATTGTTTGGATACATACTTTGAGCCCGGTATTATCACCTAAAAATACTCCCGGCCCGGATGAATTAAGTTTTTAAACCCACAAATAACCTCTTAAATAAACCCACCTATTTGGTGGGTTTAAATAGTCTAGTTGGGATATGTTTTGACAAAAGACATTTTCACCCACAAGAATCTCTAGGATATATATCTTGAGGATTCTTTAGTAATTTAATGTTTATACCATCAGCCAATACTCTATCTAAACAAAGTATTGAATGAGATAAATATGGGATCTACTACTTCTCAATACTTGAACCAAATATGGGATGAAGAGGCATTACTATTATAATTAGTCCAAGGCCCAATGGACGGGTATGGGATTGGACGGGTTTGTCTAATCCGATACTATCTAATGCCTAAACCAAACACACCCTTAAGGGTTGCTGTCTGGAATTTTATAAATCATCAACACCTTTAGCAACAGGAGTATTTTAACCATTTATGCAAACGTCATGACACGTCTTCCACATACTAAAGCCCTATAAACTAACAAGTTTTCAAGACGTAAAACCACCATAAAATCAACCATAGGCAACACCAATCTTAGTTTTCTGCGTTGTCCTAGATATGCTTATCATCAATTCTTGTTGAATTATGCCTTCGGCTGCTCATCTACATAAAACAACAAAGACTGAGACAACTAAACTAACGGCAACGGCAACTAAACTAACGACAACGACAACGGAAAAACTAAAATCATAACCGCAGATGAAGCTAAAAGATGGCAATAAGAAGAATTTGTACAGAGATTCTTAAAGCAAACTGAGGAAGATCAAAATATGCTCAAGATGCTATGACAGGTATTTATGTTCTGGGCATACTGATGTATTCCAAATGTCCGTGTTAGGTTAATAGGTTTAATGGGTCCAACAAAATTTGAAATCTTATGACATCCAGTTTTATTAGACATTTCAAAAAAATTGTGCCACAAAGTTCTCTTGGTTTCTAACTTTATGTATGACCTTTATTTTGGGAAGAGTACTAACGAAATCACATACTCATTTCATTGTTTTGCGACTCGTGAGACAGCACCTCACAGGTGTGAAACTTAAGAACTTGGGAGCAACACACTGGTATCTCAATTAACTAGTAGATATGAGGCCTATGATATTATCCATTTTAGATTCCCTCAACCAAAATCATGTTTGCCTAACAACTAACCCCCATGCAAGAAATTCAGTGCTGCAGTTCTTTGGTGATTATTCATCAGCCTCAGCACGGGAGAAATACAATCACTATAGAATGGAAATCGTGGAAGACAAATAACACTAACAATTGAAATAATGGAATCTTTATAATAAATATTACAAATACAAAAAGACTCAAAAGTACTAAAAACCCCCCACGTTAATTGCTGGAGTTCATGAATACATTGCTGTAGTAGTGTGGAGAGTATATGCTAGAGTACTCACTCATGTAGCTTTACTTATTTCCCTTTACTAGCTATCAACATTAGAATAGATCAAACCCAACAATATGACTTAAAAACAAGTATCTCGGCAAAAAAAGGAAGAAGACTCCAGGGCAAATATACAAGGCTGAAATTTTCCTAAATGAAGACCAACAAGGCCATCCAAGAACTTAGGCCACAAACATCCTCCTATGAACTTTGTCAGGTTGGATTTTTATGCACTGCATTGTGCCCCATTACCTCAGGGATACAACATGGAATTAACCTCAAAACACAAAGCTCATCATCCTATTAAACAACATCGACTAGAAGGTTACGACATAGAATTTTCTTTGGACTAGGAAACAACCTTTCATTAATTAATGATAAAGGAACAAAAAGTACAAAGTAGTGGACAAGTAATCCATCCATCGAAGAGAATAAAAGACAAATACATCGAAGAAGTTACATGACTATAAAGCTAAAGCAGGTTTTTGTCTAGCTACATCCAGCAATCCAATCAAAAGACTTAAGGGAACAAAATGGTACATCCTCAAAATTCATTTGTAATCGACGCATAAAGTGAAGCAAAAACTTTAACTCTATCCCAAAGAAAGTCCACAAATTCTTCTTTTTCTTTAAAAATTCTATTGTTTCTTTCCAAACAAAGAATTATCCCTAAAATGTAAAACTCACCTTGTTACTTATTTATCTCAATTGCAATTTTAAGCAATACGCTGACAACTTCATTATTAGTATGACCCACCACACATTTGCAAGCATATACACATCAAAAATTCAAATCTAGCTTCTCCAGAGAAAAATGTGAAGAGAGCCCACAAAACAAAGCATTTTACCTTCAAGTTTCTAACTTGGTGAGGACAGCCAGCAGGTATGAATACTGCATCCCCTACTTCTTGAACAAAAGTCCATGGTTCAATTCCTACACATACAGATACAGAAACATAAAAACATTATTAAAAAATAGCATTTAGTCCAGCTGTCAAATATGTAGGACTAACCATATTCCTCCTTGAGCCTCTTTTTATGTTCCATAGTCAAGTAGAAAGTTTGATCATGAATAGGGTGAAAAACCTGTGATATCAAGAGAATAGAGGGACAGTAAATTAGAAACGTACAAAAAGGGTACAGGGCTTATTCATATGAAACATCATCACATAGAAAAGAACAGCAAAACAACTGGCATGCAAACATGGAATCAAAAACAAATATATGCATCCCAAAAACCAAGTTCTTGGCTAAATCTCCTTTCACATTTACCCACATTGTCTAGTCAAAAACACTTGTATCTCTAATATTAGCAATGCAGCCTTGCACTCAGACACCACAAGAGAACGATTCAAGAATTTGTCTTACAAAAATTAGAAAATAGTATCAATGTTTTTGTACTCCATATGAGAGAAAGCATTGTGGAACAAGTTTAAAAGAAAAATAATTTCTCCCGAAGGTGAAAGACCAAAAAAAATAGAAAAGCAAGAAACGGTGACTTGTGGTGCCACCAGGAATCAACTTTAACATTAAGATTAAACACAAAGATAGCAGAATTTTCCTAGACATCTTAACTTAGTTACTACCTGCTGCAATGGATAACCATAAATATGCCTAAATTCCTTAAAGTGCTCTCTCAAATACTCCTCCAATTTAGGAACATCTTGCCTCCGGAAAATGTCCCACACAGCACCACAATCTGTGCCACCAGTCTCCTGTCCATTATCTTGATCCATTTTTTCCACTTCACCTATCTCAGAAGCTTCAACCATATTTGTTTCACCTTTTAATGCTATCACATCATTATCCTCCCTTAAGCCTTCCTCTGGGACACCAGATTTTCCATAGCTAGCATCTTGACCTATCGGTTTCTTATGCTTACTTCGTACAGCTGCATGCATTTTCCCCCTCTTCTTTCTTCGCAGATTTTTTTCTTTATCCGCATTTTCTTTTCTTTGGTCCTTTCTAATTTTCTCTTCTGGTGATAAATCAGGATCATGTTGTTCTTTTTCTGCACTTCCGCCAAGTTCACTCCTTTTTTCTTCAATATCCACACAATGTGACACTTCCGCAACCTTAATTCCAACATTTAGTGTGTTCCCATCTGTCTGTTCAACTCTTTGCAGGTCTTTCGCATCTTTGTTCAAACCCAGACTCTCCGATTCCGACGTTTGCAAAAAGTCTCCACATACACCATGTTCACCTTGTTGCTGCTTCTTGGTCATTACGTTCACAATCTGACAATTATTAAAAAGTTCTCTTTGATCCTGGGCAATGTGCCTTTGTTTTAAATCTTCAATGGCTAAAAGCTCTTTAGGAGAAAGTGTCACTGCTTGAGTATGTGTTAACACATTAACCTGAAACAAGTAGTTAAGAAAATATAAGTACATGAAAAGGAAAGTGAAAGATGAAACAAATGATGAAATTTCCATATCTTTCATGTCATAGTAATGAGAATTGTCAAGGCCTATCCTTTTGAAGTGTGAAAGGAAAAATAAAAGTTTCTCATGGAAAATGATCATGTAGAGACAATTTCAGTAAATATATACTTATTTGTAATCATTGTTACCAAGATTATACAATTCGCGTTTTAATTCAATTTAGTCCTTATTCGATTTGTACCTTACCATAAAATTATGTTTGGCCACGAATCGCACCTGAATCGCAAAAATTGTACGATTCGATTTGAATCGAAAGAATCGCAATATTCGTTTTATTTTTTTTTTAAACCCTATTTCTAGTAAAACGACATCATTTTGCTAGAAGAGGTCCACCCCAAAAATATAAAACTCGCATTTCACTTTGTATCCCCAATTTGCATATTTGCCACTCAAAAGTCTGTGAACATTACACAAAGACGACATCTCCTTCCTAGGTATGCTTCTTCTTCTTCAAAAACAGATATCAAACCCTAACATACCCTACTTATTCTTTTTCTTTAATACATACTCTGTTTTTTGTATTTTTGTATTTCAACAAAAAATTATTTTTTAATCAAATGTGAGAATGTTTGAATCAGTATGACCTTTTATTATTTTAGTTTAATTTTGTTGGTAGGAAGACAATAACTATTTGTTGGTTAAAAATCATGCATATTTCATCGTGGCCATTTTGAGGGAACGATTTATTATTCATTAAGAAATAAGTAACGAGGTACAAACTCAAGTATAGTTTTATAAAGATTTATAAAGGCTAGCATCTTTTTATTTAAACAACGTGATCATGTCAATACCGTCAATTGATTTAAATATCTTGTTTATTTTATGTACATGTCATTTTTTATCACTGTTTGAAATTTGTGTCGAATCTTAAGATTCCTGATTCTCAAATCTAAGATTTTGATTCCCAATACGATTCTTGATTTGATAACTATGTTTGTAATAATAACTATCATTTATGACCTGAATACATTGCAATGTAGACATCTATATTTGTTTCAAATCTAAATCGCCTTCAATGTTTTTTCATCCATTTTCTTCCATGGTAAATCACCCACCATGTATTATATACAATGGGTCTTTTTTAATTCACGGTAGATGATCTACCAAAGAGGGAAATAAAGGAAAATATATTGGTAAAGATCTTACTCCATTATTTTCCTTGTTTGAGCATTGTCAATAAGATTCTTGAGCATTTGCTCTATCAAATTCAAGTTTCCACCATTCTTTCTCAACAAAAAAAGAAATAATTACAAAAATTCTTCGCCAATTGAATTCGAAAGATTCCCTTATGTTCATTTGAAGCATAATATGTCTTATTACTACAACAAAATCGATCGAAACAAAATTATGACCAACCAAGGTTTTGATTATGACCTACCTAATCTATGATGTGCTCGGCTGTGATTTACATTATTCGTTTAACCTAACTTAGATTTGAAGAGCTAACTTCACAGTAGGGATCAGGCCTATTTAATGCATTACACCACCAACAACATTTCATTAATCTTATATTTATTTCTATGTAGAAGTTAAAAACAATTTTATTGAGCAATAGGCACAACTGCACAATCCCCTCTATAGTATACTTGTTTATGCTTCATGCAAAAGATTGGTTTTATTGCCAACGACTAAGAACTTAAGACATTTACCCAACACAAAGGCTAACTTTTTGCTTCAAATATAATGCAAAAAATCTCATTCTAGGATAAAAGTCCTTGGAAGATAAGTATATGTGGCATGATTCAAGGTCACAGTATTTGTCATCGAGTCAGAAGAAGACACTTAAACATATCAGTCGCAGCATCATGAAACAATATCGACCAACACGCACAAAAAATACTAGATGACCAAAAAAACCTAGAACAAAAAAATTAAAAAAATCTTAAAAAAGTAAACTTAAGAGAGTTTGTATCTCTCATCAAATGATTACTTATATACTTAAGGGCCCACTCCACCCATTGTCAATTGATTTTTGGTTTGATACTCTAACATAATATCAGAGCAAAGTTTTGAGTGGTCAATAGGTCAAGTCTCTTACCCATTTGAATTTCCCAATATGCATAGTTATTTGTTTATTTGTTGGCCCCAAGTGCGAACCCATGTCCCATGTGAAAAAGGGTATTAAGAGAGCTTGTATCGAATAATTAGGACCACCAAAGTTCATTCATACACTTGAGGGATCACTTCACCCATAGCCAATTGATTTTTGAGTTGAATGTTCTAACAGTGGATAAAGTCACTTACCCATTTGAATCCCAATGTGCATGTTTGTTTGTTGACACCATGTGCGAGCCAGGGTCCCCCATGAGGGAGGGTGTTAAAAGAGCTTATATGTCACATTGAATCCTAGTGTGCATGGTTGTTTGTTTGTTTATTGACACCACGAGCGAACCCAGGTCCCACATACAAAAAGATATTAAGAGAACTTGTAAAAATTAAATCCACTAATGTTAGTTTATATACTTGAGGGGCCACTTCATCCAGAATACATTATCTAGCATATTAAACATAGTGGAAATATAAAAATAAAAGGTGCCATCACAAATTAAAAAACAAAAAAACAATATGTGATACTTTTTAGTACATATATGAAGTTTATTTTTTTATAAATAAATAAAGTTTAATTATGTGGCATATTATTAAGAAACATACAAGTCTTAACAAAAACTATTTTGTATATATTACACCATAAATGAATTAGTAAAATACCCAAAAGATATAAAACAAATATGGCCAAAACTAAAATAACAGGACTCCACAGACAAAGCCCTAACATCTCACGTTTGAGTCTTTTTAACTCATTTCCATCATCTCGTGACAAAATCTTTCGACTATTCTATTATGGGAATTTCGTCTAGAGAGAGGGAGATAGAGAGAGAGAGAGAACATGAAGATGAGAGGGAAAGTACAACATCCCTCAACTTTGACACGATTGGAGGCTTGCATAGAGGATCACTGGAAAGAAGAAGAAGAGTGAGAATATAGTGGCTCAATTTTACAGTGTCCTTTCAATTTCTTCTTTATATGTATGATTGCTCCGATTTAGTTGTGCATGTAGGTTTTACACAAAGTGATTCATTTTCATGTGGGCCTCGACCTTTTCTTCTTTTTCTTTTCCGTCCTATTTTTTTTGGCTCTTGGGTTCCACTGAATATTGTTCAAGCTAGTTATGATTTTGTCCAAGTCAACCGAATTGACTCCAAGTTTCTCCAATTCTACCATTTTGATCTGGGTCATTACCTATTCAAGTTAGACTTGTGATTTTTGTGTACTACATGGCATTATCAATTCAATAAATCAAATCCACCATAGATAGGGATAGGACCAATGACGAAGGGTTTAGCATTTTCCGTTGATCAACTCCAGTCGCCCTTCTCCATGTGAAGATTCAAATTTCTAATATTACTAAGTTCAAGAATCCATAAAAACGTCTAAATTTTGTAGAAACTTCAAATTCTATATGTTACTTCACATATTAAGTGTAATTATATCTTTTATAAATTGCGGGGATGAATTTTCACACTTGGAGTTATAATACGTTTTTATTTAGATAGCAACTGGCTGATTGGGGAACAGGTTCACCAAATACCAGCATTCAAACCTCACCTTGTTCACTTAAAAATAATAATAGAAAACACCCCACTCTACTCTTCAAACATGCAAGGCAAAAAAGCAGTTCCAACTTCCAAGCAGTCCTCTGATCTGCTGATTCTCAAAAGATAAGCAAAATAAAAGAGTATTACAAAGTCAAAGGACTAAATCATACCGCATCAGACATATCACAGTGAAGCTTGGTAACAGAGTCTGCACGTCCCAACTCCTGAGCAACTCCATAAGCGATATATGTCTTCGGCCCCAGGTCAGGTTTTAAAGACTTTTTGGGTAGTTTCACGGCAAGATTCAGGAAGCCACTGCGAGGATGTGTATATTCCTTGAACGGCAAGCAACTGATAAACTCAGCACCATGACGGGGTAAGCGTTCCTCAAATAAACTAGATGGGGGCCAGTCCTTCAACTTTAGAACCTGAGGCCACCCAGAAGGGTCAAATCGTCCCTCTAAATACCCTTTGAAAAAATTGTGGACATTAATGTCTACCTGCATTCATCAGGAGAAATTGCTAATGAGAACATACTCACAAATCCGAAAACTTGTAAATATATAAAAAGCAAACCTGCACAGCTGTAAACACATGAAGAGGATAAGAGAAAACATAGGAGAGAGGAAATTTGATAATATATAATAAACTGATATAACAGCGACAATATATCAGATTCTACCGATACACAACAAGAGCAAATGCTTGCAGCCAGCTGCCACAACCAGTGTCCTAATGAATAATAAGGACTCAAACACTTGCACAGCAACCATGGAAATAAATAATAAAAGAGGGAGAAAAGGGAGAAAAGGGAATTAAACAAAAAAGAAGTTGAGCATTGCACTAGACACTCATTAGAAGGTCCTAAACTGGAAATTCTAAAACATGAAGAGTGGAAACTCGTTATTTGTTTGATAAATAGAGAAAAGATACCCAGATATACAATGTAACGAAATTGACCATCCTTCTTTTCACTCCCTATACACTTGCACCCAATCATCCTTATCAGCACAAAAAGATGCCAAGAATGAAAGTTTAACTCATAGTTCTTCCAATGGATGTTTCGTGCCATCAACAATCCCCCCATTTCTTTCCAACCACACCACTCACAGAAGTGCCCAAACTGCACAATTACAAAGTATTACCTGTCCTACTTTTACCAAAACCCAACAAAAGAAACTAATCCATACCGAGTAACCCATGAACTTCCTTCAATCATCAATAATCCATTCTACAAACTTCAAGCAACAAGGCAATGGAAGAACAATGATCCATAAACTCCTCACAGCCTTTACAAAAGATACACCATTGGGCTTTGTGGATGAGCAGAGAAAAATGACCTCCTTTTTTGGATCAGTTCAGAGTATAAAGCTTCTTATCTGAGAAGGAAAAAAAAACTTCAACTCAATATCTCAAGCTGGTGTGCTTGTCTCATTATCATTCAATCATGAACATTCGAAAGCCGTTGCCCAGGGACCAATCACACCTTAAAAGCTTGATAGAGCCACACCAAAAAAGCAGCCACATCTAAAAGCAAAAGCAGCACAAACTCTCCAAACAACTGGAGAATTCACAATATTGATTAAGGCTATACCAAGCGAGTAAACAGCCAACTCCTAACTTTTGATTTCAATGATGTTTCAGACTAGATTTTATAATCAGGAGAATAAGGGCAGCAACACGTCTCAAATGAATGATGCATCTGTAGCAAATTGTTTAGAACATTACAGCAGCATAACATTTACCCAAGCCAACAAACATACCTTCCTTTGCAGAGAGTTTGTAGTTTTATATTCAATTGGGCCTAAGAACATATTTCCCACTAGACTACAACATGCTAGAATTTTCCTTGTTTACTGTAGAGAGATACAACTAAACTGACCTCGCACCAGTCCAAGCAATTAATAGCAGTGACATCCAAAAGTTGGGAATGGTTAAGGTTTGAAATCTGACGGAATGCACGCCACATAACCATTGGTTCCCAGCTCAATCCTGAAGTAGTTTCAAGCACATTAGTAACAATCACCGGCTCGCCTTTAAACCAATGCTGCTGGAAATGCTTGATATCCCCATTTTGAATGTCTCCAGCTGAAGGACAGTACAAATAATTGTCATCAGAATCTTCTCGAGAAGCTGCTTTCCGTAACTTTCCATTGCTAATGTCGACTTTTCCATAGGAATCAAAACAGGAGCACTGTTGAGCAAGACTCTCAGGCCCATCTTCAAGTTGGAATGTTTTGACAATTTGCTCTGCTTTTACTAGCAATTCTGAAACCCAATCTTCAGAGAATATACACTTCAATTCTAAAATTCCTTGACCGCAGCCACCCATATTCTCCGGGGGACAAGGAATGCTACCATTTTCCTTGGATCTCCATTCAGATGCTGGCTTAGCATGATTGACTGTGCTAGTTTCAGCAAATACATCCAAAGTTGCACTCTTCTTTGAACAATTAGGAGGCCCACCATGCAAGTACTCTAGTCCCGGTTCTTCAGATTCAATCATCACTACATCCTCACCTCCCTGCAGGTTGCCATCCCGCAACTCCCGGCAACATATAAGGCAGAGATCATAAGAACAACATGGACAGCTTCTATGGAAGTCAACAATAGAGGTTTTGCAGTGGTTACTGCATAAAACATGTGACAACATCAAGTCCCTTGTAAAACTCATGAAAAAGGCGCAATGGAACGTAAATTGGTTTTTGAAACCTACCAATACATTCGCTCATTCACCGCACACTTTGTTTGTTGTAATTTAATCTCTGATAATGATAACCCTGTTCAAACAAATGCCAAACTATTAAACAGTTATAGCAAGGTGACGCCTCTCTTCAACCTATCCAGGAGACCACTTTCCATCTTAAAAAGATACCACTTCTACCAGTAAAATGGGAAACAAAATCCATCCACATCAATTAACAAACATGCATAGGCAACCTATAAGAATAAATTCTCTCTGTTATCACATCGGTTAATTCCATAACCATCTTATTTATAGAACCTAAACTTTAATTCCAGGCGCAACCATTTTCCACACTATACACAACACATTGATCATACATTAAATATATTCTATCATGGATATCTAGACTTGCTGGGATACAGAAAAAGAGTGACATGCCAACCGAATTGGGAAGCCCACCTAACATGAGATTGTCAAAAATTATATACATTAGTACCTTGGATTCTAGCCTCAAAATCCTTCTCCATCATTTGTTCCTCATTGAATCGTTTCAAAAAAGGGAGAAGCACTTGCAAGATATACTTGGAGTACTGAACTTTTTCATCATCACTGGTATTCACTTCTAAATTCTTCAGCTCCTACAGCAATTGGAAAAGAGCATATTATATCCAAAATGACACGTCTAGACCAAATACAAACCAAGAAGTAGATGTAAGGAGATGAAGAAACTGAAACTGACTTTAAGCGGCACATCCAAACGCAAGCAGCTTTTGCAGTTGCAGTTATATTGACAAACAGGGCAAGCCTCAGCAAAAGCCTCCTCTGGCATCTTAGGGTACCTACATTGCAGGACACGAAAAGGCACACGTATTAAAACCAGGAACAAAATAGAATTCAAAAACACCAAATATGGCCTAAACATGCAATTAATGAATGCATTTTAATCCATCGATAAATGATTTCTACTATGTTTTAGCAGAAAGGATATACACAAATGGTAGATTGATGTAGGGTGTCCAATAAAATGAAACAAAATATGAAACTTTAGTTGGAGCATAAGCAATATTAAGTAGAGCGCTCCCTTTGTATGCGAGATGTATGAGGTTCGATACCCCACATCTCCAAAGCAACATGATCGTTGTTCCATAAGCAAAAATTAGTGAAACACCGATAATTAAGTGTTATCAGGAAACCAATGTATCGGAAATGCCATAGCTGAAGGACAACTATAGATAAAGCTAAAAGAAACAAAATTGCATTGACAATTTGGATAAAGAAGTCTTGTCCAACTTAAATCCTAGAGCGTAATAGAAACATTGTAACAAACCATACACAAGAAGCAACAGAGTCTTCAACAAAATGTACATACCATCGGGTCATGCAGGGGACACAATATCGCTTCCTCTTACACTTCGTGCACCGAACAACACGTCCTTTGTCGTTCCTCTGGCATTGATGACACATATTTGACTCAATTTCATTCCCCTGTCAGAATCAAATTCAAAAAAAAATAGAATGGTAATTACATCTTCATAGAGTCCAAATTCAAAATACAAAACCTCAAATATAAAATCAACCAAGCAAAAGGACAAAAAGCTGAAAAACAAAAACAAATAGAACCCCCACCTTCCCAAAACACTTCACAGAAAAAGAAAAAAAAAATTACATTCTCATCCTTCTTGAGTCGACCCCTAGCCTTTGACACTGACTCTTCTTTTTGCTTTGAAGCCCTCAGAGCATAACCCTTTCTTTCTGGTCCTTCCTCACCCATCAGAAAATCACCATTCTCCTCAACACCTTCCTCCTTTTTCCTTCGGCGCTTCTTCAAGGGCTCACCTTCCTCATCTTCTTCCTCAATTTCCTGGGTTAAATTCTCCTTTACTCTCTGAGCTTTTCGACCTGATTTCCTCATCACCAAACCCCTTTCACCTTTTTCCTCTCTTGCATTTTCCTTCTCACTAGCGGCACCACTTTCTTGCTCCAGAGAAACCCCTTCATCTTTTCCTTTTTTACCTGGAAACTCATTCCCATCAGCGGGGATTTCAATTCCTACCTTCTTTTTCCGACCCCTTCTTCCAGGCCTTTTCTTCACTGAACCAAATTCCCCTCCTTTTCCCTCCACTTCCTCACTTCCCAGAGTACCACCATTCTCCTCCACAACCACTTTCTTTTTCTTTTTCCTTCCACGCCTTCTCTTCTTGGAAAAACCTTCCTCATCATCTTCCTCAGATTCCTCGGCTAAGTTCTCCATTTTCTTTCGAGCCTTTCGAGCCGATTCCCTCAACCCCCAAAAGCCTGCATATTTTCCCTCTTTTACATCAATAAAACCAGTTTCTCTCTCATCACTCGACAAATCCATCTCTTCGTTATTGTTCACAGAAAACCCTTTGGCCTTCTCACTCATACCAGCAACACCATCTTCTTCTTTCACCGAAACACCTTCATTTTTCCCTTTTCCACCCACAAACCCATTACCATCGCCTGGAATTACAGTCTCTTCCTTCTTCTTTCGACCCCTTTTACCGGGCTTTTTCTTCACAGAAACCAATTCTTCTCCTTTTAAATCCGATCCTTCACTCCCCAATACGTTCTCATTAATTTTTGTCTCTTCACCTTCTTTTCTTACAGCAATGTCTTGGCTCTTGTTTGGTAAATCTTGGGTTTCCATCACTTTCTCCGTTGACCCACGACGTCGTTTTGAATCATCATCTTCCGTGCTCACGATTTTACCATCTTGTCCTTTGTCCACATCTCCCATGGCAGCCTAGTTCCTCTTCACCCCCTTTACCTGAACTGTCAAAAATACTGAAGAGAGAGAGAGAGAGCGTTTTGTAAAGAGGGTTTGTTGGTATTTCTGGAAACTGGGGGTTTTCTTGTGAACTCTGTGGGTGAGAACTGTGGGTGTAGTATGGAATGGAATGTTTTGAAAAATCGACTTTTTTGGCGTACGAGAGAAGGACAGGGGAAGGGAACTATAAAGATCGTGGGTTAGTGTTCAGATACAGTTCAGACCGTTGGATTGGGGGCTTGGGCGTACTAGAGATCTGAGCCAAGGAAAGGTCTTTTGAGACTGAGATCATTACAAATTTTTTATTTTTTTTTTAGCATGTGAGATCATTACATTACTACCCGGGAAAAGATACATTAGGAGGTTCGGTTCCCTCTCAATTTCAAATTTTGTAATACAGATTTGGCTCCTAACAGCAGAAATTTTTTAAGAGCAAGATCAAATTTGTACATCAAAATTTATATTAAATTACTTGCAGCCGTTGAATTAGCGGATCTCATTATTAATATAACGACTACAGTTAATTTGATATAATTTTTGTGCATAAATTTGGTACATAAAGAATTACCTATTTTTTAAAATATATTTAGTTTCACTCCAATGTGCAATTGTATTTGTCACAATGTCAAGTCCCAAATAGGAAATTATTCTTATATGCACATTGTCTCTTGTGTTGTGAAAGTAAAAGAATTAGAGAAACTACAAAAACAATATAGATAAATAATTTCTCAACTTGTGTATTTCTCAATGTGATGAATGCTTCATTTTATAGGCCTAAAATCATAATGGTCATCAAATACAATATTAATTTTGGCTAGAGGTTATAGAGTCAAATACTAACACTTATTAAATTGGTAGGCTAGAGTTCATCCATATCTATATACAATATATTTACAACACTCCCCCTTAGATGACTGCTATGCTAAGATAATATGTCTCGATAAAACCTTGTTAGGAAAACTCTGTGAGAAAAAACTCAGCGAAGGAAAAAGAGTACATATTCAGATTAATCTTATAATAGAGTTGGATGCACTAATGTTGCCTCATTAAAACTTTATTAGGAAAATCCAATGAGACAAAACCTAAAATAAGAAAAAAGAGTATAACATGCATATGTCATGTATCTTGATGTGGATACTTCCCCTAATAAGAAATCAACTGAATTTGTCACAAACTCAACACATTCCAATGTCATCAATCAATTTCTTAGACGTTGATAATGGTAAAGTTTTAGTGAATAGATCTGCAAGATTGTCATTAGACCATATCTTTTTTACTTCAATTTGATGGCTCTGTTAGAGTTCATGAGTGTAGAAGAACTTTGGCGAAATATGCTTAGTTTTATCACCTTTAATAAACTCTCCTTCAATTTGTGCAATGCAAGCAATATTATCGTCACATAAGGTTGTTGGTGAATCTATAATCGAAAGGAGTTTACAAGTATCTTAGATGTGATGGACTACAGACCTTAGTCACACACATTCAAAGCTCGCTTCATGGAATGCAAGAATCTCAAAATGATTAAAAGACGTAGCAATTAAAATCTGCTTGGTAGATCGGCATAAGATCGTTGTGTCACCACATGTGAAAACATACTCAATTTGTGAACGAGCTTTTATGGGGATCTGATAGGTATCCAAAATCCGTATAACCGACTAAATGTAGACAACTGACTGATTGCTTTGAGTATGACAAGCCTAAATTTGTAGTTACACGACACGTTTTACTTCATTCCAATGTCGTCGAGTTGGTGCATAACTAAATCTTGCCAACAAGTTGACTACAAATTCTATATCATACCTAGTACAATGTACTAAGTATAACAAAGCACCAATTGCATTTAGGTATGGTACTTTAGAACCAAGAAATATTTCATTTTTTTCTTTAGAACGAAAAGGGTCCTTATTGACCTCAATAGATCGAACGATCATTGGAGTACTTAACAGATATGTTTTATCTATGTTAAACCATTTTAGGACCTTTTCAGTATAGACTATTTGATAAATAAGAATTTTCGTTTAACATATGCTCGATCTATAGGTCGAGACAATACGTTGTTTTTTCAAGATCTTTCATCCCAAATTCTTTTTTCAAATATTCAGCAACTTTTATCAACTCTTCAGGAGTTCTAATCAGATTCATATCATCAACATATATTGTAATTATGGCAAATACAGATTCTGATTTCTTAATAATTACACATAAGCTTATGCGATTGTTAACATACCCTTATTTTACCAAGTACTCATTGAGCCGGTTACATTCTTCCAGATTGTTTCAATCCATATAAGAATCGTCTCAATTTAGTTAAGTACATGTTTTGTGGTTTTGATGTATTTGCTTCAGACAATTATAATCCTTCAGGTACTTTCATACAAATATCAGTATTTAACTTTTCATACAAATATGTAATGACAACGTCCATAAGACTTGATGGTGCTCAGAAATGTTAGCCCAAGTCCGGAACCAAAGTCCAATGGCCCAGGGAGGGGATGGAGCAAATATATAGACTAGAATTGGATAAAGCTATGAGAGAAACCTAGACATAACGTAAGTGGTTCACCTTAACCAAGAGACTAAGGCTACGTCCACTATAAGAGAGTATCTTGCTCCTTAGGGTGTATATTGCTTGAAGAAGATGGGTTACAATAGCTTGTCTGACTTAGAGCCTTTATAGGAGAGTACTCAGAGAATATAAGCTTATCTATGAAGTTAACTGTGTAGACAGCGAGGAAGATGATGATCGTCCCCTTTCTGTAGTGTACTAGTGTCCTATTTATACAGGTGGTCCTTCTAAGGTTTCTTGCGGCTCCTTCCTCCTTTTTGCTAATTTTTGGGTCCTTCTACTTTTGTCCTATAGTGACCTCTACCATATGACGCCACTGCACCTACGGACCTTGAGCAGTTATGCGCACCAATATTCTCTATGGCAGAGAGTGCGTGTTCGTTATGGGTGTCAGAAGTGGTCCCCCTGTCCTCAGGACACGCGGCGCAACGGGAGTGCTTCAGGATCGACAATAGGCCGAGCTCTTTTATCCCGAGTTGACCTCCAGCTGAGCTGGATTGGGGCTGGGCTGGACTTCAAGCCTTCAAGTATTGTTGGGCTTCACCCTTTTGGCGCGGTCCATTCTAATCTTTTCGTGGACAAGCTGCATGTGAGCTATTTAGGCTACTATGCAAGTAGGAGCCTTTTGGGCTCTTGGTCATGGTGGCCCATACCCAAAAGTCCATCATTATCAGTTGCCGTCCAGCCCTAGGTCACGAGGATGACGTCAGCTCTGACCTGGGGTTAGAAGCATCTTTTCTGAATTTGGCATGGTTTTCCTGAGTGACGGTTGTGCATGATTGCCAGTGATGCCCTGGGTCATGCTGGGTTAACCTGTGCCTACTGCGATGAGACGGTTATGTTTTAGAGAAGCGCACGTGTCACCTGTAGGAGGGTCTTTTGGTACGGTTTCCTTTGCACGCTCTGTTCCACGTCTTGTCACAAAATAAATGCTATATATAAAAGAGGGAAAATCCCTTTGCCTTTCCCACTTCGTGCTTTTGAATTCTCATCTCTTCATGCACTCTTTCTTCCTCTGATTTTTGAGGCGCTTGTTCCAAGCTCTTCGGCGATCTAGGGTTTCTTTGCTCCCAGTTCCCTTCCGTTTTTAGCATCTGACTAGGTACATTCTTCTTTCTTCGTTCTTTTTTTGTTTGATTTGGATCCCTTCAACCCTTCCTAGTGGGGTTTTGGATTTCGTTTCCTGGTTTGGAGGTTTAGCTATTTTAGGAGCCATTTCAGTGATTTCTCTTTCCTTTCGCGATTCGTAAACCATTCTCTGTTGCTGAGGCTATCCTTACTTAGGTCTTAGTGCCTAAGTCCTTTATTCTTAACGGACTGTTTCTTGCACTTACCCTCTTTAAATTCTGGTTTGCGATCTGAGCCAGCAATGAGGAGGGTTGTTTCTTCTTCTGATTATGAATTTGAGGATGAGGTTTCTGCAGTTTCTACTAGTGGTCGTTCCGAGGAAGAGGCGTCCTCTCCCACCACTAGCAATGTGTCAACCGATGGCGATCGATTTTCCCTTTCTTTAGCAGAAAGTTTAGAGTTTCTTCCCAAGGAGCCTACCGAGGAGATTTCTAGGTCAGCCATTGAGGTTTTGACCTCAGCCCCTTTGTTAGAAGCTTAGGTTCCCTTAGCACTGCCCCTCATTCCTTCTGGTCATTCTAAGAAGAGGAAATCTAAGGTGGCCCTGCCTTCAGTTCCCAAGAAAAAGAGTCATCGGGATGTATCCGACATGTTGTGCCGAGTCGACCTATGGTCACTTCAACGACGAGGACTTGGAGGAGTTGAGGGAGAAATACCATCCCATATTCCTGAATCTGTATTATTGCATTCTCCTGAGGAGGATGAAAGGTGCAACTCCTCTATTCCTGGGATGACCTGCTTTTTCGAATCTGCTTTTCGTACCGGTCTTCGATTTCCCGTTCATCCCTTCATCCAGGACATCCTTGCTTTTTATAATGTTTGTCCAGCTCGACTTTCTCCAAACGGCTGGGGTCTTTTATTTAGCTTCCTCATCCACTGGTTTAAGAATGGAAATGACTCTCAACCCATCATTCGAGAATTTGCCTCCCTTTTTCAGCTCAAATCTTCTCCTTCTTTGGGCTCTTTTGTACTTCGCCAAGAGGGTAAAGGCCAAGAGTTTGATTTTCGGGCTCCCATCTTCCAACAAAGGGTGGAAAACCGAGATTTTTCTTTGTTAGAGGCGACTCTTGGGAGCTGTCGGGGAAACCTGATGACGTACTTCGTATTCCCAAGTTTTGGGGGATCCCGAGAAACATCAGTAAGGCCAATTCATTGGCTACACCCTTTCTTTCATACTCATTCTCACTATTATATAGCTAACTTCTGACTCGCCGTACAGGTTTTTGCCCAGCTCTTAACGCAAAGGAGGCGGTTAGAATAGCTAGAGTCGAAGCTTTTGGCTTGCAATCCTTTTTCGATCTTGTGACTGACGAAAATCTTGTGAGGTACGAGCTCGGGCCTCCTGTGAACGTTGACCCTGTTCCTGAACTAGCACCGTTGCCTACCTTCCAATCTGAATCTATGGATCAAGATCTCATTATGGTGACTTTCTTGGATGCCAATAAATCGAGGAAAAAGATGAGGATAATAAAGAGTTCACAGCTGCCCCCCAAGGAGGTGCAAACGTCTGGGCCAGCGCCTACCACCGTGGAGCAAAAGCGTGAGGACCTTGCCTCCCTTGAAGGTGCTGCCTCACCTTCTTTGCCCCCCGAGCTTCCCTTGAGCATACCATCACCCGATGAGTCTTCATCAGGACAGCCCACGGCTACAGCGGCTTCTCATGTCCCTCCTCAGCCTGTTTCACAGAAAGTCGAAAAGGGGGAATCCATCCCTTCCCAGTTCAAAGCCCAGGGGAGTGGATTCCTTCGCAACCCTGAGGCTGTCGTGACTGCTCTATTCGAGCTGGTTCCCACATCAGACCCTAAGGTGGCTATGCAAGTTCCTTTCAAGAAGAAGACTCAGCACACCATCCGGGGTTTGGCTGAGGTATCCCATGTCCTTCCTTGTGTTTTTCTTCAAAATTTTCCTTTTGAGGCTTTTTTTGTCTTTTTTTCGTGTTGAATGATTCCCCTTTTGGTTAGTCGTTCGCTTGTGTGAGGATGATGGATTTTCATCATGAACAGAGCTGATAAAGGCCAAGGAATCTGTCGATACTGTGGTGGCGGGTAAAGAAGCTGTCGAGGAGAAGGTGACAGTTCTAACCACCGAGGTGATTGAGTTGAAGAGAATTCATGACGAGCTGATCATCCATTATCAGGACCTCACCAAGCTTAAGGATTCCCAACTGGTAGCCAAAGAAGCCGAGCTTAAAGGCAAAGATACCGAGTTGGCGGGGAAGGATGCAAAAATGACGTCTCTGAGGGCCAAAGTCTCTAATCTCCTTAAGGAGAGTGTTGCCGCCTTCGTAAAGGGGTTCATGAATTTCCAAGAGCAAGTTGAGGATGTTTATCCCGACCTCGATTTGGATTCCTTCATGACGTAGCTCGGGTTGAAGAAAATGGCTGAAGCGGCTGAAAAGGCTGGCCAGGACGTGGAGGTTGGGGTGTCCGGTGCCGAGAAGGGACCTGCGGCTGAGGTGGCTGGGACTGAGGAGCCTGGTGCTCAGAAATAAATAATCACTGAGGAGGCCGGTAGTGATAGGGAGTCTGTCTTTTGAGCTCGGCTTGTTGTTATCTCTTCTTTTTTACATTGTAATTGTAATCTTGTCGATGAACCCTATTTTGTACTGTTTTCTTTTCATCAATGACAATGTTATCGATTATGCTCACTAGCCGTTTGTTTTTCATGAATGTGTTATGATTCCCTCTACCTTTTTTTGGCTCTAATAGACGAAAGTGCTTGCTTTGGGCTAGGTCGTCGTAAGATTTATCACCAAGTCTGGTGACAGTAAGCTGTGATCACCAAGTTGCCTTTGAGGGTAACTTTGATAAGAGCGATGGTGGAGCTGTCCATCTTACTTAACTGACTTCGTCAATTAACTGAGTTGACTCTAACTAATTCATCGTGATAACCTTGCCTATTTGCCAAGCCGACTTGACCAAGTTGAGTGGGGTTATTTTAGACTTTTTTCATTCCTTTTCGTGTACTGCAAACTTGACGGTTTTGTTCAGTTGGGAACGTAGGCTGTCAGTGGTGTGGTAGTGGCTCCTCAAAAGTTGCGCCCTAAGTTTCTTATAGCCGCCATGTGTCCCTCGTCATGAATGCGATGGACGCACATTAGTTGCACCCTGCAGAGGCGACACACACACGTCTGCTTCTTCTATAAATAGGCCACTTTAGTGAATGATTGTTCTACTTTGAGCGCCAAAGTTTTTCCTTGTTCCTTCCTGGCGTGAGACTTCTTTTCTAGTGTTAAAAACCCTTCATATCCTGTTCTCATGGCTAGGACTCTTTCTTCTTGCTACGAAACTATGGAGCGAATCTTCTGCAATGCTGATGCCAGTGAGATCAATGAAGAAGAGGCCCAGGCTATCACCAGGTGCTTCGAATTTCCCAGCGGGGTGATCGTTCGCCACGCCAATTGGCGTCTATTTCATAGCTTCCTGAGGGGCTCAGTCTGCTTCTTTGAAATTTTTTTCTGTTGGGGCTTCGGTTTCCTCTTCCTCCTTTCATCCGAGAGATTTTGCACTTTTTTAGTTTTTGCCCCGCCATGTTTCTTCCATCTAGGTGGGCGATCTTACTAGCATTTCTGGCGATGTGGTAGAGGCTATTTCCCCAACCCAGGGTTACTTTGTCTGAGTTTCTCAACTTTTTTCGCCCATTAGAAGTATTTGAGTTCTACCACTTTGTCCGCAGGCGGGGGGAGAAATTTCTATCATCGACCGTCCTTCCGAAAGGATGGAAGAGGAGATAATTCTTTGTTTCTGGAGATGGTTGGGAGTTTGCACCTCACATTTCATCGTCGGTTAGAGTCCCCATGGCTTGGGGAGAACGCAGGCATCTTGGTGATATTTCCTTCAAGTGGTTTGCTCTTGCGACATTTACTGCTGTTTCTTTTTTCGTTGACGACATTATTTCTTTCTTTTGTTGCAGATGAGCTCCCAGCCTTATTTGGTGAGGAGCAAGCTCAGGTCAATCAAGTTCGAGCTCGTTCGCCATTTTATTTTACTAAGTTGTTGCACCCTGAGCTTGCTTCGGTGCCAAGCAACCGTGAGTGTTTGCTGCTTTTTTCCTTATCGTCCCGTTTTCAATGTGCTCAAAAGAGCTTATTCCCTTATCTATCTTTCTTGTTTAGTCCCTGTGTACCAGATCAGCAAACGAAGTGTGATCATGGAACATATGGGCCAAATGAGGCGAGCTCAGGGTCCGAGGTATTTGGCGAAGAGGGCTAGACTAGGGGAGAGCAGCTCGGACCCAGCCTCAGGTTCAGGTGCCGAGCCTGAGGTTCCAGGTGTCGTTGTCGAGGCACCGACGACCTTGCCGACACTGAGTTTCCCTCCTATGTCTGAGGTACTGCCTGGTGCTGCTGAAGCGTCGGTTTCTGAGCCTATGCCCATTGTTGAGGAGGTGTCGGTGTCTGAACCAGAGACTACCGCTGGAGAACCGACGGTGGGCACAATTGCGCTCGATCCAGACAGGGGGCCAATTCGGTGTGGTTTTTCCCCGGCTGGGGTTGTGGGTCCCAGCTCGGGTCGTGCCACTCCATCTCCGATTATCGACCTTGAGGGGAGCCTATTGGACGACGTGACTTTAAGTAGTCGCGCACTTATATAATTAATTCCCTGGGTTGACCTTCATCATTCCATCAGTCAACCTTTCTGAGTTAGGAGTCGAGATGCGCTCCACGCACTTCTCAAGGTAGGATTTGCCTTTTCCTTTAATTTTTTCTTGTTTCAACCTTGTAGTGTTTTGATTTCTCTCTTTGCCCTCAGGCGGCGACGCACGTTTTGTGCCCTTAGAGGGGAGGTTCATCATCTAAGGGAGGACGCTCTTCGGAGGGGAGCTGAGCTCCAAGAGGCCCGACGATAGAATGTCGAGCTCCTGAGCTGGGGTTTGGTTGCTGAATACAAGTTGGAGAATACTCTTGATCAAAGGGCTCGAGTTTTTTCACAGCTGACCATCACTGCCACCTCCGAGATTTCTCTACGGGAACAGCTGGCCTCTCAGTCAGAAGAGTTGACCCGTTTGCAGGAAGACTTCGACGTCTAGGCCGAAGAGCTGATCTTCTCTGATACCGACAGGGCAGTGTTGATGAGACAGCTGATAGAGTCTCAAGCTGTGATTGCCGACCTGAATAGCTGCCGAGCGCCGGTTGGTTGAAGATCAGCGTAAGGAAATCGAGAAGGCCAGGATGGAGGCCGCCAAGACTTTTGTAGATGGATTCTTTAACCTCGCAGATCAGGCGATTGAGAAAGTTCCCTGATCTTAACCTTGATCAATTTGTGCCGCGATTTGACCTCCCTTCAGGTGGTACTTCCAGTGGTGGTCTTTCTGGTGCAGCTCCATCATCTAGCCCTCCTTGAAGAACGAGTTTTTTTTTTTGGTAATTTTCTTTGTAATTTCCTTTGACACTTGTAAACTTTTATTTTTTTTTGCAATGAAGTTGCCTTTTTGCAATGAAGTGTTATTGATCTTTTGTCATGCTCCCTTGCCCCCTACTCCAAAGAGGTCTTGACTTGTTTGGAGTATGATTTTTTTGTTTGTGCTGTCTTTTTACTCCTAACCTGATTTGCATGATCTCGAGCTGTTCTATCCTGGGCTGTGCACAGTCTCTTAGTCAACTCTGCTCAGCTGTGCCCTTAAGCGGTAGTGTGGAACCTTCTTTTGTTATTGTATGCTTTTAAGTCGAAGTGAATGGATTCAGGTAAAAAACTCTTAAATGAACAAACTGATGGCCCACCTACCTTTGCGCCGTTATCATTGATTATTGTCATGATTATGGAAGTTTAACAGTCACATCTTCACCTTTTCATGCTATTTATTCCTCTTAAGCTTGTTGTTTCGAATTCTTCACGTTCTTATTTCTCTTGAGAAATCTTCTTGCACCTTGCCTCTTTCCAGACTTCATGGCTTCTTTTCCTTCCTCATTATTCAGACAGCGTGCCCAGGCCATGCTTGATGATGCCTGGTACTCAATATTTATATTCCCTTCATTGTTTGTCGCTTCTGATGTAGAGGCGTTGAGGAGGCGGATCGAATTCCCTGATGCCTTGGTTATCAGGACCCCACCTCTGACGAACCCTGCAACCTTCTCCTTTGGCTGGAGGTTTGCTTCTTTGAAGGCTCATTTGAAATGGGTCTTCGCTTGCCTATCATTCCAAACTTTGGGTGAGTTTTATCTTTTCATGAGCTATGCCCTTCTCGTCTTTCCCCTAAAGGGTGGGGTGTTCTCATTAGTTTCTTCATCTTCTGGCGTTTATAAGGTTTTAGTGATTTTTCCATTGTTGCTGAATTCTTTTACTTTTTTGAGCTTTCCTTTGACTTCCCCCCTGTTTCAGTCGCTTCACCTATAGGCGATTCTTTAACTCCCTGATGATTCCTGACATCCCTAGCTCTCCAGAGGGGTGGACTCAGTAATTTTTCTTTGTTTCTGGGGACTCCTGGGAGTATACCGAGAGGCAGCGTTGGCGTGTTCGGGTCCCTCGTTCTTGGAGGCACTTTCATGACAGAGGTAGAGTTAAAAATTCTACCGAGCTTTGATTAACCAATTTTGGCTTATTGGCCTTGTACTAACTTTAACTGTGTCTGTGTTGTGCAGGTGCCCCAGCCTGACTCCGGAGGAGAAGATTAATGTCCGTCGAGTTGCGTATGTCGACCCGATCCCCTATTCTGCCCTAGTCACTCCCCAGAACTTGATACGGTTCTGGATTGGGGGTAGCTCGGCAGCTTCTCTAGACGCTATCCCGAGGTTCGCCCTTCATTCCATGAGGTTGACTCTTCTTCCACTGAATCAGAGGGAGATGTGACCACTTCATCTCGGAAACGTCAACGGAACGACTTGACATCACAGTCGTCAGGTCCTTCCTCCCATGAGAGAAAGTCCTCGTCCGCTGAGGTGGAGCTGGCGGCCCTTAAGAAGTGGCTCTCTGAGACCGAGGAGGAACGGGACGTTCTGAGGGACGAGAATTCCCATCTATGGGCTGTTAATGCTCAACTAGAGAGGGAGAACTCTGAGCTGAAGGGGCGGGTAGGGGGAACTTAGGATTTTTCTTTTCCTTTTTTTTTTGTACAGACAATGTCCTTATGAATATGAATTGAATCTGTCTGTTTGGTACCTCGCCTGTTTGTGTTTGTGTTTGTGTTGACGACTTTGTAACTGCCATACTTTGAGCTAAATAGCTCTCTTCCCGAGCTGAAAAGCTCTTAGGCTGAAAAGCCTAGTCGTAATGCTCGGCTGAAGAGCTCACGACTTTATCCGAGCTAAAAAACCTAGTTGTAATGCGCGACTAAAGAGCTCGCGGCTTTGTCCAAGCTGAAAAGCTCTCTTCCCGAGCTGAAAAACTCTTAGGCTGAAAAGCCTAATTGTTGTGCGTGGCTGAAGAGCTCGCGGCTTTGTCCGAGCTGAAAAACTCCTTGGCTGAAATTGATTGTGCCAATTCTCTGATCATAAAAATTTCATTGATTCTGGAAATGGGGGTTTACATTGGTTTTCCACCTCTCAATCACAAGGAATTGAATTCTACTGGTAATAGCGCTTCAAATGATTTGCATTCCAAGAGTTTGGCAAATATCTCCCTTCTTCTGTTTGTAGCTCATAATTGCCAGGTCAAACCACCCTTTTCACGATATAAGGCCCTTCCCAATTTGGGCCGAGCTTTCTATGGTTGGCATCCTTTCTTGCTGGAAGCAATTTCTTTAGTACCAGGTCGCCTGGTTGGAAACTTCTCATTTTCACCCGCTTGTTGTAGTATCTGGCTATGCTCTTCTGGTATGAGAATATTCGCTGCAACGCTTCATCCGTTTTCTCGTCTAGGAGGTCGAGGTTCACCAACAGGGATCTTTTATTTTGCTCGGGGTCAAAGAGTTCGGCTCTTGTTGAGGGCAAGCCGACCTCAACTGGGGCCATCGCCTCAGTTCCGTAGGCAAGGCTAAACGGGATTTCGCCAGTTGCTGTTCGTACGGTCGTTCGATAAGCTCATAGTACTGCAGGAAGATGATCCACCCATTGTGATTTGGACGCCTCTAGCCTTGTCTTCAGCGCGAGCTTAATTGTTCTGATTACAACTTCAGCTTGTCCATTGGATTGTGGATGCGCGGGTGCTGAGAAGTAGTTCCTGATTCCCAATTTTGCGCAAAAGCCTGTGAATGTTGGATTGTCGAATTGTTTTCCATTGTCTGATACCAATGCCTTGGGGAGGCGAAAACGACAAACTATCCACTTCTAGACGAAGTTCCTGACCTTCTGCTAAGTGATTTTAGTCAGCGGCTCAGCTTTTGCCCACTTTGTGAAGTAGTCTATTACAATTATGATGAATTTGCATTGTCCAACACCACTCGGCAGGGTCTCAAGGATGTCTAATCCCCATTCTTGAAAGGGTCAAGCTCTGACAACAGGCGTGAGCTGCTCCGACGGACAGTGTGGTAGATTGTCATGAATATGGCAGGCTTGGTACCTCTTCACCATCTCCTTTGCATCTTTGGCCATAGTGGGCCAAAAGTACCCTTGTCGTAGTGCCTTGCTTGCTAAGGTCCTCGCACCGACGTGGTTTTCGCATATGCCCTCGTGAATTTCTCTCAAAATGTAATCTGCCTCCATCTCAAATACACACTTCATTAGTGGAAATGAAAAACCCCTTTTGTATAAATTACCTTGAATGATTGTAAACCTTGCCGCTTTAGTTTTCAGCTTCGATGCTTCCTTCGGGTCGTATGGGAAGACTCCATCC